>JAWNOD010000371.1:1480000-2075000 GCA_035046225.1 Drosophila pegasa
CCGGGGCCTAGCAGGCAGCCCTGATCCACCGACTGCGACCAGCCGAAGGGCCGTCGCGGATGCTGCTGTAGCTGGGACTGGGACTGGGACTGTTGCGATGGCATCGGAATGGCCAAGGGCATTTGCGTGGGCGTCGGCGTGGGCGTGGGCGTGGCTGTTGTTATGGGGGGCGACGATGGCGTCGCCAGCGGCTGTATGAGAGCACTGACCACAGACAGTGGCTCCAGCGTCTCGTCGTCGTCGCGCGGTCTGGCGACGTCGGCGCTGCGTATGCTGCGCACGTCCAGGTCGTAGCTGGAGGCGGGGTCCGACTCGAGGCTCTCGAAGATGGTGCCGCGCCGGTAGTCGAGCGCATCGCCGCCCCACGGCAGCGAGTCGCAACTGGTGCGCTTCGCCTCCAGGTTGCGCCGCCGGATGGCCTGCTCGTCGAGCGAGCGTTCCTTGGACAGCACGCCGCGCTTGCGGAAGCCAGCTGCGGCCGAGGCGCGTCGCCCGCGTCGGCCCAATGGCGGCAGCTGCAAGCCCAGCAGCTCGGAGCCCGGACCACTTGCAGCTGCCGTCATGGCGCCGCCGAAGGGCTCGCCCAGCCGCGCGCCCAGGCTCTGAGGCGTCAGCGCGCTGCCCATCTCGGCCAGGCTCAGTTGTTGCTGTTGCTGCTGCTGCTGCTGTTGTTGCTGCTGCTGCTGGTGCTGCTGCTGCTGCTGCTGGTTGAAGTACTGCACGGTCTGGCGGCGCTGGCCCGCGCCCGCGCCGGCGGCTATGTTGTTGGCCGTGCTGCCGGTGAGGCTGACGCTCGGGAACTTCTTGTCCAGGGAGGGGGTGCTGTAGATGAAGTTCTTGGGCAGGGACTTGACCTTGGCGAGGGGTCGGGGCGGCGCGGGCAGCTTGGCCTGCGCCTCCGCCAGCTGCTGGCAGAGCTTCTGCTCCTGGGCGAACTCCTGCTCGCGCACCAGCTCGCGCTCCAGCTCCACCTCCATGTCGAGCTCGTCTTCCATTTGCTTGTGGCTCTCCTCGAGATGTTTCATCAAAACAGCCACGACGACGTTCACCAAAACGAATTGCGCCATTAGAACGAATATCACAAAGAATATGGGAGCAATAAATGAGCTGACGCAGCAATTGCGCACGCAATCGGCGGCGTCATCGCAGTTATCCCTCAGCGTGTCCTTCATGATGCCGTTCCAGTTGTCGCCAGTCGCTACGCGAAACAATGTGAGGAAAGCCA
Organism: Drosophila pegasa; assembly: GCA_035046225.1. Classification (NCBI taxonomy): domain Eukaryota; kingdom Metazoa; phylum Arthropoda; class Insecta; order Diptera; family Drosophilidae; genus Drosophila; species Drosophila pegasa. The sequence continues at coordinate 1,481,226 of JAWNOD010000371.1, forward strand.
TGCCAAAGTTGGCGAAGTGCGCATGCTCGCCGAGTCCCTGGCAGGGTATCTCGTCGGAGCATTCGAGCCGGCCGAACAGCTCCACGCCCAGCGCCGCGAAGATGAAGAACAGCAGGAAGAAGAGCAGCCCCAGGTTGCCCACCTGGGGCAGGGCCTGCATCACGGTGTCCAGCAGGGCCCGTATGCCCTTGGCCATCTTGAGTAGCTTCAGCACGCGGGCGATGCGCAGCACGCGCATCACGCGTATTATCGTCGGGTTGATGGGTATTATGTTCGTCTCGAGCTCCTCGAGCACTATGCCCACTATCGAGAGCAGGACGATGCCCACGTCCAGCTGGTTCCAGCGGTCCTTCAGGTAGAGTCGCCAGCCCAGTGCCACCAGCTTCATGTTCGCCTCGAGTATGAAGACCGCCGTGAAGAAGTAGTTGAAGATCTTCAGCGCGTACTGGAGCGCCATGGGCATCTTGTAGTACTCCATGGCCATGGTGACGACGTTCAGGCCGATGACGGCGGCTATGGCCAGGTCGAAGTACTTGGACGTGACCACGTTGTGAACGAACATCCGGGTGGGCGAGTAGTTGGTGTAGTAGGGCGGCTCGTGCATGCGTCGGCGCTTCTTCTCCATTTGGAGCGCCCGCTTGGCCGCCCGTCGGATCTTCTCCTCCTTCTCTTGCTCTTCGCGGCAGCGGTGGAAGTTCTCGACGACCACGCCCACGAACATGTTCAGCACAAAGAAGCCGACCAGCAAGATGAAGGCTATGAAGTAGAGGAGGCGCCACTCGTTGTAGTTGACGATCGGCTGCTGGTCCACGCCGACGGCGTCGAGGCCCGTGTACATGATGTTGACCCAGCCGTCGCGGGAGCTGAGCACGAAGAGGGACATCAGGGCCTTGCCCAGATCGTCGAAATTGTATTTGCGATTCGTCCAGACGTTGCCCGGTATGCGCCGGCACTCGTCGGCATTCCGTACGTTCTTAATGTTCTCGCCCTCGCAGTAGAAGAAGGTGCCCTTGAACAGCTGGACGCCGAGGATGCCAAAGATGATGAAGAAGGTGCAACAGATCAGCACGATATTCCCGATGGGACGCAGGGACGATAAGAGCGTTTGAACGACTAGTTTCAGACCCGGCGCTCGGTTGATCACACGCAGCGGCCGTAGGGAACGAAGTAGACGAAACACCTGCGAACAACAATTGGGTTTGGAACATGCATGAATCAGTATTAGATCGATTTGAGTTCATCTAGTTCGAGTTTCGTTCAAGAACAACGAATCGTCGTCGCATCACTGTGTGAAGCGGTTACAGCAACTGAAACGACTGGAAGTGGAACAACACAAAAACGAAAAACAAAACAAGGCAAAGCAACATGAAAATGGAACACTTGATGCTATCATAGCCTTAAGCTTTACAGGAAATACATATTGAAGAGGAAACGATTTGGAATTTGGAACACACTAATGATGAAACGATCTGGTATTTCAAATCGTGTAATTTTGTAATGCTTTGAACAGTAAAGGGCAGTAGCTGGTAAGCTTGGGCAGTACGAAGTCATGGAACGAATGGAAATGGGAATGAGTGACGCGGTTGATGCAAAAGTGATGTAAGCCTTAAGTATGTTGTGTAATTACAAAGGTGAAAGTGCTTGACTTAGTGTGTACTTGATGTTTATGATGAGGAACGAGTGGAATTGGGACAGAGTGATAGGGGCGGATGAAAATGAAAGCGCAAGAATATACAATGGAATGACACTTGATACAGCTAAAGCATATTTTGCTAAATAGTTAGTGATGTTATGAGTTGGAACGAGTGGAATGGGGTATATGAATATGGATACGGGCACAAAAATAATGATTTAAAAAGCTTAGCAACTTGAAACACATGGAATTGAAACAATGATCATTGTATATGACTGCAATGCAAACGGTTTTAGGGTAGTTTTGGGGCGATAATAGCCTAGGGGAGTATGGAATTTTGGACTAAGAACAATGTAATACACGCATGGAACAAACGGAATCGGAACAATGATATTTATGGGTCGTCATAGTAATGAGGCTATAGCTGCCCAGTGTAGGATTCAAATTTGTGCTAAGAACAACGATAAGGTAAGTTTTACAGCATGGAACAAATGGAAATGGTACACTGATATTATGCAATTGATTTGCACTAGAAATAAACTTATTTAATGGCAATGCATGTTTAAACTTTAGCTTGAGAATATTGGAGCCGTAAGATCTATTCGAGTTTATGAAAAACTAGATAAGAGGGATACAAGATAGAAGCCAATATGAAATGGAACTCTGAATTAGTTTAGTAATTCACGTTCCTTAGACTTTACAGCTCCGATTGGTAAATTTACAAAATGTGAGGTTATGTTGCGTTTATAAGCGAAAGTTGTGCGGGGTTGAGGCATGACAAGGTCTTAAAGCAATGCAATTCTTATCGTTAACAAATACATAATATATATACAATATATACTACGAGTTATAGCATGAGGGTGAGGTCAACGATTTACAGTTTTGGAAAGGGTATTAACAGTTCTTAAGGGACTCTACACACACACACACACAGACAATAAAATTGGATTAATGCTTTAGATATTGGTTTTGCCATTAAATGATATAGCAGCGAGAATTTACCTGCAGATTGGTTTTATTTTTATTTTTTTGTGGTAAATGTTAAGATTAAGATACGAATACCCAATTCAAATACAATAGAGACATAGATATATATATATATACAAGTATATATATATGTAGAGAGATAGATAGAGAGAGAAAGATAGAGAGAGAGAGATAGATTTTCAGAGAGAGAGAGAGAGAGTTGTAGAAAGATTTGTGTGCGCAGTAGGCGAGACGAGACGAGAGATGTGTGCGTTAGACAGAGATAGCGATAGCAATGTAATAAGAAACAAAGTCAGCTAAAGAGAGAAAGATAGAGAGAGAGAGAAAGAGAGAGAGAGAGAGAAAAAGAGCGAGAGAGAAGGCGAGCGAGCGAGCAGCGAGCGAGCAATTGCTAGAGCTTTTCATAGCTTTTCTAGTTTTTGGTTTTTAATGATTCCGCAGCTGATTTGATTCTGTTTATTTTATTTTTTTGGTGCGTGGTTCGAGTTGTTGAATTTGTGGCTCGCACATTTGTTGGGCGCTGCATTCAGTTGCATGCTGCATGTGGCATGTGGCATGTGGCAAGTGGCATGTGGCATGTGGCAGTCGCTGTTGGCATTTCGATGCCACGTTTTATAGTTTTGCCACGCCGGCCCACTTACAAACTTACCCTTAAAATCCCAAATATCCTCGGGCTCGACTCGCTAATCAATGACATTAACAAATCAATTATCGAAATTGTAACCAAAGATCCATCCATTATATTCCAGCCGGATGTGAAATATGCATCCGGGCCGTAAAACATGCCCGTGGCAACTACCTGTGAATGTAATCAGACTTCATCAATACTCAAAATTCAATTACGAATCACAGAAAGCACAATACACTCAGCGAGATAGCTAGGGTTGATGATCATATATCATATATCATATATCATATATCATATATCATATATCATATATCATATATCATATATCATATATCATATATCATATATCATATATCATATATCATATATCATATATCATATATCATATATCATATATCATATATCATATATCATATATCATATATCATATATCATATATCATATATCATATATCATATATCATATATCATATATCATATATCATATATCATATATCATATATCATATATCATATATCATATATCATATATCATATATCATATATCATATATCATATATCATATATCATATATCATATATCATATATCATATATCATATATCATATATCATATATCATATATCATATATCATATATCATATATCATATATCATATATCATATATCATATATCATATATCATATATCATATATCATATATCATATATCATATATCATATATCATATATCATATATCATAATATCATATATCATATATCATATATCATATATCATATATCATATATCATATATCATATATCATATATCATATATCATATATCATATATCATATATCATATATCATATATCATATATCATATATCATATATCATATATCATATATCATATATCATATATCATATATCATATATCATATATCATATATCATATATCATATATCATATATCATATATCATATATCATATATCATATATCATACAGCATACAGCATATATCATATACAGAACTCGATTCCACCCCATCGTATGCTACTTTTCGCTGAGTGTACTTCTGCTGAACTAGTGAACTAGTTGAACGTACCTTAATGAACATTTCGACTGTGAAGACGACGGTGAACACGTAGTTGGCTGTTGCTAGGAACACTCGTTCGGTGCTGCTTGGAGGGATGTTTGGTCTTTCCATGGCTAGGGTTATGCAATTGAGCGCTATGAAGAGTAGCACAACATTGTCGAACCACTTTTGGTTCACGAACCACGTGCAAATCTGCCGGAACCTGTTGACAAACATACAGAACGGAACAGAAAAAAACAAACCCGAAAAGAGAGAAGGACATCAGCTCGAATGGCAACAAACTTGTATAATTGAATTACGGCTCTTCCGATGCACAAATCAAGAATGAAAATTGAAAATGAAATCGAACTGTGAAACGTGCGGCAGACTGAAGTGCACTCTACTTCTGCTGCTTTGCAAAAAGTCAATTGGAAAATTGTTAAATGAAAGAAGAAAATTCGTAGCTCTTGAGTCATTGAATAGGAAATGTGTTTTCGCTGCTTCCTAGTTGAGCTTTAAGGTGACTTTAAAGCAGTGAGGCGACTTGCTGGAGCTGGAGCTCACTTGGAGCTCAATTGCGCTGTGAATACGAAAGCTTTTCTTGAGCTTTTAAGCTGATTGCAGGAATGGAAAGGAAAGTTTATCTTGTGGTTTCATCTATAACTAAATGAAGTATGACTAAGTAAGCTTACTTCTAGCTCAGGCTGAACTTATTTTTAAGCATAAGGTTAGCTTAAAACCTAATTTAAACTGGATAGAGTTTTTCTTAAAGTTTAAGTCTATAGATTGCAGTTCATGCAAGTCTTAATAAAATTATGGCTCACATAATGTTCTCGAAAGCGTAATAAAAGCTTACTTAAAGCTTGAAAGCTCTTTTGAGATTGATTAAAGCTTTCAGATCACTATGAACTTAAAACTTTAAGCTATTTAAATCTCACTGAAAGATCTAAGCTCTGCTATTGAAAGCTCACTTAGAGACAATATAAATAAAGAACTTGTTGAAAGTCTCTGAAAGCTCTCATTAAGTTTTTCTCAATGGAATGTATAACCTCACTTCAAGATCAATTTTAGCTTTGCTATAAAGGCTTGGGCAACGCACCTGTTGTCCTCCGGAAAGACGTACATGGAGTAGGAGTCACGCTCGGCGGTGAAGTGCTTGGGCGTCAGACGCTGTATCACCATCTTGAGCTTCGAGACGTGCTCCCCGCTCGAGCCACATGGCACCATGGAATGTCGTTGCATAGACAGCAGCTGCAGCTCCTTGGCCAGCTGCTGGGGCGGCAGCTGCGATTCGAGCTGCTGCGGCTGCTGTGGCTGCAGCTGCTGCTGTTGCTGCTGTTGCAATTGCAATTGCTGCTGATGCAGCTGCTGTAGCTGTTGCAGCTCCTTCTCCTCGAGTCGCTTCTTCAGGTTGTAGTGGCTGATGGAGTTCTTGCGCTTGTCGCGCGCCTCCATATACTGCTGCAGCATGTCCGGCTCGTTGAGGGTCATGTAGGACTTCTGCCACTTGTCCAGGTCGATCTTCGAGTTGGTGTACGACAGCGACTTGCGATTCGCCTCCAGATTGTGCAGATTCAGGTGCGACGTCTTGCTGAAGGCCAGCTCGATGGAGCTCATGCGCCGCTGGCCGGCGCCCGGCCGCAGCTTGGGCGGCTGATTCAGGTTCTGGTAGACCTGCGAGTTGAAGATGCACGCCGAGGCGCGCCGGCTGCCCGGGCCGCTGCCCACGCTCAGCGTGTTGGACAGCCGGCGTATCGAGTTCTGCGGACTCAAGCGATTCGTGTCCTTGGCCCCCGGGCCGCCAGCTGACATGACCGGGCTGCTGCGCAGCAGGAAGCTGTTGTCGCCGCCGCCGCCGCCATTGTTCAGCTGCGGCGGCTCCTCCTCGTCGGCCGGGTGCTGCTCGTCGGCGCGCTGCGGGCTCGGCCGCTTCTTGGAGCTGGAGCGACGGAAGCGCTGCTTGAAGCTGCTCGGCGGGGCCAGCGGCAAGCGCTCGCTGGACGAGCTGCCGCTGGTGGAGGCGACGCTGCCGCCAGCGCCACCCACAGCGGAGCTGAGTGACAACTCGGACAGGTTGAGGCTGTGGCTGTGGCTCTCCGTCGGCGGCTGCAGTGTCGACGCCGCCGATGATATGGTGGGCACATAGATGGGCGTGGCTGCGGCAGTTGTGCTGGAATTCTTGGAGATGTCATCGATGATGACGCTGTGCATGCTGCTGGCCAGGGCGCTGGGTAGGAGGCTGCTCAGCTGATTGCTGCTGCCGCTGGACAAGCTCGAGCTGCCAGCAGCAGCGCCGCCACTGAACCCAGCCGCCCCACCACCACCGCCAGCACCACCAGCACCAGCACCCGCACCGCCCAAGCCACTCACTGCTCCCGCATGGCCCTGCAGCTGGCTGGCATTCAGTATGTTGAGCGGCTTGTGCGCCAGCACCGGCGACGGCGGTATGAGATCTATGGCCGGGATGCCCTCGTCCAGAGTGCGCTGCCCGCCGCTGAAAATGTTGGGTGGTTTCAGCAGCGACGGCGATGGTGGCACGGGCTGCAGCAGAGGCATATGAAGCAAAAATTTAAGTTAAGTCTTGAAATGAATTATGTTTTTATATGTATAGTTAGTAATAAAATATCATATATCATATATCATATATCATATATCATATATCATATATCATATATCATATATCATATATCATATATCATATATCATATATCATATATCATATATCATATATCATATATCATATATCATATATCATATATCATATATCATATATCATATATCATATATCATATATCATATATCATATATCATATATCATATATCATATATCATATATCATATATCATATATCATATATCATATATCATATATCATATATCATATATCATATATCATATATCATATATCATATATCATATATCATATATCATATATCATATATCATATATCATATATCATATATCATATATCATATATCATATATCATATATCATATATCATATATCATATATCATATATCATATATCATATATCATATATCATATATCATATATCATATATCATATATCATATATCATATATCATATATCATATATCATATATCATATATCATATATCATATATCATATATCATATATCATATATCATATATCATATATCATATATCATATATCATATATCATATATCATATATCATATATCATATATCATATATCATATATCATATATCATATATCATATATCATATATCATATATCATATATCATATATCATATATCATATATCATATATCATATATCATATATCATATATCATATATCATATATCATATATCATATATCATATATCATATATCATATATCATATATCATATATCATATATCATATATCATATATCATATATCATATATCATATATCATATATCATATATCATATATCATATATCATATATCATATATCATATATCATATATCATATATCATATATCATATATCATATATCATATATCATATATCATATATCATATATCATATATCATATATCATATATCATATATCATATATCATATATCATATATCATATATCATATATCATATATCATATATCATATATCATATATCATATATCATATATCATATATCATATATCATATATCATATATCATATATCATATATCATATATCATATATCATATATCATATATCATATATCATATATCATATATCATATATCATATATCATATATCATATATCATATATCATATCATACAGCATACAGCATACAGCAATCCCACTGTTAAAAACTTTTGAGTCGATTTAGTATACTTATCCGAAAAAGCAAATAATTCATATCTGTATCCACTACACACGAATCTGCATACCAGTTTCTACGTCTCTATCTTGTACAGTTTATGAGTTATGCTTAAAAACCAAATCTCAAAGTGGAATAAGTCTGTTTCGGTTAGATCGGGACCACATATTCAAAAAAGGAAATATTTTCTGTCTTTCTATACCCTACACAAATCTATATACCAAATTTTAACTGTTTACCCCAAAAATTTTTAATCGATGCCAAACAACTGGAAGAACTTTCTAACTAAAGGGTATTGACGCAACTTACCTCCATATCGCCCCATTGGCGAAAGCTCATGCCCGGCTCCATTGTGGTGCTGGGCGAATCCTGGGGCGTGGCCGCTGTGGTCGTGATGAGCGGCGGATCGCGTATGAGTCGCATTTTCGATATTCGAGGCGCCTCGTTGCGTCGTTCCTTGATCGAGTATGTCTGTCGTACGAGTGGAGGGCGGTTGCATGTGTGACTTGTTGTTCTTCTTCTTTCTCTAACGAGAAGTCGAGCGAGTTGACTTACCTTTTTGAGTCCACCGCGTGGCTTGGAGTCGCCCTCCTTGTCGCCAGCATTGCCCAGCGAGGCCGAGCTGGCACCTTGGGCGGGCAGCTCGTTGATTTGATAATCCTGGATGGGCTGCAGCAGGCGCTGGCGATGAATATTGCTTTTGGTTTCGATGTTCAGCTCGGCTGACTCCTGCAGCTGCTAAAGTGGCGATAGACGATATACGATGAGCGATAACAATCGATGATAAGTGCTGAAGGTTCAACAGTAGACTACGGATACATACCGTGATGGACTCTAAGGGCACACGCACTCACTCACTCACTCACACGCACTCACTCGCACTCTCTCATTCGCACTCATACTCACAGTCGCATGCATGCTAACTCACTCACTCTTACAGTCAGTGCGTGGCACAGAGTCGAGCTTGAGCTTTCGCTCTCCCTCGCTCTCTCTCTCTCTTCTTTCGATTCGTTTCTCTCTTTCACTTACCTTGCGCACATCCTCGGCACTGCGCCAGCGATTGCGTACCTCGTAGTAACTATCGTTTGTGGTCGATGAATCCGCTTCGCTGCGTGATTCATCGTACATACCATCGCTATAATTTTCGGCCAATGTCTCTTCGCGCAGTTTCTTAACCAATTCGCGTTGTTCGCGCTCGCGACGTTCATTTCGCTGAGGGAATCAAAATTTCAAAATTAGACTTTTTCGTCAACGTGATCGGTATCGTTATCGTTATCGTTATCGTTATCGCTGCTGTCTATCATTTGCGCGAGCTATCGTTTCCGCTTCAAGACAGTGTCTCAATTATCGTTGATCGAACTTGTTGAAGTTTAACTGGTCTATCGATAACATATCGAAGCTTAGCGAATTGTCAAATTTGAGCAATAATTGAAACATTGTTTTGTTAGCTTCGTTATCGATTAGTTTTCGATATAAGTTTTAGAGTGGTATTTTTGAAGAGCTTAATAGAAAATCATAAAAGACAGCAAGAATCGATAGATTGTTAAGTTACATTGAGTCGATAATTGATCGATAAGTGAGAGAATTGAAAGTTACTTGAGAGCTTAAGTGAAAGCAGGTGTTAGTAGAAAATGAAAATATAGCAAGAGCTGAAATATTATAGTATTATTTATCGATTTGAAAGACCAATTGAAATGATTATCGATAAATTTGGCCTGGTTATCGTTTCGAGTCATGGAATGAGACTAGTGAAACGATGACCAATGCGGCCAAAGAAATGGAAAGTCATTTAGATTTAGATATTATTTTAAGTATTTTCAGTATTTTTTTTAGTATTTTCGTAATTAGTTGATGTTGGCAAAACTCTACCTCTGAACTGAATCCCTCAACCAAAATGGCGACCAATAAATTAAACAGCACATAATTGCCGAACGTCATTAGAGCCACAAAATACAATGCGGCCCAATGACTTGTCTTTTCCATGCCATTGAACAGGACAACGTTCCAATCCTCTTGCGTTAGTATCTAAAAACATTTTTGTTGTTTGTTTGTTGTTGTTTTTTTGATGTTTGGTATTTGATTTTATTTTATTTTTTGGTTGCAGTTGCAGGTGGATTGCGGGCGGCAAAACGTGGTGCAGTTAACGTTCATATATATACGATATATATATTTGTTATCGAAAGAAGCATAAAAAAGAGAACGAAACACCATAAACATATGTGTGTATGTGTGTGTGTGTGTTGGTATATAAGAAAAAAGAGAGCATAAAAGAAAATACATCATGTTGGAGAAGCAAAAAAAGACGCCAAAAAAACGTGTTAGATATATCGGCTTCTTCTTACTTTCGTTTTGGTTATCGATTATCATAGATGTATATAACTATTATAAAATTCAATATATGTTAAGGTAATACGTAAGGTAGATATATAATATATATATGTATATATATTTATATGCAATAGATATATATCTATATATACATATATTATTTTAAATGTTAAGTTTTATAGCTTTAAAGGTCTAGCTTGTTGGCTTTTGGTATTTGTTTAGTATTTCAAACACAAACTTATAAGAACCCTTGAAGTAAGTTTCCTCTGTGGCAAAAAATTATATAAAAATAAAACATTTTTAATAAAAAAATAGTTTTTTTACTAATTGGAAATGAAAAAGATTTTTAAAATAACTAAATAAAGCAAAGGTTTTTTTTTTAATTTTGGAATTTCTTTTGTAGCACGCAAACCTTTTCTATTGCTCCTATATCATTTTTAATCTTTGTATTTTTTTTATAATTTTTCTTTAGAGTTCTTAAATATTAAAAAAAATACATTCAACATGGAGTATGAAAATAAAAGTTTGCCAAGGCGCGGTTAAAGCAGTTGGCAAATGAAAGCACAATCACAAAACAAAACAAAACGAAACGAAACGAGACGAACTGAGGAGCTTAAGATTAGGGACACGCACTGTAAGGAACCCAAAAGTTAAGTTGAATTGAACGAACGAATCTAAAGCACATGGTATTATACTTGTAATTCGTGGTGTGGCTTAAAAAACGCAAATCACTCGATTAAAAACACGTTTTCAACTCAAAATACAAACTCCAATTCCATAGAAAATACTGAGTAATTAGAATTAGGAAACTAAACAATGAAAATTCCTTTAAAGAGCTGCAAAAGCGCGCAAAAAATATCTTGCATAGAAATTCAAATTCTTGTTAAATACTAAAAGTGGTATTTTTTCCGTATATATATTTTTTGTTTTTGGTATTTTATATATATATATATTGCTGATGGGTTTTTTTGGTATTTGTTTTTTACACGACGTGCCAATAAATAGTTGATGCTATGGGGTTTCATATACAAATCGAGTATACATTTTGTTTGGTATTTTTTGGTATATTTTTAAAATTTTAAATATAAATGTTTTTTTTTTTTTTTGTCGTGACTGTACATGAATATATTTGAATTGTTCCTATATATATATATGTATATAGTTTTTTTTTGTATTTTACGAAAAGCGCAAAAAGCAGCAAAAAGCAATTGAGAAACGTGAGCTAGGCATAAACGCAAAACGAAAACGATAAGACTAAATCACAAAGCTTGGGGAAAAGTAACATGAAGAAGAAGAGGGAGAAGAACAAAGCAGCAGCACTTAAAGGCGGGGGCGGTGGTTGGGGCAACAAGCTAAACAAAAACGTTTTTTAAAGTAACTTGATATATATATATATTATATATATTTTGTTACGTTTCGAAACGAAAATGGAACGAGAATAAAAACGAAAATGTTTTCAATAGAGAAGAAAAATCATGCATGAAAATAGAAATGAAATTTTAGCTTATGTTACAGATGAGTAGTGTTTGTGTATGTGTGGCTAAGAGAGAGAGAGAGAGAGAGGGATAGATATAAAAAGAAAGAGCAATATAGAGAGCAGATAAAACTATAAGAGTGATAACTAGGACTTGAGAAAGAGGCAAAGTTCTCAGAGAATAATTGTAGGAGTTAAAAGTGAGAGTGAACTTTGTGTGTGTGTGAGTGTATGTGAGCGTGTCAGCTGGCTTGCTTCATCTCTGTCTCTAGAGAGAGAGAGCGAGAGAGAAAGGGAGTGAGTGAGTGGGTGAAACCAGTTAAAAAAGGAAGAGTTTTTATGGAAACTCTGTATGAGCTCAGAGTCAAATCAAATGACAATTGTCAGTGGTTCAGTGGTTCACGTTATGAACCAGCTGTTATTCATTAGAGCTGATTTTCGGATATTTAAGAAAGTAGTTACTGAATAATTTGGCTAGAATCAATTTAGAGATCCATTAATGAACCAGTTTAGTTTACACTTGTAGACAAAATGAAGTAGTTCCGTCTAAGACGGTCCTGGTAGTGCCAGTAAGAGTATTTGGAAATGTCTTACACATAATGTTAACCACATTTCAAAGGAGATGAGACGCTCAGGTGTGTGACGGTATGTATGTGTGTATGTCTTTGTGTATATGTAAAGTTAGCTAAAAGCTACAGTCTGATTGAAAAAGTATTTGATAACTAAGTAAAAAGTTACGAAAAAAACTAAACTTAAAAAAAAAAAGAACTGAACCGAACCGAAAGAACTTTTTAGAGCCAACCAACTAAAGCTAGGAAAACGAGTAAAGTTTGATTCTTCTTCTTGATATATATAGAGCTTAGGGGATACGTATATATATATAGACAGAGATGTAGTTGTGGGAGCATAACTAAACTAAAACTAAGAAGTTGGTTAACAGAAGAAAACTAGAGATAAAGTTTGGATAGAGCTGCATGTTTTCCCATAATATATATATATATAGAGAGAGGTAATATTTTCGCTTGTCTGTCGGGTATATATATAGAATGTTTATATATATATATACATATACACATATATACATATATATGTATATATATATATATAGTTGGTATATCGCTAAATGGATGTGGTTTGGGTTTGTTGATTGTTGGTTGCTCTTACTTGAAAAACTGTGACAGTGGCCCACAAAATGTTGTTGAAGTGTTTGCGATCGCATTCACATTGCGGATGTCGGCTGATTATTTCGGGACACGTGCATTCGCGTTCGAGTCCGGATTCGTCCAAAAATTTACAAAACTTACCGCCAAACAGATACATGCCGAGTATGCTGTAGGTTTATACGTATATATGTTTTATATATATCATATATATCAGTTTTGTTAGAGAGTTTTTTTCTTGGTGTGTATATGTAGAGCATATATATATATATATATAGAGTTGTAGATATATAGATATATGTATAGTTGCGATTCGATTATGAGTATATATATATGTATATATATGTGAGTAAAGTTAAGATTAAATAGAGCAAAAGGCTCGACTTGATTTGATGGAAAATATATATACATATATATATAAATATATAGTAAGTTGTATAGTAAAAGTCTATTTTTTTTTTTATATATATTTATATATTATATATAAACTATATATCATTTATGTATGTATAAGACTCTTATATATATATAAATTTTTATATATGTGGTTGTAATTTGTTGTTGTGGTTGTGGTTGTTGTTGGCTCGAAGTTTGTAAGAAACTTGGAGCTATGTGGGTTTTTCTTTGGGATAAAATTGGTTGTATAACTGTTTTTGTATCTGTACAGAGTGGATAGAAAACTGGGATATTCGTGTTAATTTTTTTTATATTTATTTGATGAAGCAAAAAGTTGAGCAAAGAAAAAAACTGTTTTATTTTACAGAGTTTTTTGGGTATTTTTTTAGAAATTCTGTAAACCTCAAAACTCTAGAGACTGTACTAGATATGTTTTATTTATATATATGTGTGTGTGTGTATGTGTATATGTAAGTATGTATGTGTGATATGTAAAGTTTTCATTAGAGGAATATAGTTTACAGTTAAGAGTTGAGAGTGCTTGTGTGTGTGTGTGTGAGGGGTTTTTAGGTTAAGTGGAGGGTGGAGGGGGGAGTATACAAGTTCTAAACAACTTAGAGTCTAGAGTATATAGCAATAGATATGTACCATAGATGCATACATAGCTTAGTAACAAATACTTAGACAGACAGAGGGAGAGAGAGCAAAAGGAGAGAGAGAGAGAAAAACACAGAGAGAGAGAGAGAGAAAGAGAATAAAAATGTGTGTGTGTGTGAGTGCGGGTGTGTGTGTGTGTGACAAGAGGCAAACGACGAGTGAGAACAAATCGAAAGAGTAAAAAGTAGTCTGTGTGTGTGTAGAGCAGACAACAGTGGGTGTGATCGATAGATAACACACTTATCGATTAGGCAAGCCAAAGAAAGTAAATGCAAAGCAAACAAATATACAAAGATGTAGATACATATATATAAGGGCAGGCGGCTCTACACATAACTGGTATGCTTACCTGTGCAGTTTATGAATATATATAAATATATACATGTATATATATATATGTTTATATATATATATTTGCCTTATGAGCTAAGTTAAAGCTACAATCGATAGCTGATCGATAACGATAAATAAATCAAAATTGTATTTACATATCTAGGGAAACAATTATGGCATGCGTATGCGCGTAGCTCCATAAACAAAACAATTTCGCATGCCACAGGCATGCAGGCACGAAACGAAATGGAATGGAACACAATGAAAATAAAGACCACACCAAACTACACACCACTAATCAGTGCGAAATCTAATGAGAACACAAAAACAACACAAGAAAAACAAAACAAAAGTCAACGAAAAATTTCCATTTTGCAGGCGATTTCATGGGCCAAATTGGAATTGAAACACACACAAAAACTGAATACACAGACAGACAGAGTGACAAAGATAGATATAGGGAGATAGAGAGAGAGAGAGACAGAGACAGAGCACTAGTTTTTTGGGAACACAAAAGAAAGCACAACAATTATAATCAAAATGATTGTTATCGTTATTGTTATCGGTTATCGGTTATCGGCAAGGCCTAGCACATCATCGAACAAACCAAATCAAAAACATTTCAACCAAAGCCTTCAAAAAATATCAACGTAAGAACAAATCAAACAAAATGCTTACATTTTGGCATTATTATTTTTGGTATTTTTTGTTGTTGGTATTTGAATAAAAGAAAAAAAAATAAAAGTATTTGTTTTCTTTTCATTGAAACATTTAAATGTTAGTTATCAATAGATTATTATTATGGCATAAAATTAGGTGGTAAACACATATATATTTTATTATATATATTTTGGTATAGTGGTAGTAGTGGTATTTTATTTAGTATTTTTTTAAATATATATATTTATATATAAAGTAAAATATGCTGATAGCAAATGGGGTCTACCTGAAACACTGTGACGAGCGCCCATAGCAGGCTGTCGAAATTCTTACGATCGCAAATCTTCTCTCCATTAATTTTCTCGCAGAATTTACATCCGAACAGATTCATGCCGAGTATACTAAATTGATGGTATTTTTTGGTATTTTTTTGGTATTTTTGATTGATATATATATGATATACATTTATATTTCGATAAAATATATATTTTTGGTAATATTCTTGTAAAGTATTTTTTTTTGTTTTTAATTATTATTATTATTAATGTTGTTAAATATTTTTGTGGGGGTTTTTTGTGGTGTTTTTTTTTTAGTTTTTAGTTTAAGTTTTTTAATTTTATTTTTTTTTTTTTTGGTTTAAGTCATTTTTAGTATTAAAATATTCAAGAGTAGAGCAATCGTGTGTGAGAGAGAAATAGAGAGAGAGAGAGAGAGAGAGGAAGAAAGAGAGAGAGAGAGAAATAGAGAGAAAGAGAGAGAGAGTATGTGACTGTAAGTGAGCAGCAAAAGCGAGCGTTAATTGGAAAATCAAAATTAATTTCATGTTTCAAGATCTCAAAGTCTTGAACTTGAGGCCTAAGGCCTGAGCCTTCGCAGCTCGTAACGGACAAACGGAACGAAAGTAAAAGTTGCTGGAAAATGGAGTGTTAGAAAATATATATTTGTATTATTCAAATGGTATTATTTGTATTTAGTTTTGGCTTCCTCTTCTTTTTAAATCTATGCATTATTAAACGGGGTTTATATGACAGAAGGAGAAAGAGACAGAGAGTCAGAGAGAAAGAGCGAGAGAGAGACAGAGTGTGTGTTCGTGGGCATGGGGTTTAAAGTCATCTGGGGTCTTTAGGGTGGACATATTCTGAGTTTACTTTCATTGCAGTCGTTGTGATATATGTCGCCTGTGTTCAATGTGTTAGTATGTGACTGTTGTATTTTTTTGGTGTTTTTTTTTTTTTGCTTTTAGATATTTTTAAGATATTTTTATTGTAATTTTTGTTTTTGTTTCTAACTACGCAAACGTTTACGACTTTTTAGTTCAAGAACAGAGCAACTAAGCTAACTAAACTTTGGTTTAGAATAAAAATGTACGATTCAAATAAATCGGTATTTTTTTTGGTATTTTGTTGCATATATATTTGTTGGTATTTTAAGTATTTGTTGTAGTATTTTTACGATTCAAATTTAAGTAAAATGAAGAGTTTTAAAAATGGAAATTCGAATAGTAGATATATATATGTATATATAAATATATAGGAAAGATAGCATGGAGAAGTAGGAGTATTCGAGAATTGAGATAAATGTGTTATATATATCCATACATATATATATGTGTAGATATAGTTTGTATACTGCAACACTACACAATAAGCGTACGACTTGATAGTTAGTTAGTATTTATTAAAATACTATTACTTTTTGGTGTTGTTGTTGTTATCTAATTGTGGTTGTTTCCGATTTGGTTTTTGTTTCTGGGTGTTGTTTAAGCAAAATGAAAATCGTGTGAAATTTCGAGTTCAGTGTTGGTAAACGCTAAGAAAGCTAAGACACACATTTGGTTAAGCTTTGGAACTAACTAATTGTTGTATGTGTTGTTGCTGTCTGTGTTAAACAAGTGAATCGGTAAATGGCTGGTAAAAAAGTTTTCTTGACAGCGAGTAGCGAGTGAGAAGTTAACAAACGAAAATCAAGAAAAAGAAGAAGAAAAAGAGGTAGATAAACGAGCTTTTGGGAGAGCACGCAAAGCAAAGGCGCCTTCGAATGGGGTGACGAGTGACGAGTAAAGAGAGTAGCGAGAGCAGCAAGTGACGTGTGGCGCGTGACGAGTAAAGAGAAAGAGAGAATAGTTGGAAGAGTTGAAAAAGTAACGAGTAGCGGATCGCAAAACGTATGGGAGTGAGTGAGAGAGATAGCGATAGAGAGACAGGGAGAGAACTAGTCTCGTTGTTGGTGCTCACAAATCGTTGAAAAGTTGGTATAATAAAAGAGAGAGAGAGAGAGAGAGAGAGAGAGAGAGAGAGCGTGAGGGAGAGAGAGTTGAAAGTCACTCGCATACATTAACTTCGACTTGGTTTTTCTCAGTGTATTATTTGGTTTTGTTTAGATTATGTGTGCGATGCGAGTGTACGACAACTAACGCAACAACCAGTTGTGTTAGATAAAGACCAAGACAGAGAGACTGAGAGAGTGTGTATGTGTTAGAGAAACAGAGACAGAGAGAGTGTTGTCAACATGGATTTGAATTTGAATTCGGATTGTAAAACTCTAACTACGAATCGAGATAACGAGTACACTTAATTTAAATGAGAGAGAGATATAGACAGAGAAAGAAGGAGAGAGATAGCTAAAGCAACTGTAAGTGTATATGTTTATGTGAGAGACAGAGAGAGAGAAATAGAGAGAGAGAGGGAGAAAGTCTTATGCAATCGTTTACTCAAATGGTACGCATAAAAACGAGTACAGTTATTACCAGGGCTAAGATTTAAATACTTTTGTTTCTATAATATTTTTTGTTTTTGTTTGTTTTTTTAAAGGGCATATGATACGGTTTTTGGGGGCGAGTGTTAAGTGTTGGAGAGTGTTAAGAGAGAGAGATAGAAGAAGATCTGTTATGAGGGACAGGTTAGAATTAGAGCAAGAGAGCGCTAAGTCATGTGAGAAAGAGTGAGCAAGAAAGAGCGAGATAGAAATAGAAAGAGGCGTAGAGAGCGCATATGAGTGTGTGAGAGAGAGAGAGACACTGAAAAACAGAAAGGTAGAGAGAGAAAAAACGTGACGGATGTGAGAGTAAGAGAGAGAAAGTTAGAGCATATATGCAAGTATCTGTGTAGAGAGTAATGAAGAGTGAAGAGCGAAAATCGAGAGAGAGAGAGAGAGAGAGAGAGCGAGATCGCAAAGCCTGTATGTGAATGTGCAGAGCAAGAGAGAGACAGATTGTGAAACAGATTTTGTTTTGTTTTTGTGTCTGATGGGATAGCAAAAGTTTGCTAGAAAGAGAAGTAGAAAGAGAGACAGACAGAGAGAGAAAGAGAGAGAGAGAGAGAGGAGAGCAGTGGAACATCTGCAGATACATAGAACATATAGATATATAGATAGATATACATATCTATATTAATATAACACCTATGCTTCTCGACAGATGCCCTTGCTCCACATGTGTATGTGAACGATCTGTTCTATAGATGTCCTGAATGTGAATGTATGTGTGTGCGTGTGTGTGTCTGTGTGTGTTAATAACTATTTCTCTTAGATCCTTTTATAACAAGTTGTTGTTATTGTTGTTGTTGCTGTGGTTACTGAGGGGCTAATGAGTGGCTAGCAGAGAGTAAGTGGATTAGTATTACGCAACTCTATGTCATATAGTAGACGAGATGATTGCTAGACATCATCTTCAGCATATCATCGAAGCTCTAAGAGCCATGGACTAACCAAAAAAAAAAATCACACTCAACTGTTTGGTGGGTCACTGATGCAGCGGTTCAGTGGTTTAGTGGCTCAGTGGGTCGCTTTGTATTAATTGGATGCGCATCAGCATTACGATATATATTTCTGTACACATCCATATGTGTGTATGCGTGTATGTGTGTATGCAGATGCATATGTGTGTGTTGAGTGGAAGTTGAGCTTGGCTCACACTCCATGAAATAGCTGGCAAGCAGAGGTGAAAGTGAAAGAAATCTAAAATGTTGCAATTGATTTGGTGGAAGAATTTAGCTTCTTTGATAGAGTGAGCATGGAAGTATTTCTGAAGAAAAGTAAGATTAGATTCAAGTTTCTATTAATTTATTTGTGGCGCAAAGTTTTCAAGCGAATCAACTTTGGATTTGCTTCAGAGTTTTATATCTTGACTTTGATCACACTCAGCTCAGATGAATTTCAGCTGGAGCTATTATTTTTGTAGAGGTCAGATATTCACTTGGGATTACTTTGTTCATTGGAAGTTGAATCCATATATCATTTACTGCTACTACTACAGATCTATTATCTCACACTCTAAAGGGACTCTCTAAGAGACTCTAAAGGACTTTGGGTTAGTATCTTGATTTCATACAAGACTCAAATGAGGTCTTAGCTTAAGTTCTTTCAAAGATATTTTTAATTAGTCTGAATCGGAAAGAACTTTATCTCTTGCACTTTTCAACGTGGTATATCGAACATCCTCAATTGCTTCGATTTAGCCTTGAGCCCTACTGACCCTAATTTCCCTTCACTTTCCTCTTCTTGCCAACTTCTTTCAAAGGAGTTTTCTACCTTGTTTTGTTGATCTGCTGCTTTTTATATAGATATGAAATCTTTCAGATTTTACAGTTTAGTTTCTGTTGTTGTTAGGTGTTGTGAGGTGTTAGACCTGTGCCAGACAGACGCCTGCCCCATAGGCAATTGCTGTTAGTACACATGCGAGTCTGAGTGTGTGTGTGTGTGGCTGTTTCTGTGTGTGTGTGTATGTTGGCTACAGTAAAACTCACCTGAATATGAATATAAAGAGTACGAGCAGTGAGAAGAAGACGGCAACATTGTCCATGGTGCGCAGCATGACAAACAGTTGGCGTCGCAGATTGGGCATGAAGCGAACGAGCTTCAGGATGCGCAGCAGACGGAAGGTGCGAAGGACGGACAGACCTGAGCCGCCGCCGCCAGTGCCGTTGCCCGCAAACGTTTGGCATATCTCGATGGCGCTGACATAGAGAGAGAGAGAGAGGAGATTAGAGGAGAGTGATGAAAGGCCAATGTGAATACTCACCTGAGTATGACTATGATGCCGTCGAAGACATTGAAGCCGTTGGCTATGTAGCGGAAGGGTCCCTCGGCAACCACCTTGAGCAGCATCTCGACGGCAAAGATGCCGGAGAAGACGACGTTGCTCGTCTCGACGATGGCTGTCAGCTCCTCGGGCTGGTTGTGGTACTCGATGCCCATCGACAGGGTGTTGATCAGTATGGCCAGGAGGATGCCCTGCTGGAAGTACTTGTGCTCGACGAGCCGCTTGATGTAGCGCCGGATCCAGCTGCAGACGCGCATCAGGCAGCGATAGACGTTGATGACCAGGCGCAGGGCTGGGGAGCGCGGCCGTTGGCGCTCGTCCAGGGGCGACAGGGCGTTCTGGTATAGGTCGTAGCAGCAGGCATAGTCCTCCATATAGTTGCCGGTGGGGGCGTGGCTGCGACCATGCTGACGCTGGCCGCCCGTGTTGCGGCTGTGGTTGCTTTTGCTGTTGTTGTTGTTGTTATTGTTGTTGTTATTATTGTTGTTGTTGTGGGGCAACTGGTGGCGCTCCTTGCGCCGGTTCTCCATGGGCACCGCCGCCGAGACAGCGGCCAGCTCCAAGCTCAAGGCCGGCGCCGGCAGATCCGCACTCGAGTCGAGTATCTCGGCGGCAGCAGCAACTGTTGCTGGCGTAGCTGCTGCTGCTGTTGCTGTCACGGCTGTTGTTGCTGCCGGAGCTGTGGCTGTTGCCGATGCCGTCGCCGTTGTTGCTGCTGTCAGCCGCTTCTGCTGCTGCACCTTGTTCAGTGCCTCGACCGTGTGCGGATCGCAGCGCGCCAGCGACGAGTAGAACGACTCGAGCGTGCTCTGACCCGTCGGTAACGCCGCAGAGAAGGCCACGGAGAAGGCCAACAGCTCCTGGCAGGTCATCGCATCGTGTATGCCCAGCTCCGAGCACTCGGCATACGGATTGGCAATGGTGCCGATGCTCTGCGGCAGATTCACCTGTCACAAGTATTTCGCATGAGTCAATTGCTTGCCACGCCCACGCCCACGCCTGCTCACTCACCTGCCAAATACTGCCGTCACCTGCCTGCGTCATCTTCTCCATCGAGTGAATGTTGCCGCTGCTGTTGCCATTGCTCGTTGTCGCCGTGGTTATTGCCGCTGCGGCAGCTGTTGTTGCTGCTGCCGTTGCTGCCGCTGCTGCTGCTGCTGCTGTTGTGGCAACAACTGTTGTTGTTGCTGCCGTGGCAGCTGCTGTTGGCTCGCTGCTTAGAGCTGGCGGCGTATGCAGCAGCACGTACTCGTTGAACATCACCGAGGGACGGCGGCTGGCAGAGGTGGGCGGACTCAGGAAGCCCGAGGTGCACGGATGACTCTAGAGTGCGGGAGTTAGAAAGCGACAGAGAGAGAGAGAGAGAGAGAGAGAGAGAAAGACAGTGGGAGTGGAGGGGAGCATGGGTGGAATAGTAAATATGCATTAGCTCTTGCAACTTCAGTTGAAAATAAAAACTTTTAAAAATTGTTTAAAAATTTCATTTAGAATTGCGACTTAAACGCTTTTTTTTTAGGGGTTCGGCTTTGTACAGTGGGCATTGGGCAGGAAGCAACTAGAGACAAAAATGCCAAATAAATATACAAATAAGTTCTGTCGGGCATGCTTGACTAGGAGATACCCCGATGCACTTCTAATTCAAGCTTTTCAGCTGGGTATGTTATTCCTCTAAATGGGGTAAAGTGATCAGAAGACCTTAATTTAAACCTTAGTTCTTATAGACATTAATCAGTTCATTGAATTCTATAAAAACAAAGCTTTTTATCGATAAATGTAACGAAACAGCGATATAAATATCTATATATAATAATATATATTTAGAATTTTAAGTTTCTGGCTGCTGTGGATAACTCATATTTGTTGAGAATTTACTAACACTGGAAAGCATTTACTGAAATACATGAGCTTTGAAAGCTGTTCATTGACATAGTTAAGCAAAAAGTTCCATAGAAGTAAAAGCTTTCCATAGATTTAAATAAAAGCTCACTTAAAGTTGAAGACATTTTTAAATACTTGAATTAATATCGTATATCGATTTTTGAGGCATTATATCTTAGCTTAGGTGAAAAGCTCATTAGGCTATAAGCGAATCTTCTCTCAGAATTAACTTTGAGCGGCGCTGAAAAGCTCTGCGATTCATCTGACTTGCTTCCATATGAAGTGAACAAGATAGGTCAACTATGAATGCTAGTGCTAAAAGAGAAATGCAAAAAGAGTTTCTAATCCAGAACTCTTCAAATATAACATGCTCCACAACGATATAATTGCATATAATATTCATAAAGCACAAATCTATATCGCTCAAAATGTTGCCACTCCTTTGATGGGCGAGGGAGTCGCTGAGTTGAACGTATCTCAATTGCTATTTACATATGTAATGAAATGAAATAAATATTTGAATAATTAATTGGCATTTCAACAATAGGTCTAATAGAACAATGGACTTCAATGGGTCGCCGCCGGGGCGGTGGGGCCGTGGGCGAGGGTCTTTTATACATTGTATTCACAGTTAATGGGCGTAATTCTCCGTTTCGCTTCGAGCTTTTATTATTTACATATTTGATTTAATTGCATATTTCGAAGTCTTGTCAAAGATATTAACGTTTCACCCTTACATGAATATGGAATTTTTTTTCTCGCAATATCGTAATATCGTAATATAAATACGCAATACCGTAAAAACGTTATATCGTAACATCGAAATATCGTATCATCGGAATATCGTAGCATCGGAATATCGTAACATTGGAATATCGTTATTATAGCCATATCCTATCAGCGTAGTTGCAGCAACTCGCTCTAAACGTTTTGGAAATATTCTGAATACCATTTGCTAATCAAATTTAGAGAAGACATTTACTATATTCTCTCAATATTGTCGATTCCATATATATGCTTGGGTTGCTTCGGCTAGCCGAAGAACAAATTTTTAGCTTGATTTACATAAATATATTTTGTTAGGGGTTCTTAAAGATTTTAGTTGTGATAGATTGCAATACCTTGCCTAAATTTCCCAACTGCAGCTACAAGTTGTGCAACGTTCATGACAAATATGAAAGATCATTATTAGCGGTATTACATAGTAAAGTTAGTGGGTGGTCAAAAGTATTATTGGATTTGATATTTGTTTCTAGGTTGTTGAGTTTGTTTGTGGAAATTTCAAGCAAAGTCTGGCTGTGCGTTTTGGTGGGTTTCAAGACAAAGTATATCGAATATCGTAAATGTGGTAAATCGTTTAGGGTGTGTCTTACATAGTTTGTGGCTTCATGGTTTGCTTAGTGTGAGATATCATGCATATGATATCAAATGTTATACAAGGCAAATATTTTAGATTGCGTATCGAATATCGTATATTATATATAATATCGTGTGTGTTATAATCAATAAAATATGTGACTACACACATTTTGATAAAATTGTTGTAATTTATCATCTTTAATTCACTGCTCAAGAAATGTCGTATACGGTAAGACAATTTTTGATCTTATCGTAATTTTTCGTATTGAAAATTTTTGAGTCCAGAAAGTCCAACCGATATGTCGTATACGATACATGATATATCGAGTATCGTAAGACGTTTTAGTAACCTTAGTGAAGCTCGACATATGTGGTATATCGTACCGTATTTGGTATATCGTATGTGGTCAAATATGGTGTACTATAGGGAATAAATCTTAATGAATGTGCTGTATATCGTATTATAGTTATAGTATCAGCTTCTTGTATATCGTATATTAGTTTCTCATCGTGGGTCAGTAACATATAGGCTTTATGTGGCCTAAAATTTGGACATGTGCATATCGTATATCTTTGGATAGTATTTTTATATGTCTGCTTCTTCCTCTTGCCGGCTGGTACTTACGATCAATTGGTCCGAGTCGATGACCTGCTGTGGCAGCTTGAGCAGAATCGTCTTCTGCTCGCCGCCAGCTGCATCTGGCTTGAGCTGCAGACTGTGGCCATGGAGGGCGGTGGGTTTCTTCATCGAGGAGGTGCGCCGCGCCACGCCCGAGCCGCTGCCCTCGCCCAGCGACTGCTCCGTGTTGTCCGAGGAGGAGAGTTGCGCCTGCGACGCCGCGCCGCCTGCCACCAACTGTTGCTGCTGGGCCATCGAGACGCTGGCGGTGCTGCCATTGATGCCATTAATCAATGCTACGGTGGTGTGATTGTGGCTGTTGCCAGCAGGACCACCTCCGACACCACCACCACTGGCACCTCCACCACCGTTGCCGCTGCCATTGTTGCTGCTGCTGTTGTTGTTGCTGTTGCTGTTGTTGTGGCTGCTGTTGTTGTTGTTGTTGTTGGAGTTAAGCGGCACCATAACGGTAATCATCTGATCCTGTATGCTGGACGGCTTGCGATTACTGTACTTGGGGCAATTCGGGTGATGGCACTTGATGCGCGACGGCGAGAACGTCAGATTATCGGCGTTGGGCAGCAGACCCTCGCGACGCTGTTGCCGCTGATACCTGGACGAGGACGAGGACGAGGACGAGGACGAGGACGAGGATGCAGCAGCAGCGGCGGCAGCAGAGGAAGGTGTCGAGGGCAAAGGGCAAACGATTAGTGTATATAGTCGAAAACGAGCTCATGCACAAACACACACTAAAATACACACACACACGCACATACACATACACATATATAAACACACACACACACACATACATGTGGCTCGCATGAGAACGTGTGCGGGTTCAGTTTCGGGGTTTTGGATTACGTGCGTGTGGCTCTCGGTGGCATCATTAGACATTGTCTAATTGTGTAGGTGTAGGTGTGTGTGCGTGCGTGTATGCGTGTGTGTGTGCGTGTGTGTGCTTACTAATTAGACAACAATTACATAATTCAATCAAATGAACAACGCAAATAAGCAAAAACAACGACAACCACAACAAACGAGCGTCGAACAAGACGAATGCAAATGAAAATGAAAATATTTTATAGCAATTCGACTTAAGGCAAGAGACAGTGGAGTAGAGCAGATTAAGAGAAAGAGAGAGGGGGGGGGGGGAGACGGAGGGGGACTCATGTGTTGTAAAGCTAACGATTTAAAGCATTTCGCATAGCTGAAATGCTTCTGGCATAAAGCCAAACAGCGCACTCGAGCATGACTCTCAGTGAGCCAACGCTGCCTAAGGTTCAGAGTGAAATTGTTTTCCGACCTTCGGCAGACGCACTTGAGCAGCTGTTTACCAAGTCATCTCGAATGCATTTTGTTTTCACAACTTTAATAACAATTGATCTTGTGATTAATTAATCACAACAATCATTGATTAGCTAAATTTAAGTCGAGAGTGCGTTGAGCTCGGCTGAAAGCGCTTAAAGCTTTTTGTGGGATTGGCGAAAGGCTTTGCATGTCTCATTAAAGCGAAAGCCCTTGAAATGCGAATTATAAAATTGTAAAGCTGCTTAAAGTTTTTAAATTGCTTTAAAATCCCATTAAGCTGAAAGTTGTACGAAAATGAGTTTATCTTAACTCTGAATACGTTCACTTCAGACCTCATCTGGTATTAGATTAAAGCCCAGGCAAGCTTTTGCACTTGACAGCAAATGTGGAGTGTAATATGGTGATTATTGCTGATAGCTAAGCATGCTATGGATATTGTGTAGCCTAGCAAGCTTACTATTCGGGGGAGCTTAATTGCTGATAACTTTCTATTCTAACTAGCTGACTATGTTAGCTTAGTTTATACTATACTATACTAATTCTAGATCTCAGCTAACACTCGCTTCAGAGTCAGTGTCAGAGTCAGAGAGTCAGAGAGTCAGAGAGTCAGAGAGTGAGAGAGTCAGAGAGTCAGAGAGTGAGAGAGTCAGAGAGTCAGAGAGTGAGAGAGTCAGAGAGTCAGAGAGTCAGAGTCACAGTCACAGTCAAAGTCAGAGTCACAGTCACAGTCAGAGCCACAGTCACAGTCAGAGTCACAGTCAGAGTCACAGTCAGAGTCACAGTCACAGTCAGAGTCACAGTCACAGTCACACTTACAGTCACAGCCTAAACTGACTAGCTCTATGTGTTGCATGTGTTGTTCTCTTGTTATACGAGACACAACAACAAGAGCAACAACGGCAACACATGGGGAAAACACACGCGACCAGATGCAAGTGCAAATAATTGAAAGGCAAAGCCCATAAAAAATGCAAAACCCAAAAAGTTGACAACTGTAAACGAGAAAACTAAAAAGCAGAAAAAAGAATAAATATATGAAAAACTGAAAAAGAAACGAAGAGAACGTGCGCTGCAGGACGTGAGAAGCGGAACGCATGTTAAATGAATTTTTAATAAATCACAAAAATATATATAAAGCTATATATATTTTAGCCAGAGCAGTGGAAGATCCGGGTCCGAGGCTCAGGGGGGAAACGAATTCAAATCGAAGTATTGCAAATAAAAGGCAATAAAATCAAACGACGTGTCGGGTCGACGCAGGGGTCTGGCTCCATGGGTGGCGCTACTCTGGGTGAGAACTGAAACCTTCTGCGTTGGGAAAGTCAAGTTGACGTCAAATGCAGCTGGCTTAAAGCCTTAACTCTATTTGTAACTAAAAGAACTTGAATAAAACTTCTTCAATTGAATACAACTTGCCAAGTTTCGGCTGGGACAAATATTTTGTTCAGTTGGTCTAAGAAGAAGCTAGTTACGAGATCCATGAAGACTTATTTGAGGAAGTTCAACTATTAGATACATGCAAGTGTAAAGCTCTCAATGTCTGGAGACTTGGACTAGATTAGATTAGGTTGGCTTGGAATATGGTTAATTATGATAGTTGGCCTAGGATACGTCGGAAAAGTTTGGATTAGGATGAAAAGAGGTTAGTTTAGGTAAGGTAGCCAAGAAAGACAAGTTAAAGCAAATGCGGACCAATGGGCAGCTCTTTTATTAAAGTAAAGTAAGACCAAAGAGCAAGTTTCATAATTGAAATTTCATTTTCAGCGACCTAGGGAGACTCAGTGAAAACTTTGGACTTTAGCAAATGGGAGCAAATCGTGAGCTTTGGGTCTGAGAACTGAGTCAATCGAGTTGGAGATTAGCGCGAGGATTAGTCCTTCACTCTGGGTGTTGTGTGGCCTGACCTAGGGAGGCTGACCTGTTGCAGTTGTTGTCAAGCTAAGCAATTGTTAAGTTGATGTTAAATATTTGATGGTGAGTTGATTAAGTATACAATGAGACAACGAGAGAAACGAGAACAGTGAAAGGTAAACAGGTGAACGCAAAACGTAATTGAATCAAATCAAAAAACGGACAAGCAGCATACTTATATAATCTGTACTTCTTTAACATTCGTCTCTTGAAGCGTCGCCACAGATGGGCTATGTATTTGACTATCTCGGCGTAGCACGTGGCCGGCTCCGAGTTGTTGGTGCTGCTCGCCAGCGTCGACGTGGACGTATATCTTGCCCGCTCCTGCCGCATGCGCTCCATCTCACGCTTCTTCGTCTCCGAGAACTGGGTGGCGATGACGACCAGGCACAGGTTGATCATGAAGAACGAACCAATCTGCAAATGAGTAGAAAGCCAAATACAAATATTTGCTAAAGTTCAAATCAAATTTAGTAACTTTTCGCATTTCCCTGCCACAAGCGACAAAGCAAGTTTGCGCCACAAATTGAGCTAGGTTCGATAGCGCCGGCTGCAACAGGCAGCAGCAGGTCGGCAGGCGGCGCTACGAGTTGTGGAACTTTTGATTTGTTATTCGTTCAATGACTGCAAATTAGTTGAGCTGCCAATTTGGCGCACTAACCACCCATCCCTCCCTTGCTCGCTCTCTCTTGCTCTTTCTTTCTCCCTCTTGCACATTCTATGGATAGCCATCCATTAGCTTGCTGTTGCATTTTAATAGCTTTCTGGCAAAACAAATTTGCCAACTTTAAATTGAAAACATATTTTTGTGCAACAATAGCAGCAACAAAGAGAACTAACGAAACGGCCAGGCTAGCAAATACCGTGCAGATAGTTTGTAGAGCAAAAGTGAAGCGCAACAGTTTAGAAGAGAAATTTTGTTTTGTCTGATTGGCTTACAAACGAACTGACTGATTGCTTGATTGACAAATTTTCTTTGACTTGATGTCATCATTATCGATTGAGAGACGTACTGATTGATTAAAGTGACGAGCTATCTGATTCACTGATTGACTTATGACCTAATAAATTGTTATCTGAGTCGTTAACTGACTGATTAACTGATTGGTTGTCTGATTGATAGACTGATTGATTGAAAGACTATTTGATAGACTGACTGATTGATTGATTCTCTGAATTGTAATATGATTGATTGAATAATTGATTGACAGTCGGATTGATTGCTGACTGGCAACCTAACTGATTATTTGACTGACAGACATATTGATTGATTATTTTACGGAGTGCCGACCTGACCGATTGACTCTCAGGCTGATCATATACTTGACATATTGTTAACTGATTGACTGTCTGATTAAGTGATTGGCTTTTTGCCTGACGATCACATGATTGAGCTATTGACTGATTGACTGATTGACTGATTGATTTATAGAATTCTGGTACGAAAACTGAAGAGAAAAGATTTTAAGGAGCTTCATCTCTGACTATGATAAAATGAAGGCAGATAATCGAAGACTCCATCGTTTGGGACTTCGTCCATCCACTTCATCCACATTTGTCCAGGGTATGCCGAGCGAAATGTTTCTAATTTTTGAATTTGTGTGGCGCCCGCTGCACAAAATGTTTCTCAAAATAGAAAAAGGAGCAACAACAACATAAATATGCAATTTCCTCGCTGGCAACAAGCAACTTTCAATAGCATAAAACATAAAAGAGGGTTTTGCCTTACCGAGTGGATGGAAGTGGGGTTGGGCCATGAATGGACTCTGGGGCAGGTGGACGGATATATGCCTTGCATAGACTGCCAGCTATTTGCATATGAAAAGTTATTGCTGCTGCAGTTTCACTTGCTGTTGTTGTTGCTATTGACGTTTGCCTGGGCAATAGCAAAAATCATTTTGCACATCAAATGAGCAGCTAACAAAGCAGCTGAATCGAGCGAGATAGCAAGCGAAACAAGCTTTCAACATAAATAATGTGTGTTGTGTGTGTGGGCTTAAAAGGCTTTTAATTAGTACAAGGACGCCTCACACACACACACACAGACACAGACACACCTGAAGATGCAGCAAAAGCTTGCAACATGTGGGCAAATGGACAAACGCATGATGAGTCTTCAGCCAACTGGACGTCTATTATTCTATATGAGAGTGATTCTGTGTCTGGCTTGTGTTGTGTGTGCATAACATACCTATTTACATATTCAAATTGCTTTGTTTTGTGCACTCAACGAAATTCGATTCAAGACTTTCAAAATATAAATTGGAATCTTCTGTGCAAGGCAGGTGAAACAAAGCTGAAGCTCCAAAATACAATTAGGCAACTCATATGTCAATATGACCTGAAACAATACAATGCAGCGCTGTCGAAATGTCTGATTATGTTTGCAGCTTAGCCCAGATCGATGAGTCGAAGCATCTATTGCATACATTTGCGGACATGCCAGTCGCAGCCTGTTTCGTTGCCTACTTATTGGCGTATTCATTGCATACTCGCTGCCTGGCTGGACAGCCAAAGTATCAGCGGTATCAGTGTGTCCACAAAGCAATTAAATTTAATCACTTTATGTTTGGATTTTGCTAAAAGCCTTTCTTAATGCTCATTTAAATGCGACAAGGGAGGCATTTTGGCCACTGAGTTGATTATCAATCAGTCAAATTGTCAGCTCAGCCTTTTTTATAGCCTGGACACAATCACAATTAAGTCAAGTGGGCTTGTGAAAGGCAGAAGGAAGTGGGGCCAAGCTTATGCTTTTTTTTTAGCAGCTAATACTATATATTATAAACAACTAAGGTTTGTTTATTTTTCTTTCCTTAAGCATTTTGTTAAATATTCGATTCAAAATAAACTCCAAATATTGAGTTGTCCCAAATTTCATGCTCAGTCGCACTGCTATTTTTCTGAACACAACTTTGTATACCGAGTTGATCTAGCCGTGTTCATCTCTCTGCCTGATTACTCAGCACATTTGCTTAGTATCGATAGCAATTGATGTATCGGCTTACTTATTGAAGCATTAAAGCTGCAGACATTAAATATAGTATATATATTTTAACGTGATAAGTACTCAGAGCTAGAGCATTTTAGATTTTGAATGCCTTGCTGCCATTTTCTTTCAGGCTGCGCATTCATTATTCAATCAGTCAATCAAAAAAGTCTCTTACACACATATGTATCTATCTTTCTGTATATAAATAGCCTATAGATACATACGTGTTTTTGTGTGTACTTCACGCACTTACCACAATTAGCAGCACAAAGTAGATCCAGTCCCAGAAGCTGTGCGCGTCCTGCACGTAGTACATAATGTCAGTCCAGCCCTCCAGCGAGATGACCTGCAATGACAAGTGACAAACGTTTACGTTGTGCTGTTTGCTGTTGTTGTTGCCTTTGTTTTTAGCGTAATTAGCAGCGAGCAGCAACAGCAACAAAGGTCAGCTCTTCATTTTGTACCACGTCACGTATGCGTAATATTTCAGTATTGTTTTGTGCTCGTGTGTGTGTGTTGGTGTCCTGCTGTCGCTGCCGACGGTGCTGTCGGTGTGCTGTCCTGCAACGCAGATGGTTTAATGCGTATTTGATTTGTGTTTAATTGCAAAGCATTTAAACCCTCCCCTGACCACAATGGCCACTGAGAGGGGTGAGCATTGGCTTCCGCTGCCCCCCCTTAATGGCCAAATATCAAAGTCACAAATCAAAGCAGCCACAAACGATGTCAGTGCAGGGGGCACAGCAGGGACTGTGTCTGTCCCTAACTGTGTCCTGTATCTGTATCTTAATGAATGCATCTAGCTGCATTTGTATCAATTAATGCGCAGAAGCTTACTTTGTGACTGTATCTAAATGAGTTTCTCTCAGCTTTTGTCTTCAGCAGTCATTTGAAACAGTTTCTGCATCTGTATAAAGACATCTCTATGTATGTATGTGTGTGATTGTATTTGTATCTTTTGCATTGGCATTTGTATCTGCGCAAAGTGTGACGATTGAACGTAATCGATTTCATATTGTCTTTAAGTTGGAATTTATTTCCAAATATTTCTGTATCTGTGTATCTGTGTATCTGTGTATCTCTGTATCTCTGTATCTCTGTGTCTCTGCATCTCTGTATCTCTGTATCTCTGTATCTCTGTATCTCTGTATCTCTGTATCTCTGTATCTCTGTATCTCTGTATCTCTGTATCTCTGTATCTCTGTATCTGTATCTGTATCTGTATCTGTATCTGTATCTGTATCTGTATCTGTATCTGTATCTGTATCTGTATCTGTATCTGTATCTGTATCTATATATATATCTGTTTCTGTATCTGTATCTGTATCTGTATATGCAACTGTATCTCTAACTGAATATCTATCTAACTGCATCTTCATCTATTGCCTCAGCTAAAATCCGTTTATTTTGCGGTTTTGTATTCAATTTGGTTTCTAATTCCAATTAGGTGTCGAGCTGAGGCGAACAATCGCAGCTGAAGCCGTGCAAACTGTCAATTTGTGTTGCAAATGTGCGATTCGATAAGCTGTTAACTTCCAGAAATGATTCAATCTGCAATGACATTTTGCAGTTAGTTTGCGACTTTGCTGTTGCCGTTGCTGCTGTTTTTGCTGCTGCTGTCGAGTTGTCGTGGCAACGTGACGCTGTCTATTGACACATTGCGCATACGCCGCGTGGTGCCGCGGGGCGAATCGTCGTGACCCGCTTAGCTGACAGCAGCAGCCAGCGCCCTATGCAAATTTGACAGCTGCTGCTGCTGCCGCTGCTGCTGTGTTGTTTGTTGTTGCTTTAATTGAAAGCGATGCCAAAAGTGGCAACTGGCACCGCAGTTGAGCAGCGAAATTAACATGCAACAAACACTCGACTGAGTCGCTGACTGCCTGGCCGCGTGTCCTCTGTCAATGTTGTGTCATTGTTATTTGTTTAAGCACAAAGTTGTGATGCGCTAATTGGCAAAAAGTCTGCGGCTGGCTGTCAACTTACCAGAAATATGGCCACCCAGGCCATGCCGATGTTGTCGAAGGAGATGGTGCCCTGAAAGGGATTCTCGCCGCTCTGCTTGCAGGTCGTATAATACTGATTCCAATTCACGCACGACGTATTCGTTGGCTCATTCAGGTCCAGTAGCTTGGCCTCCTCTGCAAAAAGTTTACAATTAGTTTGCGAGAGGGGGGACGGGGGACGGGGGAGGGGCAGGGGGCAGAGTGGAGCCTGCCAGAAAGTTGAGCAGCACGAAAGCAATTAAAAAGTGCCATCAAAATTTGATTAACACGCACAGTTTGCACCTCATTAAGATGAAAGTTTTGTGCGAGCCGAAGGGCGGAAGGGTGGGAGGGGGGAGCGAAAGTACTTACCACTGCAGACCAGTGATCCGATGCGATACGGCGGAAAGTTGCCACACAGATGCATGCCCGAGTCCTCGGGCGTTGAGCAAATGTAGTCCTGATCCTTGGAGAACTCGTAATATTGCGAGAGGCTGCGACAGTCGATGGGGTAGAGAGAATGTTTTCGCATGTTGCGCATGGTTAGATAAACAAACAAGTTGCGATTATCCAGAGACAGATAGAAGAGATAAACACATTTCATATGTATATATAAATAGAAAATAGACAGAGAAAGAAACACACAGAGAGAGAAAGAAAGAGAGAGAGAGAAAGAGAGAGCACAAAAAAGAGTCGTTTTTAACAATCAAAGTTCACATCAGATTTCATTTCATTTAATTGATACGTAGAGTAAATGTCAATATGCGTTACGTTATTATAATTTCTTTCGATAACATTTACACATACATCGACAATTTGAGAGAATACGTTGAAAAGTTCTATGAGAGAGAGAGAGACAGATATATATATATATTGTTTTTTTGATTGAGTTTCATTGGTTCGATTTTGTTTCGCATGATCAATTAGGTGCGTGAGAATTTTGTAGAGCTTTTTTCAGACTCTGACTTCTGCGAGTCAGTCAGTCAGCCAGCACATACCACTAATTAGAGTGAGACAGATAGTGAGAGTGTAAGTGAGATAGCATGAGCAGAGCCAATTGATAACAAGCTAAGGTGACAGAGTGAGAGACACGTTGATCCAATGTAGAGTCCAATATAATAGTGAAAGTGAAAGTGAAAGTGAGACGATGAGCGAAAGAGTTAGTAAAAGCGAGACAGGGAGAGAGATAGAGAGAGAGAGAGAGATAGTGAGTGATAGAGACAGAGAGATTGAAAGAGTGAGTGAGTAAGTGAAGGGCAAGAGATTCAAGCCTTAAGCGTGAGAGACGTAGGTAAGCTTTGCACTTTAAAAGCTTCAGATAGAGAGAGAGAGCTCTCTTTGTGTGAGTTAAGGAATGAGATATACAGCCAAGCTATAAGCTTGTGGAGGAAGCGGGAGAGAGAGAAGCCTTGTGCTTTAAAAGCTTTTGAAAGAAAGAGTAGATAAAGAGTGACAGATTAAGAAAGAGTGATAGTGATAGTTAAAGCGTTTAGGCATAAGAGCTTGAGTCTATAATAGACAAGCATTAAGCTTTAAGCTCACAGTATATATATTAATAAGAGAGAGAGAGAGAGAGATTGGTCAAGCTTAGAGCTAACACGAGTATAAAGCAGTTGAGAAGGCGTTCAGCTTGAATGTGAAAGTCAGATCAAAGTGAAAGAGAGAGTGAGAGTGAAAGTGAGAGTGATAGTGATAGTGAGAAAGGCAAAGCAATCTCAAGACTATTGGTAAGATCAGCGCACGTACAACATAGATACAGCTCAAGCACATCACGCTACAAGCAGAGAGTGTGAGAGAGTGAGAGAGAGAGAGAGAGTGTAACGTGTCTGAGAGACCATAAAATAGCGGCTAAGCCGCCGACCACAAAAAGTGCGCACTCAAAAGCAGCAACAGCCACAAAATTAAAACGTAAAGCTCAACAAAATTAAAAGAAAGGCAAATAAGAACAAGAGAAGGCGACCAAGAAAATAAGAAGAAGCTGATAAAAACAAAAGGAACAACGGCAAAAGTAAAGGCAAAGCAATTTAAATTAAACGCAACGAGGGCTGCAGGGGCGTAGAGACTGCACCACCACAAAGGGGGGGCGCACGCACACACAAATATGTCAACGTAAATGTACGCGGGTGTACGCGTGTGTATGTGTGTGTACGCGTGTGTATGTGTATATGTGTGTGTGTGTGAAATAAGATGAAAATAAAAATGTGAAAATTCTCGCGCGCAAAAGTATGCTAAACTTTTTTGATAGAGAGCGAGAGAGACAGGTGTGTGTGTGTGTGTGTTTGTATAGCTTGTAATGCGACTTTAATTTTGATTATTGTTGTAGCTGCCGTTTGTGGCAAGCTGTGTAAGTGTCACGGTGGGCGGGGGCGGGGAGGGGCGGCACGGATCGGGTTTGTCATGTTAAGCTAGGGTTGGGGCCGGGCAGCTTTAAATACCTTTGCAATAGAAACTGATGGTTTTTCCTGTAAAAAGAGTTGAGCTTACAAAAGATACGCACACAAACATAGATAGCATCAGTTTTTAGGGTGCGACTGTGTCCGTGTACGTGTGAGTGTGTGTGTGTGTATATCTGTGTGTGTGTGTGTGAAAATCATTGCAAATAACAAAACATAACGAAAATTTGCTGCTGTAATATAATAGTAAAAGTCTACGCTATGAAAACGCTCTAAAAAACTAACAAAAACGTGTGTATCTGTGTGTGTGCGTGGGTGTGTGCGAGTGTGGGTGTGTGCGTGGGTGTGTGTAGGCTAAATGGTATGCTCGTACAAGATTGTTACCCATTTGGTTGCTTTGGCTGAGGGAAAACACTTTTCGGGCTCGGTTTCAAAGGCAATTCGAGACGAAACCAAAATGAAAACTCAAACTAAATCATAGAGTAAGAGACAGAAGATAGACATACATACACGCACACACACAGACACACACACACACACACACATACACAGTTAACATCAAATCTAGGAACACAAAGAAACGAAAAAAAGGAACGTTTTTCGAGTGAAAAAACTGTTGCTAAAACATTAACAAGTACGAGTACGACGGATACGAGTACGAATACAACAAGGACATCAATATACGCACACACACATACTAAAACAAAAAGAAGAGAAGGGGAGAGCGGGAGATAGAAAGAGAGAGAGAGACAGAGAGACAGAGAGAGAGTTATATTCACTACGACAACGACACAGACTTCACACACGTAGAGTTGGCTACAAAAAACATTACGAGTGACTAGCATCTGCTGCAGGTGTGCGTGTGTGTGTAAGAGAGAGTGTGTGTTAGTGTGTATGTGTGTGTGAGAGTATATGTGTGCTGCTAGTAAATTCTGTTGACCCATAAACCGCAAGAAGCTTTGAAAGCAGCGAGGGCTAGAAAAGCGCAAAGAAAAGCGAGAAGCCTACACAAAAGAGATGAGCTAACAGAGAAGCGACAAGCTCAAAAAGCATTGAGAAACGTGGAAGGAAGCGAGTAGCTTAAGGAAGCAACAAGCTTGAAGAGTAGCGAGAAGCAATTAGCTTCAAGAGATATGGAAATCTCAAAGAGAAGCGAGAAGCGAGAGAATAGATAAGCTAATGGAGCAGAAGATAACTCGAAAAGAAGCAAGTGACTTAGAAAAGAAAACATATTCAAGAAAAGCGAAAAGTTTAAAAAGGATCTAAGGCTTTTAGAAAAGTGAGGAGCCTAAATATCAGTGATAAGCTTCTGGAGGGTAACGAAAAATAGAAAACTCGAAGAGCAGTGAGAAGCTTAAAAGCAAGAGCAAATACAGTTAGGCAAAGAAACAATCTTAGAAGCTTGACTAACGAAGTTTGTAGGTAAACAGAAGCGAAAAGCATTTGAAGCAACGTTTCATGAATTTCATATTAGAATTTCAAGCTTCTCGCTTGCTCTATGTTGCGTCAAGCTGAGCTGATAAATATGCTTTGTCTGTCGCACAGCTTCGCTTCTCGTTGAGATTTTATCACTTTGGTTTAACCACTTCTTACTTAACTTTAAATAGATATCTACTGCAGCTATTCTAGAAATTTAACTGCCATCATCGCTTATCTATTGGCTTCTCGCTTTAAAGCTCTCTTGCGGCTATTGTGGGCTCACAGTTTCAGTGTTTCAGTGTAGCGTAACGTGTAACGTGTAACGCCAATAGTTAAGTAGTGTTGGTTAATTGAGCAGATGTATTCGTTAAGTTCTAGTTTATATAGTCTATATATGGTTTACGTATAATAAGTTTAAAAGTTTTTAAGTATTAAGTATTTTAGTATGTATATATTGGCAAATATTACTTATAACGTGTACGACAGAGACAGAGATATATATAGAGTCAGAAAAAGAGAGAGAGAGGGAGAGAGATAGAGATAGAGACAGTTGTTTACGTATACAAGACATATATATTGAGTTACTAGAGTTGGAGGGGGTATAAAAAAAGAGAGAGAAAGACTAAGAGAGCGGGCATGTGTTAGGGGTAGAGCTTAGCGGGAGAGCGTGTAACACGAATAGGGATTAGTGCTTGCGATATCAGAACTATCGCTAAGGGGCATACGATAGCGAGCGAGCGCTAGCTTCAGGGTTAGTATGGAGACAGAGAGAGAGAGAGAAAAAGTAACTATTGTTGGTTAAGGAAAGAGAGAGAGAGAGAGAGAGAGAGAGAGTACGCTAGAGAGAGTAAGAGAGAGCGAGAGCTATATTAGACGACTAGGGTTCTTATATACTGTGTGTTCGTGTGTTATTGTTGTTGTGTTACAAATCAAATTTACTCATTTAGTATTTGTGTGGTATTTTCTTGTTTAGATATTTTAAATTTGGTAATTTATTGTGTGTGTTTTTGGTATTTTTTTTCACAATTTTTTGTTGTTGCTTGTTGCTGTTGTTGTTTGTTGTTGTTGTTGTGTATTTAGGGCATTTTAAGAAAGGGGAAAAATAAATCATTTTATCTTACGAGTTAACACGGACTCGAACTCTGTACACTTCAGGTAGTCCCCTGTAAACAAAAAGTTTGTTCCCGGTATGATTTTTGTTTTAGTATCTTTTTTGTATAATTAATGCTTTAAGTTTTGGTATTTTTGATATATTTTGGATAAACATATTTGAAACTGAATGCGATAAACAATAACTGAAGAGATTTTGGATAGAATTTTGGATAGAAATTTAAATTTTAAAAGGACATTTGGTATTTTATAATAGCTTCAGTTACTCAGTGCCAATTAAATTAAATTAAATATCTTATGAATTTTTTTTTATCGTTTTTCGACTTGTTTCAAAAAGAAAAATTATGAAACAAAAACATAA
This sequence comes from Drosophila pegasa, assembly GCA_035046225.1. NCBI lineage: Eukaryota > Metazoa > Arthropoda > Insecta > Diptera > Drosophilidae > Drosophila > Drosophila pegasa. Next base: position 1,518,712 of record JAWNOD010000371.1, read on the forward strand.
AAAATAAGATTAAAGAAAAAGAAATGGAAAATAAATTTGTGAAATATACTTATATATAGTTATATATATATAGACGTAAAGGTGTGTTTGTGGTATTTTTGGTATATCTGTGGTATTTTTGTTGTTTCTCATTTTGTTGTTAGTTGTTTCTGTTGTTGTTGTTGTTGTTGTTATTGTTGTTGTTGTTGTTGTTTTGGTCTGTTGTCTGCTCATCATCATCAAAAAACGGAAGTAGAAGAAGACGATAAATGTAAATGCAGTAAACGCGCCTGCCCATTGTGAATGACTCAGAAGATGCAGCCTTTGCACGTGACTGTACACATGTGTGTGTGTGCATGTGTGTAGAATGTAGTTCCAGTGGTGTGAGTGTGTGTAAATCAAATCAAAAACATTTAACAAACTGCGTCGTCTAGCTAAAATACCCTAAAAATACGTTTGCCTTCGGCTGAGCTGCAGCTAAGAGAAGTTTTGTTCATATCTATTTATACAGCTATTCGAATTCGAATTGCCTATATCAAGCTGCAAATATAACGGGTATATGTACAAAAATACTCAAAAAATACTAACGATTTAACTAAGTATATATGCAAAAATAAAGATTAAAATCAAAACAACAAATATAATGGGTATATATACAAAAAGACTCAAAAAATACTAGAAAAATACTAAACTTTAACTATATATATACAGAAAAAAACAATTAAGCTCAAATTTGTAATTAGCAAAACTGAAAAGAAAAAAGCTTCAACTTCTTGTCTTACAAATTATTTATTCATATGACTCTAAACCTCATAAAGCGAAACACTCATATCTACACTGAACACTCAGTAGATATGTGAAAAGTATCTGGAAGAATTATACTCTCTATGCTATGGCTGGTGTGTGTCGGCTAAGCCATTTGCTTGACTCAGTTAAAAGGGGGAAAAAGAAGAAGACAAAAAAAACATTTAAAGCAATCAAGACTAATTTTAAATATACATATATATATTTTACAAATATGTACAATTAGACCCAATAATCAAACGATTTGAGTGCTATAAAAAATCAATAAAAAAACGAACCAGAAAAATTTAGTAAAAAATCTTTGGGCTTAGTACTCGTTCACGCTTCGATGTAGAACTCAGCTGAATTTAGACAACTTTGAAGCCATTTTTGAGCCAAATTGGAAAACTTTAACATACGCCCCCAAATGGCATAAATATTATGAAATATTTTTAAAATATTTATACATTTAAAAAATATATATAGTATTGTATAATACATATAGTATTGTACTATATAAATTGTACAAAATCTCAAATCTCAAAAGCTGACCAAGCAAGAGTGAAACTTTTTGCGATAATTAGATTTCAGCAGTTGCTTAAGTTACCGATAACTCTTAAATGTCAAACGCCTTATTGGGATTTCATATTAACCTGTAAATTATTAAATTTTTATTGAGCAAAACAAATAATAGACGAATTGAGCGAAATATCGACTCAGCTGTTGACAAGCAACACGAATTTCGTCGTCAGCCCTCTGTCGTCATCATTGGCTCAACGCGATGACAATTCCTCGCATAGTTGTTAAACTTCAGCATGATTAGACACTTTTGTATTTCAGCATGCTGAAGGCAATTGATACTAAGTGAGTAAAATAAATGGAAGTTGATTGAATAAGCCGAAAAGTAGTTGAAGTTGCCAAACGTCTCTAGGGCTCATTAGCTCAAATGATTTGTGCACTTTAAGCACTATTTTTGCTGAATTTTATAATATTTATAATATATAATGGCATAGATAAGACTTAAAAATAAAACTAGAAATTTGATAGTAGCTTCGACAATTTTAATATTTTTTGCAATTTCCTTTGCTATGGCTCTTAATGGGTCTGCCTGCCTGGCTTCTATATTGCAATTTGCAATCCAAAACTTTGCACACAAGCCCTATGTACGCCCATTTGGCAGTCGTGAACGAGTATGGGAAGCATAAATTGAGCATATATCAATTCGACAAGCCGCGAAAAGTGCTGCCCATTTAAATAAATATGGTAAAAAACGAGGGCAATTTGCATGTGAAAAAAAATATACGCAAAATTATGATGGAAATGCAAACGAGGATTTTAATACAAATATATATATATACATAGATATATATACAGAAATATGTATATATATAATATATATATATGGACACGTATGTGGGCCATGGGAAATTTGCATTTACAGTAATTATGCGAGGCAGCGAAAAATGGCGTAAAATTAACACCTGCAAGTGTGGCCTAACAGCCGGTACAGTCTCTGGCTGCATGCAAAAACAATCGATTAACGATAACAGAAGGAAAATCAACAAGAACAAACACTGGGCAAAGGCAGAAGCAAAGCAAATGATTCTTTATGCTGCCTATGCTTTGGGTGTTCGGCGGCGAGTTGAGTGTGGTGAGTGTATGCTGACGTCATTGCTGTGTGTGTGTGTGTGTGTGTGTGTGTGTGTGAGCGAGTCGTGATAAATGATTGTTGGCCAAGTTTGAATTCTTTGCCAGCTGTCAGAGCCAAGAGGCGCCTGCCACAGCCAGCGCCCCATTTGTATGCTTCGGCTTAGTCCAAGTGACCATGGAGCTGACATGCCGAGCCATTATCATATCAAGGTGCCTGCACGATAAAAATGTCAAAGAACAGCAGCTGAATGTCACTCTAACTTGATGTGCCTAGTTCAGTTGGCGTCTATTATGACTCTATGTGACTTGCTCAAGAATTGACGAGTCGTCTGCAGGTTTACACTATGTTAGCTGAGCGAGTTCGATATGGGCAATACTAGACTAGGCTGGAACTAATGTCATACGCATTATATCTTCTCCATGGTGACTATTTCTTTGTGTAGCCCAAGACGTTCTGCTTAATGCTCTTTAGTTTAAAATCAATTTAAGTCTTCCTGATTGAAGATTCAAGTAGTTTGTCTGTCATTCTCATCCTTGGTCATTTAATGGGCGTAATATGTTTTGTACGCCTGGCTTATCTTCATTTTGAATCCTTCACTTATTCCAGTCTAGCCATGCTCAGCTTTGTATGCACTCTAAGAAAATCTACTCTAGTATCTTAATAACGATTTCAAGTGCTATTGAGTAAGGAAGTAAGTGGATCTATCCTAATGACTGTTATCAAGTAAGGAAGTAAGTGGATCTATCCTAATGACTATTCTCCATGGTCACTTTATATACATACTACACATACTATGTCTATATTCCTATCCAATCTTCATTTCATTATTAAACTTTTGCATTGAAGTCAGCTTGAATACAGCAAAAGTGATATAGGTGAAGGACTATCATATTGACTCTCTCCATGGCCATTTGACGGATTGGTTCTCCCTTTGGCCTTTGGCTTCAGTTCAATTTGAATACAGCTTAATTAACATTGATGAGGACCTACCCACATTGACTGTCCTATAAGGTCCTAGTCTTAGTCCTAGTTAGACGTAGCATGTTGCTATGCTTATTCCATCTTTCTTTCTCACCTAAAGTCTTGTCTTCAGTTCAGTTGTAATGAGGCTAAAGTGACACTGCTCCTTCTTAACTTTTTTGTGCTAAAAAACACAGCTCATCTCGAGCTTTCATATTCATTCTCTGCTCCTAATACCTCTGACAATCAAAGTAATAAAAGAGAGTGGCAATCAGACTCACGACATCCTCCTAGCTCACTTAGTAAATATCCCCGACTTTTTGGCACTTTTCGAACCGAGTTTTTCACTTTAAGCCAGGACTTCAAGGAAGTTAATGAAGTGCACTCGAAATATCTGGGTTCCATGCTCACTTTCTGTTGAGTGTTAAGTAAGCGGCTCTTCGCATCAAATTGAATTGCAGCTCTTGACATAGTTTGATTGTGAGCTTTGTCCACCACGTACACAATAACAGTTTATGTTTGCCATTTGCGACTTTCCATATTCAGTTAGTTGTCGTTGAGGAGGACACTCCATGGTCACTCGGTGCTGAGCTCGTCATTTACAAGCACTCGAGCGCACTTAAGACGGGCAAATTTGACATGCTTATGTCGATGGAGCCACTCGAAGTGTGCGTTTTGCAACACTGCACACAAATGAGGCGAATGCTCAGTGTATTTCCTATGCAAACGAGCAGTTGAGTGTGTGAGTGTGTGCGAGTGTGTGTGGCCTGTAAGCTGTCAGTAGCAGTTATCAAAAATCAAAGAGCAAAAGCCAAAAAACCAAAAAAAAAGCCAAAAAGAAGAGATAACAGCCAGGCAGCCCAAGGAAAGAGCGAAAGAGAGAGAGAGAAAGTGAAAGAGAAAGAGATAGTGAGTATATGAGTGAATGAGTGAGAGATCAATGTAGATTGAGCAAGAGTAAGCGAGAGAGAGAGGGAGCAAAAGACAGAGAGAGAGAGATAGAGAGAGGCTGAGGTGAGCTAAGCAGCTATCAAAAATCAAAGCCAAAAATGATATCAAAAATATATATATATATTACACATATATATAATCAAAAAAGAACTGAAAATGATATATCAAAGCGATATTCAGATACATATACATATATATAAAATATCGATATATGTATTGGAGGCGCCTGCAGCGAGAGTGACAGCGAGAAAGAGATAGAGAGAGAGAGAGAGACAGAGACAGACATATGTGACTCATACGCGTCGTCAGCTCAGTTGAACTCAGTCCGTCGAATCCGATAGATTTTAGCCCCGCCCCAGACAAACGAAAGAAAGAATCAAATGAGAATATCGAAATCAAAACGGAAATCAAAAGAGTAAGTAAAGCCCCCAAGGTGGAGATGGCGTTGCCGTTGCGGTCGCTTACGTTATGGGATAGATCATGCCGTCGGGTCGCTCCAGGGTGCAGCGCTGCCGCAGGATGCCCTCCCACAGCTGCACGCCGATGATGCCGAAGATGAAGAACACAAAGAAGCAGAGCAGCAGAACGTTGCCCAGCATGGGCAGCGTGTCCAGGAGCAGCATCACCAAGATCCTCATACCTGCAACGAGAGAGAGAGAGAGAGAGAGAGAGGGAGGGAGAGGGAGAGAGGGAGCTGAGTGAAACGCGACTACCTCACAGGCGGCGGCACTCACTGGGTATGCGATTGATGGCGCGCAGCGGCCGCAGCACGCGTATCGTTCGTATCGCCGTCAAGTTCAGGTTCTCAACGTGCATCACGTACTCCAGCAGTCCGGCCAGCACGATGAAGAAGTCCAGTCGGTTCCACGAGTCGGCCAAGTACGTGTTCTTGCCACACATCCCCATGGCCACCATTTTGATGGTCATCTCCAGGGCAAAGAAGGCAAAGATGATGTCATCGAATATCTATTTGATGGGTGATAAATGAGAGAGGAGGGTTAGTGAATAAATAGAGAAATGGACAGATATATAGGAATGACTATATACATATATATATCTGAACACATATGAATCAAGATTCTTCCTAGCAAGAGATGAGCCTAAGCCTGAGTTTTTATACCGTTGGTAGGCACTTCCATTTCTAGTCGCTTCTCCTCCACTGTTCGTGCGGCCATCTCACTCTCACTTAGCAACAGCTATCTCTGTCTCAATCTTACAGCATGACAGTCTGAGCATGTCAGTCATACCAGAGTGGCGTACATCCAAGATGCAAACTCACTCGGATAATGCCTCTATAAGAACTGTCATGGACTATCAGCCTCACAGCTCACAAACACTACTGCGACAGTGGGAGACAACAATGACTTGGAAAACTTAGGATACAGTCTCCCCTCATAGTTGCAGATTCTCACGCCATATTATATTAGCAATGCGGACTTATATAAATATATCAGTTTCTTGGCAATTTCTATAAAAAGATTTCTAAAAATTTCTTTAATTTCTTTTACTACCTAGCTGTTAGAAACTCCTAGGCGAATAATTTCTTTAAAACACAAAATAAAACTTGAAGTTTCTGAGTGTTTTTTCAGAGCCTGCTAATGCTTTTCGAAATTTGTTAAAATTTATTTACTTATAGAGCAATGCACTTGGCAAAAGAGAGGTCGAAGATAAAGAAAGAGACAGAGATAGAGATTGAGAGATCGAAGTAAATGAGGTCAGTTAACTCAGGAGCTTATAATTTTTTAAAAAGATGTTTAATAATTGTTAAAGAGCTTTTGGAAAATAATAGTACGACTTTTAGATAGTGTTTAAATATTTTTGAAAAAAGAACTGAAGCTTACGGCTACAAGTCCATGTATGCCCAAGCAAACAAGAGCTGCTTTCCTTACACTTCTCGGTTAGCTTAATCAAAGACCTTACGTCATTGAGTTTTTCTACTCTCACATTCTGCATATACAAAACTTGACTTAAGCTAAAAGTCAACCCCATGATCATCGAATAAAAACATAGAGTTCTCAGATATATCTGCCTCTTGTATCTATAATACATAGATATGCATTTTCAGCTGTTCCTAGCCCAGCTCTCAAACTCTCAAAGTCTTTAGCTGTAATAGCATCGACTCTATTCTGCTCAACTTTAAAGTTGATTTTGCTACAAATCTGAACGAGCTGAGATAATGAAGTGTGACAAGTTGAGGCAGTTAGAGATTGAGAGAGAGAGAGAGAGAGAGAGAGAGAGAGAGAGGGAGAGAGGGCGGGGGCGAGGCGAGGCAGGTAGAGTAAGCGCGTGGCTCATTTAGTGCTTAGAGCATAATGTGGCTGACACTTGTCAAAATGAGCTGTTGTCCACTTTAGCTGCCACGACGTGTTGCTACATCATGCATGAACTGCCACGCCCATCCGCAACGCCTTTGCAAACACAGAAAACTACTAAGCAACTGACGCAGCTCAGCAGGAGCTGTCCCAGTTTCTGTTTCTGTTTCAGTTTCAGTTCACGTTCCCGCTCCCGTTCCCTTTCCTCCATCTGTCTCTTTCTTTCGCTGCTTTGGCACGGCTCAAACAATTCTCAGCAATTTGGGTGCCACTTATGTCCTGGCTCGTGCCTGGTCTCGGCCTCGGCCTCGGTCTTGGTCTCGGTCTCGGTGTCGGTCTCACTTTTGGGTTTGGCCTCGCTGCCCTCGTTCCCGCTTTGCCAATTTGTCGCCCTTCGCACGCTTTACACTTGGCTGCGGCCAAAAATGTCTGCCTTCCATATCATTTACAAACATTTTCGCACGTTGGCTACGCCCCGCCGCCCACATTTTCTATACCAGCGCCGTGGCTCTGTAATTGCCCCCAAAAAAACAAGGCAGGAACCAGCTCGCATTTGCCCCCTCTCCCGGCTCCCATCTGCCGTCTCTCTAGCTCTACGGCGTGTGCGTTGGCTGCCTAATGAGCCGAAGTGCCTGTTTGATGTCATCAGCAAGGCAGACAGGAAGTGAGCCAAAAAATTGCTTAAATAAATGACAGTTAATGTGACGCCAGCGTCGACAGCCCAAGGCGCCCTCACCCTCACCCTCACCCTTCCCCCTCCCTGCTAAGATATATATATATATGTGTGTGTGGGTATCTATATGTATTTACTCACCTGCAATATTCTGCAGCGTGGCTTCAAGCAGGTATCGTCCACACAGGGCTGGTACATGCCCAGCGTGATGCAGTTCAGCAGGATAACCAGAATCGAGATGCGCTCGAACCACGTGCATTCCACACACAGATAGGTCAGCTATAGTTAAGGAAACCAAAACTCCAACAAAGGAGGAAGAAGCAGATAAAGATAAAGGCTGTAAAGGAGCATGCAATTGTGGTTAGAATTGAAAGAAGTCCGATTGGCAACTGCCCTGGAATGCCCTGCGAATGGCGTTGAAGTAGAGTAAGAAGCGAGGCGAGAAGTTGACTGAAGATTGGAGTAAAAGCCAGAAGAAACTTGTCTAGAATGAGTGGGGGAATGGGAGGTCTGTAAATGGAGAATCTAAGGGAGAAGTAAAGCTAGCAACAGAAGGAAGCGGGGTATGAAGAAGTTCACAGTGAGAATTTTCAAACGAAAGAGAAGAATAGAGAAGAAACTGTATCAGGTACAGGAATAAGAGATAAGCAATGAGAGAAGTGAACTCAGCATTAGAATAAAAAGTGTCAGAAACAACTCTGAAATTAATAAGAGAAGTATAGGTAAAGAGAGAAGCAAAGAAAGAAGCTAAATGAGAAGCAAACTGAGTGAAGTAAGAAGAAATGCAAAGCTAATAACTTATAGAAGGAGAAGAGAATCGCATATGCATAGATCATCGAGTCTACAGAACATATAGTCGAAATCCTAACTGATCTATGATCGATATTAATCGATAACCAAGAATTCGATATGATTAGTCGCAGACCTATTCCACATAAGTCAGATGAGTTTATCTTAAATATAAATAACCTTAGAGCACATTAACTAGACCAAAGGACGAGTTATCGATAATTATCGATTTGCAATTTTTAACTTTGTATGTATGTAGCCTAAGCTTAGTTTAAAGTAACTCCAAATAGTTGCTGTTCAATATGTGCGTAGCATATTCTGCTGCCAATCGCTCAGTTCTCTTTCTCGCCACTTTGGCATATCTTAGATGCAAACAGAGCATCGAGAGATTAGTTTGCATGGCGGCGAGTGCCTGCCTGTTGACTGCTTTTGTGCGCTGATTTAAGCAAAACATGTCGAGCGCCCAATCGGTCGCAAGCCCTCGGCGATGCCCCCCTCGCTTTTTATGGCATGCCACGCAAAGCTGACAGAATTGTGGCACAACTTGCCAGCCAGCCAGCAGCCACGCGGCAGCAGCCATAAGGATAGCAGATAGCTGTTTACTATCGCCTCTAATGCGCACTCAAGTGCTTGTCAACTTGGCTGCATTTTGTACTCGACGTGCTGCCATTGCCAACGCTGCTTATTTTGCAACAACTTCTGCATCTCCCGCTCTCTCTCTCTTTGTGGTAGATTTTGTGGCAAGAAGAAATGGCACAAATTGATGACAGTCACTCAGTCAGTCATTCATTCAACTCGGGCAGCAGCCAGCGGCATTATAATGCAATGTTGCAAGAACTTCTGTAAGCCTTTTAGCCAGCATATTAGCCGCAATGGCACAGTGCGGGCCAGTCCTGGCTTGATATGAACAGCTCACTCCATCAGCATCTCAGAGAGAGAGAGAGAGAGGCAAATGACTGTTAATATAACCAGAGCTTGAGTCCATGAAAACATTGGCATTAGCATCCATGGCCTGATGGATGGCTCTGACTGTGGCTGCTTTTTCGACTCGGTCCAGCTGCAGCTGAAGCAAGAAGCAAAGCGCACTGCAGTTGCCTTAGAGATTAAGGCGGAAACATTGCAAGAAGTAGTTTGCTTAGGGCAGATACGTCAGTGTCGCCATGAAAAGTGCAGGGGGAAGCAAACAAAATGATGGACTGCAAGAGAGATAGAGAGAGAGAGAGGGAGGGCGGGAGAGAGAGAGAGAGGCAAGCTCAATCCGAAGAGTAATGCAATGACATGAACATACAGAGAGCGTAGCTTAAGAAGAAGTGGAATAAAAGAGAAAAGCGACACAGGTGAGAAGTAATAATATAATAAAGTCAAGATTGAAGCGAGAAACTTGAGCCAGAAGTAGTTTGATAAGTAAGTCAGAAACGAGAATATGAATGTAAACTAAGTCAATGTCCACTGAGAAGAAAGAGAATATGAATGTAAACTAAGTCAATGTCCACTGAGAAGTAAGAAGCTTAAAGTTTACTCAGATTTAGTTGAAGTAAAATAAGAAGCGAAGTGAGAAGTTCAAGTGCTTCTCTGATGCAGCTGAAGGAGAAGAAACGAAGTGAAAAGTTACTGAGCATTAAAGTGGAGAGCTTGAGAAGCAAACCAAGTGTGTGCTAGAGAAATATCTTTTTAAGCTATGAGAGCAGTAAAAGTAAAGGGAGAAGCGAAGTGAGAAGCGTAGTGAGAAGCGAGGTGAGAAGCAAAACGGGAAGAAAACAGAAAGAAGAGAGTAAGTGAAAGTGACAAGGAAATCTGTGAGAACAGTAGGAGATCTGAAAGAAAAGAGTATCAATGAAGCCAGAAGTAGAGTGAGAAACGAGAGACAGACAAAAGAAGAGTCAACAAGAGAGAATGGGAAAGATTAAAGCAAGCTTGGTCTCTTTAGGAGAAGTATGAGGTCTCGAAACGAAGAATGGATGTGAAGCCAGAAGCAAATAGAGAAGCAAAACGAAAACAAGTGAAAGTGATAAGTAAATCTGTAAGAACAGTGTAAGTTCTGGAAGAGATAAATATCGATGAAGCAAGAAGCGAAGTGAGAAGTAAAACGAGAAGACGAAGAAAGATGAGTCAACGAGAGAGAAAGTGAAAGTGTGAAACGAATTTGATATTAGTTACAAAAAGGAGGTAGAGGTTGCTAGGAAGCTTCTCGAAGAGAAGAATGTAGGTGAAGGGAGAAGCAACAGAAGAAGTAAAGAGTATAGCAAACGAAAGTGGGCAAAGGAATAACTGGAAATCCCAATTCAAAGAGTTCAAACCAAGTAAATAAGTCATTCGTAGGTGGAAGTGTGTAATGAAAGGGCCGAGAGAGCAGTATGTGGGAAGTAAACACGTGTAGTCGGAGCAACATATGGCAGCTGCTTCGGTCGACGGCAACAAATAGCCCGCAGGCTGGCCAAATATTTGGTCGACATGCGAAATCGGCGGATATTCGCGTGTTTTCAATACACAAAGCCAAGGACAGCGGCAAAAGGATTTCAATGGGGCGCTTAATGCATGCCAAATGCGCGCCAAGGACTCATTTGGCCGCGGCTGCTTCTTCTCCTCTTTTATGACCGCGCGCAATTACGAGCCAGCGCAATACAATGCACAAAATGTTTACGCTATTAACGCACAATTAAAGATAAAAACGGAACACAAAAGGAACAGCGACAACAACAATGTTCATAATATATATATAAATATGTGTGTGTGTGTGTGTGTGGACAAATAAAAGGACAATCGTTTGGGGTCCTTGCAATTCATTAGGAGCGCCGCGAGTGGCACGCGCGCGCGGGTTAAATGGATGCCATATGCAGGTCAGGTCGAGCCAGTGTCATAAAAACCAATGTACAAAGCGCACGCAGCGAGAGAGAGTGGGGGGGGGGGAGTTTTGGGGCGAGGCGTGTCAGTGGGCGTGGCGGCCGAGAGGCTGAGCATTTGGTGGACCGTTGTATAAATATTGCAGCAGCACAAATATGCGACACAGCCTCGCGCTCTCTGGCTCTCGCAACGGGAGGGGCAGTGGGGGTGGGGGCTGGGAGGCTGTTGGGGCTGGGACCTCCATGAGCTGCCATTATTTTTGATTTGGCGCGCAGCGTCGACGCTGGCAAAGGCCACCAAACCAACAGTAAACAAATTAAGTCGAGCGTAAAGTGGGCCAGCAAATGGCCCCACACAAACAACGACGCCCCCCACCCCACCCCTCTCCCTCGCTGTGTGTGTGTGCATGTGAGCGTATGAAATTCGCAACAAATTAAAAGACGGGCAAACAAAAAAGTCGAACGAGGAGCATCGAGCGTCGAGCCGCTGCAGTCGAGTGGACACGAATAATTTGTGAATATGGCAGAAGAAGAAAAAAACAAATCAAATGAAAGGAGTCGAAAAGGTAAAGAATCAAAAGAGAAGCGCTTGTGGCTGCGGGTGCGGGTGTGGATGCGGGTGCGGCTGTGGGCGTGGGCGTGGCCGTGGCGTCGAATGTGTGCGCAAAGCGAAACCCGCAATAATTGGCAACGTGGCAAACGCAGGCCCCAAAAAGCTTGCCAATTCAATTGAAATTTTTCATCAAATACCTAAAAAAAACACAGTGTAAAGAAAGAGAAAGAATGAGGGTGGAGAGGCAGAGGGAGAGTGTGAGAGAGGGAGAATGGGAGAGAGATTCATTTGAATGCAAATGTCTTGGCAATTTGTGTGGCTTATTTGCAGGTGATAATTGGGCGCAAGTGTGAAGTTTTGGCTTGAGCTACTGCGAAGGAGCGAAGACTATAAGGAATCAGCTTAAAGTAGAAGCGATAAAATAGTTGGAAAGGGAATTACATAAAAGTTGCATAGGTGAGACGAGATGTCTTATAAGAAGCCTTCCACATCAGATTTTCAATTTGATTTCAATTTTGCAAAAGTATATTTGGGAATTCCATAAAGCTAGCTAGCTAACTGGGTTCTTCAAAATAAGAAGAAGCAGAAGACAAAGAAGAGAAGGGAGGAAAAGAGAGATGCAAAAGAAGAAGAAGACGAAGAGGCAAAACTAGTCATTGAAGAAGAAGATGAAGGTAAAGAAGAACAAGAGCAAGACGAAGATGAAAGAGAAAGAGAAGTCGAAAAAGAAGATGAAAGAGGAAGAGAAGTCAAAGACGAAGACGAAAACGAAGATGAAAGAGGAAGAGAAGTCAAAGATGAAGATGAAGATGAAGATGAAGATGAAGATGAAGATGAAGATGAAGATGAAGATGAAGATGAAGATGAAGATGAAGATGAAGATGAAGATGAAGATGAAGATGAAGATGAAGATGAAGATGAAGATGAAGATGAAGATGAAGATGAAGATGAAGATGAAGATGAAGATGAAGATGAAGATGAAGATGAAGATGAAGATGAAGATGAAGATGAAGATGAAGATGAAGATGAAGATGAAGATGAAGATGAAGATGAAGATGAAGATGAAGATGAAGATGAAGATGAAGATGAAGATGAAGATGAAGATGAAGATGAAGATGAAGATGAAGATGAAGATGAAGATGAAGATGAAGATGAAGATGAAGATGAAGATGAAGATGAAGATGAAGATGAAGATGAAGATGAAGATGAAGATGAAGATGAAGATGAAGATGAAGATAAAGATGAAGATGAAGATGAAGACGAAGACGAAGACGAAATGGTACAATCCAAGTTTCCATCCCAAATGTTAATCCATTAACACTAGACTTGCCTATAGCATCAACTAAAGTAGTGCAACAATTGCCAAAACGGAATACCTTAGGATAAATAGATACAAGTCTACATATACCAATAGAAGACAGTTGAGCAGACGAACAAGCTCAATTGCAACACATTAATTTCCACTTAGCACGTTATCGATACTTATCGATTAAGCAGTTTGATTGGCTTCACTTCTTCAAGTGAGCAACCGAATACCGCAGCAGCTGAACTTTGACTTGAGGTTAACTGCTTCGACCTGCACTTGAACGGATATGCATTTGGATACATAATATAATATATTGGCGCCTCGCCCAGCGATAACTGCCTAATTAGGCAGATATCGGCAGCCAGCAGCTGCGCTGAACTTTAACTAATTGATATCCATTTACCCTGTTGTGCCCTGGAAATCAGAAATAATTGGCATGCCGCGAGGTGAGGCACCGAGCCACTGATCCACGCCCCGTGCCACCGCCCAGCCACCTGTTATGCGGCGCAATCGGAGCCATCGATGGAGGCATGTAATGTAATCTCAAGCACTTGGCAATCAGCGAGGTCAGAGCGGGCGGGCGGGCGGCGAGGTGCGCATGGCTAATGAGATTGCGCTGCGATTCATTGCTATTAAGTAGACGCCATAATTAGTTGTGGGCGTGGATATCGCATTACTTTGCTCGCATGCTAATGATGTGTACGATGTGCCCTCGATGCCACCTACGTCCCCATGTCCCCACGTCCCCACGTCCCCAAGTGCCCTGTCCTTCACTACTACGACAAGACAGCCCAGTGAGTGTTAAGGGAAGAGGGAAGAAAGTTTTGAGAGGAGGGAGTGAGGGGGAGAGAGAGGAGAAATGAGAGGGGAGAAAGGCGAGAGAAGAGAGGAGAGTGAATTGATGAGATAGGAAGACTTAAGACTTAAGATCAGAGGTGAGAGATGAAAGATGTGAGATGACATATGAGGATCAGAGATGAAAGATGAAGGATGACAAATGAGAGATGAGACAAGAGAAACAGGACGCAATGGACGCAGCCGACCTCGCACACTCGTCCTCGCCCCGCTCCCTCCCTCTTCATGCTGGCGCTCTCTGTCTGTCCTCAATGTTGCGTGTGGCATTGAGTAGCGCCACGTAGACGAGGCGAAGCAGTAAAGTTTTCAACTCGAAATTAGTTTAGGGGTCGCTCTTAATGTAGTTATGAAATTGATTATGAGCAATGGCAATTGAATCGAGACGCCGCGCTGACTGCAACAAAACGTTGCAATCCAATCGACAATAATTGATAAGGGAAAGCAAGCAGCTGCAGCAGCAGCAGAAGCAGGAAAAACTTTGCAAAACTCTCAAGATATTGCCCAAGGGACAGCAGAACAATGACAAAATCAAAATTTATAGCCAACAATTAAGTGGGCCAGGCCAAGCGCAAGGGAAACTTATCAAAGGGGTTAGCTAAGGGGCGCCAAGGGTGCGATTATCGTGTTATTGTAGCTGACTGAGCAATGCAGCTGGCAGCTGGTAATTGGCACTGGGTATCCCTATCTTTCTCTCCCTCTCACTCTCTCTCTACCTCTCTCTCTCTCTCTCACACACACTCTCTGCGTGTCGTCTAGGAATCTGGGCAACAGCAACAACGGAAAGTGACAGGAAATGGCAATTGAGATGCCACAAAGATGTCCGGAAAAGTCGGAAAATGGGCAAATGCAATAAATAGTTTCCACTCAAAATCTATTTGTGGCCATCGACAGTTGCCGACTGCAAAGCCAACAACAATTCTCCCCACAAATATCCAAAATAGAAGAGCTGAAAGAAGTCTTCACATTTGAGTTGATTAACTATGTATATCTTGGCACTAAATCCAATTAGAGCTAAGCTTGGGCATGAATTACGCCCACGGAAATAGTTGATTTCCATAAGAATTCTCAACTACAATAGGGACTTAACTATTCTCAGAGAAAACTGATATTAAGTGAGACGGAGTGTCATATAAGCAGAACTCAGTTTCAGGTAAAGCTGAAGTAAAAAGTTAGCGTTAAGTCAGTTAAGCAGTCTTCGGTTCAATGAAAGTAAAACTAGAGACTCGACTCAACATCTTTAATCTTTACATTCTTAAAACATAGAAGAAATCATTCGAGACTAAGCATTCTCTCCTATATTTTCTATGACCTTCAATAAGACAGAAAGTGGTGATGGCCTAGTCCCATTATACGTTGTATTTTGGGATACATTCCTGTTGAGCTCAGAAGGAGAAACGGAATTAGGCTAATGAGCTGAGTCAATAGAACTGAGTGAGATTGATGTACATAGGAGCTGGACCCACTTGCTGAACTTAAATCACCCTCACCTTAGTCTAGTCCTTAGTGGGTTGTGGCTTCGACACACTTACAAAGCGAATGACATGGATAAATGGATGACAGAGAAAAGATGCCTTTAGCACTATCGTAGCGCTTGAACAAGGCATAACGATGAACAAAATGGCGGGAGATGAATTTATGGCTGGTCTGTCCAACCGACCGTCTGTCTGTCCGTCCTTATATCTGCCTGTCCGTCCGTCTGTGGGAAAGCACATATTCTCTTAGCTAGCAAAGCTAGCAAGGAGATTTGTAACTTGAATAGATACTTTTAGTCCCAGTCTTATTCTCATAACTCATCTTCTTAACCCATGATCAATAGTCGAATATCGAATTTAACCCGAGGTCGTTCATTCGTATTTCAACTTCTGTGATGAATAGACCTAGGCATTTCTGGTATCACCTTAGCCTTTGATATATATACACCCTCGGATGTCATATTTAGACTCTGCAAATTTCAACCAGAACCTTCGTCTTGAACAGAGGTTCAATCAAGGGATTCCTCATGGTCTAGAAGAACAAGCGTCTATAGCAAGCCTTTAATGATCTCTGCGTGATTCGGAGTATACGCAACGACTAGAGTAATTTAATTTAATTGAGTTTGTCCTTCGACTGCTTTGCGCACCGCGGTTATTTCGTGTGGTCCTGAAGGACAGCGGGCTGCATAAGAAGCCACTTAATGGCTGAGCATCTGTTGGCTATGTGGGCTGAGTTGCTGTTAATGTATGAAATGTGTTCGTCTTGAATATCTACGTCAGTCAATTTTAATTTCAGGTTAAATTAAATGTGAAGTGCGCCCGAAAGTATGCAAAGCGATTTTTCATGCACATGCCAGAGGCGCGCGCGCGCTGCCTGTCACGCGCAGAGCGCAGAGGGAGCGACCGGAGGGCGGCGGGCGGGGCACTGATTGCCGCACATTATCCCCTAGCGACAACAACAGCCAGGATGAAGCACAAGCAGAAGAACAACAACTGCAAATGACAAGGCGCAAAAAACAACCGGGGAGAGAGAGAGAGAAACACAAGGACAGAAATGTCAGAACAGGAAGCAGCGACTGCAAATGGCGATTGGCAACTCGGGCAGCGTCTTCCGCTACGCCGATATATGTTATTTATGCGATACACACACACACACACTCCGCACACACACGTGTGCATATATGTGGGCATATATTTTGCAACAGGCAGGCGAGTACGAAAAAAATGAATAAATAAAACGCAAATATTTCAAGGCTCACAGGCGGGTGTATACCCTGCACTGACTGTGTCCGAGAAGCTGAGTAGTTTGACTAACAGAGAGGTGGAAAAATAGGTCAGCTGTATTCCTTGAGCTATTCAATTTAGGCTATACTTTCATATATATAATTCAAATGTTATATATATATATTTCATAAGGATTGGTAATCAGACTCCTTGCGGCTATTCCTTAACGGAGATTTCCAAGCAAGCAGCTAATATAATTATAGGCGTTAGTTATATAGACTTTAAATAATGGCTAAGGAATCTTTCTGAGCTTTCCTAAAATGAATGTAACAGGCAGTGGGAAGAATGACCTAACAACCTTGAGGATCATATAAAGCTGACCAAGATCATTTGTCGATTGATTGATTAACTTATGAGCTGATGACGCGCTTTATCATCCCTAAGTATGTCCATTCACGCATCCGTTGTATGTCCGTCTGTCTGTCAGTCAGACAGTCCGTTCATTTGTCCATCCTTCCATCCGTTCGAGAGTCCCTCCGTCCATCCCCATGTTTATTCGTTAATCTATCCGTTTAAAAGTCTGTCTGTTCTTACGAACATCTTTCTGCTTGACCGTCTTTCTGCTAGCTCGTACGTCCTTTGTCTATCCTTCTGCTTGTCCGTCCGTTAATCTCTGAAGGCATTAGAACTATAAACTTGAATTTTTATGTAGAATCTCCTGAATACTTCAAATAATAAAAATCAATATGAAATTTCATAGAAAACTCCTTCACTTCTCAGTTATCTCTCACCATCATCATCTCTCTGCTCATCGCCAGGGTATCGCCTAGTCGGCACTGTGTGCCCGCCTGACTTTCAGATATACCTTTAAGGACGTAACTCCCCAGCAGACACGAGCAGACACTAAAAATCAATAGGCCACACAGCAATACATCTCTATATATATATATACCTTTATATATGTGTAATGTATGTATCTGTATGAGACAAGGACGAAGGAGGAAGGACAGTACTTGGTGTCTGTGGCACATGTGCTTTGTTTTAAAAAAGGATATGGATTGGTGATGAGCATCAGGCACCAGTTGCGCGGTCGTGTGTACTGCGTGAGCGCCTTCATGGCAATCTCCGGGAAGCCTGGATAGGGCAGGTTCGGCTCGCCCGACGAGCTGGACGAGGAGGAGGACGAATGCGTGGAGTCGCCATCGTCGGAGCTGCAGCTGCCGTTGCAGCTGGATGCCGTTGAGGAGCTGCCGGCCGAGTCTCGGCCGCCGTCGCGTGTGCGACGCTGGGCGGCGCTAGCTGTCGCCTCGCTCAGCGTCGAGGCGCCGCTGTGACGGCGTGTGCCACGCCTTCGCGCCGCCTCCGTGCGCTCCTTGCTGCCAGCGCGTCCAGCTGGCTGATAGCGACGCGACTGTTGCTGCTGTTGTTGCTGCTGCTGTTGCTCCTGTTGCTTCTGTTGCTGCTGTTGCTTCTGCATCGAGTCGGAGGCATTGGAGTGCTGTCGGTGTGGGCGGCGCGTGTGCGGCGTGGGCGTGGCCTTGGCACTGGCACTGGCACTGCACGAGCTGGTCTTGCGCAGCCGCTGCTGCTGTCCGCTGCTGCCGCTGGCGCTGGCGCTGCGTCGCAGCTTCTGCTGCTGCTGTTGCTGCTGCTGCTGCTGATTGCCGCCGTCGACGATCACCGACGTGGGCGGCTCCTCGTTGGAATGCATTGGCTGTGGCTTTAGTTTGTTGTTGCTTTTGGTGTAAGTGCTGCAGCTGTCGCTCGCTGCCACGCGACGTCGCTGCCCATTGCCAGTTGCAGCTGTGGCAGCAATTGTTGCTGCTGCTGTTGCCCCTTCAGTTGCTGCTGTTGCTGCTGCTGTTGTTGCTGTTGTTGGCTGTTGCAGCATCTTCCGACAACGTGTGTGTTCCCGCACAAGCAGCTCGGGTCATTCCATGTTGACTGACTGCCTATAATGAGAAAATGAAAGAGAGAGACAGCATGAGTGAGTGTGTGACAGAGACAGAGAGAGAGAGGGAGAGAGAGAGAGGGAGTTAGACTAGATATTAGTCAGTTAACAGCAACAGCAGCAACTGCTTCATCAAAGCCGCATAAAAAGCTGTTGCTGTTGCATACACAACACACTTAAACACACACACACACTTACACACACCTACACACGCACACACACACATACACATGGCATACTCTTCACTTGAAGCTACGTGCAAAGTTTGTGAATTGATTTTTAATGCGGCGTCTGCTGAAATATGCCAAACACACACACACGCACACACACACTCATACACTCATACACACGCACACCCAGATGAGCACACACTCTTGGCCTGGGTCATAAAAGCAGTTGGCATAATGAAGCCCAAACATAATTTATATGCGTGTGGTGTGCGTACCTATGGCTGTGTGTGTGCGTGTGTGTGAGTGTGTGTGTGTGTGTGCGTGTGTGTGTGTGTGTGTGGGCTGTGCGTAGCTCTAAAAATAATGAGCAGCATATTTGTTGGCCGCAACGTAAATTGTAGCATACTTTTCAGGGCAGGCGCTTGTTAGGCGAAAGTTTGAGTGTGTGTGGGTGTCTATGTGTGTGCGAGAGGAAGTGCCTGTGTGTGTGTGCGTGTGTGTGTGCGTGTGCGTGTGTGTTCAATCATTAATTACGACCCGCACATGTATGAGCAGGCGCACGTGTGCGAGGCACCTAAGTATAACACATTAACTTGCCGAAAAAGTGCCACGTTGTGGTTTCTGATACACACACACACAGAGGCAGGCACACATGCACACACACGCACACACACACACCCGCCCGCAATTGTGCGAAAATTGGTTTATTGATAGGCCGCAGAACACAATGCGAATAGAGAAAGGCATTAAGCTACTTAAAATGGCATTCACATTGGCTAATTCGCCTGTCCGCAGCGTTAATTAAAAATTTATCGATATGCGATAAGCGATTAAGGACGCAAATGTAATTGCAGTCGCACAAATTGTAATGATAACCATTAGCATAATAACAATTAACGCTGGCAGAAATATGAATGCAAATTATGATATTCGCACAGTTAATTAACAAACGATAACAGTTGGCAAAGGGAGCTGAAATGTTATCGACGGCACAAATGTCTGTATGTGTAAGAGAATTATAGTATATAAAGTAAGTAAAGTAGATGAATATACTGTATGTACAGTAGTATATAGTATCGTATGTAAGAGAAAGCAAATCATATGAGTTCATAGACGGCTTTTTTAAGATAAACTGAATGTTATGGATTTTAATAGTTATCGAATTTGGAGACATGACCTACTTCTAACAGAATCTTACTTACAAATTGACCTAATCTGTTAATGACTCTAAGTATTCTTATACGGTTCGTTGACAAAGTGAATCCGATTACTCTCATGTTAATTATATGGTATTTGCTATCTATAAGTTGTCACATTAGCATAAGCAAGTTATTAACTGCAAATAATCATTAAAAATAAATTGAGATAGATTCAGTAAACAATCCGACGTTCAACCTTTGTAAAGTTGCCGAAATAGAATAACATTTGCAATCGATAACTCGATAAATGAATGAACATAAATTTCGAATTACGTATGTAGTATAAAGTATAGATAATCTCCTATTGTTAAAACAGTTCAGATATGGCTCAGGCTACAGACTCTACCTCCGACTCTTCAATCTTTGCCCCGAATTCAGATAGATGTGTTATCGATAAATTTATAAATGCAATAAGAATATCTATAAATTATTGTCAAATTGTACAACATTTAAATATACATTCGGGCAACACATAACTTGTCGACTCCCTTCTCAATAATAGTCCAATCCCATTCATATTTGCTATCGATAAATCGATAATAGCTCTGACATTATTAAGTAATTCATAATCGCTGTGGCGCGACCCGAAATAGTTCAAATATTTGACAAACGATTTATCAGTGCTAATGCAGGAAATTGTTTGTGTTTCCAGTTTTCGGATTGAGCCGGCGCGACTAGCCGGCCCAAGGGGAGGGCTGGGAGGGCGTGGCGATGCGTGTGAGAGGCATGCGGCGTTGACTGCGGCACGTGTCCTGCCACAAGCATAGACAAAAGGCAACGAAATCAACAATAATTAATCGTTCGCTGGCGCCATTTGTTTACAAACCGGAAACGGAAGTTGGTCCTAAGGCAAACGCTGCGCTGCCCAAGCTCTAGCTGTGTGTCTGTGTGTGTGTGTGGGTGTGTGTGTGTGTTTGAATATGAATTTCAAATGTTAAACAAGCCAAAAAGGCCAAGAGAAAGCACAAGTAGTTAAGAGGCAAAGAGCGAGGAGAGTCAAGGAGCGAGAGAGAGAGAATAAGCGAGAGAAAGCGATACAATAACGAGAATAGCAATGTAAGCGCCTTGTATAATAACACGACGCACATATGTAAACACACACACACACACGCACACGTACACCCACACACACGCACACTTATCCATAATTAAACACAAACAACGCGCAAAAGCAACTTGAGCAAATCAAAAGCTGCGTGGCTTACACACTTCGCGCTAAGTGAGAGCGTGGAGAAAGCAAAAGAAGCGGCAAGACACAATACATATATACAGATATACACACACATACACGCATACATACATTTACCTATATATATATATATATATGTTGCTCACGAATAATGCTTTGTATGCCGCAAATCGAAATGTCAGATTTCAATGTCGAGATCTTTAAACTAGCCAACAAATTTCTAGTTTGATGTGGGTTCCTCAGCTTTGTCTTCTTCTTCTTCTTTTTAAGCCTGAATAGATGAGTCTGACTAGATAGTCTCAAGTTTTTCACTTTGCTTGTCTTTTTCGCTATTTTTGCAACACTTTTCTTTATCTCAAGTCAAGTGTGAATATCTGATAGAATGGCGAATTGAAGCTTTAAAGCTGGCATAGCTAATGCCATAAGACATATGAATATAAACAAACACTTTCATAAGCCATAACTCAGCATGGGTATATACTAGTCGTATATTACCTACTAGAGACAGCAGTAAGTCAGCTTTGAGCAACATTTTTGAATAGGTTTGAGCAAAAGTCTATATATGCTTAAGTCTACTAACAGCTAGCAGCTGACGCTACAGCATTCATGAATCGGAAATTTTTAATACACTTTCGCAAGCAAAGCTTTAAGCTAACTTTTACGGTGGCACAGAGTCTAAGATGAATGACTCAAAGTCACCAAAGTAACAGGCCGATGATTGCCAACATGCTATTATCCTAGTCAAATGCCAGCTAAGCCTTATTACATCAAGTATGTCGTAATGATAGCTTTGTTAGAGCAGCTCAAATGTGCAAAGAAAACAGATGCTTTTGCACTTTCAAATAACTCTAAGGTCTAAAGTGATAGAGCTTATCTAATTTCATGTTGACCTTCAATCAAAACTAATTTTAGCTTATTTCAATTCGGGTTTTAGTCTGAAAAAGTAGAGTCTGCTCAGTAGTTACTAAAATACGCCCCAGTCCGAGAGATTTCCTCACAGTATCTGTTTTAGGATGTACCCAACTCAATGCTCTTTAGCCCCTGGCTCTGCTGTGCTTTCATTCTAATATCTATTCATTTTGCTCCGCTCGCATCGCCTACATCTATCAGCCCGAAATATCAACTCTTCAAAATTGTAATTCCCACAGCCCGCAATTAATTTTGAACTAATCTATTTACATTTCAGCAAATTCCACTCATAATCTCTATCTCCCTCGCTCCTCTCCCTCTCCCTCTCTCTCTCTCTCTCTGCTACTATATGACAGACATGTGTACTTAACTTTAAGCCCTCGTTTCAGTTGAAAATAAATACAAAAAAAAAAAGGAGGAAAAGAGAAAACTTTGGCTGTTTTGCCCCGCATGAAGTGAGCGCGGCAACTGCTGGCCTAGTTCTGTTTGTTCTGGCATAAACAAGCGATTGACTTTTGTGGCACGTGCAAACATTAAATTGCTTATGTGAGAGCATATTTAAATTTGTAGCTGCTTTATAACTGATTATCCCCGGGTTGTTGTTCCCTTAGTTTCTCTTTTCCCACAAGGCCCGCGCACGCAAAATTATGCAAATAGGTGCCGTCCGTCCGTCCGTTCGTCCGACGTCCGTCCGCTCCACTGTCTGTTTGTGCTTTGCCTTTTTGACAGCTCCGAAAAAAAGAACCTTCAGTTGGAAATAAATAAACAATGCGAATCCGAATGTGAATCTGAATCTGAATGCGAATGTGAATGTGTGGCATAATTTACTTTTAAATGTAAACTCGACTCACTCGCTGTCATTGATATGAGCCTGCCATCTCTCATCTCTCAGCTTCTCAGCTCTTTCTCTCGCCACTCCCCAGTCTCCCGCTCCCTCACTCTGCTCAGCTTGAAGGAAAAATACGCATACGCAGCGTTGTGCACGTTGGCAAATAAATCAAACCGAGAACAACGGCAACGACACCGCGGCGCCGAGATTCCCGTTTTTCTTGTTGCTCACAGTATTGTCTCCTCTCGCTCCTCCTCTCGCTGGCTGGCTGACTGGCTGGCTCGCTGGCTGGCATACTGAGATTTATGCTCGCTGTTGTTTATGAGCCCGGGAGACCGGAGTCTCTCTGCCCGACAGCAGCAGCAGCCACACATTAGCATAAGTCCACGTACCGCGCAAATAGTTCAGCTCCATTCGTTGTTGCTCTAGCGGTAGAGACCCGATCGCCTTGGCTTTTTATTGCGAATTTTATTATCGACTCGATACGCCATTATTATCTGTCTTTCAGCAATAAAGACAAGGCTGCTCCTCGCATGACATATCGCACACGCCCGTTAGCACTTCAACGAAACTATTCATGGCTCGAAGCAAGCACTTACTCAAGCTCCATTAGATCGCTAAGTTTGCCAACTCACTCAATCGCCTTTGCCAGTCTCCTACTCCACAGTCTCCTACTTCACAGTTCCTTACTCCACAGTCTCCTACTTCACAGCCTACTCATCCAGTGTCCACTTCTAGTGCTGCTCAAGTAGTGTGCCTCACTCAATCTGCTTATTTGCCTATTCAGTTTTTCCTGTAGTACGTCCTATCATATGCGTGTCCTTCCTTGGAAGCATTTTCCATTGACTTCTACTTAGACTTGGTCTGCTTCAGTTAAGCATATTTCACTTGATATAACTCGCTCGTCTAATCATTCTCTTAGTCACAAGTCACTGATTAGCCCAATCGGACGTCTACTTACCTAGCTTCAGCATCTTAAGTTCCTATGCGAAGCTATAGCTATCTCGACATGCTTCTGCTCAGCTCAAAGTGAATACTCGCCTAGGGTCTATCGATATAGCTACTTCTCAGATAGATCAGATCTTGCTTATCATATCATCTTTCGCATTTCATTTCGAAAAGCTACTGACCATCTGTCCGTCCTTGCTCAGCTAACAATCCCATGTAGATAGCTGAGAAGGTAAGTTACATCCATATTCTAGATGATTCCTACTTGTCTGAGGCTTATTTAGATATACCTACTCGCCTGTGGATATCATTAGCAGCCTCAGATGACCTCTTTTCTCAGCTGCCCATATTCTGCTTACTGCTCCCATCCTCTTCGCCTGATGATTCCCACACATCAAGGGTCTACTCGTTTAGATACACTAGCACTAGCTCAACGCCTCACCCTACCTTAAGATCTACTGGAAGAGTCTCTACTCAATACTCTACTCTTCCATCAACTTCCATCTTCCATCAACATGTACTCGTCTCTCTCAGCTCGCTCTGTCTGCCGTCAGTCAGACTCTTTCTCTCCCGCTCGCATATCTAAACATCGGTTCACTCTATCATTCGCTTATCCCGGGCCAATGGCCTACCTGCTCGAACGCCGCTGCCCGCAGCTCTCTCGCTCTGTCTGTCAGTCCGCTGGCCGAACGGACATTCCCAACTGGGAACTCTGATGTATTTAACATTAATATTTATGATTGCTCATCTGTGTATACGAGGCGCTGCCGCTGATGGCCCCAGCTCGTATCTGGGCATTCGCATTCGCATTCGCATTCGACGTCTCAT
This sequence comes from Drosophila pegasa, assembly GCA_035046225.1. Classification (NCBI taxonomy): domain Eukaryota; kingdom Metazoa; phylum Arthropoda; class Insecta; order Diptera; family Drosophilidae; genus Drosophila; species Drosophila pegasa. The sequence continues at coordinate 1,543,083 of JAWNOD010000371.1, forward strand.
TTTCATTGCTTGCTTATTGCGCTGATTTTATTACGAGTATTATTTGTTTTGTTCTCGTTTTTTCTGTATTTCTGTATTTTTTTTTTTTTGCCTTTTGCGTTGCTTTGTTTTTTTTTTCTTCTTTTTTATTTCGCGTGGAGCATAAAAATACAAAAGCTCATTTTCATGCTCAGCAGCTGCCAAACGCAGAGCCAAATCTTTACCTTTAAATGGAATAGAGAGAGAGAGAGAGGGAGTGCGAGGTAGTGAGAGAGAGAGAGAGAGAGAGAGTGCAAGGGGAGCTCTCGTTTTTTCTTCCTTTTTCCATTTCATTTTCCAATTTCATTGGCTTTTCGTTTGCTCTGTTGCTTTTCAGCATCATTGAGCTTGGCTTCTCTTCACTTTTACTTTTGTATCTGTGTCTGTCGAGTGCGTGTGTGTGCGTATGTGTGTGTGTGCTTATTGTAATTTTAAATACACAGCAGTAAAACTCATATTTTTTATGCCACGGCTTTTATTGGCCATTCACTGAAGCACCTCGCAGTCAGTCGCAGTCGCAGTCGCATGACCAACTGTCCAAAGCCAAATGACGGACATAACGGTAAACTGTTGCTGTAACTGTAACTTGCAACTTGTATCTGCAATCAGTAACTGTAAGTGTATAGCTGTAACTGTAACTGTAACGGTAACTGTAGCTGTTGACTGCCTTCCATATCCTTGACTTATTGAAATTGCTTTCTCTCATGTTGCGAAATATTGGAAATTGGGAATGTCCTTATCCTCTATCTGGATAGTTCTTTATATGTATTTATATGAATATATATCTATATGTATTGATATATTGATTTTAATTTATATTCACTTCATACATTTATTATCTATTGAGCTACTTGCAACAAGCTTTGAGAAGTTGAAAGTGAGAATGGGAATAAACATTTCGAATTGATTTTTGCTAGACTTTTATGGAATTATTATACAAATAAATAGATAGCTAGAAAGATAGATTGCCTCAATCATATATGAGCAGCTAAATTAGATCAGAAGTAAATACGAAGTATAGTTTCGTTTTTACTTTTGGCCAAAGAACTTTCGCCTTCATTCAATTTATGCTTGACTCTAGCTACTTAACTGCTCTGCGAGAATGGATAGAGGAAAGGTCTTCTTCTTTTGTGAATCTCTCGACTTCTCTTTCCCTCTTTCCATCTCTCCCTATGTGTTGATATACGCAGGACCACTGGAAGTGTGCCAGTGTCAGTCTAAGACATGGCAATCAGCCAAATATTTTGGAAGTACTTGGCTAACGTTGGAAGCTTAACAGATACATTGAATCAAAATAAGATCGTGAACACTTGATATCAACAAGAATCTTATATAAGATGCGACAACCTAGGTGTTCACAAAACAACGTCTTTAATAATTGTTAAAGATAATTTTGGATGTAGGAAGATTCTGGCAATGGGGCTTTCGCCTCTTGGAAAGGCACGAACATGGTATTGCCGGCCACCTCCTGACACCTTCAAGTGGACTGCGGAAGAGCATTGATGAGTTACTTAACCGTCTCCAATGGCAATAGGAGATCAACTATGGAAACATAAGTTAAACACCTAAGAGCTATGCTTCAATATGTCGTGGGAAGCTAATAGAGAGTCCGTAGTCAATAGAGCAAAGGATATTTATTTGTAAGACGAATGTTTATAGTAGATAGGAGCTTTAAATAAAAGTCATCGCTATGCAGTTGCATTGGGTGCTCTCCCAACATTCTAAGTAATACCCAGCAGTAGTAAAATAACCAAAGCAGTGCAACATAGACAGCTGTAGCTCATATATTTGAGCTCAGCATAAAGTGTTGCCTCTCGTTCCCTGGGCTTTATCTAACAGACGAAACTCTAAGCAATAAAAATGTCGAATCACTGCAATTGATAGGAATAGAATAGGAAAATAAAGCCTTGAGAGGGGGAGGCAGACAAGTGCAAACATCTGTGCATGACAAATATGAGACTTTCTGTGACTGGAAGTAGATAGTCATATTGGGTATATACATAAGATTAGGATCACATCATGAATTCATCAATTGTAAGCTGATTTTGTTAGATTTTGTCTGATAAGTATCTTTGTTATATATATGCCAATTGAGCTTCTGCACTTCATCAACTCCACTGACAAAGCTTGGAAAATTTGCTTAAAAAGTTTTCTTCGCTCAAATCATACATTAAAATTCCAGATTATTCGCTCAAAATTACTCTCTCGCTCCCTCTCTCTCTCTTTCTTTCCCTCTCTCGCTCTCGCTCTCTCTCTCTCTCTCTCTCTCTCTCTCTCTCTCTCTCTCTCTCTCTCTCTCTCTCTCTCTCCCCCTCTCTTTCTCTCTCTTCGCATTTCACCTGCTGCACTTATGTAATTATGTGAATTGCAATCGCAATATTCATCGGCTTGTGGATTGTTTGCAAACGAATGAAATATTGCGCATACGCCACGTGAAAGCCGAAACGTTATTTCGCTCGCCTTTGTTGATTTTCGCCAATACGCACGCATTTAGCGCCAAGGCACGCCCACAGCGCCCGCAACGCCCGCAACCACCCTCCAAGCACAACTCATTCAATCAGCGCGTTTGGCGCAGTTTTTAAGTAATGAGGACAACATCAACAACCGCATCCACATCCGCCCTCATCTGCGCCTTCTGCTCTCCTCTCCCTCACCCTCTCCCTCTCCCTCTACATCTCTTCTTCTTCTTCTTCGCCTTGGCCATTAACGGCGCGCCTACTTCACCTGCTGGCAGCAGCTGCAGCTGTTAAATAATAAAAAGCATCTAAAAGCTGCCAGCTTCATGATAATCTCAATCTTGAGCCAAGGCTGCGGCCGCATTCGTATTCACACACATCCGCAACATCCGCAGCATCCGCAGTATCCGCAGCATCCGCATCGATATTGTAAATTACTTGCCCGCCTCATATTGAAAACGGAATTTCTGAGCAGCTCAGCGCACAATGTGACAGTTCAAGGAGCATTTCCCAAGTAAAACAGAAAGAAAAGAAACTAAAACTTAAAGAAGATGAAGAAGAAGACGGAAGAGGAGGAAGAGAAGGAGCAGGAGCAAGAAGAAGCTGTGCAGATTACGTGAACTCATCTTATGCGAATCGAATCAATGCACAAATCGTAGCAAATGATTTGGAGCAAACAGCTTAAGTTTGTCTCAGCATATTATTAACATTAAGTTAAATCTGAAACCGAATCTGAATCTGAATCACAGATTACTGTTTTGAGTCAAGTTTTTGGCCATCTGGGCCGCTTTGTAAGGCAACCTTTTGGTCATCTTTGACATTTTATTTTATGTCTTTTTTACTGAAAAGTCTTTGAAATACCCTTAATATGAATACTTTAACTGTTTTAGTAAAAACAAAACTTATATTTTTAAAAGCAAATTTGAAAACTTTTTAAAAATTAAAAATAGGTATTTTTACATTTTAATAAAATAAATATTTATTAAATTTTATTAAAGTTTTATGAAGACATCAAATAAATAATATTTCGATTTAAAGATAGGCAGAAATATTTTAAAATAAGTTTTAAAATATATTTATTCTTAAAATATTTGGTTTAAAAACTGAGAAAAAAAAAAACTAATTTGACCTAAGGTTATTTTAAGACATTTTCTTCAATATTTATTTGCAGCCCGAAGAACAAATCTTAAAACAAAATATTCTGTCTCAAAAATTCCCTTAATTTCTGACAATCTTAACCAAGTCCTATGACCCAGGCACTTGGCAAGCATTTGACAGACGAAGTTTGACAGAAATTTGAACTCCCTTGGCAAGTGTAAGATCTCTTATGCCACAAGCCACAAGCTCCAATCGGATTAGTAGAGCAAAGAGGCAGAGCAGGCACACAAAGACTTAAAAGTGTTTATGCTTATGAATAATGGCAAGCGGGGATTGAAATCGATTTGAAATCAATTAGAAATCATGCCAAAGCGGATGCGAACGGACGTAAATAAATTGAATATTTGTGCGAATTAAAAGTACATTTATTAGATCGATTTGGGGGCCAGTGAGGCCCGTGACCCAATGAGATGCAAAGAATTTCAATGGAATTGGAATCAAATCAGAGCATTTTGTTGATTTAATGCCCCGACTCGGCTCTGGGTCCCCAGAGCGACGCAGCAGGAGGCTAAGCCCGAAAACCGAAAAGATGCCTCTGTCTGTGTGTGTGTGTGTGTGTGTGTGTGAGTGTCTCTGTGTGTGTGTGTGGCAAACTAATCGCTCGTTCTGACCGGGAGCTCAAGTGTTTGGGCATCATGCTCAGCCCTTTGGGGACACTGGCATGCACTCGGCTCAGAGCAGGATGGATACCCAGAAGTTCCCATTTCAGTGGGCCCGAGGCCCATTCGAATGAATTTTTATGCAAATTCTTTTGCTGGCCCAGCCAGGAGCAACTTGTTGCCACAAATTCCATGCTGGGGCTCCTTTGATGTGGGCCAGCCTCAGTGTCGCTGGTTAAAGGGGTCTCGTGTTTCGGGCTAGCCAAAAAAATAAACACAAACTGTATTTCCTGTGTCCTGTGTCCTACGTCGTCCTGTGTTGTCAGTCAGTCAACAGGGGAGCAACTGTGGGGCTCTGGCAGCGTTGACAAATTAAACAAATAAGACAACAACATGCAACAAGAGAGAGTGAGAGAGGGAGAATGTGTGGGCGACGAAACTCGTAATTCGATTTCAGTTTTGGGTCTGCCTCAGCGTCGTCTGTCGATGTCCCCTAATACCCTGTGCCCATTAAAATTGCTTAACGACAGCCAAAAAAGGTGCAAGGCATGGTGCAAGGGCTATGCCGATGACAGTTGACCCCTAAGCTGAGACCAACCCTAGATGGAGCTATTTAGTGTGTTTAAGATCAAGACTCTGAATGGCGAAAATTCATTTGAATCTAGATCGCCAGTCAACTACGTTTTGCCTCTTAGCTCATGAGCTTCAAGACTTCAACTCTATGTGAAGAGAAACCTAAAGAAAGCTCAGAGGTAGGACGACTCTAGATGGAACTATCTTAAGAATCTCAGCTCTCCAAAGTAAATTTAAATCTAGATTGAAAATGAACTACTTTCTGTCTTCCGGCTTAACAGTTTCTAGAGTTCAACTCTCTGCTGAAGAGCAGCCTAAAAAACTCGGAGATAGTCAGACCGAAGCGCCATAATAAGGCCCAGTTTGAACCAAGATTCGAATGCAAATGGCAAGTAAACTACAATCAACTCACAAATCTACGAACTCACTTCTCCGAAAACTGAAACCTAACTAGAAATCTCAAAGTCATACCTACATCTCAATTTCAAATGAACTGTCTGGGCGGCAGTACTGTGTAAAGAGAAACTAAACATTAAGTGCTTTTCATCATTGAAATTCCACTTAAGCTCATTCTCTCTCAATTATATCATTACCTCTATCTGCTAATCACTCACTAACTAGTTAGCAAATGAATCAATCGCTATACAGTCTGTACTTAAATACAAAATCACATTTCAATCAACATTTAATTTCATTGCAGAGTATCTACAAGTCGTGCATGCCCCATGCACAGCATCCACATTTATTTTTTTCGGGGAAATAACAACGACATGTATATTCTTTTGCCCCGCCAAACGTCTCAACGGAAATGCTTAGAATTTTGTTGACAACAAAACAGCCAAGAGAGACAGAGAGGGAGGGAGGAAGGTAGGGAGGTAGTGAAGAGAGAGAAAAAAAGTTTGTGGCCCAAATCGAAAAGCACACGAATGAATTTTCATTCAATTATCCTGAACATTTGCCCCAGCTTGCGTCTTCGTCTGCGTCTTCATCTTCGACTTGAGGCCTCTGTCCCCGTGCTGTTGTTCGTTCTCGTTTTCGTTCTTGTTCTTGTTGTTTGTTTGGTTTGTTTTCATTTGTCTGGGGACTGAAACTAGCCCCCAAAAACAGCACAAGGGACGCATTCGCACTCGCTCCAGCCTGTGTCCCTCTGTCCGTCCCTCCGTCTGGCTGCGTGGCCCATTGTCTTAGCTCTGACTGAAAATTCATAGTCGCTCTGTTTCAATTTTTGGCCTCTGCCCCATTGGAACTGCTCCTACTGCACTCTCCCTCTCTCTCTCTCCCTATCTCTCTGTGTCTCTCTTCAGGTCTCTTCAGCTGTTGTGTCCTCTTGTCCTGGCCGTCGGCTATTCGCCCGTCTCGTTGCCATAAAATTTCATTTTATCTCAAACAATGAAAACGTGTCGGACGCTCGCCCAACACACAACAAGTAACGATACACACACACACACACTAGCACACACACACACACCTCGGAAGCATCTCGTGGAAAACTGCTTTAAGGGAATCTCATCTCGTATATTTCACTTAATTCGCTCTTCTTTGGATTATGCCCTCTATGCAGTTATGGCAGCTCGCAGAACTCTAGATTGCCTCGTAAGACTGCATTTATGTTATATTTTACGTTTACGAATGAGCAAATGCAAATGAAGAAGATAAAACTGAGGAAGTGAACAGAGTAAGCTGTTGGAAAATCATAAGATTTTGAAGTTTATTGTAAAACTTTCAGGAATAAAGCACAAACATAAGGTTGAGAGAAGCCAGAGCAAGTCTAAGGAGACAATTGTGAGACGTTGACGAAAGAAACTCAAAGCAGAATGAAAGACAATGAAGAAGTTATTTGGGAAAAACATTTGCGAATGGCGGACACAATGGAAAAGAAAGATAAGTAGAGAAGAGCAGAGAATTCATTTGTTACTTAGGAAAGAGGCACAAGAACGAATTGAACAGAAGCAGAATAGATAATATGAAGAACATTAGAGGTGAGTAGAGCTTACTTTAAGATTACCATATTAACTGCGTAGCTGAATAGGAAAAAAAGCAAATGTAGTCTATTCAATCGGTTGTGAATGCATAATAAAGGGAATCCAGATAATAAAACCAATCAAAACTAACAAATCTGCTATAAAACATTTACGAATAGCTCGCAAAGCGTAATTAAAGAAAGGTATCTAATGTCAATAAAACTTTTTGTGAAATGATCCAAATGCTTTCACAAAGGGTAGATAAAGAAAAAGAAGAAGAACAAGTAAGAAAACTCTAGTCGGGCGTGGCCGACTAGGGGATACCCTGAGCCCCGTCAAATCTGTGTTTTTCATAGAATTTGGGGGAATTTGGGGCCGGTATCCAAAATATAACAAAATTCAAAATTGCATAAAATACATAAAAAGTTAAAAATATAATTTGGTGTCTCTAGCTTAAAAGATGGGCGAGATATATTTGTTTTCGATTTTGTTTTTAATCGATAACAATTAATTGGGGTTAGCTATCGATTATTTAAAACAAACTAGATCTGCGCGTTCTATACACGGACCTACATACAAAATTTCAAGTCTCTAGCTTTTATAGAAGCGGAAATCGGCGCGTTCAAACATACGGACAGACGGACAGGACCAAATCAATATCTCTTGTCGTCCTGATCAAGAATATAAATACTTTATGGGGTCTGCCACGCCTCCTTCTGCCTGTTACATACATCCAACAAAAACATTATGCCCTGATTTCCCATTTTCAATGGGCTCAGAAAAATGTATTATAAGACTTTTATGCATAGATTACAAAGTGTAATTGAAGAGAAGAAAGATATAGTCCAAGGCACACATCATTCATCATTGACGAATTCAGTTCAATTAGCCATTGCATTGAAAAGCTACAAATAAAATAAAAAGCGAGCTAAGCTTCTATGAATCTACAGTAAAACGTTTACGAACGCCACACATAGCGGAACACTGATACTCGTAGGAAACGTCTGAGTAGTTACATTATCCCATACCCCATGCTAAGGCAAACTTCCTTTACACTTAAGCTCAACTTTAACTTCAAGTCTTTTCACACTTAGTTCAAGTTGTTTCCTCCTTCCTCTTCTCCTTCGCGCTTAAGTTCGAAAGTAGCTCAAATATTTACACTTATTTCAATTTCGCTGTGCTTTTGTTGTGCCTCTTGACTCTTATGCTTTTTTGATGCGCTTCTTTTCGGCTAATTAAGTTTCATATTCCACTTTGGAATTTCGTAAGTTCGTAATTTCGTGGGCAGATTTTATGCCCAATTTTTAGGCAAACAAAAAAGTTCTGCTTTTAATTTGCGTTTTCGCGTTTTTGCTTTTCTTTCCCATCCTTCGGGATTGCTATTTGCCACTTCCCATTCGTTCGCTTATGCCCCTTGAGCATTGTAATTTCGCTGCCTAAAGGTGCCAGCTGTGCCAATTAGATGCCATATTAAATATGTTCTCTATATATACCTACTATAGCTACTTTACAGAGTGGAAAGAGGAAGAGCTTATACTACTTGTTATACTATTTCGATTGCCTATGGCATAGAATACCTGGAACTACTTTAGCTCCTACAGCTACTGTTGAATCTCTTGAGTCTTGAGTCTGGATAATTTGTAAGCTATGAAGTTTATATGGTGAGATTGGTGAGATCTTTAGTAATTAACGAGATATAACTTTTGCAGTACTGTCTGATCAGACATTTATAATCCCATTTGGGATTATGACTAGCATGGAACTCCTTAATGCTACACTTCAATCAATCATGTCATTATTCATTATTTTCCTACAGATAGGTCTATACATTTAATGCTGCGCCTATTTATAGCTTGTCACATTCAGTATTTGATTTCTATAAGTTATTCTTTAGGATCTATAGAATTCAAATTGATTTGCTATTAGCCGTTAGATCTATCATAGTCGAGCTGATCTGATCTGTCCTGCTGATCTCTCTCTTTTCTCTCTCCACTTTCCCTCATCTTAAGTTACTCGTGCTTTATACTCTATCTACTCTGACTACTCTATGTATTCTGTACACTCTATCTATACCACATCCACTCTATATACCCTACTCGTAATAGAAGCGCATTGCCTAGTCGACTATGATATGCCCTCTTGATTTTCCATCATCTCTGGTTTATCATTTTCTGCTTTTGCTTTTTGTTATTGCAAATTCATTTCAATTAAACTTTTCACAAATGATTTTTCCCCTGCTTCGTTGTTGTTGTTTCTCTTAGCTGGCAATTTTATTTTTTTGGTTTTCGGTTTTTAATTGGCCGCCAGGTCGCAGCGACAAGCGACGAAATTGCAAAATAATTTAGAGCCAGAGCAAAGTTTGTTGTCATTGTCATTGTCATTGTCATTGTTGTTGCTGTTGCTGTTGCTGCTGTTGATTAGGCCAATGTCCTGTGCACAAAAGACCAAAAGGCCATTAAGCGTCATAAGACGCGCCTTAAAACTGGCCTAATTGGCCGCAGTTCGCGTCGCAGCTGGCGTCGCTGCTGGCGTCAAGTTTTTCACCCAAAATTTATGCTGCCGGCCGTAAAAAGCGGCCAAAATAGCTGTCGAAAATATGCTGGCTATGAATTTGTAAATAGAGCCACTGCGAACTGTTATACACATAACTGTTATACAGCTATGCCGTACGCCATTAGGCAGACTTTACAGCCAACACTTTGGGCATTCATTCAAGTCAATTTGTATGCCAAATTGTTCCTTTGTTTCGCCACATTTCACTCCGACCAATTTGCACAATTCCAAAACTGAGTTGAAAGTGTTTTGCACAATTGCAGGGGGAGTACTTTTGGCCGGGCTTACGGTCGAGGGGCTTGCCTAATGGAAAGTGCAATATGCTGTTACTACACATATATATTATTATCATTATCATAATCAATGGAATTGTTATAATTAATATCATTATCACTCTTATTGGTATTAGCATTATCATAGCATACTCATTAGCACTACCATTAGCATTGGCATATGCATTAGTATTAGCATTAGCATTGCCATTGACATTGACATTAGCGTTGGCATTGGCATTAGCATTAGCATTAACGTTAGCATTAGCGTTAGAGCTAGCATAAGCATAAGCATTAGCATTAGAGCTAGCATTAGCACTAGCACTAGCACTAGCACTAGCACTAGCACTAGCACTAGCACTAGCACTAGCACTAGCACTAGCACTAGCACTAGCACTAGCACTAGCACTAGCACTAGCATTAGCATTAGCACTAGCATTAGCTAGCATTATTCATTATTTACTATCACTGTAACTATCATTATTGTCCTTAATATTAGTATTGATTCTCATTTTCATTCTCTCATTCTCGTTCTCTCATTCTTGCTTTCATTTCTCCTTATCACTATTATTCTCATTCTCATTGTCATTATCATTATCGGGTTTCTCTTTGTTTTCTAATGTAATTGAAGTAGCCTTGCATGTAATAGATATTAGAGCAGTCTGATGATAGCTTGCCAAAGTTTCTTGCTGCCTTGGCTATGAGGCATGCTGCATACACGCATGCATACATGTACACACACATACATGTACACAAATATACATTTATTCATACATATTTGAGGGCAAATTAGTGACTTGTTCATTTGGCTGAGAGTTGCTGGTGGCACTTGTGGCAGCAGAGCCGGCGACAGTTGGCTAAGCCACAGAGCCCGAGGCTCAAGTTGTTGCAATGGCGGCTGTCACCTTGAGATACAGCAGCAGCAGCAGCAGCAGCAACATTAACAGCAACTATGACAAGGCCGCCTGCCAGCGACGTGGCAACTGTCAGCCTATGGACCTACATTTTGACCTAGTCCAAATGCGACGCATGTTGCAACAGCAACAAACACAAAGAACTGTTGACCTTTGCCACAAATAGAGACCATAGGGAGAGGGGAGAGGGGAGGGGCGAAGGAGGAGTGGGAAGGGAGAACAACAACAAAAACAACAACATGTTTGAGGCACTTGTCTACCCTTTTTGGCCTCGTCATTGTTTGCCCCAAAGCCCCAAACTGGCAATAAACTTGTCTATTTTAGAAGCACAAAAACTTAGAGTGAGACAGAGACAAAGAGGGAGACAGAGAGAATGGCATTTTAGTTGTTGCTGCTTCTCGTGTTGCTGCGGCTCAATTTGAATTAAATTCAATTTTTTTCTCCGTGTATTTTGCGCATTTTTTTCAAGGTTGCAACTGCTGCAAGCAGCTGCGTTCGCGGTAACAGCCAGCGGCCATTAGACACCATGAAAAGGGGCGCGCTAACAGCCCAGCTGCCACGCCTACACTGCCCACGCCCTCACATTTTTTTTTGCATTTGCTGTCATTTCAGCTGCCTTTGGCCTGATTTTTGTACGCTTTCATGCGGCTGTAGCTAAAGTGAAAAAAATCGAGCTGAGGGCGGGGAGTGCACGACTAAGAAATACGATACCCGGCAAGCAGTGTCATTCGGATTGCCAGATAAACTGTGGATCAGCTGGGGAAATGTGTGTAATGAGCAGTTGCTTACGATAATTTTATGTGCATTTATAGACTTTGAGTCTATTGATTCGATATTTATCGATGTTTTGGCAATAGCCGAAGCTATAAAGTTCTTAAAAGCTGAAAGCCTAGCAAGAGTTGATAAAGACTTCTACAAAGTCTTCCGTAGATAGTCATGTTTTCTGTTGATAGAATCGAGAGCTCTTTGAAGTATCTATGACAGAAACTGTTCAATATTTATATACTCAGCCAAATTAATATGTTGATTTGTAACAGACAACAAGTACATGAATCTTTATTTCACTCACATGAGACATCTGTATGATCTCTAAGATCAAAGCGGCGTCTCTCTCTCTACACACAGAAACAAACTGCTCACTGTTGTTCCATGCATTCAGGGTATATAATATACAGAAAAAAAGAAAGAAGAAAAACTAAAAGCTGGCCAAAGCGAGCGACAAAGTTGAGCAGGAGGAGAGGAGACAAAGGCTAGAGTAGAGACTGAAACATGGGCAGGAGCAAGGGTAGAGGCGGAGCAGTGGCAGAGCCAGGGACAGAAGCACGGCGTGGTCATGGTTTGCCGTTGTAGCAAAGCGTATGCCCGAGTTGCAATTAAGAAATTTGTCCGCTTGCCGCGCTGACGTCGCGTCGCCTCCCGCCACGTCCCGCCGCCTCGTCACGAATGAAATGAAATGCATTCAATTGAACAAAAATCTGCGACATTCACAAAAGGCGCAACCAGCTGCAAAAATGAGAAAACAGAAAACAGAAATAATAAAAATAATAAAAAAGAATTCGAGGTAAATGAAACCTTTTGGCAGTCAGCGAGCCACAAGCAACAACAACAAAATATAATCCAAACAAGTGCGAGTGCTCTAGCCGAGACTGCTCGACTAGCAGATACCCTGAACCCCACGAAGCGGCCACATTCTAATCGTTAAACGCTGCCTCTGCCTGTGACATACATTTTCACAAAATCGTTATACCCCGAATTCCCATTTTCAATGGGTTCAGGGTATAATAAAAGGTATGCTCGTAATACGCATTTTTTATGTGCATCTCCATTGTGCAACTATGTCAACCAAATAGCAAAAAGCATATGTCCCCATCTCCCTCTCTCCCCCTTACCCTCTCTCTTGCGCTCTTTGAGTTCCATTCAGCTTGAGAGCTTACTGAGTTTCCTGCCTTTTGCATTTGATAATTATGAATATACAAAGTGAACATTTGGAATTTCAGCAGAATTTCAACTGAATTTCACTTTTATATCTCCATTGTATGAGGTTTACTTTGGCTTCCCAGTGAGTTTCTTCCTTTTTTTGGCATCACATCAAATGTGAATTGTTTTTAGTGTATTGCGCTTCAGAGAAGGCGTGTAAGCAATTTGCATATATTGTAGATCCTCTGAGAAGGTAAATCAAAGATATGCCAAGTTGCTACGGTTAGTTATGATGTGGAATGAGACTTGGTTGTATGAAGTCTAAGAAAACTTGCTCTGAGAGATGTCTCTAACAGCTGCTAAAAACCTTGTTTAAGCTTCATTAATATTATTCCAACCTTATCTAGCTACACGTATCTATAGACTTAGAGGGAAGGTGCTTCAACTAATAATATCTATCAATTTCTCTGCTCTACTCAAAATAGATTCTCAGTTGTGCTTGATTAAGTTTGATATTTGTGTTTGCTTAGAGTTAACTTTTTATGCTAAGTTTGAGTCTGTATGTAATAAATAGTTTCAATAACTTTTTTTTTGCAAGAACTGAGAGAGATATATAGATAGAGAGAGTGAGCTGGTTGTATTGATTGAACGGTCGTTGTCCTGTTGTGCCAGTTGTTTCAGTTCTCATACTTCGTGCGTTGTCTGAATGGGGAATGAAGCTAACTTTTGCCCGTTGGCCCGTTCGCCTGCTCGCCTGTTCGCCTGCTTGCTTGCCTGTTATCTGCCGCACTTCCGGCTTCCGGTGACACTTCCACAACAACAACAACAGTAGTAGAAGTAGACGAGGCGAGGGCAAAAAGAAGCGCTTCCTGCACATCGTCTATGACATTATGGGCACTTGAGCCATTGCCAGCAGCAGCGGCAGCAGCAGCAGCACCAGCTGCCTGCCAGCCATTTGTTTGGCCCATAAATGTTTTTGCTTAACTCTACTCATCTCTCTCTCTCCTGGTCTCTCTCTCTCTCTCTCTCGCATTTTTTGGCATTGTTGAACTTCACACAAATTTGGCACGATTTATGCAGTACCCAAAAGGCCATGTCATTTGGGTCTCAGTTAGGGCACAACAAAAGCAAAATGCAATGCGCTCGTTGATTGATTAAGTTTGACCAGCCAAAAAATACCCTGTAGATGGATTGGAATATCAATTGCATGTGGAATATTTGCTATGATAGCTAAAGACATTTGCTCTTACTGCTGTTATAGGAGTAAGCTTGTGGTGCATAATCGATAAGTATCGATAACTTAGAGAACGCTTGGCAATGAACGATATTTTGAGTTGTAATGAATATTTAACTATAGACTAGTCAATATTATAGAGTATAAATCTCTTGTAATAAAATCACATAAAAAAGTTTTTCGTAGAGAAATGTTCAGCAATACATAAATCAAGTTGCCACAGATCTGTTCTTGCTTATTGACTCAGTGATCTTCCAATGCTTTGTTTAGATTTTAGATTGTAGAATTTTCCTTTAGAATATTTACTCTGTTCATACAGCAAGTTTCACAGCGCTAGCTACTGTGGTGTCTGAGTTCCTTGAGCGTAGTTAGAGAATTGCTATTGAGAATAGAAAAAGGTTACATACACCAAATTTCATAGCACAGTCTCCGAGTTCCTTGAGTTTAGTTATAGCGCTGAAGGTCTATAAAAGATGGTAGTAAGGCCAAGACTAACTTAACCTAAGACTGGTTATGTTATAACTATATCTAATGTTATATATCTCACATATAACATGCTAGTCTCAAGCCACCCCATGGCTGTCCTCTCGCGGAGTACAGGGTACGATAAGTGCATTTCGCCATTTGGCTATGCCTTTAACTAGCTAACTAGACTCACAGCGCAGTGCCGCCCACCAAACTATGCAACACCGAGCTACACACACACACACACGCGCGCGCGCACACAGACATAGCGAGGCTGGCAGCTGGCAGACACCTGTGACGCTTGTCGCTGGTTGAAGTTCGGTTTGGTTAGCTGGTCATTTGGTTGGCTCTCGGTGGCTTTTGCAGCTTGTTGCATTTTTGGTTGCAGGTTTCCGTTGCTGCCGTCGCTGCCGTTGCTGTTGTTGGCGCTTACCGCTGCTTAAATTACACACACTTCCGCTTTCCTTCCTGCAAGCGGCAGCAGCTGCGTTTTGTTTGTTGCCACACCCCCGACTCTGCCAGCGACTCCGCCCCCACCCCCGCCTCGAGGCTTCCTAAACGGGTTTTGTCAAATTGTAACCGGGGCAATTCGGGATATTTCCACCGCTGCCTATCCACTTCGGGCCACTCACTCGCTTCCTGTCTTTCATTTCATTCACACAATGCGCCTCGAGTTATACAATGCGTATGCAACTGTTATACAGGCACGACTTTACTCGACTCCGTCAAACTCAACTTGTTGTTTGAGATGTGCATTTGGTTGATAAACAAATTGTTATACAACTGTTATACTGGTGTAATATTTTGTGAAAAATTGCATGTATAACAGTTGAGATGTAGTCATGCAACTGTTATACAGACAAGACTTTGATCATGTCTAGCCAAAATTGCGTTTTGAAATGCGTCTTAGTATATCAATTCAGTTTATGAGAACTGTTATACAACTGTTATATAAGGTATACAATATAGTCAATATATTTGATTAAACGTAATCACGAATAACTAACAGCAATTACTAGCAAAATACTGTTATACTACTGTTATACGACAGTTAAAAGCTATTATATTGCCGTTACTGTTATATTAGAATATAAGGTATAACAGCTAAATAGCATATTAACCAAATAATCTCAGTAATATCACATGACTTCTATGAAAAACAGTTACAAGGAGCTATACATAGTGTTATATTAAAACTTATATTGGCTTAACACACAATATCGACAAACTTATATGTTACGCTGTTCTACTAGGATTTTAATCAATTGCAACTCAATATCACATAACTGTCACCTGTCATACGACTGTTATACGAGCCACAGATTGCGCGGTTAGCCCACCACGTTTAGCACACTTTTATTACTTGCCTGAAACCGTTATAAAAGCAGAGTTTATAATCAGTTGAAGGCGTTCAATCCACTGTTATATTAAAACTCTACAGCTGTTTCTGCTGTTAATTCGTGCTCAGTAAATCTTATTTGTGTCCCCTCGGGCCAAGGCCGAGGCCGAGGCCTCGGCCAGATGAACAACAGTCAGTTGGTGGCCAAGTCGCTCCCCTCCGCCTGCGCCTACCCCTCGTCCCCAGCTCCGAATGGTACATTCAATTACCGTTATACTAAATGCATTCCCGTGTCTGAGGTTTTGCGTTTTCCGTTTCTTTTTTTCTCTCTCTCTCTTTTTTTGCTCCACTCAGCGCTCCGAGCACTGCAGATGATGTTGGCCCCGAAAACTTTTAGCCAACTGGCTACGCATTAAGTGCCAGCGCCCAGCGCCCAGCGCCCTGAGCCGATTTTCTTTCTTATTTGGGTTGTTTTTTGTGCAAAGTTTTTTGCTGTTTCTTTTATTATTATTATGGTTTTGTTTTTGTTTTTACTTGTCAAAAATTAATTAGGCTAATTAAAACGCTAGCTGGCAGCGCCATTCGACGAGAACTTCAAGTTCAAAGTTATTTCGCACAGTTGATTGAATGAAAACTTTGCCACCTGACGAAAAGCGACACAAGCGCTGACAGAGGCGCCGAGTGGGGCCGAGAGGGGGGTGGAGAGCTAGTGGGAGCATTGAGCATTGGCGAACAAAATTAATTAACTTGTCCTTGATGTCCAGCCGCAATGCGAGAATTTTTTTCTGTATGGGAAATGGCAAACAATTGGCCAAAACTGAAAACATAATTAAGACGTCTTTGGCTTTGGCCACACGTCGCTCTCTCTCTGGTTTCTGGGTCTTTCCTATTTTATTTTTTCGTCTTATTTTCAGTTCTTTTTTGGCCCCTGAAGTCTTGAAATCAATTAGCGCCCATCACTCGAGCGCTGCATTTCGTTTGTGGCCAAGAGATTTGGGTCACATCAAGTCCAGCAAAAAAACTGTCGCAATTTAAACATTTCCTCGTTGCGCTGCCTGCAAATAGGCTCCGCTTTTTCCTTTCTCTTTCTCTTTCTGCTTCTTCTTTCCTTTCTTTTCCCTCTTCTGCTTTTTTCCTTCGCCCGCTTTTAAATTCGTGAACTTTAAGCAGTTTTTTCATCTTCTTCTTCTGCTTTTTTTGCAGCCCTTGGCAAAGCTGCGTGTCAGCGTCAACGACTCACGACTCGTGACAGTTGCAGCTGCTGTCATGTGCAGTTCCACAGGAGTGTCATAATTGTATGCGTATGTGCGTGTGTGTGTGTGTGTGTATGTATGAGTGTGTGTGAAGGGGTATGGGTGGGTGTGTTTCATGGGCCAACACTTTTTGGTTGATGTGGTTTGTTGAAGATGCGCGTATGCAGTAGTTAAGCTCTGCATAGTTGGGCAAAAAACCATATAGAGTATAACAGTTGCCTAGTGACTAGCGACTATGGCAATATAACAGTGAATAGAACAGTTGTCTTAACAACTTATACAACAGTGTATAACGGTTTGAGTACAAGCTTGTATATAAGATTATAAATATCAGTTGACGCTATGTATAACAATTTATAAAACAGTTTGTATAACAGTTATAATATTAAGTTTGTGTAACAGTTAGCATAATAGCTTTTAAAACAGTTTGCTTAACAGCTTTGATAATATTTTGTATAAAATAATATTGATAATATTTTGATAATATTTTGTATTTATATCAGCTCACCCTCAGTCTAACCATTTGAAAATCAGTTCGTATAACAGTTTGACTGCTAGCTTGTACAAGAGCTTGTATAACAGTTAGTCTAACAAATTATACAATACTATATACATGTGAATACTATAATAGCATATGCATCCCTTTGAGTAATAGCTTGTAGTTAGTATAACAGTTTGTATAACACTTTACCAGCAAGGAACAATTTTGTTAGGCTTTATAACAATTGTATTTCAGGTAAATGACACAAAACATGACTATGAATCACATAAAGACTCATACGAAAGTTGTATAACATTTTTATAACATATATAGTTATAACATATATATTATGGCAGTCTAATGGTGTCAATTGCTTGTTTGTAGTACAGTTGCACAGTTGCATTGTAAACTGTCATCCTCCTATGATTCCCTCTATTTCAGAAAAGAGAACTTTCAAACGAATTAGCTGCTTTTCCTGTTTCTCCTGTCATATCAGGCAGCTCTTAGTCGGCTCACTGCTGACAGTTGCTGTAGCCATCGATAACGACAGTTTACACATCCAATCTCTTATCTTCTGCTGCTTGATCCATGTGCCATTTGACCTATACGGGAAATTTGTCTAGCTCAAGGTAGATGACAACGCACTTGATGCGAGTATGAAAAGCTATATATGTTATCTATAGGATATATATTGTAGATGGGAATTGCGAACTATCAAATACGCTAGGAGTCTACGAATCATGGACGAAAGAACTATTAAAGTTAGGCATAAATTTAGTTGGCTCAAATTTTATTTGCTTTCTTCAATAAAATTATGAAATATAGATCAAAAATCTCTGACTTTATCTACAGATATTTGTAAAGATATCTGTTATAAACTGTTATAATTAAAGCAATATCTGTTATACAATCTGTTATAACTAGAGGAACATTTTGTAAGCTGACAGACCTTATCATCATGTGTCTTAGAAACACAAGCATACTCTATGTTAGTGTATCAAAAAGCATATCATATACGAGTCTAGGGAAGAGGCTGACAGCTGAATGTGAACAAAGATGCGAGTGGGACGGAGGATGGGGATGTGCAGGTGAATGTGGACAACAGCAAAACTGCAAACAGCAAACGGAAAAGCGATGCTTTGACACAGCGGCGACCCAAGTTATACACACACACGCAAACAGAGAGCGAGAGGGAGAAGGAAGGGGGGAGGGGGGGTAGAGGGAGCTATGTGTGTTCGTAACATGCGCACACTAATGCACACCTGGGGCTCTTGCATGTTGAAGCACTTTTAGCCATCTTTGTGCCGTTCGTGTGCTTTGTTTCTGGCGGAAAGGTCGCCATCAACCGTCAGCTCCACTCCAGGCCCCCGCCCACCCCTTCATTCTCAGCTGAGCCCCACTTCAGCTCCAATGAGTCGACGCGTTTTTGGCAAATGCTTTCGTTCTGGCTTTGCACTTTTCGTTTTAATGAAGGCATTTAGCAATCCGATGTCGATGTCGACGTCGATGCCGATGCCAATGTCGATGCTGATGGAGTAACGTGGCGCACACATGGATATTGCTGTTGTTTGGCTGAGGACTTGACCTTTGGCCCCCACCTTTTGGCAGAGGCCAAAGCCAATGGAGGCGCATGCCATTTGAGTGCTGGGGGCAAATCAAAATTCAATTGATCTGGCTGTAGCGAGTGCCAGAAATCAACAGTTGAAGTGCCATTGACAGCTATCTCGGCCCGACGCTAATTGATTAACAACTGTTATACAACTGTATACAAGTGACATGTGCACGTGACAAAAATACGGTGAGTCCATTAAAAATTCATTCACTTGTTAGCCTTTTAATGAACACACTTTAATGTGACTGTTATATATAACTGTTGGAGCCTTGTATCTGTTATATACACAATCATTAATGAAAAGTTAAATGGTAGAAGAGAATATTAGTGTAGAGCACGAGCTATTTGTGACTAATTTTAAACTGTTATACAAATGTTATACGAACGTAATATAACTGTTTTACGACTGTCATATAACTGCTATACGACTGTCATATGACTGTTATATGACTGTTATACGACTGTTATACGACTGTCATATGACTTATATGACTATTATACGACTGTTATGCGTCATGTGATTGTTATACGATTGATATACAACTGATATACGACTGTTATACAATTGTATTTATACCACTCTTATCGTAAGATCAAATTTATCCTTTGCAACCGCCTCTAAAGTACCTCGCACTGTTATAACTGTTATACTATTCAACAAGCTAAGCTATTCCAGTAGCATTGGCTTCAATTTAAGCTCATACCTCATTGTTGACTAGCTATTTAACTTTTATACAGATCGAATTCAACTGTTATACAGCTTATTTCGGCTTTTAATCACGCTGCAACTGGCATAACTGTTATACCATAAAGTAATCTAAGTCATTTGCGTAACAGTGGCTACAAATTGAGTTCAGTGGGCTAGTTTGCCCACTGTTATACAGCCACAATTCAACTGTTATACTATTCATTTCGGCGTCTAATCACGCTGCCTGACCTTCGGCATGCAGGGTCACTTTCCTTCTCTGTATCGCTGTACAAACTACAATACAATTTGAGCTAGCCGCAAGCAAATCAATCCAAGAACAATGCTCAATGGGGCATTTGGGCGCGGGGGGAGGGCAAAGGGCGTGGCAATCAGTGATGCATTTATCAATTTAGATGCGCCCCGCAGCGCTGATGCCAACAATGGATGCCAAGAGACACGAGATGACACGACCGACAGACCGTCCGACGGGGCGTGCCACAATGACGGCTAACAAACCTGGCGCTATCGCCAGCCACTTGCAACTAGCTCAGCGAGAGGAGGAGCGGGAGGGAGGCTGGGCGGCTGGGACGAGGCAACACTTCCGGCTGTTTGGAGGCAGCTACTAAAGCCCATTGCAATTGTTTGGCACAACAATGAGACAAGTCGCCTGCCTCTGTCCCAGCCGCTGCTGACCCTGTTGCACCTGCCATGCTGCACGGACAATGGCCAATTGAAGCTGGCCTCTTGCTCTCGTGTGCCCGGTCTCTAGGGTCTTCGCATGGGATACGTTATAATTACAACCGCAGGCCCTCTGCCGGCCCCGGGCCAGCTGCCATTGTTTGCTCCCATCACCAAACAACTGAAATGCTACGGCCCTGGCCTTAAACATAGAACAAGTGAAAAGCAGCAGCTGCTGCTGCTTCTTCATCCTCTTCTCCCTCGTTGTCTTCTCCTTCGTCTTCCTCGTTTTTCGTCTGCAGCTACAATTTTGAACTTTTTTCCTTATCTAACTTTAGATGTTAAGATGCAAACGCGACTCGTCTCTATATATAAATTATGAAACTATGCAAATTGCAGAGCGACAGAGAGAGAGTGAGAGAGTGAGAGTAAGAGTGAGAGAGACAGTGCGAGAGCGAGTTATAAATTTCAGATAATGCATCTCTAGCGTGTAATGCAGCCAGCAGTTGTTGCACATCTGTTTCATCTACACCATGCACGAGGTGAAAGCGAGTATATTGGTGGTGTATATATAGATGGGTAAGAAAGTGAGCACTACAATTGACAGGCTGATATATAACTGTTATACATATCCCTACAGTAAAGAATAGATAGAGATATGTGAAGGTAGAACAAAGTAATACGACTGTTATAAAGCTGTTATCAAACTGTTATACAACTGTTATACAACTGTTAAACGACTTTTATATGACTGTTGTTCAACTGTTATACAACTGTTATACAACTGTTATACAACTGCTATACAACTGTTATACAACTGTTAAACGACTATTATATGACTGTTGTTCAACTGTTATACAACTGTTATCGAACTGTTATACAACTATTATACGACTGTTATATAGCTATCTTACTGCTATATAGCTATCGTTTATAGTATAACTCTTATACCAATCTCTATCAGATGCCATAAAACTGTTATATGGGTATTATATATCATATATATCCCACGTCTATTCTACTCCATCATTTAGAGCTCGAAACTAATGAGCATTAGGCAGTCGCTTAAGCCCGCCTGGCATCTGTTTGCGACGTTATACTTTTGCAAGCAGCTTAGCTGCCAAAAGTTGGCGTAGTCTAAGTACTTTCGCCAGGTAAACTACACATGGATGATCGATGCTGTTGTGGCATGCAACACATATGCCACACAGACACAGGCAGAGATGGGGAAATGGAGAGAGGTAGAGAAAGTATACATAATCAACACATGAGCACATGTGTCTGGCTATGTCGACTGCCTAATGCTCTATGGTTG
Organism: Drosophila pegasa; assembly: GCA_035046225.1. Lineage (NCBI taxonomy): Eukaryota > Metazoa > Arthropoda > Insecta > Diptera > Drosophilidae > Drosophila > Drosophila pegasa. The sequence goes on from JAWNOD010000371.1 coordinate 1,564,569, forward strand.
CAGAGTTGCCTTGGCCAACTGTTCGACCTTCATGCCCACTTTATTTTCTCTTCTGGCTTCACCTCCACTGCTGTGTTTACTTTTAGAGTCCAATTTGCGAGCCATACTTTGTCGGAGTTGGCTCAGCACTCATATTAACTTTTTGCTTTTTGTTCTCTGTGCGCTCATTGCCGAAAATTTCATTACTACTCAGTCCTCCATGGTCATATTAAGTCTATGTGGACTTTGGCTACTAAATTTTGCATAGTTGGAATACAATTAGCATTTGGCTGGCTTCCTTGCCAATGTTTTGTTAACGGAACAAAGCCAGAGGACCTTCAAAATATGGACTCGTATCTGAGCAGGAGGACGCCTAGCTGGCCCACCTCCCTAGCTCCCCTCTCCTCTCCTCACCTTGTTTACTGTGAATTTCATGCAAGGACAATTTCATTTCTAATTTTGGTTTCCACTTTTTCTCTCTCTCTGTTTCTCTGTCTCCCTCTCTCTCGATTCACTTTTGACTTTTGCTGCAAGGTCAGCAGACTAACAGACAGCAGCTGCTGCTGCTGCTGCACAGCTCCGCCCACACCTGCAGTACACCTGCCCATCTGTGTGTTCCCATTTATAGTCTCCGCTTGGCTGGCAAAATTCGTGTAGTTGAACTTTTTGCTGCTTGTTGCTCGACTGCGCTTTGCGCTCTCTCTTATCAGTCAAAGCGAAGTGGGCAAAAAATCGATAATTAGCCAACCGAAGTGCGGCCACAAAATGACAATCAATCCGGCAATCATGGTTAATGCAACGCGCAACTGGCAACACGCAACATGCAACGCGCAACGTGCAACGTGCAACGCCCAGCACGCAGCACGCAACACGCATTACGCATACGACACGCTGACAAGCGGCATTTCCTCTCTTTTTGCATTTCACAATTTGTTTTGTGGCAATAAATCAAAATTGCAAAAATTGCATTCGATTGGTCAGCGCAGCGTATTCGAGATGAGCGCGTGTCACGTGCATTCTAAATGGCTCACGAGGCGCACGAGGTGGGGGAGCTGGGGGAGCAGAGCTTTCAATCCATTAATTCAGTTCGATTTACCGATTGGGCAAACACCCACATATCGATTTACTAATCAAGGTCTCAATCGATGCACGATTGTTGAATATCGATTCAAGGCTCGAAATTATAAGCAATTCGTTATGAATGCGCGATTTATACAGAACTTTTGAAATATATTGAAGAAAATCTATTCCTATATTTTAGCAAACATTTGTGTGGAGTATTTGTAATCAATATATCTAATACTTAATCAATATATGGTTATAACTTGATCTGCCATTATTTTGATCAATAAATCGATATTGATTGACTATCGATGCATAAAATTTTTTTTTTTTTAAATCGATAAATTATTGAATGTAGATTAAGATAGAGCAAGAGAGAGAGAGAGAAAGGGGGTAAAGAGAGAAAAGCGAAGGGAGACAAGCATAGAGAGACAATTTAGAGCGAAAGAGAGAGAACGAGTAACAAAGAGAGAAAAACGTGAAAACGAGAGAGGAAGAAAGTAAGACAGAAAGAGAAAGATAGAGAGACGCATGAAATATGTAGAGATACAAGAAGGGTGACGTGTACCAAGAGAGGGCTGCGTATAAGGAGGGCTAGGCTGGGAGAGGTAGATAGTGAAGGAAAGCAAATTATAAACAGAGTTAGAGAGTAATAGAGAGAGATGGCTGGGATAAGCAGATAGTAATGTAGAGCAAATTATAAACAGAGTTAGAGAGAAACGGAGAGAAGGAAAGCAAAGCATATAGATAGTGAGGGACACATGGAGTAAAATATAGAGGCAAAGAGGATAGCTAAAACAATATTAGAGTTCCTTCTTTCTCAGAGATAACAACAGATGCCGCACGCGAAGCAAAGAACTTAGCTAGACTTCGAGCTGTGAATCTGAACACTCTAGCTTAAGCCTTTTTTCATCATCATAAATTTTCTATCATCATATCGGCTTCAGTTGTTGCCCGCATGACTCTGCAAATCTAGTTGTCGTCTGGTTAGCCACATCGCTCATCACTAGGAAACGTATCGACTGGCCACATTGACGGCCGGCGAATCCGTTCGTGGCATATTTAAATAGGCTGCATTATAATGAAATTATTTAATGCTAATTACAGCTAAGTAAACAAACAACCGCAGCAGAACAAACAGCGGCAAACAGGCAAACAACTGGCGACAGCTGCGACAGTCTGACTGCTGAATAATTCAATTGGAATTGGGAATTTTGAAATTCGAAAAGTTGAGTCGCAATATCGGAATGCCAAAGGCAAATGCCAAAATGTCTGATTTAAGCTCTCACCTCCCGCTCGCTGTCGCTGTCGCTGTCTGTGTCTCTGTCTTTGCTTGTCTCTTTCTCTAGGCGTTGCCATTCAATAAAACTAATGAAATTTCCCTAACAACGACCTTCAGCCTGTCTGAAAAGTGTCGGCACTTGGAGGCATCGGCAAAGCCTCCCGTGGCTTAACATGCAATTCAATTAAAGTTGCATAAGGCCATCTCAAACGGAGGCCGAACAATGGCCGCCCGGCCGGAAAGTGAGAAATCTTTTAGTCCACAGAATAGCGAACAATATAAGGCCTTGCCGGATGCGGTTACAAAGCTAGCAAACAAATGGACTGAGCCAGGGGTAGCCTGTCAGGCAGCCAGTCAGCCAGCCAGCCTAATAGATGCCCTGCACCGAAACCTGCCTCTCCATCGATTTCCGTGACATGCGGCTTAGGCGCGTCAATCGTGAGATAAGAAATTGTCTTGTCTTGGCCAAATCAGAGTAGAGACTCCCAGATTAGGATTCGCGTCGCGGCGCACTCAGTTAACTGATTAATCTGTTTAAGACTTTATACTGAGATGATAAGCTAGGCTGTGCTGTCTTCCCTTTTAGCTATTCTCTTGTTCACAATTTATCTAGACACTTTTCTGTTCTATTTTATCTATTCTCTTTATATACTTAATTTATCTTTTGGCTTTTTTTTCTGCAATTTGCTATAATCTTCTCGCTTTTATCTATCCGTTCACTTTACTATCATCTCTCTGCTGTTCTATCTATCCATTCTGCCCTTTGTCTTCTCTTTTCTGTCTTGCCTCTTTTTCCTTCTCCCTACTGTATTCACTTTTTACTCTCCTCCTTTCTTTTGATTTCTCCCTCTTCTATATGTTATCTCCTATATGTTATATTCTATCCTGAACTACCATCTTCCATCGCCCATTCTCCATCTTTCCATATTCTATCTTATCTTTGCTCGTCTCTCTGCTCCTTTCTCTCTTATACCTTTTCCATTCGGTCTGCTCTCCGTTTTCCTTTAGTATCTAGCTTCTTCCTTCTCACTTACTCTCCTCTCTTCATTCTTTTCTTTTGTTCCTTTATTGCCTAGTCTCTCTTTCTCTCTCTCTCTCTCTCTCTCTCTCTCTCTCTCTCTCGATCTCTTTTCTCTATTCTCTTCCCTCTCTCATCTCTATGATCTCTGCCTTCTACTGTCTGCTCAATTCAATTCACTTTTCACTGACTTTACACTCCCACTCCTCTTAATTTTTTCTCTCGTTCTCTCTCTCTCTCTCTCTCTCTTTCCCTTTACTCTTTTCGCTTCTCAGTTCTCCATCTTCCTCTCTTCTTCTTCACTCAATTTCCTTCAATCTAGTCTCACCTCCCTCTGCTTCATTTTCCCCTCTTCTTCCTTTTCCTCTTTCTCTCTCTTTATCTCCTTCCCTACCTAGTTTCCCTTTGCTACCTTTTCGATTTCTATCGAATATATTGCCCCCGATATACACCTAGCACTCACAATTGTATATTCATATCAGCTTTGATGGCTCCCAACTTGCGCATAGTGCTTGAGATTTCATTCTCGGCCAATTGTGACAGCTTCTGGGGTAATGCGAATTCATGGCATAGCGGGCGTATTAAATTACATGTCGCTCAGCGCCCGCTACAAGTCAATTGGCAGCAGCTAGTCCCTCGCCCCTCGTCACGCCCACACTCCCACGCCCCCCCCCCCCCCCGAGCTGCCAAGTTAAATGAAGTCAAAAATGTAAATTTCATTTGGCGCCCACGCCGAGAGTCTAGGCGATGGGCGAGAGGCGAGCGACTCGAGATACGCAAACTTCTAGCCGCAACGTCTTGTAAGTCAGTTCCAACCGAAAATATACGCAATTAGGCTAGACGAGGCTCCGCGTGTGTGTGTGTGTGTAGATGTGTGTGTATGCAGGCAAAGCAGCTGTTGCTCCAGCTGAAGGACATGAGCCGTGACTCTGTCGGTATGTTCGGGGTCTTGCCACTACTTGCCTCAGGGACTGCCAGTAACATGTGCTGCACACACCCACACACACACACACACATCCACACACACACATTGTGTGAGCGCGCGTTTAATGGCAATTGCTGGCTTTGTTGCCGAAGCACTTGGCAAACAAAGTTTGCGCTGCGTCTAAGATTGCAAAATTAATTTGTGCAAATATTTTGCATGCGGCTGCCTGGCAAATATACCAAACAAAATACCGCAATTCTCCAAAATGTTCAACAGCTGAAAATACCACATGAGCGTTATTTATGGACCCGAATGGAGACGGACATTTGTGGGTATTTTTACAGCTATATTTTGTGGTATTTTTTGAGATAGTGCACCCACAAAATATATACAATAAATAACCAATAAAAATACCAAAAAATACTCAACAGAATACAGAAAGACTGTACAGAAAACTACAATCAGCTAGGCAGAGCTGAAGAAATGAAAACGGAAAGACAAAAATAAATACCATAAAGATATACCAAAATAATTTTTAAAAAAAACTACTAAAAGATAGATAAAATACTAACATAAAAATACCAAAAAAGGTAAAGAGAAAACTATACTCAACAAAAAAAGCTACATAATAATATGAAAGGTGGAAATCCTCAACAAATTGACTTGATCTGAAAACGTTCAAAGCAAGTAATCAGCCACCTTAAAAATACCAACAACAAAAATACCAATTTCATACCAAGACAAAAAAGGAAAAAAAATCCATGCTCAAAAGAAAAACAAAAGCCAAACTAATTGTAAAGTAAACAGATTGTTCAAAAGATTAACTTCCTTTCAAAAGCTACAAGGCAAGAAGCCAGAAGTGGTGGCTACTTCGAAAAATACCAACAAATACTAAATAAATAACTAAGAAACTTAACAAAATTGCCGATACAAAAGGAAAACAAAACGGAAGTCGGAGAGCGAGGAAGAGCAAGTTAACAAAGTGGCCAAAAGCTGTCATTCAGCGAGAAAATACCACTATAAAAAATACCAAAGGAGGAAGAGAAAACGAGAAAATGCTCACTTAATTGAGTCAACAGCATAAGTTGCAGCTGGAGCAAAGCTCGGGACAAGGACATGCGAACAAGGACAAAGCACTACTGGCAAATGGACGTGATCACATTAGACTAATGAGCTAATGGAATAACCACAACTCATCCAACAATGCCAATACCCGTGTCCACGGTTCGAACTCCCATCCCCCATGTCGCCCCTCTCCCTCGCCTCTGCCTTTGTCCAGGCAATTAGAATCCTCGTCGATGTTGTCCTCGTCCTCGTCGTCGTTGTCGATTAGTCATTATTAACTTTGAATGCCAAATGAATGATTCATTTGCCTGCTGACTCAAATGAGTCCAACAACAATTGGACGCCAAACACTAGTTGAGTTTGAAACTAATTTCGAATAGTCAAATGGGATCTATGCAGAGGCAAACAAAGAGGAAGCTGGGAGATGCAGTTGACCATGTGTTGAAGTGAGTGTTTGTCAGTCTTGAAGTGAACTGAGAGAAATTGTCTGGCTTTATAAGAAAATATCGATATATACTGCTTGTCTAATATCGATAATTTATGTCTATCGATAACCTTAAGTTTGCGCTCATTTATATGCCAAATTTAAGTCAAGTATGCATGACAAACAAATTCTCACTCCAACTATACTTTACACAGCTGCAAATCACATTGTCTATCGAAAAGTAATTTATCGATAACTCAACATTTTGTAGTACCCCATTCTCATTGAGTAATCCTAGCCCAAACAACTCTGTTCTATCACCAATCCAGTCCATAGCAGTTAGCTTACCTATATTTTCATTTCGATAGGATTATCGATAACAGTTGCACATTACACAAAGCTAATTACATGCATAATTGAGTCTCATTAGCATTTAAATAAATGCCAATCATCAATTTGCGCTCAGCGCTTTACAGTTCGATTTGAAATTTCATCTGCTCCATATGTTTTTATATTTTTCCACTCTGGAACCTGCATTACGGATCATCGGCTTCTAATTGCAGCTAATTATGTTTGACAACAAATTGTTTGCACGCTGTCTGATATGTGGGGCATATAAGTTCGCTGAGGGAGTGGGTAGAATTTTAATCTATTTTAATGGGGGCCTATAAGTAGGGGTCTATAGGTAGAGCTGAGTCTAACATATGTTGGCTATTGTAGCTCAATAATGAGTGTATCGAGTTATATGTAGGTTATGAAACTCTCTCTCTTCAGAATTCATATTATATAATAGTTTTCCTAAATGATCAAAGTTATCTAGTCTTTCTGCAGATCTACCTAGCCATATGACCTATGTGAACTCAGCTCTCACTGAAGTTATCTTCCTGAAAGTTGGTACACTCATCACTCTAGACTCTACAATTAATACAGACTGATATCAGCTGAATTCTGACATAGCAAATCATAATACAAAGCTTTCAATATAGGAGAATCTATTGGAAATTATTTTAAAATACAGAGTAAAAAGAAAAGAGGATTCCCATTACTACAGGGTATTAGTAGTTCGTCAGTCTAAAGTGAATCCGACTTTGTTGCGACAAATGCTCAATAAAGTTGAACCAAACTCGCACAACATATAAAAGGTAGTTTTTTCGCTGCTTTGGATGGGTGGGTGGGTGTTGGAGTGCTGCAGATAGAGGTGGTAAATAGTGGGGCTGGTGGTGGTGGTGGTGTTGGGGTCGGGCGCTCTGCTGGCAGCATGTGGCAGCTGCGTCATGGAAAAACTCGCGTCATTGGCATTGGCAATAAGTAAATAAATAAATAAATCATTTGTGTGCATAGCCAGCGATATATATCGATGGATAGAAATGGTGTGGGCGATGGCTGGGCTGGACTAGGTGGGTGGCTCTTGGCTGGTGGGTGGGTGGATGTGTGGGTGGTCGACAGCAACAGCAACAGCAACAAGCACTACACATGTCACACATACAACACTTGAAAGCAAATTGAACTTAGCTACAATTTGACGCTGGCGCCTGTTGGGCTCAGCTACCACACGTAACACATGGCGTATACTTGATATTCTGATATGCCATGTGATATATGTGAGTGTGACTGGGTGTGCCAGTGTGTGTCATATCTTGCGCTTTTATGACTCACACACACACAGACAGAGTCAACTATTTTTAGACACAAACATTTAACAAAAGAATGAAATATATATATATGTATATGGGTCTTGCCTTCAGCTCTCTATATAAAAGTATTTGTATCTGAAAAGAATTTTCCATTTTCCATTCTCCATGCAAGTGCAGAATTTCGAAAAACAAATATATTAAGACAACAACGAATTGAGTGAGCGAAGAAATACCCTATAAAAACCAAGAATTATTTTCAGATATGAGGTTTACTCCAAAAAAAGATATATATAGGAACTACTTAGTATACCCTGAGTAGTCTAGGCATATCAATTAGTAGGAGGCAAGTCTAGTCTAGCCTTGTCTTAATGAAATCATAACAAATTTATATGGAATCTTAAAATCTAAGGCAATCTTTCTCTCACTTTTTCCTCGCGCAGGGTATTAACATTATTTTTATAAAAAAATATGTATTTCGAAAAGCAATTTGGCTTTTTGGCATGCCTGGCTTTTCCTGCCTGTCTCGCCAGCCTTTGCGCCTTTCAAGTGTCCATCAACATATTTGACAAGTGCGCTGATTTACCCCCAGTCCCCCAGACCCTCAGCTACCCCCTACAGCGTGTCTCTCTCTCTCTGTGTGTGTGTGAGAGTCATTATTTGGTCATGCTTGCAATTTCCGTTGCCCCAGCCCTCTAGCACCCAGTCACTCTCACTATCTGTCTCTGCCCCTCTCTCTCCTCTTCCTCTCTCTTGTTCCATCCATCTATGTAGTTGACTCTGCTTTGGCTGTACCGGAACACGGAAGCTTGTCCAATGTCAGGCCCGCTTGGGCCCCTCGCCGCCAGGTGCCTTCGCCGCTGTCCTAATGAATAATGCAACAGATGAACTGACAAAACAGATGAGCAGCCAGCAGCCAGCAGCAGACCAGGCCACGCCCTACACGCCCTACACACCCAGCCAGCCCCCATCGGCTCTTCAGCTACATCAGCTAACTTTGCTCAATGAAATATTTAAATCGAAATGCTATCTCTCTCTCTCTCTCTCGCTCGAACTGTCTCCTTCTCTCTCTCTCTCACTCGCCCTCCTATCGCTGTCTCTAGCTTGAGCAGCAGCTGCCGTTAAAAAAAGCACAAAAAATGAACAAGAACAGGTAAAAGTGCTCTAGCTAGAAGTGCCTAACTAAGATATAGCCTAAAGGGCACACGCAACGGTAGCTATCCTTAAAAGTGATTGCTCTACAGGAGTCAGCTATAGGGCAAATTTAATGAGAGCAAGCTCAAATAACTTAGGTTCCATATCGATAATTATCGATACAATGAAAATAGTTTGATGTAATACAAGTCTTGATAGAGCTAGGCCAGAGGGGAGTATCATATAAGAAGACTCTAACTTTTATAGCTTACGATATTAGGGCTTGCATGTATAAGGACGGACAATCAAAAGGACGGATGGACAGACCGGCGGGAGGACAGATGAGAAGACAGACGGGGAAAAAAACAGGAAAGCCAAATGGGAAGACAGACAGGAAGACAGACGGGTGGACGGTTGAACACACAGACAGACTGTGGGCAGATTCATCCATAGACTCAACCCATCAACCTGTTCGATAATGTAGATAATTTATGGAGTCAGTTAGGCCTTCTCTTAGACGCTTTAGGTATCATTGCTGATAATATTAGCTTAGAGTCAGCTTCACCTCTCCCCCCTCTCTTTCCCTATCAGTCTCTTCCCCTCATTTCAAGCGCCTCTCTCTGCACTTCTCAGTGGTCTTTTTGTGTAAGCAAAAACTATGCAAACATTGTGCATTTAGTACAATTTATCAAATATTTTTATTGAATTTTTGTGTGTGGCTGGCAAACAGACAACAAAAGCAGCGACAAATGTTGGGTTAAGCCGCCATATCACATGACCGGAGAGAGGGACAGCGAGAGAGAGAGAGAGAGGGAGAGAGCGAGGCAGGGAGAGGCGCTCATGGCTGATGGCCTCAGGCAGCTGGTTGAGCCTTGGGCGCGTTAATGGGCCAGCTGACAGCGTGCCAAACAACCAAATGCTCAGCAAAATGATGAATGACATATTAGAGTGTGTGTACGACTGTGTGTGTAAATGTTTGCCCGTTAAAAACAAAGTGCGAAAGGGACAGAGAGAGAAGGGCCGAGTCATATTTGCCTTTGGCTAAAAAGTTGGCGACGCGCTCGTGTCCAGGTCTGTCATAAATCGCATTTGTGCATTTGCATTAGATGCAGACCGTTGCTTCGCATGTGGCAACAATGTCAAAACTTACAACAACAACAACAGCAGCAGCTACAGCAGTAGCAACAACAACACTAACAGCCAACATCAAATCAGCCGCTGTTAGAGACTATCATCTAAATGCAAATGCCGCCTAAGCCTTTATGCAAATGTTATTCGTGTCTAGAACTCGGAATATGTGAACGCATCCAGCATACAGATACAGATACATAGATACATACATATGTAGTTTTCTACACACATACGTAGAAATACTCATACGTGTATGAGCACTCGACTGGGCCATAAGTGTAATATGCACTCTGCCAGCTATGCATATTGCATTGGCTGTGCCTCTGCCTTTGCGCCTTTGCCTGAGGCGTTGTCGCTGCCTTTGACTTTGCTTTTGGGCTTTAACTTTGATTTTATGGCCTAATGCGAGCGTAGAATGTGAACAGATTAACACAGAGAGAAAGAGGGAGAAAGAGAGAAAGAGAGAGATTCGTACACAGCTTGTAGAGGCAACTGAGAGTACAGAAAACTGAAGAGAAATCGTTCAACTAGCTATTTCTTACATCTACCTATCGATAAGTAATCGATATATATAAAAGCATATGCATCTACAAATATCTAACTCCAGCTAATGAGCGCATTTCCAGCACCATTTAAGATTTTCCAAGTTGTCTACACAGAACATAAAAACCAATCTATTTATAATCGATAATTATCGATAACGCAGTCCCATCCACACTTGTTGAACATTTGCATATTTGTTACCTTTTATTTAGTATTCAAGTCCCATATACATACATCATCTCAATTCAAGTAGATATATGGATGCTATACGGACATCGATTAATCGATAGGTCGATGACTCATACGGTAACTTACTTGCTGAAAAGAAAAAAGAAAGAAATAAAAGTTGATTAATTTTAGTTTATTAATTATATTGTAAATAAAGGTGATTAAAATTGTCATCCCTAATTAATCGAAGTGTAATTATAATTGTTATCGATAGCTGTAGAAAAGGTTCATCTCTATCTCAACAATAAACATTAGGTTCTTAAGCAATAGACCCTTTGTCATTGATAAAGCACGCCAAGCACCTGCTGCTCCTTAAGTAAATCGATACATTCAGAGCCGACTATCGATAACAGACAGCTAGCCTTTGTTGAATGGTGAAAGGCAACAAACAGCATGTTAATTGGAGCAAAGCGCGTAACAGCTCAAACCTGTTCATGCCAATGCTGGAACCTGTCTCTCTCTGCCTCTTTCTCTTTCTGTCTGTTACGCACAAAGAGCTTATCGATAACAGTCGCTTTTTGTAAGCCTTTGTCTGCGTGTGTGTGTGCGTGCGTCTGTCTGCCTCGCTTACGCCGTTAGCATCAACTCTGACATCGCTGCCGCTGCCGTCAACTCATGCATCTTGGCGTCTTGTAACGCTTCGCTAACTCCTTTGTCTGCCGCACAAGTGCAATGGCTGTACGTGAGTGAGTGTGTGTGTGTGAGTGTTCACGTGTGTTTGTTGGCATGTATGTGCCTCACGATTTATGTATTATGCAGGCTTGTCATTTGTTTGTTTATAGCGCATCGCACGTCTGACATCATTCAATTGGGACGAAGACGCCGACAGCTCTTTGATGTTGAAGTCTTTAATATGAGCAGCAGCGACTATCCTGTTCCCCTCTCTTTCCTGTCTACCCTATTCTATGTCACACTTACTCCTTATGACCTGCTTACTAGCTCCTCTAGCATCCCTCCCTACCTTCCACCTCCTAGAATAGACTTCCTTCTTCTTAATTATCTAGTACAACCTGTCTCTTAACTCTAACCACATGTCTTCTGTGCAACTCCTAACTTATAGAACCCCTTTTCACCAAACTCATAGGACCTTACCTACCTTTACTCGTTACCCCTTAGCCCCTAGCCCTGAAGTTCCCATTATCCAACTCCTACTCCGCCTACTCCCTACACCTTTCACTCTCTTAACCCATTCCATAGCTGAAGCTGCTGTTTATACCTTGAGCCCATTGATGAAAAGGGGTATTTCTGTATTTTATGCAATTTTGAATTTTATTATATTTTGGATACCAGCCCCAAATTCCCCCAAATTCGATGAAAAACACAGATTCGACGGGGCTCAGGGTATCCCCTAGTCGGTCACGCCCGACTAGAGTTTCTTACTTGTTTTGAAGGCTTTTTGGTCTTTAAACGCATCACTTCTAGTTCCTTTCATATATTTTTTAAACGCCTTAAGCCACGGCTAAGCTCCGCCCTCTCACTCCATTCACTGCCTGCACCAATTATTGTTTTGTGGCTGGCGCCACCTGGCGTTCGCAGATGCTAATCGACCAGGTCAAAAAACAAGTTCATCAAAGGCTCATAACTCGCGTGTCGAAAAAAAAATTAAAATTTTGCTTTGCATTTTTTTTTATTCGAGTTTTCTATTGTTGTTGTTGAGCAAAGTTCATTGTTTGATTTGCGGGTTAGCTGTGAGGGAGGCCTGTAGGGGGAGGGGGTGCCAGGAGGCTGGATAAAGGACGAGAGACCCAGTTTGCAAAGTAAACAAGCGGCAAATGAAACGACGTCGACGACGACGGCGACGGCGACGCAGACTGCGCGGCTGGAAACTATTAAAAATGATATGGCTCTCCATGGAAAAGGGGGCTAGCCTAAGGAGTGATGGGGCAAGAGAGAGAGTGGGCGGGGTCGGGCCGTGTACAACGTAGCAAAGCAGGCAGATAGGCAGACGAGACAGCAGCAGCCGCTAGCCGGCGGCCCATGCATGTATTATGCATATGCAAAATCACACACACACACACACATAGTACACACACTATACACACACATGTAGCACACGATTGATGTGTGTGCAGAGACATCAACTTAAATAACAACAACAAACACAGGAGGCAGCTGTAAAAAATGAAATGAAAAAGTAAAGAGTTGCAGAAGCTACGACAGTCATTGGACTATGCTGACTGCAGAGATACCCTGTAAAAGCTTAACTATAGTCAGAGAGTGAGAGCATATGGGAATCTATATATATTTAACAAATTTTACACTTGAAAGCAATTGCTCCTCTCTTCAAAATGTGTTGCCCAAAGGTCTAGCTAAATCTGCCTTTCACTCATCTAGATGGAATCCTTTTGAATTAATTGACTGAGTTATAGACTGAACTATATATATCTATATATCATAATTTCTATGAAATATGGAATTCAGGAAGCTGACTTGATGATGGCTAGTCGAAATCTAGTTCAAACTTCTAGCCTATAGCAAACTCTCCCTTTCTCTCTCTCTTCCTCTCCTAACTAACTTAATTCAAAAACAAATCCATTTTTGCAATTCCTCCTCTCGAATCTAAGCTCTAGGCTATACCCAGCCCAGATTTCCGTGCCTCAGTCAGCTTATCCTTACACACACACACTCGCTTGCATATACCCCATGGCACACAATGCTCAAGGGGTAGCCATATAAAAAAGGAGAGAAAATTGTGCTGGTCATTGCGTAAAAAATAACGCATACGCAGCGTGGAGCACGGGTTAAGGTAAAAGCCAGGGCTCTGGGTCTGTGTATTGCTATATATACAGAGATAGATATATGCCTATCTCTCTACCTCCCCCTCTCTCTCTCACAGACTCTCTGTCTCTTTTTTCATTTTATTTATTGCAGCTGCAGGCTCGATGAGCATTTATAGTTGACTCGACCGCTTGAGCTTGGACTCAGCCAGCTTTCGCTCGTCTCTATACACATCTATGACCCATTTATGTTCATCCATTCACGCTTGACACGCGACAAAAGCCTTGAAACAGCGCCAGCCAGAGCAGCTGACAGCCCAACAGAGTTGAATATCACTTTATTACTTTAAGCAACAGTTAAAGTTCCTTGCAAACTTTATCTGCCCTTTAAATCTATTGTAAATGAACATTTGACATCAGACTCAACGACTTGCTATCCAGCTCACATTGCCTTCGCTATAATTTGTAACTCTTTAGGGTAATCTGACTGTCACTTAAGATTAACTGCATGTTAAGCATAACTTTACCAATTATTTATAGTGAATAGTTGACAGCGTTTTCTTATGTTTTCCATCTGATGTCTAAAGACTTTGTTCAGTTTTAGTTCTATCTGCATGTTAAGATAAATTCTACATTCTAACTACATGTTAAATGTATCTTTCATTTACAATTGAGCTTAAAGCTTGACTCAGGCTTTCAATATTTCCTTTTCAAGCTTGATGTAATTTGCCCTACTAAGTACTACTAAGTGCATGTTAAGTCTTACAAGGCACACTAACTACATGTTACATTTACTTGCCACTGACAAGTATATAAAACTTAGTTGATGTGTTCAATCTTTACATTGAAATTGATTCTAATGTCATCTTCATGTCAATCTGCATGTTAAGATTTATCAAGCAGTCTAACTGCATGTTAAATTTATCAGCCACTAACATATATAAAAAAGTTGATAATTGTTTCAGTCTCTAGACTTAAATTCATTCTCAAGACTCTTGTCAATATGCAAGTTAAATTGTACAAAGCAGGCTAACTGCATGTTAAATTTTAAAATCAGCTTAAATGGCTTTTAAATATGTAAGATACGACTTTGAATAATATTTACTAATAGTAATTTAACATGCTCAACATATAAATGTGTCAAGCTGCCCTTTAAAATTTAACAAGTAGCTGTTAAATACTTGACATCTACTCTTGTAAAACAACTGAGGCTGGATTGAAATGCAGCTTAATTTCTGATTCATTGCACTGTGAACACATAATATCGAGGTCAACAGTTAATAGAACTGTGCGAGCGAGACAGCGATAGCCGGGCGCGAGGGAACGGGACAGCATGAGCTTGACAAATGCTGCAGACATACAAGATTAAAGCGTTTTTAAAAAGCCAGCGCACGAGCCGTGCGACAACTTGAGCCAGAAATAAAACACAGACTCCCAGCTAGGGCCCCACCCCACCCCTAACAACGACCCTAGGTGCACCCTCTGCTCTATACCCTGTAAAAGCAGAGAACAAGCAGCTGACAAATGCGTTGTCCGATGGCGTCTAATTTGTTTTTCTTGCCAGTTTCATTTGGAAAGCAGCTCAAGTGGGGCTGAGGGCCAGGGGCTAGGGACTAGGGGTAGGGGGTTGCAAAGTAGAGCCAAACCGCCCCAATGCCCGAACCACTGACCCTCATTGTTGCTGTTGTTGTGGGTCGCAGCAACAGTTTGTTGAATAAGCAACCAGGCTGCGGGGGGAGGTGGGCCTGGGGAGGGTTGTCTCGCTTAGGGGTTGCACCTACACAACGAAAAAAGAGAAAGAAAGGAGAAGCAGCAGTGGAATACAAATGCCTGGACAATGTGTTTATTTAGGATAACTTGACTGCCTGCTTTTCGTTTTGTTGTGTTGACAATGGTTTGCGTGGGGCTGGGAGGGGGGGTTGGGGGTGTGGTTGGGGTGTTGGGGCTAGGGGTAGTTCAAGAGTGCCGCCAACAGCGCATCCAGCGCACAGACAAAGCAAACGAACGAAACATAAAAAAGAAATGTTGCCCTAACCCCAACTACGCCCCCCAGCCTGGCACGCCCACTTCAGCTTAACCCTCTAATGCCGCCCCTGCTGCAGCATTTTATTGTTGCGGCAAATTAATAAGCGGCACGCGCTGCCGACGTCGCAGCTGGCGTCGCAGTCGCCGCACATAAATCAGCGCCAAAAAAAAAAGAAATAAAGTAAAAATAAATATAAAAAATATATAAAAAGAAAGAAATCACAGTAATTAATTAGTGTGTGTGTGTGTGTGTGTTGGTGTGTGTGTGTGTGCTGCTGGCTCATAAATTAATTGCCGCCCTCGCCTTGCGCCACGCCCCCTTCAACACGCCTTACGCGCCCAGCAAGCCCAAGCGGCAGCCACTTAATCAGAGATTTTTTTCCCAAAGTTGCTTTCATTAAGTGTGTGTGTGTGTGTGTGTGTGTGTGTATCTCTCTCTCTGTGTGTGTGTTTACTTTCATTTCCCATTCTCCGCTTTTGACTGTTTCCACTTTGAGCGCACATAAATAACGAACGAAAGAAGGGGGGAAAATAAAACAAATAAATGAAATCCCCTGGCTGACTGCAAGCTGACTGCTATGCGATTCCTGCACTTCACCTTTCAGCAGCTTATGGCAATGGCAGGGAGGGGGCTGGAGAGGGGGGCGGACAGTCAACTGAATGCTCAATGAATGCATTTGAAATAGACTCGATAATTGCATAATTAATAATTGAATGGAAAATAAAATAATTAATCTGCCAAAGGAAATCAATTTGAATGCGGTCAAAGCTTTGGTCAGTTCGCAATCAAAGTGGGCGGGGCGAAGGATAACAAATTTCGGCAACAAAAAAGGACTGAATAGAAAATAATTTGGAGTAAAATGAATGTTTCATTAATGAACGTTTAAGTGAGCACAAAATAAGTCTGTCGCTCTCTCTGTTGCTCTCTCTGTCCCTCTCTATCTCGCTTTCTCTCTCTCTCTATCTCTCTCTCTATCTCTATCTCTCTCCCTCTATCACAGTAACATTCTCCCCATCTGATAGTCCCTCCGTCTCTCACTTTTCCTTTATTTCGCGCCATCTCTCTCTTTCTTACTCTGTTGACCCATCTTTCTTTTTTCTCTCTTTTCGTGTCTTTATGACTCTCTCTCTCTCTCTCTCTCTCTCTGTCCCTCTCTATCTCGCAGTATCTATCTATCTCTATCACAAACACATATCATCATCTGTTTGTCCAAGATCTTTCACTTTTCCTTTCTAGAGAGACGGAAAAATAGCCAGAGGGATATCTCTCTCTTTCTTACTCTGTTGACCATCTTTGTTTTTTTCCTCTCCCTCCCACAATAGTCTTAATGCTTATCTTTCTCTGTTTCTATAACCCTTTTCGTGTCTTTATGACTCTCTCTCTCTCTCTCTCTCTCTCTCTATGTATATCCCTCTCCGTGAGATCTTGTCTATCTCTCTTTCACATTATTATCAAGACTTTATCTCTGCTACAGTCTTTCACCTTCTCTCTTTCCGTCTCTGACTCTGCATTGACTCTCATCCGCTCTCACTCTTATTTTTATTGTCTCTTTGAGCTTAACTCTCTACACAATTTTCTCTCCCTATCTTGGTTTCGCTCTTTGTCCATCTCTATAGCTCTCTCTACAACTCTATGGCTTTCTCTATGCTTCTTTCTCTCTCTACCTTTTTTTATTCTCCTTTTCTTGTCACTCTCTCTCTCCCTGCCTTTCTCTCTATCTACTATTTCATTGCACTTTTTAACCTTTCTCTCTCTTTCTCTTTCTATCTACCTTTCGCTCTTCATATATTTGTGCATCACACTCTATTTCTGTCTTGGCCCCACTAACTCATTTCAACTTCTTTCTATTATTCTTTCTATCTCTCTCTCTTTCTCTATCTGCTTCTCTTTCACTTCTCACTGCCAAACGGCAAATAATCGACAAACTAAAGTGTAGCCCAAATATCATCCTTATCATCAGCTCGCATGTCCTTGTTGAAGCCTTTCGCCTGTAATTTGCAGCTGCTTTAAGCAATTACCAAAGCCCCACAGAAATGGGGAGCAGAGAAAAACGGAAATAAATAAAACGCTGGCTAATTCAGAGACTGCCTTTGCCTAAGATCATTAGCGCTGCCTAATTGGCCAGCTACAAACGTCTGAGAGAGAGAGAGAGAGAGAGAGAGAGGGGGATAGACGTATGGGTATTTTGGGGGTAACTTGGCAGACCGAAATTATCTCAGCCCTGCCCCCAACCCCCACTTGGCCTTCTGATGTGGAGCAGCAGGTGGCACAGACAGCGCGCCTCGAGCCGAATGCTTTGGCTTTGAGTTATGGCAGCAGCATACATGTGGCAGCATCTCTTACTGTTCCACCTGCTCCTCCCCCTCCCCCTTCCCCTCCCCCAGTTTACCTGTAAGCCTCGCTGGCGCATCTCCTTCGCTTCGCTGCTGACCAGGTCTCGCGTGTGTGTGTCCATGAGAATCTGATACGCATAAATTTTGTAGCTGCCTCCGCTGCGCTCGACTAACGGGCAAAAAAGCGGAAGCGGAAGCGGAAACAGCGTAAAGCGGAAGCGCATGTCTAACAAGTTGCCCAGCAGCAGCAGAGCTCGCCGAGTCGCGCCAAATATGATTAGCGCCGCACGGCAAGTGGCCATCAGCTTGCACAAAGGAGGCAGCAAGAAAAGGGAGAGAGGGAGAGGGAGAGAGAGCAGGTAACATGTTCCAGCTGACACACAGCATATGCAGCTAGCCACACACACACACACAATCACACACAGGCAAACAGTCACACAGGCAAAAACGAACGGGATTTGGCTGGACTATTAAGATTGGGCTCAGCTTTCGAGCAACAAACTAGCCTGCAC
Organism: Drosophila pegasa; assembly: GCA_035046225.1. Taxonomy (NCBI): domain Eukaryota; kingdom Metazoa; phylum Arthropoda; class Insecta; order Diptera; family Drosophilidae; genus Drosophila; species Drosophila pegasa. Next base: position 1,582,579 of record JAWNOD010000371.1, read on the forward strand.
CGTCTACCTCGCTCCCACACCCTCACTACTCCTTATGCTCACGCTGCGCACTCTCTCGCTTCGTCTCCTTCTCGCCAACAGCTTGAATTGTTGCCAAGACGTTGCTAGCTACTTCAGTATATAGAGTGCAATAGGGTATATTGAACTGTTAGTGAACTTATGCATCGCACTCCAATTATCTTGCAAGACCAGCTCTCAGTTGCCGCCAATTAATTAATTGCTTAAAATGCAACACTTTTGATACCCTATTTTGTATCTGCCTATAACAGTTAGTTTAGCCCGACTTACAATAACTCTCACAGGGTATCTGTTAGGCGACTAGAGTGATTGCACAAGACAACTAGTTGCTTTCTTACAATAATACCCAGCCTTTCAGCGCACAGAGGGTATATACTTCACTAAACTTAATATATATTGCTATATTTATTTATAATATATAAATATATATATATTTATTTATTTTTATCACACTTAAAACTGTCCAAGTTTTACTTTCCATTACACACTATATTCAATCATTCATACACATTTTACATATCATCTTATATGCTTTCAATCTAAAACAGGGTAGCTGCTAGTCGCACACATGCATAATGGCGTTTTCGCTCGTGATTGCCTTTATCCCTTTTATGCATTGTTTTTGTTGTTGTTGCGGTTGTTGTTTCTCTGCTCCGTGTTGTTTGCCTACTTTTAGTGTTTACCCAGCGTCGCATAAAAATAGCACAGCAGCAATCGCTGTCGCTGCCAGCGTCGCAGTCGCCCCATTGCATTATGCGGTTGTCGCCTGCGGTCTGCGGCTGCCTCTTTTTCACTTCACTCTACCCACCGTCCGCTGCCTGCTGCCTTGCCTTGCTGTGTGCCCTGCTGTGTGTGTGTTTTGTCGTCTGCGTAAAGGCTTAAAGTATTACAGTTACAGTTACAGCTAGTAAGCCATTCCCCTCGCTCTACATGGCACATGGCTGTTGTCGCTCTGCTCACTCCCCAGCAAGGCTAAGCCGAATGTTGACGACGACGTTTGCAGCTGCTTTTGGATTTCGCTTTCGCTTTCGCTTTGCTCAGCGCAATATGAGCAACTTTGTTTTTATTTCTGTCGTTGTTGTTGTTGCCTGTTGACTGCTGCTCGCAACAAATTGCTGTAAGCTGTGAAACTAATCCCTCTACTCCGCCATTATGCCCAACTCTCTAGCTATCCCACTCTTGCGCTTGTGTTTGACTACTTTAGCGGATTAGTTTTGAATATATATGTATGAGTGTATATTATTTTTTTTTTTTTTTGGCTGGCGACCATTTGACTTGCTTATGGCTACACTTTTATTTACTGTCTTCGTGGCGCTGTTGCGCTCTCGCTCGCACCCATTATAAATGCATGTTCATTTTACGTATTTCGTATTTTCTGATCACGTGCCGCGCGCCATTTCGTGCAAATTTCTATTGCATACTTTTAAGCGGCCCCTAATAAGCAACTCAACGGCGAATTGCCGCTGTTGTTGCAGCTGTTTTTGTTGCTGCTGAGGTATTTACATAAAAAAGGCGTTCACACTGCATTCGCATAAATTTCAATATAAATGCCCTAAGTAAATTCGTGTTCTGTTTTGGACTTTTATAACTCGATTTTGAGTTTGTTTGTGCGCACAAATTGTTATTGCAGAGCTTTGACTGCGTTTAGTTGGAGCAGACCATCTTGAAGTAGCATTATCTAAGGGTTTCTGGCTCTATGGGGCATATAATCTGCAGGTTTCTTGCATTTCGCTTGAAATATCTGTGAATTTCTGCTCTCAAAATGATTGTTATCGATACTTATCGATAATAGCATTTGATTTATAATATGACTTATCTTTTTCTAATCTTTCTAGAGGAAATATGTATATAATATGCGTATCCACATAGTTATAAATACCCTACTTGGTCACAAATGCTCATTAGAGATGCGCATGTCGGGAATGCTCGCCTAAGAGATACCTGCACCTGGCAATTTTCTTCATTTTTGAGCTAATTGAATGAGGTATTGGTGTGTATGCGATTAACTCCCATTGTCAAGAGGGTTTTCTATCATACATATGTTAACGCTTTACAAGGATCCTCCAGTTATATATATTTATATGTATACCTATTATACATATCTTAGGTATTTACTCATATATTCCATGTTAAACCCATAAACACATCAAATTTACGCAAAAATCCGCCCAAATTTAACTTCCCCTTCTCTCTGCACGGTATCTGCGCGTCGAGTGGATCTCTCGTCAAGCCCGATAACTTGGCCACAAAATGTGTAAACAGCAAAAAGAGGTCGCTTTATCGCGTTGACTGTCAATGCCAAGCTGATGGCGGCTGGCAGGAGGCAAGTGGTGCATGTGGTGCATGTGGGGCAAGCTGCAACCGCAAAAGCAGCGGCAACAGCAGCAAAAAAGGCAGGTGAGGGGCAGGTGTGTGGGTGCCCCACACGACGGCACACGATGACGACGATGATGACAGCTCAAGTTGTCGCTGTTTATTGTATGCGCCACGCCCACAGCACCCACCTTCACGATTTGCTTTCAATTTCATTTTGTGCATTTCCGTCAAGCGGAAATTCGCGTAAATTTGCCGGCATGTCCAAAAAGGCGACGGCGACGACGACGAGTGGGCGTGGCAGCAGGGTAAGAAGGGGAGGGGGCGTGGTGCTTGGGCAGTTTGTCGTGCCGGAAGTTGATGCAAGTCTAGAAAAAAGTGCCAAATGCCGGAAGCACAAAGGCACAGCGCACTAAATGAAACAGAGGAATGGAACACACACATGCAGAGAGAGAGAGAGAGAGAGAGAGAGAGAAGGAGAGAGAGAGAGAGGGAGAGAGAGAGAGAGAGAAAGAGAAATAGAGTGAGGCGCAGTCAAATGACATTTTGCCACCTCGACATTCTGGCGCTTTGGAACTGGTTCCGGAGCCAGTTCGCCAATTGCTTTACGGATTCAATGAGCTGCACCTAATGCGCTCGCCAGTTGATTGGACAGACGCGCTTAGAGATCCCACGCGTGGTCCGTAATGCGATAGGAAAGTTTTAATGGCTGTGAAACAGAACTGAAATGAAGTGGAAGTGGAACAACGAAAATATATTTGTGAACTTTAATACTTTAAAAAAGTCACCAGAATTTGTTAAATATTTAACAGGCTTTTTGTAAGCAGTAGGGGTATTCCATTGAAGCTGTGCACAGTTGAGGTCAGAAGGAATTTTGAGTGTGAATGGAGGAAAAATTATTTATCTCTAACTTGGATAGATGATGTAGATAATGAATAGATAGATGATGTGTGTAATTGATATATGTAATTGATGCAGATATAGCCAATACAATAAATACATAGATGCTATGTGTTTTGTCATCTATTAAAGTTAAAAATAAATGAATTTTCCTTTATTCACTTTGAAACTTCCTTTAACTTTGCTCAGCTTTAATGGAGTCCCACTACCATATACCCATTACCTTATAAATATTTAACCAATTTCATGATTTCTTAGAGTATTAAAAGTAGGGTTGCCATTCGCCCTGGAATTCCGGGACATGTCCCGCTTTTTGAGGTAATGTCCCGGTGTCCCGACCTGACACGAAATTGTCCCGGTTTTCTACTGTTTCGATCAAAAATTCGTCATTTTAACAAAATATTACTCAAAAGAATAATTTTGAGTCTCATTCGTAATTTTTCCCTTATTCTCTCTCTCCCGAAAAGTTCCAAAGTCTGTACTTCTATGATGCTATGTAAATATGAAGAAAGTTAAGTTAAAGTGGATTTTTTACAGTCATTTATTTTAAGATGTGTGTGCGTGGGGGTAATTGTTGACCGTCCGTCCTGGAATGACCTGAGGACCATGCGGTCACACTAATTAAAAGTCACATTTATCTTCAAGCTATATCTCATCAAGAAAAGTTAAATTTTGTTAAGCTTAGTTTAGCTTTTATATAATTTAAACTAGATATGGTTGATGGTTAAAAGGCTTCCATTAGATAAAAATCTCTCACTGGGAATGCAATCAACTTCTACTTGACTTTAGCTGCTTCAATCTGGTCTCCTTTACACATAAAATTTCAACTTCAAATATCAAAATATTCCATAAGTAAACTATTGTATATTAAGTCTCTTAAAAATGAAAATAAATTCCAACTCAGTTGCCAATAAGCAACGCCAATGTTATAGTCTAAAGTCCCCTAAAGTCTCTTCACATCTCATGCCTTCATCAGATCGCAGACAATTCATGCCATTGTCAAAGAGTTTCAGCATTAGTAAGCTCCTTTTAAATCAAAAGCCAACAATCAGCTGAAGAATGTTATGAAGCTCAGAATATATAGAAACTTTAGCATCTAGTGTCGACGTAGAAACAGAAAAGCCGCTTCGAGACTTGATGCAACTGCGCTGTGAGCAAAACTAAGCTGAATGAAATTCTCTTTCATTCACAATGGCATGTGCAGGTCGCTTCAAAATAAACCCTAAAATAAGGTGAGCTATAAAATCGCTTTAGTAATATATCAATTTCTAAAGCAGATTTCAAACTCTGACTGACCACACTCTCTCCCCCCATCTCCACCTCTCCTTCTCCCTCAACTCCTCTGGTCCATCTGATACCCTTTGCTTCACATCACCTCTATATATATCCCTATCGAGCCCAGTTCCAGCTGCCGCTGCACTCAGTCAGCTCTGGGTTAGGCGTTATAAATAGGTTGAGGGCCACTTAAACTCGATTTGTCGCCATCACGTGGCCAATTAGCACGCAATGCACATAAAAAACAACAACAACAACAGCAAGTGGGAAGACGAATATAAAACAAACAAGCAATAGGCGAACAAAGCACAAAATAGAAATAAGCAAATGCCAGCACGTAGAGCCGCTCTATCATGCCAGAGGCCCCAGCCCCCGGGCCGAGTCCTGTTGCATGTCTGCTGGCCATTGGGCTGGACAGAAGTGTTGGAGTCGCATATCGAGGCACTTCAATCACTTCATCATAACCCGGAGCTAAGGCCGAAACGTAGGCAACATAAAAACGCCAAATGGAAATACGCAAATGAAATTGGGCATAAATTGGGATAGGAGAGGGAGAGGCAGAGAGGAGACGAAGGGGGCATAGACTGACCAAAGCTCAACTGGGCGATCTATTGGGGTTACTTGAGCCTAATGGCAAAATAACGAACAAAAATTGAGTGAATTGCCAGCGGGCAGAGGGGAGAGGGGGGGGCCCAGGGACTGGGCGAAGGTATGAAAAGGGGAGACACGACAGGACGACCTGAGTGAAGTCAAGGGAAAGAGCTTATCTTGGCCAAGGGAATCATTGAACAGGCTTAAATTTGAAAAGCACAAAAAATTGTAAGGGATTACAGAGAGATCTAACTGAATGACTGAGAGAAAGAGAGGGGGAGAGAGAAAGAGAGAGAGAGAGAGAGAGAAAGTAAGAGAAGTTTGAAGGAAATCTACTCATTTGTCAAAGATGAAAGCAATTGTAGTTGGATTATTTACAGACAAGTTGAGCGAAGTAGCAACTAGCTTGTGTATGTCAGCAAATAGAGAGAAACGAGCAGAGAGAAGCGAGGAGAAAGAAGCCACAAAAGCAAAGTTGATAGAAGACAGAGAGTAAAGACTAGAAGAAAGAAGCGAAGGGGGAAGAGTATTAGAAGTGAAGGAGAAAGAATTGAAGCGAGAAGCGATTGAGAGAAAACTAAGAAGTAAGTTTAAGCGAGAAGCATTCCTCACGCACAGCAAAAGAAAGAAGCGAACAGAGAAGTAATCAAGCAGAAATGAAAGTTAAATGAAGTATAAGGAGGGAGAAGTGAGAAGCGAGTGGTAGCAAAAGATAAGTTAGAACCGATTAAAAGAAAGCTAGAAAGCTTAAAAGGATGAGGAGAGAGAAGCTTTATTGATATTACCTTTACGCAATTGCTAGAAAGCAGATAAAACCCCAACTAAAAGCAAAAAGGAAGGAACGAGAAGAAAATCAAAACGATTAAGAAACAGCAAGAATCTGTCATATCTTCTCGTTTGAATGTCAACTAAGCATAAAGCTTCTCTCTTCTTTTCTCGCTTCTCAAATAGCTGTCGCTTGTTGCTTATCTCACTTGCATAAAGCTTCTCTCTTCTACTCTCGCTTCTCAAATAGCTGTCGCTTGTTGCTTATCTCACTTGCATAAAGCTTCTCTCTTCTTCCCTACTCTCCTCTTATATCTTCTTCTCATTTAGCTGCCGCTTGTTCCTTATCTCCCTTGCACTAAGACAATGATCACACTTTGCAACTAGATATTCCTAGCCCAGTCCGTTTCCGTTTTGCCCTCATCCTCTTCAGAGCACTTTTAGCGCTCCATCTGTCTTTAGCTGGGGGGCCGCTGTCTCGCCTTCTCAGCAAATGTATGCCAAGTGGCAGAAAGCCGCGAAGGCTTTTGGCATAATGAGCCACTGCCCCACCATCTCTCACCATCCCCCACCAGCGCGGCCTCGACAATTGTTTCGACCTTGGCTGAAAGACCTATCCTAAACAGAAAGAAGCACCATCCCTCCTCCCTCCCCTAAGATACAGCCCCAATCCTCTCGCCCTTGCGCTTCGCATTCGTTTTTATGTCGAGTTTTCATAATTTTTCGCATTTGTATAAAATTCGCATATCTCCGGCCCATTTGCCATTCGAGTGGGCGTGGCGGGTGACACTTAAAGAGCTTTACGTCGTACGCCCGCGCCCCCCACCCCGCACTCCGCCGGCGCACCTGGCAATAAAATTAATTAAAATTCAATAAATTGACGCCCAAATGAAACATTCAAAACGAAAAGCGGAGCTCAACATTCAAATGGAAATCCGCTCTGGGCCCCTAACGGGGGGTAGATGGGGCATATTTACATTTCAGCGCTTCGCTGATGGCATCTGAGGGGGCGGGGGTACGAAGGGGGGGCAATGCCGGGTGTCAGCTTATGTTAATGCTCAATTACAATTGTTGTCCTTGTTTGAGTTTCAGCTGAAAATTCGCAGTATTCCCATGGGTGCCACGGCCACGGGGGGTGAGCGGAGCTCAGACCTGGTCGGGGCCCAATATAGGTGCAAATGTATTTACATAGCGCTCGAAAGCGAATCCAATTGCTGCCGCAGCAAAAGCAAACTCTCAATTGGCTTCCATTTTAATATTATTGAATGGCAATTAAATGAGATTAGAATCCAGCTAAGACCCAAATGAATTTACACAACTTTTATATTTCTACAATATTCGGAAAGCGAAAAAGTGACAAAAAGTTTGGGACTTCACGTATCTACAAGTGGAAGCAAGCTATCATCATAAAGAACTTAAAGTAATTGAGTCTGGGACAAGTCTTCATAAAACCTTAAAAGCTCTACAATTTCCAATATTTTTAGAGCTTTTGCCAGGAAAATTTGACAAAATATTGGAATTCCTCAAAAAAGACTTTTAATTTTTCAGTTCTACAAAACTTAACAAGTAAGAAAACTTTAGTCGGGCGTGACCGACATATGAAGCTTAATATAAAATTTGCCGTCTCTAGCTTAAAAAGTGGGAGAGATATCATTTTTTAACTAAATTTCGATTTTAATTGGGGATAGTTATCGATTTTTTAAAATAAACTCGATCTGCGCGTGCTATACACGGACCTACAACAAAAATTCCAAGTCTCTAGCTCTTATGAGAGCTGAAATCGACGCGTTCAAACAAACGGATAGACGGACGGACAGACGGACGGACGGACAGACAGACGCACATGGCCAAATCGATTTCTCTTGTCGTCCTGATCAAGAATATATATATTTTATGCGGTCTGCCACGCTTCTTTCCGCCTGTTACATACATCCAACAAAAACATTTTAAATGGGCTCAGGGTATAAACACGATTTAATATTTAAGCTTCGTCAAAGGATACTTATTTTAAGTTTCACAAACCCAAATTTTTAAATAATTTAGAGCATATCTAGATCTAGAGACAGTGGGAACTGAAAAATTGTTGAATTAGGGTAACACACTTCTAGGTCTCCTGATAGAATCCCTTCACATGAGCATATCATATGGTATCACTTATAGGCACATTATTTGCTTCACGAAATGTTCGCTCACACACAACTAGTTTGTTAGGTAACGCCACTTGGGTATATTATTTGCTCCATTTGCCCTTGCCTAGTTGTATATCAATGCGCATCGTTACACTTAAGCCCCGACCCAACCCACTCCCATTCGACGCAGCCCCTCTTCGTGGCCTGCCTCGACAATCAACAGTATGCTAGTTCATTGTTATTTATAAATTTTTATTATACCCTGAGCCCATTGAAAATGGGAAATCAGGGTATAATGTTTTTGTTGGATGTATGTAACAGGCAGAAGGAGGCGTGGCAGACCCCATAAAGTATATATATTCTTGATCAGGACGACAAGAGAAATCGATTTGGCCCTGTCCGTCTGTCCGTCCGTCCGTCCGTCCGTCTGTCCGTCTGTCCGTCCGTCCGTCTGTCCGTCTGTCCGTCTGTCCGTATGTTTGAACGCGTCGATTTCAGCCCGTATAAGAGCTAGAGACTTGAAATTTTTTTTGTAGGTCCGTGTATAGCACGCGCAGATCGAGTTTGTTTTAAAAAATCGATAACTATCCCCAATTAATTGTTATCGATTAAAAACAAAATCGAAATTCAATTAAAAAATTCTATCTCGCCCATCTTTTAAGCTAGAGACGCCAAATTTTATATTTAGCTTTTTATGTATTTTATACAATTTCGAATTTTGTTACATTTTGGATACCGGCCCCAAATTTCCCCCAATTGAAGTTCAGTCTCAAATATAGCCAAAATGCGAATGAGTTGGCACTTTTACTAAACTGACAAATATTCCCATGGAATATGTTGATCATATGCCGAAAATTTCATTGAAATCCGTTAAATAGCAAAAAAGTTATTAAACAAAACGTTTGGCTACTTTGCAAACTCACGTGGCAGCAGCGCCAAGCGAACGCACTTGCACACATACATACAAACGCTCGCATTTTAGTCGCTTCGAAGAATCGCAAATTACGTTTGAATTATTAGCTGCTGCTTTAGTTTACATTTGCCACAAATGCTTTAAACTTGAAATTTTTGTACAATTTTACGCTAAATAAAAGTGTATTGGAAAACACAGGTTCGACGAGGCTCAGGGTATACCCTAGTCGGTTACGCCCGACTAGAGTTTTCTTACTTGTTGTTGTTGTTGTTGTTGCCCAATCGAAGTGCCAATAAATTTACAGCGTCATAGACAGACCTAGCCCCTTGTAACACGGCCAACACCCCCCCCCCCTCTCGCCCTTGCAGCGCTTACGCTCGTGGCAATGGCGGGGGCCCATAAACAAAACACTCAGCAGTGCACAGGAAATAAACAACAACGGCGGAACAAGTGTGAATGCTCCAGTAGGGAATGCCCAGCGAGGAGATAGTCTATGGGAAATGTAGGATGTGTAGACAAAACGTGGAGTGTTCCCAATCCTAGTCAACTTCAGCAGCCTCTACATACCCAATTGGTTGAGTCTAGCTCAATAGACGCTTAAGCAGCTGGAACTTCCGCTCGATTTTCATTGGTGTTGAAAATTATCGATGATATTATATTAGTGTTATATTATATTGTGTAGAAGGGCGACTTGCACTGCCGAACGGACGGAAAGAGGAACTGTCGGACGGACGGACGATCGGACAGAAGGATGGACAGATGAACAGACAAATGGTTGGAGTTTGGGATGGATGCTGAGAATGGAGGTATGGACGGGACGGATAGAGGGACGGACGAACGGATAGAGGGAAGGACGAACGGATAGAGGGACGGACGGACAGTTTGAGAAACGCACGAACGCAGAGAAGGACGGACAGACGGATAGAAGGGCAAACGAACGGATAGTCTTGGACGGAGACTCACATGGCTGACGAACGAGCAGATAAAGGAACGGACGGATGGAAGAGCGAATGTAGGCACAGATAGTGGGACAACGGATAGACAGATTAATAAGCGGATGGATGAAGGGACAAAAAAGGACAGACGGACGGACGGAAGGAGGACAACTGTCAACTACGACCCGTTCCATGCTGCTTGTAACATAGCTCGAAGAAACCCAACCTACCCTGCTTACCCATTTTCACTGAGTTTAGGGTATACAAAATTTAGCAGACAGCAACAAATTATTTTTATTTCCTACGCTTTCTATTCAGGGTTTGAGGGCGGCAGAAACGCCGAGTGGGTTATGAGAACCGAAAGCAAATGCAGGTGGCTTTTGATACAGCAAAAAAAGTAGATATATAAATAAATAAATGGCAAAAAAACTGCATTAAGTGTTGGCGCAGATAGGGGAGGCGAATGCCGAGGAGGGAATGAGGCTAAGGACTTGGACGGAGAGACGGCGCCTTGTAGGCAGCGCTCATAATGATGTTATTGTTGCTGTTATTGTGGCAGCGGCATACGCCAGCAAATTGAATTGTTTGGCAAAGGCAAGAGGGGGAGCGAAAGGGGGCGGGTGGGCGGAAAGAGAGGCGGAGGTGGGCGGCTCAGCTGACAGTGAAATCAACAAGCAGGCGAAGCGGGCGACTCTGTCTCTCACGCTCGCCGTGTGGGTGCAAGTTCTTGTGGCAACAGTTGTCCCAGCGAAATGCCAACATTCACACACACACGCACACACACACACACGCCATACTTGGCTAACAAAGTTAGGCAAAAAGCAAAACAAAAGCAAAAGAAGGAAAAAACGAGAAAATTCTTTTGACAACAACAAGCGCAAAAGAAGGAAATTGAAAAGCCTGCGAATGCTCGTGGTGCGGGCCTTTATGGGGGCTACATGTGTATGAGATTGTCGCACACACACATACACACACACATACACACACACATACACACACACACGCACACATGGAGTAGCTGCGTCTCAGTTTCGATTTGTGAGTTTTGAACAAACTTTTTTATTTTTTTTTTGCTTGGCGACAAAGGCATTTCGAGAGCTTCTCTTTGTTTCTATATGTGTGTTGTGTGTGTGTGCTCTGTTGTGTGTGCTTTGTGTGTGCCGTGCGTGTGTGCTTTGTGTGTGTTTGTTTGTGTTTTCCTCTTGTGGAATTGAACTTTGCTGGCTAAGCAGCGCGTTACTAATTCCAAAAAGCAATGCGTTTGCCTAAAAGCAGGCAACGCTCTTTTCTCTCTTTTTTTTTTTTTGGTTAAGCAAAAGGAAATTGCCCGTACAGTGCACACCTGATACACTTGGAATTTTGTGTGCAGATTTTAAAGCATACGTGAGAGTGAAGAGACGTTCAAGCAGTTGCCACAACTCCGAGTGAGTAAACTCTAAGAGGAAAGTAAGTAGTGAATCAATAAATGAAGTAGTCAAACAGTCAAACAATCAGTCATTCGTCAACTTGTCTTTCTGTCAGTAAGTCAGTCATCAGTCAGCCAATCACTCAATCAATCAGTTAGTCTGTCCAGCAATCTGTCATTATTTGGTCAATCAACCATCAATCAGTTAGTCAAGATGTTACAGGTCAGTCAGTCCAACCATCTAATAGTCATCAATCAATCAGCCAGTCAATCACTAGTCAATAAATCAATTAACCAGTCAGAGAATCAGTCAGTCAATCAGTTAGCGAATAAATAGATTAGTGTTCAATCAATCAGTCAGTCATTTCAGCTCCCAATCAGTCTCCAATCAGTCCTCAATCAGTCCTCATTCACTTCTCAATCAGTCCTCAATCAGTCCCCAATCATTCTTCAATCAGTTCTTAATCCGACTTTCATCCATTGGGTCAGGCAGGCGAGCCAGTCAATTAATCAGTCAGTCAGACTCAAGCAATCAAGCGGACATCAATCTCTTAATCAATTGGTAATCAATTATCAGTCAATCATGTATCTATTAAGCAAAAAGCCAATCTGTCATTGCTCACTCAGTCAATCACTGACTTATGAAGTCAATCAGGCATCAATCACTCACTTAAACAGTCAATCAGACGTTAATCACTTACTTAATCAGTCAAAAAGATATCAATCAACCAGTAAATCAGACATTCATTCAGCCATCAATCAATCAATCAATGAATTTGTCATCGATCAGGCAGTCAGTTAGTTATCAATCAACTAATCAGTCTATCAGTCATCAATCAGTAAAGCCAGTCCATCATTCAACCAGCCTTACAATCATTCACACACCATCTATATGTTCATCCTGTCTCAAATCCCTCTGTTCCCATCTTCCCATCTATCTGGCAGTGAAACACCTCGAAATGACACTCGAGATATGAAGCGTTTTTCATTTTGAATATTAAAACGTTTCATTCCAACGGATTTAACATCCTCTCAGGCTTTACGCCTGCTGCTTTAAGTGAATCTAATACCCAAAAATATTTCCCTTTTTTGCCGATAGAGGAATTGCGGCAAAAAACGAAATCATTCAGTGCAATTCAAGCTACGCCCAGCCGCCCTGCCGTGGGAAAGGACTCGCAGCGATCCTGTCTGAAACATTGGTTGACCATATTTTGACAACTGTTACCGCAAAAACAAATAGAACTAAAAATGCCATAAAAAGGGGGATGGGGGGCGTGGCCGTGGGCGTTTGTGGTGCGGAGAAGCAGAAGAAACAAAAAATTGGTCGGCCAGCTGCGGCATGTGGCATGTGGCATGTGGCATCCACTTGTGGTTATTGTTGTCAGAACTTTTGCTTTTTGCGTACTTGCGCCACTTGCTGGCTGTTATTTTAACCAGCTAAATGTGGGAGTGGCACTGTGTGTGAGGGGCTGTGTGTGTGTGTGTATTCACGTGCGCGTGTGTGTGTGTGTGTGTGTGTGTGTGCTGGCCAAGGCTCTGCTTACAAATCGGGGGCAAGGCAAAGAAAAACAAGAATTACTTTTATATTCAAACTTGCTGAATATTAAATACTCTAGCAGAAACTGATATAAACTGTTATACTGATTATATGCTGTTTGAGAATGATTTAGCATCTTATACGCTAGTGAGCTGTTATAAACTGTTATACTAATATTATATATTCTTATCTTTTAGTAACTATTATAACATCTTATAAGCTATAATCTTGATTTCAACTGTTATACGGATATAAGCTGTGCTACTGTAGGCAAACTGTTATATGAGTAAGACGTTACGTTAACGTAGCTCTTGATTCTGTTAGCAAACCATTTGATATCTTATAAGATCTTATAATATTGCGCAAAGCTATAAACTGTTATAAACTTATATACTATATAAATTTATATATAAATATAAACTGTTATACTAGTACAAGCTGTTCTACTGCTATAAATAACTTCACACTGTGTAGCTGTCATACTATTACTTTAAATCATATAGCCTCTAAATTTGATATATTCTGTTATACTGTTATAAAGTATTATACTGTTATACAGCTATTAACTATTTTACTGATGCCGTTTCCAACAAACTGCTAAGAAAAGTATCCTGCTTTACTGTTAGTAACTGTTATACGCATACTAACTGTTATATGCTGTAATTCTATTATACTAAGATTAGTTTATATGCTTTAACAAGTTGTTATACATTTTTGGAAGCTGTTATACCATTGTTAAATTCCAATCCTTAAAGCAACTTCTAACTATGATGTTATAAACTGTTATACTGCTTATGCTTTAGCAGTAATATAAATTGTTATACTATTTTGAGCACTTAACTAAACTATGCCACCTGTTCCCATAGACCTGATAGACCTCAATACTCCTCCCATAACTCCTCCTATCTGAGGTCTATCATAATGGAATATGCTTGGTTGAGTTAACCAGGAGCTAAAAGCTTTAGACAATATTATCTCAACTGTCATAGTCATATAACAGATTGTTTCTTTAGTAGCTACCTGGCAACCTGTCCTTTAACAGAGGTTTATCTATAAATGTCTAAAGGCACTTAGCTTACCTATGATCGATGGTTGCTCTAACTGTTATTTGCTTATCTAAGAGCAACTGCTTTATGAAATCGATTGAAAAGGCTTTTATTACAATATCAATTCATATTTGATAACCCCAAAGGGGAAAGAGAAGAAAGTTGATGTATTTTTCGAATTTTCTACTATTTGTCGTTTGCCGTATAACAGTTTGTATAACAGCTGAAGTTAGTCAAAGTTCATTCCTTTGCCGTGTAACTATATAACTTTGCTCTCTCCCTTAGCTGTGCTCAAGTTAACCCAAGTCAATTACAAACTTTCACTTCCTTAACCCATTCCCAATTGCTCGCAATTCCATTGATTCACCGCAGATAAGCTTCAATCAGTCTGCAGCTCGTATTTGAATTTGAATTTGTATAACTTCTCAGTCATATGTCATTATCCATTCGAAGAAGGCAGACAAAGTTACATCTAAGTTTTTCCCTCCCTCTCTCCCTCTCTCTCTCTCTCTCTAGCACACATCTATTGTCAGTTAAATTTAATTAACAAGCTCAAAAATGAAAACTTTTCGCAAAACTTTGCCGGCGCGCGAAAGGTGAGCTAGAGCTAGCGAGGACTCGAGTCACAAGTGGCCAGAGGTGAGGCGATGGGGCCGGGGGCAAAGCTGTTTTAAATGTAAGCTGGAATAGTTGCTCGAACAAGTTGCACGCATTTCGTTTGATCTGCCACCGCGGCAAACATTTCAATAAAAACACAAGCGGAAAACAGCCGAAAACGAAATTCTCGGCGAGAAAAAAATGCGAGAAATTAAAATTCATAAGCTGTCTGCGTGGCGCCATCTATGTGACGGCGGGGGTAGCTTCAACATTTTCGCTGACATATTTTGCAAAGGCAAAGGCATTTAAAGCAGGGAGGGACAGTGTGGGCGAGTTAGCTGACGCTGCAGAGTGTGTGCTCTCTCTCTCTCACTCCCACACACTCTCTCTCTCTCTCTCTCTGTCTCACTCTAAAGGGCGCCGCTTGAAAAATTCATAGCGCTGCCTGTTGGAGGCTGGCAAAAAGTTTTGCACAAAACAAAAATACAAACACACGCCGCCAAACACACACACACACACACACACACACGCAGGCACACCTACGCACACCTCCGCACAGTTGTATTTGTAGCCCGGCCATGGGTGCAAAGGCCAATTTTGAGTTTGAATATTTGAGCTGCTAATTAAAATGTATTCGCGGTTAACAAAACGTGCACGAAACAAAAGCAGAAAAAACAACAGAGCCCGAAATATGGCAAGCCACCCCCACCCCCCCTCCCTCCCCCCCCTCCGAGGAACAGCTCCAACTCTGGCAGCAGGCGAGAAAATGAGCTTAGCAGGTGGAATGAAAGAGAGAAAAGTTTTTCACAGGCTTCGCATTGAAGCCGCAAATAAACACAAAAATGTAATTGCAAGCAAATTCGTGTGCGAGGGGGTGTGTGGGGGTGTGGGGGGGTGTGTGGGGGTGTGTGTCAGGGCCAATGCCAATCATTTACAGTTACAATTACAATTACAGTTACAGCTACGGCTACACATGGCCTCACAAACAGCAAACAAGAAAATGCCAATGCGACAACAGCCGAGGGAGGGAGGGGGGAGGGGCAGCAGAGGGGTAGGTGTGTGGTTGATAGGGGGGGTGGCTCCTATCGAGCCACAGCAGCTCTCAGTTACACTGACCAAAACTGTCCAAGCAAGTCGAGAACAGCAGAGAAACAGGCAGACAGAGGGAAGACGACGCCTGAGGGGGACTGCTAGTTGGGGAAGGGGTGGAGGGGAGCGGGGGCGGGTCTGGGCAGTTGACAACAGCTTGACATGCAGTTGGCAGAGCATGTTGCATCATTTAACTACAAGCGGAAATATGCTGCCATATTGAATTTGCGAAAGACACAAGGCAAATGCAATGCAATGCAAGGCAATGCAGCTGAGCTAAGCAACTGCGAGTCGAGGCATAGAGAACGAGCCAGAGATTACAACTGCCAGGGGGGGATGGGGGTGTGTGTGCGTGTCGGATATGGCTAACAGACTGTTGAAAGTGCGTCTAGCTCATGTAAGCAATGCAAGTGCAGGCTTAACGTGATGGAGGGGGCAAAAGTAACGAGTGGAATTGAAGAAATTTTAGGCAAAGAAAGGAGTTAAATGAAGAGGGAGAGAGAGTGAAGAGCTAGGAGATATATGGAATCAGATAGTATTGCCTGAGAGTTAAATCTAATGACAGGCGAGTCAGAATGAACAGCATAAAATTATGCAAAAGTCAGCAAGTAGATTCAACGAGTAAGACTAACGAATAAGGCCAACGAGTAAGTTCAACGAGTAAGTTGAACGAGTAAGGCCAACGAGTAAGTTCAACGAGTAAGTTGAATGATTAAATTGAAAGAGTAAATTGAACGAGAAAAGTTAGCGAGTAAGTCGAAAGAATTTATATGGATTTAATAGATAAGAATATGAAAGCTAGCAGATGAAATAAGACTGAAAGTAACGAGTAGAGGTACAACTAGTAGAGGTACAACAAGTATTCAACGAGTACGCCCAACGGGTAAATCGAAAGAGCTAAGGTCGAAAAAGTGCCTTAGGATACATCACATATGAATATATGAGCTATAATAGCAGATTGTAGGAGATAACATAGAACTTGGACAACAGAACAATACCTAAAGCAACGAGTAAGTAGTTGTACTAAGTGAATCTTAATCAATTTGATAGACAAAAACGTATCATGGCAAATCATAATCAGTGCAGTCTCCTTCCAAATATGCTCGTCTATCTTTTTCTTAACTTCATAATCATAAAGCAAATCCAATCAGCACAGAAAGTGAGCTTAGTTCAAAATTAGGTGAATTCAAAAGCAAATCAATTGAGAAATACATTCGAGCTCAAAGCAATCACAGATTTATATGAAATTAAATGACTGCGAATAATATGAAAGAAAAAGAATGAAAAACTTCCAAGGCGTGACTAGATGCTAGAAGACACAGATAGTTAACGAGTAAGCTGAAAGAAGAAGCAGCTCATCTCAGACAAGCAAATAACCTTATAAGAAACAGTCGAAATATTCTTAAATATGAACCTAAGCTTTATCTAGTAGAAAAGTACCGAATAGCTGAATGATGTATCAGCGAGTAAAATGAACGAGTAGCTGGACTCATGATGTAACAACGCGTAATATGAGCGAGCTGGGAGAAGCTGAAGCTAAGAGAAAGCTAATCAATACCAATGCAGATGGAACGAGTGGCTCACTTCCCAAGTAAATAGTAAACTTCCGACGAGTAGAAGTAACTAGGAAAACTGCTGACTTCAATGACCATAAATAATGAGTAATATATCCTTCCCTAACCTAACCCCTAACTCAGGTACAGTTGAGCTCAATGAGAAGAGCAAACAACGAGTCAGCAAACAAACGAGTTTAAGGCACTGCAGACAAGCATAGAGCAGGTATCCAAACCTTGCCCCCCCCCCACCCCTCCCTCACTTTATTCAGACCCCCCTTTCGCATTCGTCAAAGATGTGATTCGAATCTCTCGGAGCTTCATCGTGCACTTAGATGTGGCAAATGCGGGCTCACGCGGCAGGCGACGGCGCTGGCTAAATGACATGGCATATTCCAAGGTAAACATTGTGAGGCAGAAAAAAAAAAATACCAGCAAATACCAGAAAATACCAGAAGAGACGACGAACAAGAAGCAGAGAAAAACAACTTTTTAACGAATTGCTTTGCACCAGCTGCAAAATTCAGCCCCTCCCTCCCCTCCCCCGCCCCTCCCCCTCTGTTGGCAAATTCTAATTGTGTAATTAATGAATTGCCTCTCATGCAACCACCCAACCACCCACTGGAGCACCCCAACCACTGGCAGTCGCCCCACCTGACCCGCATTTGGCGCAATTTTCATCCACTGGCCAACGAACCACATGGGACGTTAATTGAAATGCTCGTTGGGTGGCTGCGTCCTTGAGATCGCCAGCCTCCAGAGCGAAAAACAAATACGAAATGAGTCAGGCCCCAGGGAGTGAACGACTACGCACATACCCTACTTTGCCCTATGCAAATACACATTTCCAATTAGCAATTCTCCGTTGCACCCAAGCTATTTGGTATCGTGGTGTTACTATGTATTGTAATAAGTGAAGAGGTAACCTGATCGACTAGAGTATACCCTGTACTGACTACAGTAAATCCTAAACTGAATACAAGAATAGCCCTTGCTCTACCTAAAGCATTAAGTTTAGTTATAGTTTCGATATAGACAATATAAGTTAAGTTAATGTTAATGACCGACTAGAGTATACCCTGCCCGGACGAAAGTATACCTTAAGCTGAAGAAACTAGGAAACTGCGATGTGTCTACCTACCATAAATTATAGTTTTAATATATAGAAGTTTAGTATCATATTGTATCAAAACAAATACCGACTAGAGTATACCCTATACTAAAAATATTTTCATTATGCCTAATTAGTATGCTCAATGTATATATAGTATGCATCCTCGAACAATTGTTTCATATGACTATGCCTTCTAGTAATTCTGACTGACTGGTAGATACCCTATACTAATTATAGCATAAAAATACTCATTTTAATTGCATCCTATATCTTTTATATATAGAATTAGCCATATACTATATACAGTTCTATTAAAACTCTATACATTTGAATATAACAGACAAGATTATACCTTAAAACATTCACATATAATACATATAGTTCTGACATGTTTCATAATAGACTTCATTTTTTTTTCTATCTAGAAATATGTATGAGCTCGACTGATGTTACCCTATACTAAAACGACTTTAGAACGGATTCCGTCACTGTAATTTTATGACGCTTCAGATTTAAAGGAGTTTAACTTAACCGGGTACACTCGACTGCAAATATTCTTGATTTTTGTAATAGAAAAACATTATTTCCTTTCCACTACTTGTATTGGCATGGACATACCCCTTGATTGCGATTACAGGGTATATGAAAACCACAAAAACATGGCCCATAAAATCTTGTAACTGCTTGCTGCAAAAACCGCTGCACTTGCATTTAATCACGCCGCAGCGAGGGCAACTCCAAAACTTGTCTCTACAGATTGAGAATGGGGCGAAATGGCTAAACAATTTAATATACTCTCTTCACATTTGGTGAACGGGCTGCTTAAGCCAAATTCAACTAACCCCAAAAATATTGAATTGATCTAATCTATAACTGCAATATTTCCCCACTTCAGCTGAGCTATATATAATCAGATCTATAGCTAAAATAAACTTTTCAATTCTTGCATAACATTTTCATGCGAACTTTTGCTATTAGGAGCCAGTCGAGTCGTCGCCTTAGAGTTTGTGGCAAACGCTTGAATCAACCCACGCATAACCAGCTATAACCAGTGCATTGCACTCTCCCTCTCTCTTTCTCACACTTGCTTGCTCGCTCTCTCTTTCTCTGCCCGTCTCTCTCTGTCTTCTGCTCTCTGTTTACAATTGGCTGCTAGTTAATTTATTTGAAAATCCATTTGTTACCTTTGGCTCGACTCTGTTTACATCTGCGCCTCGATATCGACATATATCGTATACATACATATATATATATATACACGCGATTTCGGCTTTTGTTTTCGTTGTGCGTTTTACATTTACCGTTAATTCAATTTGCCTGCTACGCTTTACCCTGTATATTTAAATACAGATATAACTTTCGGGTTCAAAAAAAAAAAAGAAAATTAAAAAATACTTTTTTCGATTGAAAATAAAAAGATGTCCACTTTTTGCTTAGAACAGAATGTAAAGAGTGGAATTAAAAATTAGCATTACTTTCGGTTAGAATTAATTAGTTATTTTCGACTTTAGAGAAATTGAAAATTGTGTGTTCACAAAAATAATAGTGCTGGATGTAAAAAGTTGAAAAAGAAATAAAAAACAATCCACATTATATGTAAAAAATTCCTGTTATACTCTAATGTTTGAAACTAATAGGAATTACAACAATTCTTAATGTCAGTGTATATCGCATGAATATATATGCATATATATATTCTATTGGTGAAATCTTTAAGTTAATTTAATCAAACAAGAACAAGAATTGAATTGTTTATGTAAATTTGCTAACCGAATTCGAATATAATTATTTGTATAAATCGTCTCTCTATCTCACACACACGCCTCTCTGTCTCTCTCTCTCTCTCTCTCTCTCTCTCTCTCTCTCTCTCTCTCTCTCTCTCTCTCTCTCTTTTTATATATATACATACATTGTTTGTTTCTGTGTGTAAATTCCACAAAATTAGTTCATCTTGAGTTTATCAAAGTTCAACTAGATTTGTTTTTCTTACCTATATCTACATATATCTATATATATCTGTCTATGTATATCTATGTCAGGTACACTCTATAAAGAAATTAGCTTGATTAAAATTTTTTATCGAGTTCAAGCAGTATTTTGATTAATAATTTGTTTATAGCGCATTTGATTGAGCGCTGAAGAGTTCATAATATGAAGATCTATAAATATATAAACAACGAACTCAATATTATCTCTATATGTAGATCCATAAAAAATCGATTCATAATATTGTGAAAAAAGCTGCTCTAGATTTATGGCTACGGAATGATTGATTTAATTTTAAGAGCCCATTAAGATATCGACATATAGACATATATAAATTATATAGATAGTAGAGATATAGCTATTGATTGGATTTTATTTATATTTGGGATATATTTTTCGATATGTTGATTTATATTCGTGCTATATAATAGGTATATAGACGATATATATATATAGGATAGTTACATGAGAAACAAGTGCGAACTATTTTCGATATATGTATATACAAGATATATCGTATCTACATTATATATCTGATATCTATACGATATGTATCTAACACTAACGCTATATACATCTGCCGTGTATACGATATATTTATGGGCTATACGTACACTATATGCTATGTACTATACAAAGACGATATGCACTATAGCATATAGTATACGTATAGCATATATATATCGTATATCGACATATGTATATATCGTTAGTGCTACTAAATATATTTACCATATGATATATACGTCAAGCATATATGATAAATAGTTGATATATTGTAGATACGATATATATACGATATATATGCGAGATATGTACAATTTAAGGATACAAAGATACAGAGAAAGGGGGAGGATATAGAGAGAGACAGAAAGAGGTACAAAGACGCAGCGAAAGGTTTAAGAAAAGAGAGATAGGAAGACCGATCAATATTAGGCAATACGAACTCGAACTTGAACTTGAATTCTTGATTGAAATAAAAAGTTGAAGAGAAACAACATTACTTCTTATAGAAGATGATATATAAATGAGTCAAAACTGCTATATCTAGATTTAGATATGAGCTAGATAGAATTTCATAGATAGATAGATAGATATATGCATATGAAAAGTTGAGCAAGATAAAAGATTTGAGGATACATTTACAGTTATATACTAGATATATAGAGTAAAGTATTATATACTAGATATATCTACTAACTGCACACATATACAGTGATCTATATATATGTATATACTCCCAATCCATATTCATGCTGACTGGAGATTCCGCTCTGTGTGAGCGCAGCGATCGCTGCTAAATGAATGAAAAGTTGCTGCGGCACATGGTCGAAATTCACACGTCTTGGCCTATTGCATATATATACTAATATATATATATATAGATATATATCTCAGCTGCAGGGGCGCTAGCGGAAGGGGGCGTGACAGGGCGGGAACAATTGCCCGTTTCGAGTTAATTTAGTGAATTATCGCAAAAATCGAACAAAAGGAATTTTCCGAATTTTCCCCAATTTTTTTGTTATTGTTGTTTGTTTGTTGTTGCTGTTGTTGTCGTTGTTGTTGTTGTTGCTGTGTTTGTTTGTTTTGTTGTTGTTGTTGTTGCGTTTGTGTTTTGTTTAGCTTTAGTAAATACTTGAAAATTTAATGCCGTTTGGCCAATAATTAAGGCAGCGCGCGTTGTTCGCCTTTTCAATATTTTTGTCTTGCTCCCAATATGCCCCGTTCGTGTGGCAATTGGGGCATATTGGTTGCAGTTTGTGCGAAGAGCATTTAGCAATAAGTAAATGCAGTTTTAGAGTCTGTTTAAGTTGTGCAACTTTTGAGAGGCATTGTATATCGATCGTATAGAGTGAAAAAGGAAATAATTCACAGAAAATATCTAGTCTAATCTAATCGAAAGAGATTAAAGAGAGTGAAGCTATGATCAGCTCTAGTAGAGATATTTATTATAGCTCAAGTGACTCATATTTTACAGTTTGACAAGCGCACAGCGTGAGAGTTACTGAGTTCTACAGTTTGAGAGTCATTGCATGAGTTCAAGTGATTTATTCACATTCAAGACATGGAATCATCACGGATATTAGCTTTTCTCTTTCTTTTGCTACAGTTTAAGAGTCACTCAGTTTGAGCTACATACAGTTTGAGAAGCCGTGTAGAGATTGACCCTCCTGTTGGGTAGCAGAGCGAGAGTTGAAGACACTGCTTCACAGTCACAGTGACAGTTTTGCAATCACAGTGAGTAGATATCACAGTAGTAGATGTCACAGTTTTGCAATCACTGTGAATATATATAGTTTCAAATTCACAGTATTGCAAACACTGTGAATAGAAAAAGTTTCAAGATCACAGTTTTGCGATCACTGTGAATAGATGGAGTTTCAAGGCCACAGTTTTGCAATCACTGTGAATAGAAAAAGTTTCAAGATCGCAGTTTTGCAATCACTGTAAATAGATATAGTTTCGAGGTCACAGTTTTACAATCACTGTGAATATATACAGTGTCAAGATCACAGTTTTGCAATCACTGTGAATAGATATCACAGTAGTAGATGTCACAGCTTTGCAATCACTATGAATGTATTCAGTTTCAAGTTCATAGTTTTGCAATCACTGTGAATAGATATAGTTTCAATGTTACAGTTTTGCAATCACTGCCTTGAAGTCCCACTTTAGAGGGTGACAGCTATGTTAGCTGTCGCAGTTTTGAATCTTTCTACTTTCAATCAAGCTACATCAGACTCATAAAGTATATTTTATGGACAACACCTCTTAGCCATGCCCACTTCCTGAACGCCCATCAAATTACTTGCAACTTTACAGCGTATTCCGTCGTCGAGCATACCCTAAAAGCCATATGTTTACTTGCTTTGATTTTGATATGCATCTTATCGCTCTCTCTCCTCCTCTCCTCCGTCTCTCTCTCTCCCTTTCTCTCTGGCAAATACTTGCAAATATTAATCATACGCACAGTTAGCCAAGAATTGATTTGATACAACGAAATGTCGATAAATTATTGAATAGATTGAGCGCAGGCCGTGCTGCAAAGTAAATTGCGAAAAGGAAGGCGAAAACAAGCGATTTGAGGCTGCCCGACTCGAGCAACAGATGGCGCCACCGCCACCGCCGCAGCCAACCAAAAAGCCGGAAATCTTACGAATCTGCAATTGAAGCAATGCGAAACAGGAAGGGCCGCCCCACCGAAATAAAGACGGTTAGCAACAAAATCAAATAGCCCCAAGTCGAGAAGCCAAGAAGAGAAGGGAAGAAGAAGCAGAAGGGGAGCAGAAAACTAAATAAAAAATGTTAAGCCAATGGAGAAATTACATTAAGCGTAAAATGTAGAGTTTTATGATTCAGTTAACCGAGAGAAAAAGGTTGTCCAAGGTAAAGGATTCGACGTGATGTACATAGCATATTTCTAAATCAGCTCGAAAGAGTTAAGAAATATTGAAACATGTTATATATTCTTGATCAGGACGACAAGAGATATTGATTTGGTCCTGTCCGTCTGTCCTTATGTTTGAACGCGCCGATTTCCGCTTCTATAAAAGCTAGAGACTTGAAATTTTTATGTAGGTCCGTGTATAGCACGCGCAGATCAAGTTTGTTTTAAATAATCGATAGCTATCCCCAATTAATTGTTATCGATTAAAAACAAAATCGAAAAAAATATATCTCGCCCATCTTTTAAGCTACAAACACCAAATTTTATATTTAGCTTTAAATGTATTTTATGCAATTTTGAGTTTTGTTATATTTTGGATACCGGCCCCAAATTCCACCAAATTCTATGAAAAACACAGATTCGACGTGGCTCAGGGTATCCCCTAGTCGGTCACGCCCGACTAGATTTTTCTTACTAGTTTTAAATTAATTTCTTTTTTCATTTTATTTATTTATTTCGAAACCTTTATTTCTTATTTGTTTTTTTAAGGTTTTTTTACATTTTTACTTTTTTAAATTTTAAATTTTTCTTAAATTCATTTTGAAACCTTTATTTCTTATTTGTTTTTTATGTATTTTTTTAATTTTTATTGATTTGATTTATATCGTTATAAATGTTTTTTATATTTGTGTATATTTTATTTTATTTTTTACTTTATTCTTCATTTATGTTTTATTGATTTTGTATGTTTTTGTTTTTTAGATATTTTTCCATTTTATATAATTTTTAACTTTAATTTTATTCTATGGTACTTTTTTTGTAGCTAAAGACTCGACACTTTTGCAAACTTTATGTAAATCTTAACATTTTCGAAAAAGCTATTTGAATTACAATATAACTCTTAGAGTTAAAAATCTTCCAAGTCGAGTCCAGACATTTGCAATCTAGTCCTCAAATAGAATATATCTGCTCCAAGCTTCTGGAGCATAACCAGCTACCTCATGCTCTTATACAGCTCTCACGGGTAAGAGTAGCCTTGCCACGTCTCCAGCAGACACACAGATATATATAATGCCAACAAATCTGAGCTGCCACAATTATAGCTAAGCATTTAGTATGCAAATTCGACTCCAGCTCAGACATACCAAACTTATATACTCTCCTTTGCTCATACTAACAGGGTATATACCTGCATTCGCATATCTCTCAGCTATGCCCATAAATCTCAATTAACTTTGAAGTTCGAGGTCGAAATCAGGATTCGAACACCGCCCGCACACGAGCTCCGGCCGCAGCTTCAACAAAAACAACTCGAATCTGTTGCCTGAGAACTTTTTGCTCCGTGAAGTTGTTCAAGTTTTCGCATTTGTGGTTTTTGCACATTTTCATGCATTTCATGGCTTTTCGTGGCTTTTCTTCTGGAAATAGTTCAAATTGTGCAAATTCTAAGCCAATTCAAACTATTTTTTACTTTTGTTGCAGCCCAAAGCCGATTGATCTCAAAAGTTCAAAGAGTTTTGGAAACAATTTTCGATATTCGACATTCGAAAACAAAACAAATGCAGATTTAGCTCAAGGTCAAAAGCAAATACAATTTGGATCCGATATATCTAGTATATTTAACTTAAACTATTCCAAACTTATTTAAAATATTAAAAAAAAAATTTAAAAATGTTTCAAAACTTTTTATAAATTTTCTTTTTTTTTGTAAATTTTTTACCACGTTTCAAATATTTCCTTAAATTTCAAATACTTTTGAATATTCACATAAATTTATTAGAAACTATAACCATTTTCACTAAACTCTTTCAAGCTTTTCACATTTTGCAACACTGACCTTCATTCTTTAAACCCAACGAAGAAGAAGAAGAACTCAAAAACTCAAATCACAATCCAAAAAAAAAGAGAAAAAATCACTCAAAAATGCAGCTGAAAATTAATGGAAAAAAAATCATGTTTTCTTAACTTTAAGAATTTACCTTTATCGTGGCTCTCTTCGCACTTCTGTCTATTGCTTTCTCGCTCGCACACACCAAAAAAAAAATTGTATATATATTTGAATGTGGATATATATGTGTGTATATTTGTTGAATATACAAACAAACTTTTCAACTTTTAGTATTTATTTATTTTGCATGAACAACAACAACCCAAAAAAAAGACAACAAAAAAAACGAGTTTTTCGATTTCCTTATTTTTCGCGCGCCTTTAACGATTTTCGAAAAATTTTCTAATGCGAATTTTGAATTTTCAATGAATTTTCTCTCTTTTACAATTTTTCTAAAATCTTTGCTCCACACACACACACTCACTCACACACACAAATGAACGGGCTCAAGAAACGTAACGTTGTTATTTTTATTTTGTTTTGAACGCACGACTTCGAGTAACGGAACTCGAAATCGAACTCAATCGCAAATTGAACGGTACTTTGAGTCTGCTTGAGTGTTGAGCGCTTCTGATTGGCTGTCTCCAAGAAGTAACAACAACGCAATGTTATCCGCTCGGAGGCTGAACGCCTACTGGTCGAAGGCAGTCGCTGAATGCGACGTAGCGCGCCACGCAACGCCACGCGTTAACATTGGCAGCGACGCAGGCAGCGGCAGTGGCAGCGACAGTGGCAGCGGCAGCGGCAGCGACAGCATTGGCGAACAGCTCAGCCGAAGAGCACACGATGTGCGTCGTTCTCGCTGCCGACGTCGCTGCTGCTGCGGCTGCTGCTGCTGCGCTTTTAATTGCATTTCAGTTGGCAAAAAGCGCAGCAGCTTTTGGGTCTGTTGCTGCTTGTCTGCGCTTCATAAAATATTTTCCTGCTGAATAATTTAATGCAAATATAACGCAGTCTACACAACGCACACACGTGTGTATGTGTGTGTGTGTGGCGCCCAAAAACTCTACACAGAACACGCATCGAGCACGACCTTCTGCTTCAGGTGGACGCTCTCCAAAAATGCCTGCTGGAATGCCATGGCATTCGACGGTCGACAGTCGACAGTCGCCAGTCGGCAGTCGGCGCTCGGCTCTCGGCAGTCGGCATTCGGGTGACGCGTCGGCTAGTCGTGGCAGCGCCTTCCAGTCGCGTTTGTGCTAACAAGTGGGGAGCAACAGTTGAAATGAATGAAACGTTTTCAGCGACAGCGACGCCAGCAGCGACGCTCGACTTCATGTGTTGCGCGCCTCTAATACACCTGCTCTGCGTACATGTGCGTGGGTGTGCGTGTGTGTGTGTGCCTGTGTTGGTGTCTGCTTTCCAGGCACACGCATAAGCTGTTATTCGCACTGTTGCGCTAACATGCGTAAGTGTGCGTCTGTGTGTGTGTGTGTTAAGCAGCAACTAATTTTTGTTAATCACACCTTAATGACATGAACTTGACACCGTTCTCGATATTGCCCACGTCGCCTGCGATCCAGCTGCATGCATTTAACATCAATTGGCCCGTTACCGTTATTCGACATGTGCATGTTTGTGCTTGCATGTTTTTTTTGCCCGCCTCTGTGTCTGTGTGTGTGTCACTTAATTACAATTCGCAGCGAGCTTACCCAGCCAGCAACAGCAACAACAACAGCCATAGCAAAACCGCAGCTTCTTTATATGCACACACACACACACACACACGCGAGCAGAGGCAGGCAGAGTGCAGCAGGCTCGGCGCCAATGTCGCTTTTAATGAGCTCAGCCAGGCGACAAACGCAACAGAAACGTTTTGCTCAAGCTGGCGCTTCATCATATGCATATACATATGCAATACAGTGCAGCCTGCCTGAAATGAACTTAATTAGATTGTGAGCACATTAACTATTAATCTAGTCATAAGTTAGGCATATAAAATAAATGTTTTACAATTACAAAATTTGCCTTTGTCGGCGCACGATCTCAAGTCGCTGCGATCGCACGTGTCGCCTGTGGCCAGCCCGAAACTAAGCGAACAGCTGACCATTCCAGCACAATGCAATCTATTTATAGCAAGCGAAAGAGAAGAGAGAGAGGAGAGAGAGTATGAATGTATGCGTGAATGTATGTGTGCATGTGTGTGTATGTGAGTGCGTGTGTATGTGTGCGCTTGCATATAGAGCAAATGCGCCTGGCGCACGTTTTCATTAATAACTTCTGTGTTATTTATGCGATTTCAATGAAATTTTCAGCATGTGCTCTACGTATTCTGCGGAATATTAAGTAAATCACAAAAAGTAAAAGCTCCCATTGGGGTTGACTATTTTTGCAATTGAACTTTGTTTTCAAGAATTTTGGAAATTTTAGAGACGTTAATCAAAATATAAAAAAAAATCAAAATTAGACCAAATAAACACCAAACTAAATACCAAATTTGAAAGCTCTAGCTTTGAAATTGTGGGAGATATTAATAGGTAATTGTTACAATAACACGAAAGCTATCGAATTTTGATAACAGGAATTTTTAGGAAATCTTTCAAGCTCTTTATATGTTCTGAGACTTGCATATTTAGGAATACAGACAGATAGACGGATGTACATGGCTCTATTCGCTCAGTTCATCGTCCAGATCTGGAATATGTCCAGTCTGCCACGCCTTCTCTAGCCTACATATACCATTACCAAAACATATGCATACATATATATCCCTTTTTTTTTCAAAACAAAACAAAATTATTTGTATAAAATATAATACGTATATTCATATATATCGTCTATATATTTAGTATAAGATTATTATTAAATATTTTAAAAAAAATATTAATATTAATATACAAAAAAAAAGATTCTTCTCACTCTCCGCCCTCTACCCACATTCCCTTTGACCAAACACACTTTCGACACTTTTGTCGCCTGAGCCCGCACTTCCAATTAGAACTAATCAGCAAAGTGTTTGCCTAGCGGTTAGCCCCCGTGATAAGACAGCAGCAGCAACAGCAGCAGCAGCAGCAGCATCAACAGCTGCTGCTGTCCCCACATTGCCACAGCCACGCCCCTGGCACCGCCGCCCCCGCCCGGCTGCTCATCCCCAGCGAACTCGTCAAAGTAGTTGCCATAGATGCCAAAGGTCAGCAGCTCTCTGTGGGCTTTGCTCAGCCTCAGCTCCACATGTGTCGCGGCGCTGTCAGCGCCCAGCCACGCCCACTCGAACTCGGTGGCCTGCAGCGCGTAGAGCGCAGCGCTCAGCGTGCTGGGCATGAGCAGCTGTCGCCGGCGCCGCACGAACTCGCCGCGAATACGCAGCCAGCTGAACGCCACGGAGCGGGGGCGACTGTCCGCCCTCGCCGCAGGCTCCTCCGCCAGCTGACCGCAGCTGGCGACGCTCTCGTTGCGGCACGCGAATAGACCGCAGAGTCTGACCACGCTGTACTGCTCCTCCTCGTAGCGCCGCTGGCCCACAAAGACGCCCAAGCGATAGCTGTACTCGGGCGTCGTCGCAGCGCCCGGCTCCAGCTCCAGCTGCAGCTCGAAGTCGCAGCAGAGATCCCGCTGGCAGAGGCGACGCTGCTGCCTGCTCCCACTAAGCAGCGGCACCGGCCAGCTGGCGAAGTCCTCCAGCTGCGGCTGCTGCAGCATCGGCAGCTGCCTCTGCGCTGGCCCCGCACGCTCCACATCCAGCTGCAGCTCCTGCTCCTGCTCCTGCTCTCCCTCCGACTCCAACTGGGGCTCACGCGGCACACGTGCCAGCAGCAGCTGGCGCTGGCCAACGAGCGAGTCGCCCACCATGCGACGCACGAGGGCGCCGCGACGCCCTGCGTAGATGCCACTCCCGCTCATGCCGCCGTGGGGCAAGCTCGCGCCGGCTGCCAGCAGATTCACATTGTTCGCCCATGCCCAGCCCTGCTGAAACTGGCTAGCTGCAAGAGAGTTTCAAGTGGAGAAATTAATATTTTCAATTGCAATCCAGATGCAGCTGATGCAGTTACCAGGCACTTGCAAGGCAGTTGCAAGGAGGTTGCAATGAGCTTTTAGTGGAGCTAGGGATTTGGACTTTATGTATATAAGGCAATATATGACTGAGAATTACAATGAACATTGCTATAAACTGTGATATGCTTACAAGACAGTTGCAAGGCACTTGCAAGGCAGTTGCAATTAACTTGCCAAGAGCTTTCAGTGAAGTTAGGATTTCATTGTTGGATATTATTATTAATGTAAGGCAATTTCTGACTGAGAATTACAATGTACTTTACCAGCAACTTTGATATGCTTACAAGGCACTTGAAAGGCACTTGTAAGGCAGTTGCAATGAGCTTGCCAGGGACTTTCAGTGGAATTATGGATTTCAGTGCTGGACATTCTTACTAATGTAAGGCAATATCTGACTGAGAATTACAATGAACTTTGTCAGCAACTTTCATAAGTTTACAAGGCACGTGCAAGACACTTGCATTGAGCTTTTAGTGGAGCTAGGATTTCATTGTTGGGCATTATTAATAATGTATGAAAATATCTCACTAACAATTACAATGAGCTTTGCCAGTAACTTTAATATGTTTGCAAGGCACTTACAAGGCACTTGCAAGGCAATTGCAATGAGCATTCAGAAGAGTTGAGGACTTCGTTGTTGAACATTATTATTAGTGTAAGGACAAATCTGACTAACAATTACAATGACCTTTACCAGCAACTTTGATATACTTAAAAGGCACTTGCAATGAACTTGCCAAGAGGTTCAAGTGCAGTTAAGAAGAAATGTGTTGCGTATTATGATGAAAGTCAGGAAAGATCCATTTTTTTTCCAGTTACAATGAGCTTTGCCAGCAACTTTGATATATCTACAAAGAAGCTGCGCTATTTCAAAGTATTTTTACACGCTTGTCAAGAAGTTATCACACGATTATGTTCTATATTAGAAGAAAAAGGAAGAACCTCTATAGGAAGGAAAAAATAGGGTTTATTGTGTCTATATTTTCCTTGTAACTTGCTGGCAGGAAGAAGAGGGCAAGACCTGTAACAAGTGACATTTATTTAAGAAATGTCTTTCAATTCAATTTGATAGCAGCCAAAAGCAGCTTGTAAATGATTGACAAGGCACTCACATGGAAGTTCAAAGGAAGTAATGCAGAACGTTAAAAGCAAGCTGAAGCCAGCTGAAATATAAATGAATTGAGGAGAATCAAGTTACTGGCCGCACAATAAAATGTCAATGAGCACTAAAAGGAACGCAAATGGCAAACACTGCAGAAATTGCCCGGAACCGCGACTGATAAGAAATCTTGTTTACATAATAGAAGCGGGCAGAACCTTTCTCTATAATACGATAAGCAGTTCTTGCGAAAAGCGGAATAGAAAACTAAAGCCAACAGATTAGAGTGGAATAATCCGACACAATTTAGATACTCGCTTATCAAAGACAATATTTATGGAGTCGCCACGTCTAGACGGAATTGCCCTGTTGTGTGCCCAGTACACAGGCAATTGTTATCACTGTCCATTGCTCAAATTGAGATATATATAGGGTATAGTAATACTAAATGCTAACAGAAATCAGATAAAGCAATTTTATTGGAGGAAATTGTAAATGTTGTCATGTAAGTGACAGCTGAGGTATCTGTACAGGGTATTTTCAAGTCGACTATCTAACAAAATTATATATTCTATAATTTGAGAGACTTTAGAGATGAGTACAGGGTATGCGTAAGTCAGCTATCGAAAAAAATATGTGAACTTTTTTAATACAGGGTATTTCTTAGTCGAGTATCTGGCAAATGTTTAAATTTTTGTGAGCTAAGATACTTCGGATTCAAATACAGGGTATTTTTGAGTGGACTTTTGGACTTTTACTTAGTCTTTAACAAATGGAAGCCTGATTCAAAAAGTTTTCGGGATCAAATGAGCTATTTGACTTAATTGCAGGGTATTTTCGAGTCCATCACTTAAGTGCTCTTTATAATTCACTGTCTACTGCAAGTTGATTCGAACTTCCGTCAAAAGCTTCCAGCTAACCTTGACTGTGTCATTACAGGGTAATTATGAGTCGACTACCTTTACTACTCAACAACTACCACAGGGAGATATAAAGTATTAAGGTTAGCTCCCATTAGAAAATGCAATATGTATCTGCTTTAGTCGTGACGCCCGCTCACCTGTGAGGAAGGGCAACTCCGACTTGAACATCTTGGTGACGATCAGGTGCCGAATGGAGTCGCGCTCGACGAGCTCCTGGGCGGGCGTGTAGAAGAGCATGTCGAAGCAGATGAAGTGGCCGAAGGTCACATTGAAGTCCGTCTCGAAGACGGCGTATTCCGGCTCGCTGGTGCGGTTCAGCTGCGGCTCCAGGTATAGATTCCACTTGCGGTAGCGCGACACTACCGCACCGCTGCGATCCAGCACCACATTCGTGTTGTACAGCCGATAGCCGCGCGCGGGGCAGTCGGCCTCGCGGTCGCAGCGCTCGCGCTCCTTTACATTCAGCACCAAGTAGCTCTGGGCAGCGACAGCGGCGCAGGCCAGGTGCCGCAGGAACGTGGCCACGCCGTCGACAGGCGCAACCACAATGGTGCACAGGCTGCGGCGCGACGGCGCCGGCACCGCCGTCAACTGCAGCTGGCTGTTCAGCGTGCCCTCCGGAAAGATCAGTATGTCCGCGGTGCCATTGGCGGCGTCTATCAGCTCCAGATAGGCCGCTAGATTTTCCTCGAGCAGCTGCTCGCTGCTGCCGCCAGCAAGCGCCGGGCGAAACTCCACCACGCCCGCCGTGTAGTAGTCGCTGGTGGCTGCGCCACAGCCAACCACAGCTGCACACATCAACTGGAGGAGCAACAAGCACTTGCCACACATGATGTGCTCGACAGACTGAGCTCGATGGGCCTCATGCACTTGGTCAGCTCTCTCATTCCCTCTCCCTCTCTTTCTCTCTTTGTTAGTTCTATCTTATCGAGACTGCGGTTTATGGTCGCCTTCCAATGTTATCGTCTCTGCAAAGTGATTTATGAACCGATTCAGACTAAGCTCAAGCTCTGCATACTTTTGGGCTCTCGATAAACTTAATGCCTTAAGACCTATGGAACGACGTCTTGAAATTGGGATCGATATGGCTGTCTGCTATAAAGATCTATGGATCTAGCTCGACTAAAATTTGTAGCTGACAGCAATATCGATCCCAACTGGCTCAACAAATAGATAGTCGCACTGCACTTAAAGTAAGCCAAACTCGGAAAACTCAATTCCGAGCAAAATGATCCAAAAGAGTTCAGTCAAAACAGCTAAGCTTTATATGGAAATAATTTATGGAAAGTATGTATATTTATGTTTGGTTGAGCTTTACAAAGAATATCACTTATCATCCAATTTTCCCCTTTGGTTTGAGTTTAACTTACTTTAGTGTAAACATAACTATAATATATAAGTTTACAAAGCTTCTTAATTGGTTCCTCAATATCTTTTAAATTATGTATGGTTCGGCCCCTCCTCTGACTCTTATCCTTCTACCCAACTCAAAAAAAATAAAATAAAAATAAATAAAAAGTAGAGTCCTTCTAATTTCTAAGCTGAACTATTAAGACCACAGCCAGAAGCAAATGGAACCAACTGGCTACGAAACGCAGCTCGGCTGCCCCATCACCAATGGGCTTAAAACCGCATTGAATATTCTCTTCCGGAGTGTCAATGCCATAGGTACAAACGTCGTCGTAGTAATTGCCATAAATGCCGAAGGTTAATAGGTCGGACACCGCCTCGGTTTTCGCCAAGGCAAAACGAACCCTCAACAAATGGCTGGAAGGAAAACGGGATTAGTACTTAAGTGAGTAAGGAAGTTTTAAGTAAGATTGCATAAAAAGGATTACAAAGGCAGGATCAATTGCTCCTCTGTCGACTACCTTTTTTCCTCCTCCTGAACAGACCACGTGAACTGCGACGGCTCGAGGGGCATTAGATTGTCCCTCACACTGTTTGGCGACAGAAGAAACTCGTTGGACTTGGGATACTTGGCCTCTACGAGCAGCCGGCTAAATTTGTGATTTAATTCCTTCGCATTCAGCAGCAGCCCGCAATCCGCAATGCTGGGTCCGCTGCAGGCAAAGATGCCGCAGTTGCGCACATAGTTATTATCCACGTTCTGCTCATTGCGCCAGCCATCGAAGGCAGCTAGTCGATAGCCGAAACTATTTTCTCTGCCAGCTCCTGAATCCAGGGGACTCCACTCCAGCTCGAAGTGGCAGCACAGCTGTCCATGGCAAACATCCTGAGTCACATTGCTTTCCTCTGGCAGCCATACGCTCTCGTAGAGCTCTAGTGTATCCCGCTTCATCACAAAGCCCGATCTGCTAGGGGCTAGAGATCTCTGCTCTTGACTCTGCTCTAGACTTTGCTTCTGGCTTTCGATCTGGCTCTGACTCAAGACACGTCGACGTCCTTTAACCTCAGAGTTCTCAAACTTGGGCACCTGTGCGACATAGATGCGGCGCTCCCCTTCGTCCAACTTCATAACGCTGGTGATGGTTCCCTTTCGCCCGTTAAAGATTCCTGTTCCCGTGCTGCCGTACTCCGTGTGGCTAGAGCCCGCAGCTAGAAGATTCACATCGTTGGCATAGGCCCAGCCCATCTGAACCTGAACGGCTGTAACGGGAAGCTATTATAGATACTTACTCAACTCAACTTACTCACGTTCAGATTGAACTCACCTGTGAGAAATGGCAGTTGGGAGAACCACATGGTCGGAAAGACAAAGTCCCGAACACCCTGTTTCAGGCGCATCTCATGGGCTGGAGCATAGAACAGAATGTCAAAGCAAATGAAATGTCCGAAGGTCACACCGAAGTCCGTGTCGAAGCTCACTGACTCCGGCACCAGAGTGCTATTTCTTGGCTCGCCGTACAGATGCACCTTGCGATACCTGGAGACAACCGTTCCAGATCGATCGAAGACAACATTCGTATTGAAGATGTTCAGTCCGTTAGACGCACAAGGACGTGTGTCCTCGGGTGTATCGGAGCACAGTTGTTTCTCATTGACGTTGATCACAATGTATCTTTTGACGCTGCGAGCCGCGCAGGAGATCTCAACAAGAAACGACTCATAGTATTCGGCCGAGGGATCGACCAGGCAAGGTGTGACCTCCGCATCGGGCGATGGCACAAAACTGGCCGTACTTAGGCCATTGAGAGTCATCTCAGGGAAGACCATGATGTCGACTGCGCTGGCATTCGGCGAGTTGATCAACGCCAAATAGCCTGCCAAATTGTCAGCCAGATTCGCATGGGCATCAGGCCCGTTGGCGTGACGAAATTCAACAACGCCGGCCGTATAGAAACTCTCGCTGGCCGATTCACCGATCGACGCCTGCGAATACCCAACATGCGATTAGCCGCTAACGCTTATCGGGGCTGCTAACCCACCTGCTGACTCAACCGGACTCCAAGAACAACAGCCAGCAGCAGCCGCTGCCACAGCCTGTTAACGCTTGTCACACGCCTGGCCATTTCGAGTTTCTATAGCTGTTGCTGCCTGGCGCGTCGGCAAATGCTCAACTGACCCACATGCGACGATGCGGAAATCTTTTATAGCGAAATCCAAAACCACAAATCATCTATCTAATCAGCACTAGCAACTATTTGCAATACACTTTTTAATAGGGTTCATAGAGGTCGTTAACATGGGGAAAGTTGGAATCTATGAAGATGTCTCGAGAGCAAGGCAAGAAAACATCCGATATGAAGGAATTCCTTTCTGCTTGAGAAGTCTAGACTCAACTTATGAGAAACCATATACCATAAAAACGTGTATATGTAATATATATCTTTCTGGATATCTTATACATGCTCTAGCCTTACAGATGTAGATTCTCTTCCAGAGAGTATTTAAGCTTCGGCTCGTCAAATATAATTGTGTTATCTTAATATTTTGCACGCGAAAAGAATGCTATACTTATTTTTCAAATGATCGCTGACACAGAGATACAATAAAGATCGGAAAATACAAAAGAGACAAAGAGGCATCAACTTAAGATCCAACTGGGAAGTACAGCTTATATCTTTATTTTTCTAACGATTTTATTTACTCAAGCTAATAGAAGTAATATATCTCCATTAGATATCTGGAAGACATCCTAGATAGGTCTTCTCATTATAGAGTATCAGCGTTTTCTGGTGTAAATCAAATTTTTACAATATCACGCTTTTCTATAATTTTGTGCGTATGGCGAATGCATAAATTGATAACTCAGCGATTTTTTGGGGCTTGTACATTGGACAGCAGAGCAAACTATTTAAGCAACGATTTCGATTGCCTTTACCCACATGTATATATGTGTACCTGTGTGACAGCTATCAGGCTACAGTCCAATTATCCGATATAATGGATTTATGAGCGTTACGGGTATCGATACTCTCTCTTATCTAAGAATTTTTTTTATGGATGTCTATTAACTGTGCTTATCAGGCATGCCCTCTAGGGTAGGGTAGGCCAATGAAGTTTCATTCATTTCATTCACCATACAGCTACAGCTAGGAATATCTGGAAGTTGGCGTTACTTGTAAGTGCAGGGTATTTCTTAGTCGACTACTGACTTTTCTCTTTATATCTGGCTTTAAACTTCAAATGAACTGAATAGCCTCATATAAGTATGCCTTCGATTTTCACTAGAGGATTTTCACTAGACTATGGTCTAGCCTAGTCTAGTCTATATATATATTGTATATATATATGTGACAAAATATAAGCTCGAGAGAAGGGGCTGTTTAGTCTTCTGGTCCTTATACATAACTACAGGGTATGTCTAAGTCGGCTACTGGAACTCAACTTAAGCAGTTTATTGAGATACATACAATCATCCGACCTGCTCTCACTCATACATCTCTCTATCTCTTTCTTTTTCCCTTCTGATTTACTCTATCTCTCTCCCTTTGTCTCTTTGTTATTTTCGTCTTATCTATTGAATCAAGAACTGATACACTTAAGGATTGCATACTTTTAAGCATACCTTAAACAGCTCTCTGGCTTTTGTTTTGGACAGAGAGATATGATATAATAAATACTTATGATCTTATGATCCTTTAGCTTTTATATCTGTCGGACAAAAGCCATATTGTACGTATTGAGGCATACGATAATGCTAGTTATGTCGTCGATTATCAATCGCAAGTGACTATGTCTTTACCGGGCTACTTACAAGATAATAATGCCAGCTACAAGGCAGTTTATTCCGCTTAGTCTAGCTGAGGAACTATCTCAAAGCTGAGGCCCTTGATAAAGTTCTGTGCACAGTCAACCAACTCAATTTGGTTATGTTATATCTGATCTCTATTAAAGTACAAAGCTAATGTTAGTTTCTTGCCACACCTCAATTGGCTGAGTATATATAGGCCTTAGAGGCCCGTCTATAGATAATGTCAACACGGATTCAACTCTACAAGCTACAGTTACAGTTTGCTACGGTCAAGTGGACGTGGATCTATCATCCATAGATAAGCTCATTAGCACCTCATGAGTCAAATTTCAAGGTTGTAAAGCTATGGAACAAATCAAATTTGGCCGAGCTGTCATGCCTTCAATGAGGGCAGTAATAAGAATTGTAAAATTAGTAGCTGGGAAAATTGCATCTAAATGGCATTAGCCAATCCTCATTCAAATCGATAGCTAGCTACAAAATATTATTCTATAGTACTTATAATATCTAATTCCACGCGACCCTAATTATGCTATAGTCCAACTAACACGATAAAACATTATATGACATTTCATTGTATCGTAATTGTTCTTATCAGACACACGCCCATTGAAAGTCAAAGATCGAAACACCTGTTCGATATCGGAGGTTCATAAATCCAATTTGGTAAATAATGCTTTAAGAACAAACACGTAAATGAAATCTAGTTCACATTCCATTAGTTCATAGGAAGGCAAATGTCTCAGTTCAAATCGAGCCAAATTTATTTCATTAACGGCTATAAATTTAACTTAACCCTATCCCAAAAAAAAAAAAAAAACTGACATTAGTTTCTAACGTAGTATACGATGCTCACGGCCAGAAGCAAATGGAACCAGCTGGCCATGAAACGCAACTCGCCAGCCCCATCGCCTATTTGCTTATAACCACATTCAATATCATCCTCCGAGGTGCCTGTGCCATACGTACAAATTTCATCGTAGTAATTTCCGAAGATACCGAAGGACAACAGGTTGGACAGCGCCTCGGTTTTAGCAAGGGCAAAGCGCGCACTCAACATATGGCTAAAAGACGGAAAGGAAGAGTGGGGTACTATGGAATCAGGAAAGAATTTCTCTCTCGACTCACCTCTTTTCCACCTCCTGGACAGACCATTCGAACTGCGCTGGCTCGAGGGGCATTAGATTGTCCCTAACACTGTTTGGCATCAGGAGCATCTCTTGAGACTTCGGATACTGGGCCTCGACGACTAGCCGGCTTAACTTGAGGCGTAGTTGTTCAGCGCTCAACATGTATCCACAGTCATCGAGGCTAACTCCGCTGCAGGCAAAGATGCCGCAGTTGCGCACATAGTTGGGATCTACATTCGGCTGATTTCGCCAACCATCGTAGGCAGCTAGGCGATAGCCGAATTTGCTCTCACTGCCTGCTTCGGTTTCCAATGGGCTCCACTCCAGCTCGAAGTGACAGCACAGCTTGCCATGGCAAACATCGGCTTTCACGCTGCCCGCCAACTCCTGGTCCAGCCACATGGTCTCGTACTGCTCGAGATAGTCCCGAGTCATCACGAACCCTGAGCTGGTGGTCTGCGTCTTCTGTGCCGGAGTCGGCTCACGGACACGTTTCTGAATCTGTCTGACTTCTCGTGGCTGTCGCTTTGGCTCTGTTTTCTTATACTTGGGCACCTGGGCCATATATATGCGACGCTCGCCTTCGTCCAGCTTTATCACGCTGGTGAGAGTTCCCCTCCTTCCATTATAGATGCCTGAGCCGGTGCTGCCGTACTCCAAGCGACTGGCACCAGCCGCCAGAAGATTCACATCGTTGGCATATGCCCAGCCCAGCTGCACTTGGAGAGCTATAACCGACATGAAAAGAGTGAAGGGGATAGAATTATACTAATATGAATTAGAAAGGGTAAGAGTTAGAAAGTGAGTATCTTACCTGTGAAGAACGGCAGTTGCGAGTGCCACTTGATTGTGTAGACGAAATCCCGAATGCCATGTTTCTCAACCAGCTCAAGGGCAGGCACATAGAAGCCGATGTCAAAGCAAATGAAATGTCCGAAGGTCACACCGAAGTCCGTGTCAAAGGTGACGACCTCCGGCACAACTGTCGTGTTCCTTGGCTCATTCAGATACAGATGAACCTTGCGATATCTGGAGACAACCGTTCCAGATCGATCGAAGACAACATTCGTATTGAAGACATTGTATCCGTTAGCCGCACAAGGGCGTGTGTCTTCGGGTGTTTCGGAGCACAGTTGTTCCTCGTTGACGTTGATCACAATGTATCTTTTGACATTGCGAGCCGCGCAGGAGATCTCCACAAAAAATGGCTCATATTCTATGCCCAAGGGATCATCCACGCAGGGCGAGATCTTTTTCTCGGGCGCCGGCACATATGTAATCGAGTTCTTGTTGTTGAGAGTCATCTCCGGGAAGACCATGATGTCCGCCGCAGTAGCAGTTGGGGAGTTGATCAACTCCAAATACCCTGCCAAGTTATCGGCCAGATTCGCTTCCAGATCGGCACTATCGGCCTGACTAAACTCTACAACGGCGGCAGTGTAGAAGTCCTCGCTGGCCTCTCGAAGGATCGCCTGCAAATATCCATCTTAATATAGACTGACAACTTTTATCAGAGCGACAAACCGACCTGCTGACTTATCCCAACTGCAGCCCACAGCAGCAGCAGCACCTGCCACAGCCTGTTAGCTCTTGTCATAGTCTTGGCCATTTCGATTCGCTATCTCGATGGCTGTTTACTCTTTCTGTAGCTGCGTTTCGACTGAAGCACAATTGCTGCTGCGGAACCTTTTTTATAAACTGCAATCCAACAGCCGAAATTGATTTATCTAATCGCTCCTAGCAACAATATGTATGGCCTATTCGAGGGTAAACCCGACTAGTGATGAAGTTAGTGACTTCGAGCTCTTCATACTCAGAGTCAAAGAAATGAAGTGAAACGAAGAAATGAAAATACAAATTAGTCTAGACTTTTGTGAGATATCTTATATAGACTTCATATACTTTAAATTGTAGAGTATCAATAGCTAATTCTATATATAAGAATTATTTTTCTATATTTTTTTTAATATTGTTTATTGACTGATATTGATTTTATGGCCTCCATTTAAAATTTTACAATTGCACTGGGCATATCGAAAAAAATAAATTTGATATCAATACTGATTACTTTTCTGCTCGGCTTTCGTGGGAAACACACTTCAAGGTGTACGCCAATTATCCGATATACTGGTGTCGTTCCGCTCACATCTCCTTCCCGGTCCACACACTTCGTTATCGGAGTGTTTATGGATCCATGTTTACTGTATTTTATCAGTGATATATAGAGCCGGATAAGTATGAATATAAATGCTTCTCTTCTTTGCGTTCTCTATTTGTCACATTTATTATATTATAAGCTACATTAAGATTTCTTTCAACTTATTTAATGTATTTTTTACAAAGAATAATTTTTTAGTTATCTGTTTTTGTCCGACTATTGGCATTTTCATTCAAATGCAATTTTATGTAGTTTTCGATGCACTTGTTATTTTTATTTATATCCGAACTTCTGCATTTTTATCCGGCTTTATCCTCTTTCATTTAAATTACGTCTTAATTAATTTTAAGCCATTTTGGCTTTTATTTGTTATCATCCGACTTGATTTATACTTATCCGGCTCTGTATATTCTATCCGTCTTCGATCAAATCCGACTTAAAGCAATTCAGATGTCGATTCGCAGTCTCTCAATGCTCAAGTCCTCACGACCTAACCACACACTTAACCTGTTCGAGGCTGAAGAAATTATTGTGCATTTAAAAGGTGAATAAAAAAGCCCACATAACTGAGCTGAACTCTTTCTTAAAGCACAAGCAAAAAAAACTGCACAATTTCTGTGCTTATATAAAATTAAAAAATAATGTTTTAACATTTCTTGGTCATATATTTTAAATACGAAAATTTACCCAAGGGAGACGAGCCGTGTGCACACACACACAGAGAGAGAGAGAGGGGGGATAGAGGGAGAGGGCTGCTCATTTTATGCGAAGGCTGCCATAAAGAAGAAACGAACGGTAAAACACGTTAAAAGGTAAGACGTGAAGGCAACAACAACGAGAGAAAAAGGCAAACGAAGGCAGCTTCATTTAGGCTTTGGCCCCAGCCTAAGTCCCTGCTCCACATATGCATAACCAAATGCTTGAACTGTGTGTGTGTGTGTGTGCATGTGTGTGTGTGTGGTTGGCAGCCGGGTCAGTCATGTGTGTGTGTGTGTGTGTTGCTTGTTGCTACTTATGTTTAAGCTTTGTATTTAAGCTTTTTGCACGATTTCCTCTAACAAATGGATTTTCACTTGTTGCCCCCATCTATATATACATATACACATAAATATATTACATATAAAAGTCTGCATGTGCGTGTATATATATATTTATATATGTTATGTAATCTGAATGTCCTTGTTGTCATGCTCATTTTTTTCTAGATGCCCTTCATCGACTCACTTCAGTCGTCGCCTGCTGCTGCCACACGTTTTGCTGCTAACAAATAATTTAATTTCTTTGGGGCATCTTTGCTATCTCTGTATGAGTGTGTCTGTGTTAGCCTTAGAAGTTGGTCCGAGCAGCTTAAGCAAGCAGCTCGCATTTGCGGCTCGAATTCGTGCGCCCATCGATGCTCCACATGGCAACCGCAATAAATTTCATATTCCCATTTACAGTTAATAATCTTAAGGAAAGAAATTCATGCGAAGAGAATGATCGACTAGCAAATATCCTGTAAGCAGTTCTGAAGCTTACAGGATATTTACTAGTCGATCATCATCATTAGCTGATGCTAAGGATATGTGTAGTGCAAATAGGTAGATTTTCAAGTATAGATAAAAATTTAAATTAGTAAATACTTTCTTTTTGGCCATCTTCCGCGGCAGCTTCTCATCTTCCTCTCCTGTTGCCTCCATCCTGCCATTGACAGCATTTTGAGTGCCAAACTGATTGAAGCATGCAAATTATGAACATAATTTCCATTCAATTTCAATGTCCATAAACACAAAATTTAAGCTAAAGATTCTTTCTATGAATAAGTCTAGTTAAGCCCCTCAAGCTTTTACAGCTTAATCAATTTTATTTTATAGGATGATCAAATACGAGTAATGACCATCGAAATAGGAAATTGAATTTGGGTTATTAGCTTATTTATGCTTTTATTTAAAAGCTACATTTATGCCCGAGAACAAATGGCAAAAACAAGGAATATGCCAATGGCTAAATGTTATCGATAATTTTAACAATTGCTATCGAAAATAGTAACACTCCTACTTGGTCAGATATAGTTCATT
Organism: Drosophila pegasa; assembly: GCA_035046225.1. Classification (NCBI taxonomy): domain Eukaryota; kingdom Metazoa; phylum Arthropoda; class Insecta; order Diptera; family Drosophilidae; genus Drosophila; species Drosophila pegasa. The sequence goes on from JAWNOD010000371.1 coordinate 1,624,539, forward strand.
TTCTTGTTTCATTGATTAAAAGTCTGCAAATTTTAAATCAATTCAGAGTGCTTTTTAAATTGCTGATCCAGCAAGTATTTGCTTCCCCATTTGCACTCGGCTGAAGGCATTGAAATTTGCATTCGAGTGCGGAGTGAGCTTAATATGAGGCAATCAACTGCTTTTTTGCCTGCAAGCCAAATGGGTTAAGGCAGCTTAACAGGCAGTTGACACGCACACACACGCGCGCAGCTGAATCACTTGAAGTGAAGGCATTTTGCATGTGAGCCAACTTAAGTTGACATAATATACGCACAAAACCCCATCATTGTCATCGTCATCGTCATCGTCATAATATCGATACACACACACCTTGTACGCTGGGTGGAATGTCAACTCTGACCGCAGGCGCTGCCAGATTTTTGTCTGCTTGATTAATTGCAGCATGCGATGGAGCTGAAACCATTTGTTAGAGCTACGAGCGATGCCGCCCGTTCGCAGCCACGCCCCCCCCCCCCTCCCTCCATCACGCTGGGCAAACTAAAAATATTATTAATGATGGCAACTCTGGCGGCAGTTCTCAGCCTCTCAGTTAGTCTGCATTTGACATAACTCATACGATGCGTTGTCTTCCCCAGCCTATACACCTCTCTCGCTCCCCCCCCCCCCCCCTCTATCTCTCGCTATCTCCCTCACACACACAGTGCTGAGATTTATGCGTGTTACCCAAGGGAGCTGGGCAAGTTGTGTGGGCACTGTGGTGTATTGACTGATTAATTAGCAGCTCTTAATGCCAGCAGCAAACGAATTGCCGAATTATGAAGCTTCACCGCTTAGCAGCCACAACACCCGCAGAGAGAAAGAGAGAGAGAGAGCGAGGACGGGAGGGAGGTAGAGATAGAGGAGGATGCTTACCTAATCCATGTTCGTAAGCTCTGCGAACTAGCTCCGAGACAAGACTTTAAGCCACTTGACATGTGTTTACTTTCATGTGTGCTAAGACTCATCTAAATAGCCAACAGAAGGACGGACGGAAGGAAGGAGGGACGGACGGATGGACGGTTAACTTTTCATATTTATACATGAATATATAGTAAGAGCTAATCAAACAAGTTTGTATGATAGTATAAGGTGTATTAGTATGAGGTGAATACCATATAGCAAGAAGTATATATGTATATCAGCAGATAAAGAAAGTCCATCTATCGATTTATATGAAAGTCTTCCATGATGGCCATTTGCATGATATGCTGTGTGTAGCTTTAAGGTAAGCATTAGCCAGTTGATGATAGAATCTATAAAAGCGATAGACTTGACTTTAATATATAGCTCGGCTCAGAGCACTCCTAGCTCAAGTTTGGTTTAAGTTGGTGAAAAGTTTTCATCATTTGCCTGAAATCTATGATACATCAAACTTCAACTCTTCGACCACGTCCTGTACAAAGCAGAGTAAGTCAAATGTTGTATATGATCTCTTAACTAGACTATAATTGTAAAGAATTTAATGTAGCACAATATGCAGGATATCCCATAGTCGTGCACGCCCAACACCTATTTAGCTTTGCTTTATTGTTTCTTAATGCTTATCAATTGACTTTCTGTCCAAGCTCTCTTCACATTTTCCTTTTACAGACAATTTTTCCGTCTGAGCTATCTCTCTCTCTCTCTCTCTCATTCTACCACTCTCTCTTTTCCTCTCTCTCTCTCTCTCTCTCTCCATCTATCTTTCCACTTCTATATTTATTTCTCTCTTTATCTTATTATATTTGATTTAATTAAACTTTGCGCAAATATATTGCTTTTTTTTTGCAGTCCCGGCCATTATTTAATGTTGATTATCAATTTGCTCTGGCATTTTTAATATACACACACGCAGACACACATCTGTTGTCTATCTGTCTCTTACGCACACACACACGCACACAGTGATAAATATATACTGGGAAACCAATAAAGCGCTCGAAGCTGAGTTCATAGCTCGCTTGTTCCTCGTGTAGTGGATGGAGACTAGCTGATTTATAGACAAATGCCTCTAAGCGCCAACCTGACCTGACCCGACCCAACTCGACTCGAGTCGACCCATCTGGACCTACACCTGCAGCCAGTGCCGTGAACTGGACCTGAACCTGGGACCCAGCAGCTGAAACTTTGGCCCCAACATATGCCTCTGCAGGCGTTGTTTAATAAGTTTCAGCTAAGTGGACAGCGGACGGTCGGCCGGCGGGCGGACGGACGGAGATATTGGAACAAACTACTCGTAAAGCCAAGCGATTCGCGTTTGCCTTTTGCTCCTTTCGAGATTTATTGACATATAAATTTAATGCCTAGCCCCCAAGCGCTGAACTGCCGAACTACCTAAAGTCCACGCTGGATGAGCAAAGTTTAGGAGCAGTTGATTGAATGCGCTTTACTGCTTGGATTTCCGTTAGTAAATTGAAAAAAAAAAACAGACACAAACTATATACATATATCTACATATATATATTTATATATATATATAGATATATATATTAATACAGCAGCATGCATGAAGACGAAGGAACGCATTGGTATCAAGTGGACAAGTGCACAGATTTCGTATTTAGTTTAGGCAGCTACGATTTTAATTTTCAATTTCCTTGCATGCATAGCTGGGCATTATTGAAGGACGCCGCCAGCAACAACAGTAGCTGCTTCACACAATTTACCACGGCAATCACACACACACACTTGCAAATATACAAGAAGGAAGCTACAAATGGGAAAATGGGTATGAGCTGAGTACAGCAAACTGATTGACTTGCAAATACCTCGTCATTATTGGCTATTACCATGCGACCTGTGGGAAACTCTTTGACTCTTTGACTCTTTGATATCAGCTATCATCTATCATTTATCATCTATCATCTATCATCAATCATCTATCATCTATCATCTATCATCTATCATCTATCATATATCATCTATCATCTATCATCTATCATCTATCATCTATCATCTATCATCTATCATCTATCATCTATCATCTATCATCTATCTTCTATCATCTATCATCTATCATCTATCATCTATCATCTCATCTATCATCATATACCCCACTTGATTGCCCTCGCATCTAAAAGGTATATTCAGAAAAAAGCCAAATCGAATGAAATGACAGCAAAAAAACGACTGCAATTTCCTGTGGCGCAGGTTTCGCTTTTCTCTATATATAACTATATAAAAATCTTCTGCTATTTCCTCCTTACCCACTCCCACTGCCACCGTCCCACTCCTACTCTCTCTCTCTCAGGCTTTTACCCATACTCTTTGATTAGCTTCAAATTATGGGTCATTCATTCATTCGCATATTGGATTTGGCATTGGTTTACAATGGTCGGAGCAACCGGGACTCGACTCGACTCGCCGCAACTTTATTATCAATGCAATTTTCATCATCGGCGCCCTCATTATTATTGCACTGATAATGAACATCGAACGTTTTCAATGTCAAGCGTAATGAAAAGTTTTGCACTTGCAATTTCTTATGGCTGCAGAGGAAAAAAATAGAAATCATTTCGTTTCGTTTTCTCCTTTTGCGTCGTCTTCACCTTGACGCCGTGTCGCCTGTCTGGTTGAATAGAAAGAGTCTGGATTTCTTTACGACATTAGTTCGACTCAATTTTGCAGTCGAGTCAGCTGCACAGCCCCCACACATTCACACTCACACTCACCCTCACACACACACACACATCATACCCAAAAGCAATCCAATCGAAGCGTATCGTAGTCTCGTAGCATATCGAATGGATTGAAAATTTGGTGCCGAGCACAAAATGCTTTTGCCATAGAACGCATGACAATGTCAACTTCAACTATGAAATGCCTGCCTGCTTACCGTTACTACCTGAACAGGAGCGAGTTCTATGCATTAAAGAAAACGAAATTAGATAAGAAAGGTAGAGAGAGAGGGAGACTTAGTTAAAGAATTCTTCCGAGGGATCACTTCGATTTCCGCAGTTAGTTTGCATCCCTAGCTGAGTTTAGATTCGACATTACCTATATCTTCTTCCATTTTTCTGCCAACCAACTCTTCTGCCACCACAGGTCGCCCACTCTGATCCGCTCCTGTGCACAGAAGCTGCCAATGCAGAAACCATAAGTCAAGCTGCACGGCGACAGACAACAAGGACACCAAAAAAGCGAAGAAGAAATGTAAAAAACGACAAACGACAAGTCGACTCGAAATCCAATTCAATTTCTTAGCTCATGAAACGCCGCCAAATGTCGCGACATTACCGAGCAGCCCGAAAACTCAAACCGCCTGAAGAGCCCAGCCCACCACAGCACAGCCCAAGCCCTTCCTTAACCCCACAATGCCAACGACTACCCCACCGCCGCCTCCTCCAACTACGGCCACAATTCAATGCAGTTCAGTTCAGTAAATATTATGCTAAATTGAGATAATTTGTTGCCTGATACTCACCACAGAGTGGGAGAGGGGGCTTAGGGTGCGGCAGAGGCAGAGGCAGTGAAACCCTGGCGAATTGTCGTCCTTCGCATGCTGCGTCCTTTCACACACACAGACACACACACACACACACACAGGGGCAGGCAAAGCCAGAGCGAGGGAGTCGAAAGGACGGACGGACGGACGGACAGATTTGCATGTAAATTCGTTCGCGTTTTATAGTCGCAAATTTTTGCTCGATTTTGCACATTTTCTAGATTTCTATCGTAATTGGCGGCTTGTTGTGGCCCATTCACAATAATAAAAAGAGAGAAAAAAGAAGAGAGGAGAGTTCCCCATGTCTGCCTCTCGCGCTCTCCTCTGCCATTCTCTCTGACTCTTTCTCGCTGCCGGAAGTACGAGTATCCGTATCCGTATCCGCATACCCATATGCAACATTTTGCCATGACTATTGCTTGAGCAGAGGGTAGGGGAGAGGTACATGGACTGGAGCGGAAAGGCCAATGCGTATATACTGTTGCATATTACTGAAGCACGAATTACGTAACACACTTTTAAGAGTAGTTGGAAAGGCAAAAAAAAAAAAAAAACAAATAAGAGTGAGCTGGAGGGAAGTGCACGGCTAGCAGATACCTTTTCCAGCAGGGGATTTGCTCCACCTTCGATTCAATCACGCCTTCAGAAAAGTCTCAGATGACAGCGCTCGTAATTGACGGAATCGTTTCCATTAAGGATTTACTCGAGGGGTTGACGAGTGAAGTGGAGGGGACAACAGCGAGTCAGAGGCGCATGGAATGTAGAACGCATTACGCGACGGCAAGGAAGATATAATAGTTATAGAATGAAACGAAGCTAGACACACAGGCTTATCTCGGAACTGGATTATCTCGGAAGACCAATCATAAGTATAGGTACAGTAACTTTTACTTATCGTATATCTTCTCTAGCCCCGGATGCCATCTGCGCTTCTAGCAGAATATATATGAGTCAATAATTTTAGATTTTCATAAAAATATTCAAAAGTTATCGAAGCATCTCATACACCCCTCTATGCGCTTCTCATATACAATTTGTTATTTCTTAACTACTTTTGAGTGTGTTAAACGTTTTAATCCAAATATTTATGAACAACTCAGCTGACCAACAGAATTTCAATTAGTATAACAACTTGCAGCTGCTACCCTTTTAGAGAGAGGCGGACTTTTTGGGGCCTGCCGCTGAAGGGGACAACGTCGTTTGAATACTTTGTGCATGCCATGTAGCATAGTTAGCACACGAGATGCAGAGCGACGGGGAGTCGAACGAACGTAAACGTTGCATATTTTGTAGCATACTTTTGTGGGCTTTAGGAGACTGCCAGGCGTTAAATTGTATAAACAAGTTAACATGAGGGGCAACTCGTTCGAGGGAAGCTAAGTAGGGGCGGGCTGGCAGGCGACTATGTCTCAAAGTCAGTGACCCAAAATTGTGCCAAGCCAAAAAAGGAAAACAAGCTGGACTGAAGGACTCGACTACAAAATGCTCGCTCAAAAAAACAGTTCAATAAAGGCGAAAATCAATATTATTGCACGGACGATGCGTATCTGTTGTGGATCTAACTGGGGGGTGGCTGAACAGTGTTGGTCAACTGCATTAATAAGCGGGCTTAGTAGTAAGGAAGACGTGGATATATGTTGATTATATAGGGAATTGAAGGACGAATCTTAAGAGCAGTCTTAAGACGAATGTTAAGAAGAGGAATCATAAGAGGAATCTCAGGAGGAATCGTAAGAGGAACCTCAAGAGGAATCGTTAGATGGTTCGTAAGAGGAATCGTAAGATGATTCGTAAGAGGAATCGTAAGAGGAACCTCAAGAGGACTCCTAATTGGGATTAGGAAGAATCGTAACAGTAATCTTTAAAGAAATCGAAAAAGGAATCTTTGGAAGAATCTTAAGAATAATCTTAGAAAGAATTCCAAGAGCAATATACAGTAGAATTATAGAAAATATATAAATGCACTTAAATAGATATTTGCCATGAGCGTATAAAGTCTTTATTTAATGAATGAGTGTATATTATAAATGTCAACTCATGAGCTGCAGTTGACAGATGACAGCGGATAACGTCAACATTTCACAAAGCCAATATGCTCGCTTTTCAATTTGTGAACGAGTATTACAACAACATGAACAACAGGAGCTCCGTTTGCCGAGGCGTACCCCGCAATCATAATAAATTGTGGGACAAGCGTCAGTCGTGTGTATAAAATAGTCATTAAAAAGACAAGGCTCCAAAGGGCAGCAAGCACACACATGTGTGTATCCTGTATGTGTATCTGTGTGTGTATCTGTGTGTATCTTTGTGTATCTGTGTGTGTGTCATTTTGCACAATGCAATTAATTGTTTTGTTTATCAGGTTTATCAGACGCTTCACGCTTGATTTGGCCAAACAAAAAGGTTCTTTTTGGCCAATGTCCAGGTCCCTCTTTCGGCCATTAGTTGTCATTACTTACGACTCCATATACAAATGCCCAGCACCCCGCCCCACTTTCCCCCTCTCCTATCAGGCAGTTTTCATCTGCTTATGTCCGCCCAACCTAACCACCGCACAATATGGCCTTTTGGGGCCTTGGCCTTTGGGGCCTGCGGCGCATTCGATTAAATTAGTCATCGGCAAAACGCTTCATTGATTATTCGGTTTCCCGATTTTTGATTTCGATTTGAAAAGCAACGACAAGGCAAAAGAGAGAGAATTAGATATTAAGTTGCGGCAGTTCGTGAGTTAATGGACAACGAAGAGCTTGCTATGCAAAGCTCCACCAGAAAACTCCAATCTCCAATTCGTGCTGCTTCATAGACCACAAGTTATTAGGGACTTTAAAAACCTAAGGGGAGTTGCTCCCAAAAAAGGGAGTCAGGCAGAAAAAACTGCGACAAGAGAGGCCAGTCCATCAAGGGCTATTCCAGAACAAATATTTTCTTGGTTGGCAACATTTTCCCATTTACTTCGAGTTTTATTGATTTTTCGTTTTTATATTTTTTTATATTTACCAAAAATCTTCAAGGAAATCCTCGCATAAAACAGTCAAAAGCAGAGCTATCGACTCGAACTACTTCACCTTTGCACAACAGCAACTCTTTGCCACATTCCCTGTATCTACTAGTCGGTCACAACCCACCCGAGCACACTTACATGCTTTTAATAGAGAGTTTGTGGCGAAAGAGTTTTCAATTTTGTGGTAATTCCGACATTTTTGTGGGACGCAAAGTTTCATGCATGCAAATTTTCATGCTGGCAACAACTGCTGCTGCTGTTGCTGCCGCTGCTGCGGACAATTGTATAGCCACAATGGCAGACAATATACGTATATACCCAACACACACTCCCACACACACAAACACACACACAGTTGGCACACACGCGCACGTAATGCGCTTTTCAAAACTAATATCAAAATAAGGCACGTGTGTGTGAGCGGGTGTGCGGTTGTGCGTGTGTGTGTGTTTTGTAAAGGAATGCAATAATCGAGGCGAGAGATGGCATCAATGCCAACTGCCAGAACAAGGACAACTCACTATTTTAATACCCTGCATACCTTAAAATGGTATGACAGAGTGGGTATGCCAATGAAGCTAAAGAAACTGAAGTAGGGAAGAAAGATAACTTTCTTAAATCTGTTTTCATATATCTATCGAATCTATCGATAAGTATCGATTATGTATTTGAGCTCAAGCCAACTTCATATTTATCGATGCTTATTAAATGCACTCAATACAACATCTATTCACTCTATGCTCTATGTTGTATACATGGGAATCACAAATTGTTTCTATACTTCATGCACTTTCACACATTTATCGATCAATATCGATTTGTAATTCAGTGAACTGATTATCCTTAGTATTTAGTACTTCTGCTTGTTACTTACAGGTCATCTGCTAGTCAATCATGCCCACCCTTATCGCATTTACTTGCTGGAATAATAAACAACTGCAATTGCATTATTTATGAATCGCTGACGTCAGTAAATGCATCAAGCATAATCGATATACTTAATAAACAGCTAACGCCATCGCAGCTCCGCATGCCCAACACTCAAGCAGTCACTCACAGTAGAAGCCCATTTCGTGTGAGAAGCTAGAAACACAAATGAAATACAAATTCCAATTAGATTTACGACTTAATACGATTTTCGATTCCAATTAGAGCCATTCGTTTAATTATTGATTATGCTCGCTCAGAAACTAAAAAGTAGGTATATTGAAGCCATGAAGAGCTTGTTTGTGATTGGGAATATATATGTGTGTATATATATAGGGGCGTGGCTAATCAGCGGATAACTGTCATATAAATCCTAATGCTGTCTGACCACATAAGAGTCATAGCAAATTAAATATGTAATAGAACAAACACTTTTGAAGATATTGCAATATTTTTTTATACCCTGAGCTCATTGAAAATGGGAAATCAGGGGGCTCAGGGTATCCCCAAGTCGGTCACGCCCGACTAGAGTTTTCTTACTTGTTTTAATTTGATCTTAAAGCTACAGCCCTGCCATTGTGATTGAAAGAGCATTGTGAATGGAGTAGCTGCTCTGACTTTGCTGGCAGTGCAGCTATTGCTACAGTAGCGTCGCGAATGTTGACTCCGCTGACTTCTCTGAATCTGTCTCTAGTTCTGCCTAAGCTCTAGCTGTATATTAGCTTAAGATACAAGAGCTCGCTCAGGCTCAAATTTAAGAATTGTGCATAAAATTGAATGCGATTTGACGCCATAATGGGATCTGATTTCAAGATGAAATTTGCATTGCGCATGAACAACTGCTCTGGCATTGAATTATTTTAACCCCTTTGATAGGCTTCTTATAACTTATACTTAAATGTCATGTATTACTACTTGACTATATAACTAAATTTTAAAAATAACTCAAACAACTATTGAGCTATAGCCTAGTCAAATAATATCACTCTGTTTCTCTTGTGTTAAAAAAGTTAAAGTCAAATTTTGAACTCACAGCCTCGTTTGGTGGGGGCAAAAGGTAAGTTGAAGCGCTGCACTGAAATGAAAGCAGACATTTTTATGAGCTGAGGCAAAGGTAATGCACAAGTTGTTAATGTGTTGCCAGTTGGCAGTTGTTGTTGCTGTTGCCAGTTGTTGCTGTTGCCAGTTGTTGCTGTTGCAAGTTGTTGTCAGACGAGCACAAAATTGTCAGAGGCCACACGTAGCGCAAACGTGTTGAAAATGCCTCGTGTGTGTGCGTGTGTCTATGTGTGTGTGTGTGGGTTATTAGGGCAAGAGCTGTGGCAGGCAGCGCCTGGGAGCGGGTTGTGCACGTGCGATTATTGCGTTGGCAATAAAATGATTTTCAATTGAATTTTTGCTCAGTTGCCGGACGACAACAGCTGAATTTATGATGAACTTTAATATATGAAGAAGCGAAAAAAAATGAAATATATAAGAAAAATAACGGTAAATTTATATAAAGTTTTCTTTTTTGTTGTTGTTCATCTTGGCGCACAAATGCTTAAGATTTCTTTGTCGTTGTCGTTGTTGTCGTCGTCGTTGTTGTTGCCTTGGCACCTTGTGCGTGTGCATAAAAATCAAGATTTTGTACGCGACGTTGACTTCATTTGGTTAGCATAAAAAACGCGTAAAAAGAAGAGAAAAAGAAAAAGTGGAAGGCATAATGCGAGAGGGGGCCGGATGGAGGCGGTGGCTCGGGTATTGGGCCTTGGAGGTGAGGTGATTTTTCTTTTTCTTTTGCTCGTGTTTTTTTTTTGGTCAGCGCCCCAAAAAGTATGCAACATAAAGTTAAAATCTTAAAAGGCGCCCCATATTGTATGCACAATACAAACACAGCCAACACACACGCACACTCACACACTGTCGAGCTGACTGCGCCAAAGGAAATGAAGAAAAACTTGATTTATTTTTATGTGCTCAACGAGCCAAGGAGCGCAGGGGGCGCCTTCTGGAGGCGTGGCAGCGCCTGGCAGGTGGCCATTCATACAAGTGGTACGTGCGTAATGACCAGAGACACACACGCACATACGCACACGCACTTTGGCGCACTTGAACTTTGAGAAGTTTTCATATTGCGTATACGTAGCCATATTCCTGGACTCGCTGTCTTGCACAATCTCACTCTCTTTCTCTCTCTCTTTCTATCTCTCTCTCTCTACATCTCTTTCTTATTCTGCTGTCTGCACGTGTTGCTTGTTTGTTTTCTATACATCTGCGTGCCGCTCTACCACGGGAGGTGTGTCTAGTCTATGTCTCTCATGCTCTTCTTCTTATCCTCCTCTGTCTCTTTCATTCCATCTCTTCTTCTTCATTTCGCCTCTCTTTATATTTGTATCGCATCCTGCCTCGCTCGCTTTGTCTAAGCTCTCTCTTCTCGTACCCCTCTCTCTCTCTCTCCCTTTGACAATATTTGTGTCTCTCTCATACTCTCATTCTCATCTCGCCTCTCTCTGTCGTTCTCTCCTTATCACTCTCTGTCTACAGGTCCCTCTTTCTATGTCTCCATGTAGGTCTCTTTCGATATATCTTTCCCCCTCTCGCTATTGATCCCTTTCACATCCTTTTTCTCTCTCTTTCTCTCTCTCTCTCCCTCTCTCTTTCTCTCTCTATTTCGCTCTCTTTCTCTCTCTCTCTTTCTCTCTCTCTCTTTCTCTGTATCTCTCTGTCTCTTTTTAATCTCACTTGTTCTACCTTTATCTTTCCTTCCCTCTCCTTCGCCCCCTATTCGCCTCCCTCCCTCCCACATGTAAATATAGTCTTGGGGTTGCCGGACTTATTTATTCTCTTGACTTCCACTTTGTGTACGTGGACAAGTGGCCCGCAGGCAATGCGAACAATGCGAACGTTGAACTTGAAAGCAATTGCAAACGTAATTGATATATCAAGAGCGTAAGGACAGCGGCATCAAAAGGCAATAAGCGAACACACGAAATATTGCAAATAATTACTTAAGAAATCAATTTAAGACAAGCGAAAGTGCTCAATCTGTATGAACGACTAGCTGGATGCCCTGTAAGAGACAGAAATCTTGTCATCAAATCGATATTTATCCGAATAAAATAAAATAATTAGGTTACATAAGTGTGATGTCTTATATCGATATTATATTATTTCACAGCAGTGACTAGATCGATACATACCTAAATGAATCGGAAAGTTTTTATTTTCCAAATCGATATTTATCGATATCATATTTATATACTATTCAGTAGCATTTGTACTTACATTTGACTTCAGTTTCACTGTGACAAACAGTTCCTTCGCATTGATATCCCCGCCCTCAACAAAATTTTTCTAGATATTCGACTTATCAAAACGCTTCGGGCTTTGTAATTTAAATTTCCTAAATTTAAAGCCAATCAGAGTTAAGAAACGATTGAAGAACAACTCAAATTATCCAAATCGACTCAAGTGTGACAAATAGTTGTAGGGCACTTTGATCCAACTCTCGCTTTGATTTGGGCAAAAATGTCACCAAATATGCAAATAACTTAATTGCTCTTACGTCAGGCTATGTTTGATTAGATATTCTGAATGACTTAAGCCATTTCATTTTGATAGTTTTTCACTTGAAGACGATGAGAATGTGAGGGAAGATAAGGTCACATTTGTGAGGTTAAAATTGAGTATTTAAATTTCGTTTATATGAGTTAAGCTCACTGTTAATAAGTTAGGTACGGTATTTCAGGTATAGCTGCTAGGAATATGCATGGGAAGTGGGATAAGCATAGACAGAGGGATAAAAATAGATAGGACAGATAGGATAAATACGATAGAAATAGATTCTAAGGATATGGCTAAGGCTAGAGCTTTGCTATGATTTCTAATGTAAGCTCACAGAACTTCTAAGTGTTTGAGAATATACCAAATTTTTCTTAAGCATTCGCAACTTTTAACTAGTTAAACATAAAGTCAAACTTTATTCAAAGTTCAATTTCTCTTTTAACACACAAATCTGCGCTACACTGAGCGAAAAGTGCAATAGAAAAACAATAGCATGACGTGAATGCAAAATTGATTTCTTCGACTCGAAAACGAAGGCAGAAGGAAGCACCTCAGACAGGAGAAATGTGAAGAAAGGAGTACAAGGATGCGGCGAATGCCTCGCAGCATAATAATAAAGCAAAAATATGAAAATCAAGTAAAATCTTTTCCATTCAAATTCAAATGGCTTGCCAAGCAGGGGGAAAGGGGGCGGCAGGTGAAAGGAGGCGTGTCGCCAGCTGAAAAAGCTGCAAAAAAATGAGGGGGAAAACGGGACCACTGAAAGCTGAAAACTGATATTCAATTCAATCAGTTCAAACCAACACCCACTCCAGGGGGGAAGAGTGAGAGGCGAGAGGTGGAAGCCAACGGGCAACAATGCCCAGCTGTGAATGCCACTGTTTAGGGGCGAATTTCGGTGTGGCCCGATTTGGGGCGCTGAATGGATTGCCAGACTTTTTGATTTTGTGGTCGCCGTCGTCGTCGTTGACGTCGTCAACGTCTTTTGCTCTGTTGTTTCTGTGCGCTGGACGAGTGTTGAGTAGCTCACGATTCACAACCTACAGCATACATGTATCTGCTGGCTGATATTAAGTCGACCCCAGCCCCAAACCCAACTGTCGGCCCAAGCACTCCACACCCAGCTCCCGCGCGCTCGACCCTTGGACCCCGCCAGCATTGAAAACATTTCACTTTGGCAACTCGGGGGCAACTTTACAATAAATTTCAGCAAATAAATCAAAATGTAACAGAAGCCGAGCGGAATTTCCAAGCGCCAGGTGCCGCTTCATATAAAAAGAACCCAACCTTCAGCGAACGGCATGAGGGAGTCAGACATACCCTATGAATAATAGTTTAAGCTGGTTTAAATTGAAGGGAATTTGAGTGAGGTGCATATCCATATCCATATCCATATCCATATCCATATCCATATCCATATCCATATCCATATCCATATCCATATCCATATCCATATCCATATCCATATCCATATCCATATCCATATCCATATCCATATCCATATCCATATCCATATCCATATCCATATCCATATCCATATCCATATCCATATCCATATCCATATCCATATCCATATCCATATCCATATCCATATCCATATCCATATCCATATCCATATCCATATCCATATCCATATCCATATCCATATCCATATCCATATCCATATCCATATCCATATCCATATCCATATCCATATCCATATCCATATCCATACCCATATCCATATCCATACCCATACCCATATCCATACCCATACCCATATCCATATCCATATCCATATCCATATCCATATCCATATCCATATCCATATCCATATCCATATCCATATCCATATCCATATCCATATCCATATCCATACCCATACCCATACCCATACCCATATCCATACCCACACCCATATCCACACCCATACCCATACCCATATCCATATCCATATCCATACCCATCATCCATACCCATATCCATACCCATATCCACATCCCATACCCATACCCATATCCATCATCCCATATCCATCAATCCATACCCACTATCCATATCCATATCCATATCCATACTCCATATCCCATATCCATATCCATATCCATATCCATATCCATATCCATATCCATATCCATATCCATACCCATATCCATATCCATATCCATATCCATATCCATATCCATATCCATATCCATATCCATATCCATATCCATATCCATATCCTTATCCATATCCATATCCATATCCATATCCATATCCATATCCATATCCATATCCATATCCATATCCATATCCATATCCATATCCATATCCATATCCATATCCATATCCATATCCATATCCATATCCATATCCATATCCATATCCATATCCATATCCATATCCATATCCATATCCATATCCATATCCATATCCATATCCATATCCATATCCATATCCATATCCATATCCATATCCATATCCATATCCATATCCATATCCATATCCATATCCATATCCATATCCATATCCATATCCATATCCATATCCATATCCATATCCATATCCATATCCAATCATTGTTTCTAATATAATCATTAGCTTCATCTTTATCCTCTACCCTATTCCTATGATTATCCCCATATATCTACTCTTATTCCAAACACTATCCCTACTCCGTCCTTATCTTTATCCCTATTCTAATGTCTATCCTTATCCGTATCTCTATCTCTTTTCCTATCCTTATCCTTAATCCTATCTATATTTATTTTCATATCCTTATCCATATAGCCTGGTATCTACCGCCCAATGCATAGGCTATTTAGCAGGGTATAATAAAGGCAAAAGCTGAGACACCATTGAGGCTGGAAGGCGTGGCCGCGCCCCAGCCGCAACACTGAGCCCCGACGACGAGCAAACAAAACGATCCGAGCACAACAAAAAAAAAGAAGAAGAAGAAGAAGAGGAGGAATAATAAAACACAGAACAGAAAAGTTTTTGATTTTTGTGAAAAATGTTTTTCGTTTTTCGTTTTTGTTTTCGTTGTGTGAAAAATGAAAATGTGCTGGCAATGCCAATGTTAACAGGGGCCAGCTAAGTAGGGCGTGGAGGGGACGGGGCGGGGCGGGGCGCTCGGGTCCACAATGAATGAAATCTGATGGCGTCGACAGGCAGTCAGTTGTGGGCGTGGCAGACGGCTGCCCATGAAGTTTGTTTGCCCGCCAGCTGCTGTCGAGGGAGGCGAGCGGCGAGCGGCGAGGGGGGGAGCCACGTTGGCCGGAAGGTTGAGCTAAGCGCTGGGGGAGAGGGCAATGGGGCGGCGGAAAGGTGTGCTTGGGGCTCCTTAGAGCCCATTTTCGGGGCCACACTAATTGACTTTTTATGCGCTGTTTCTCTCTAGCCCCACCTCACCCCTCGTTGGGGGGGTGGGGTGGACTTAGCTAGCTGCCACCCGCTCGCTGTGATCTCTGTTGGCCAATGGCTAAAAATGAACTTGGCCCGCAAAAATGCTGGCCAAACTTCAGCTCAAGTATAACGCACAACAAATGCCGCCTCGAAATGTTTGAAATGCTCCCCAGAGCAGGCCAAACTTTAAGGGGGCGACGCTCAGCTGCCTTTGCTGGGGTTGAGCGTGGGGCCGGCAGCGGCGAGTGTGGACAATTACCTTGATGACAATTTAATTAGATACAGCGAGTACACAACGAGAATCATATTAGATGAAGTTCTGTTCGCATTAGCGTGAATTACACGAGCCACAGCAACAACAGCAACAACTTTGAGCTGTTAATTTGGCGAGCAAGAAAGGCAAATCAGGACCCAAACTGTACTACGTTTATAGCTGAAAGAAGAAGTTGTTAGTATATGAAAAGTGGCAAACTAAGTTATCGTTAAGCTGATAGAGATTAAAGACAAAGTGGAAGAGTTCCTTCAGTTAAGACCAAATTGCAATGAAACAGAAACTAGTTAGGATAGTACAATATTTTTATTAAATGGGAAATCAGGGTATAATGTTTTTGTTGGATGTATGTAACAGGCAGAAGGAGGCGTGGCAGACCCCATAAAGTATATATATTCTTGATCAGGATGACAAGATAAATCGATTTGGCCCTGTCCGTCCGTCCGTCCGTCCGTATGTTTGAACGCGTCGATTTCCGCTTCTATAGGAGCTAGAGACTTGCAATTTTTTTTGTAGGTCCGTGTATAGCACGCGCAAATCAAGTTTATTTTAAAAAATCTATAACTATCCCCGATTAATTTGCTCTGCTTCGTACCCAACTCTAGATGTATATTAACTTCAGATACAATCGAAAGTTGCAACTAAGCTGGCATTTGACTCAAGTCTTTAATTATTCCTACAACTACAGCATACTCAAACTAATATTTGATAAACTATCATTTCACACTGACTAACTCAACAGCTAAATGTTATCAATATCATAAACAACTACTAAGCTATATCTGTTCAAAATAGTATCACTCTTGCCTGGTTACACCATATATAACTAGCTACAAATCAGAATAGAAAGTTTTTCTGAGACCAAATAAACTCAAACCGAGTTAAAGTTTGCATTTGAATATCATCAAGTCAACAACAAGAGAAACTGAATTGCATCTGAACTTTTATTTCCTCGTTCTTCTCTCGTTAAAATTCGCAACAAGTTTTTGGCTAGATTTTTTATAGCTGCCCAGGCAATTTGCTGAACAATTAGCGTAAATATTTCACTCCTCTATGATGTTAACAAATATTGCGTATAATAAAAACAGAGATAAAGAAAAAATTAGAGTGCTCCGGTTAGGAGTGCGCGACTAAAAAATATCCTGCTTTAAGCTTTCTAGATTGATATTCAAAAAGCTTACTTTTTCATAGCTGTGAGTGCGCTAGGAGTCTCAAGGTAACAAAAATAGTTGAGGTAGCTCGTAAGACGTGTAAAACTGCAGTTCGATATCCATTTTGATTGATATAATAGAATTTAGATTGGCGATGTCGATGGGGTAGTTGGCTTTGCTTTGAAATAAGAGAAGCTACGTCTAAAGCTCAAATTTACTAGCGCGAATAGGATGGACGGACAGACGGCTGGAAGGACAGACGGAGGAACAGACGGAGGAACAGACGGAGGAACAGACGGAGGAACAGTCGGAGGAACAGTCGGCGGAACAGACGGATGGATGGACAGACGAAAGTAGAGACGGATAGAAAGAAGAACGGATGGACGGACAGATAGACGAACCAAAGCAAAAAAGACAAACGAAGAGTCGGATGGATAGACTGATGTACGGTCGGATGGACAGACACCGACGGACGGACAGGCGGACAGTTGAATAGCCAGCAGAACGATGCACAGAGAGACGAACGCTAATCAACGTATAAGCTCTTTCAGATCAAGAATATATAATTCATATATAAACTATTATCTCAGCAACGGCCTCTTATTGACACTTTGGGAAAATTAATACGCCATGTTTACGCAAAGTCCGTAAGTACAGGGTATAAACAATACCTAGCATGTGAAAATGTCAATTAAGGCACTTTTTACGAGATTCTGTTTATAGCCCTGTCACGTAATGTGTCACGCATAGCAAATGATGACTGCAAGCATAAAAAGTATACATGCAAATGTCCATTTATATATATATATATGATCCGTATCTAGCAGGGCGCCTATGTAGTCATTGACGTCTTGCCATCTCTCCGGCTGTCTGCTTGTCTATCCATATGAGGTTAATCTCTCTGCTCTTGCATCATAAAAAGTAACCTTGGCTCAGCCAGCTCGCACTACTATATCATATAGATGCTATCGGAATGAAGTGTTATCAATTATATTCATGTGTGGTGCACTCTTTTCAGTTTTTTACTGTTAAAACTGCTCGGCAAACTATGCTGCTTTATTTCCGAGATATCTCGACGATAATAGACATTTATGCATATTGCCATTATATAGATTATGGTTAAGCTCTACACAGATAGCTCATTGTGCAGATAGCTTTAATGTGTAGCTGCCCTAAACATTTTAAAAATGGCAATTCAGGGAGGATGAGTAATGAAATATATTATAAAATATACATATGTTTGATAAGCTAAATTATAGCAGTCGATCTAACCGGCTATCCGTTCGTATGTCTGTTCCTCCGTCTAACTGTATTTCGGTCTATCGGTCTCTATGTCTTTTTGAAATACGTTCAATCGTTGATCTTGTCATTTCTTATTGGATATGGCATATTGTATAATGGATAAAGGATATTCTAAACTGGATATTGGATATTAGATATTGACCAACTTATTATCAAGTTTTGGATAATAGATAATCAATCTTGGTTAACGCACATTTGCAATTGGATAAAAATGTGCTCACATTGAGCTTTCAAACATCTCAGGACAAGGAATTTTCCTCAAGGAGCTTGTCAAATCTTGAGGGCTAAACATTATTTGATGCATGCATACAAGAGCTCAATAAGAGCTCTTCAAGATTAGTCAAGGCTCATTTCAATTATGGCAAGCCCAATTGCAGAGAGCTCAAATTGAAACGAATGAAGGATAATTCGCAATGGCTATATCAATAAAAGTGTGGAAAGTTTGAAGAGCTTAAGGCTGGAGCACTTGAGGGCACGGCGGGACTGGAGTTTTGGGTATGACTGGATAGGGTAAGCCTTGACTCGGCTCGCCCACCTGTCCAATTGCCAATTTTCAACAATTCAGAGGCGTGGCAAGGCAAACAAATGAAGTTAAAGCGCGCGTGGGTGACAGGTGGGGGTTGGGGTGGTGAGAGATGGCACAGCGTGCGTCCAGCAGGCTCCACAGCTCCACATCTCCACTGACAGGCGGTGCGCAGCATGTGGCATGTGGCATGCGGCATGTGGCCAGCATCCACAGCACACCTTCGAGCGCTGCCCACCCGTCGTGCGGCTGCCTCGCCAACGCGCTGCCTGCCTCGTCCACCCTCTGGCCTTGTGCAACAGCCTCATTATAAATAGCGGCGACTGTTGCACGGCAGCGACGCCGGCAGCGACGTCGACGTCAGCGGTCTGGCTACCTGTTGGAAATGCAAACACGCGGCTTTGCCACCAGCAGCGACGCTGGCTGCGACGCCAAGGCGCACGCGCTGGAACCAACTCTCCACACGCAACAAAGCCTTTCGTCTCGCTTCGAGTCAGCTCCTCTCGTTTACGCCCCCTCAAGCTATACGCGCTCCCCTGCCCCACCTGCCTCTCCGTCCACACTCTTTGGCCACTTCCATGCTTGGCGCAATTTTTGAATATTCTGGAAGCCGTTAGATGCAGTTGATGCTACGATATAAACTTTGCCAAGACAACTTTGTCGTCTCAAGAAAATTTCAACTCTGAACAAGAATTAGCAAAAACTTGCGCCGAAATCCTAGCCAACATAATGCGGATAACTTATTCAGTATGATTTATACAGCTTAAATATGATTATAGTTTGCCTTTGTAGAGTTTCATTGGCATCTTACCAAACGTCTCCAGGCTCATAACTTGAGCCAGAAAATACTTGCACGACTATATGAGGGGACCATAGGAAATATTTGTATATCCCGATGTACATATATTTAAATGGATAATATAATTATATAATCCGGATAATTAATAACATGTATTTATAGTCAACTAATACTAATCGGATAAAGCTAATTGTACATTGTGAGTGTACGGCGCCAGTGGAAGCCTTGCCGGATAATAGTTGTATAACACATTCCAGATAAAACAGTGCAGTGAGAGCCAATTTCAGAGAAATAGTGCCCATAAATAGTGTCGGATAATAGCAATAGGAAAAAACAATGCTCATCGGATAAGACTTTCCGGATAACAGTGACCTTGAATATATGCTTGATAAAACTAAAGAATATTAGTGGTGCTAACCGCCAAAACACTGCTCGGATAACACTTAACGTATTGTGTCAGTTGGATATTGCCACAAATGGATAAAACTAACCGGATAATATACAAAGATTAAGTTGGTAGTCAATTAAATATTAACAATAGGATAATATCTGTTGGATAATTGCTACCGGATAACATAAAAATAGTATACTGATTTAATAGTACCAGTTGGATAATACTAGTTGGATAATAGCAGTTAGATAATACCAGTTGGATAATGCTAGTTGAATAATAACAATCAAATGTGACGAGATATAACAATGGTCGGATAATTTCAGCTAGATAATAGACTTATTGCACTAGAATAGAGTTTTACAAAGGCAAATCACGTGAGACTTACCTCTCCCCCGACTTTCCCCACAAATTGATGTTTATGGCGCTTTTTCATTTAAATTTCGACATTTTATTGAGATACACAAAGACTTATCTTATCCGCAGGTGAACTAGAAGTTCCTATGAAAATGTATTGAAAAACAAGTAAGAAAACTCTAGTCGGGCGTGACCGACTAGGGGATACCCTAAGCCCCGTCGAATCTGTGTTTTTCATCGAATTTGAGGGAATTTGGGGCCGGTATCCAAAATATAACAAAATTCAAAATTCCATAAAATACATATAAAGCTAAATATAAAATTTGGTGTCTCTAGCTTAAAAGATGGGCGAGATATAATTTTTTCGATTTTGTTTTTAATCGATAACAATTATTTGGGGATAGTTATCGATTTTTAAAAACAAACTCGATCTGCGCGTGCTATACACGGACCTACAAAAAAAATTTCAAGTCTCTAGCTCTTATGGGGGCTGAAATCGGCGCGTTCAAACATACGGACAGACGGACAGACGGACGGACGGACGGACGGACGGACGGACAGACGGACATGGCCCAATCGATTTCTCTTGTCGTCCTGATCAAGAATATATATACTTTATGGGGTCTGCCACGCCTCCTTCTGCCTGTTACATACATCCAACAAAAACATTATACCCTGATTTCCCATTTTCAATGGGCTCAGGGTATAAAAAAAGAACAAAGTTTTTTACTCAATTTTCGCTCAGTGTAGAGTGGAGTGGAGCATGAGCGCCAAGAGTAGGAGGCCCAGGCATGAGATGGACTCGACGGCAACAGCTGCGCCGCGAGCATTGGCCACAATCGGCTGCAGGTGGTCCAGGTTGTGCGTGGTGGGCACCTGGCTGTAGTAGTTGGCCCAGATGCCGAAGGTCAAGAGGTCATTCTTGGGCTGCAGCAGCTCCAGCTGCACCTGTGTCTCGGACAGCAGCTCAGCCAACGGCGTCTCGGTCCAGTTGAACTGCGTCACAGGCAGCGGCATCATCGAGCCATCCAGGGTGCTGGGCATGATCAGGCGCCGTGGAGCAGCCGGAAAGAGAGCCTCGATGCGAATGCGCTCGAAGTAGTAGCGATTGGCCACGGCGATGTTGCTGGGGAAGATGCGCCCGCAGCTGGAGAGCTCCTCGTCCAGGCAGGCAAAGAGCGCGCACACCGCCTGCTCGCTGCGATCCACCAGGATGAAGGTCGTCTCGTTGCCGAAGTAGGCGCCCAGGCGATAGCGATAGGCGGCATAGGCCACGCTGCTCTCGATGGGACGACGCACCAGCTGGAAGCTGCAGCAGAAGTCGCCGTGGCACAGCTCCTGCGTCACATTGACGAAGTCCGCCTGCAGCAGATCTGTGCTGAAGATGTCCAGATTGTAGTCCCTGTAGGTGGCCAGCCCGGTGTGCCGCGCCGTGATCAGCTGCGGCTGGAAGGCGGGCAGTGCTGCCGGCTCGACGGCTCCGCCCAGCGCCCGCTTGGGCAGGCGCGCCTTGAGCAGCTTCAGCGTTGGCTGCTGATAGATGGCGGCGATCTGGCGACCCGCGCGGCCCGCATAGAGGCCGGAGCCGGTGGTCCGTCCGCTGGGCTGGCTGCCATCGGCGGCCAGGAGGTTCACATCGGCGGCAAAGGCCCAGCCCTCCTGCAGCTGCAGTGCGCCCAGGAAGGGCAGCTCCGAGAACCAGAAGGTCGGATAGATAATGTCCGTGACGTTGCGCTCCAGTAGCAGCTGCATGGCCGGCTCATAGAACAGCATGTCGAAGCAGATGAAGTGGCCGAAGGTCACCCCAAAGTCCGTCTCGAACGTGGACAAATCCGGCTGTCGCATCACAGCCGACGAGTAGTACTCGCGCCTCCACAGATGGGTTTTCCTGTAGCGCGATATGACGCGTCCGCGTCGATCCAGGACAATGTTCGTATTGAACTGCCGCACGCCCGACGCCGGACACGGATTCAGGGCATCCGAGCCGTAGTCCGCGCCGCACAGCTCCTTCTCCACCACATTGATGACGACGTAGATGTTGCGGGCTCGCGTCGCGCACGAGATTTCGACGAGGAACAGCTCGTAGTCGGGCGAAAAGCACGGCGTGATCTTCTTCTCCGGGTCCGGCACAAAGGTCGCATAGTCCCTGTTGTTCAAGACGTATTCGGGGAAGACAAGGATATCCAGCTCCGCGGTGTCATTCGACTCGATCATCGCCACGAATCCGGCCGTTGCCTGTGAGACCCTCTCCCTGGTATTGCCCTCCCCGACCGGATACTCGACCACGCCAGCATAATACGTCTTATCCGTAGGCAACGAGAGCTGCAAAAGCACAAAATATCAGACATATATATAGACATCTATATATTCCTCCTCCTATATACCTGTCTGGTGCTGGCTATGCATATGGCCAGGCAGAGCAGTCGGACAACGGGCGCGTACATCTTGAGGCAATGGCCCAGCTAAGACTGAAACCTTGCCTCGTGCCATGGCCAAAACGAAGACTAAACAAATTACTGTTATATATTATATATATGTGCTAGCCCAAGATCAGGGAGTTCTGGGCCATAAAAATACGTTTATAGCTCGCACGCAAATGATCTCAGTCACATTATGTTATCTGCTGGCATATAAAAACATTATCGCTTGCCGATATGCACCTTAAGACTCAATTTGCCTATATTTCTTTTATTATTATTATGGTCGAAAATTATTTGTTTATTTTTTTATTATTATTATTTTCTTTGTTATCCAAAATTTGTTTTATGCTAATTGCTCTAGCTATTAAGTCATATTTCAGGAATTAATTTTAAATAATGCTCATACATTAAGTGAGTTACAAAATTTTGAATATTTAAACATATTTAGCCGTTATATTTAAGTGTGAATTAAATACTTTGGAATTTAGTATTAAAAATACTAAAAACTTTTTTGTTATATTTAACTGCTGAAGCAGTATATGCAAATAAAATACATGTATTATAATTTTAATACAAATTGCACAATTTTAATGTATTTTAATGCATTTAATGTATAATAATATTTTTAAATATATTTAATGTAAAATATATTTTTTATTTCTATAAGTCTACGTCTTTTATCTGTTTTTATATACTGCTTCAGCAGTTAAATTTGAAATCCCAACTAAATACTAACTGGCAACGCTGCAATATTGCAAAATACCATTTATTTTTTGGTATTTTTAGTACGACTTTCAAGCCTTGTCAGCTGTTATTCAAGCTGGCTGCATTTTTGCAT
This sequence comes from Drosophila pegasa, assembly GCA_035046225.1. Classification (NCBI taxonomy): domain Eukaryota; kingdom Metazoa; phylum Arthropoda; class Insecta; order Diptera; family Drosophilidae; genus Drosophila; species Drosophila pegasa. The sequence goes on from JAWNOD010000371.1 coordinate 1,647,875, forward strand.
GCACGCCCTGCCCGTTATTTTCGTGCAGCTGGCAACACTGTACTTTTGGTATTTTTTAGCCACAGCTTGCCCGCCACGCGATAACACGATTGTCAAGTGTGTTATCGAACCAGCGATATCTGCGCGTTTATTTCAGCTGTTCGAGAACCAAAACAACAAACACCGCAGCAATCACATTGGCAATAGCAACCGCCGCAGCGGCAGCCACAACAAACGTCCAGCGTAAATACTCAACAAGTCGAAAATAAGAGCAATAATTAAATATTAAGCCCAAGCAAGTGCGAAAAACTGGCAACACTTGCAAACCTGCAAATCGCGAAGGTCATTCCATGCAAATGCACTGACAGAGCGAGAGGGCACGAGACACGCGAGCAGCGAAGAACAGAGAGAGAAAGAGAGAGAACAACAACTATCTGTAGGCAGGTTTGTGTTCTGAGCACGTGTGTGCGTGCGTGCGTGTGTGTGCCCATTGTTTGACTATTAATTAATAATTTATTCCATTGAAAACAAAACGCGGCATGACACAACAGAATTGATAGACTGCCCCCAGTTTCCACCAGCAACAACAACAACAACTCACACTCAACGGTAAGTAGCTGCCGTCCTTGGCGTGCGCGTGTGTGTGTGTGTGTGTGTGTGTGTGTCTTTCGAGTTGAGGCGCGTCTAATCAGCGACGTGCCCAGCAATACTGCCGGCAGCAGCTGATAAGATGCCGAGCAAGCAGCCCTCATTAGACAACTGTTTCTGAAGCCATAAACCCACTAATCTCTCCCTTTCGCTCGTACAGCACCCGCCATGGCGCTCAATATGAAGGCCCTGCTGGCCATGATCTTCGTCTTCGTCGGCTGCTGCAGCAACGTCGTCTTCCTGGAGCTGATCATCAAGATCGATCCGGGCGCCGGCAACCTGATCACGTTCCTGCAGTTCCTCTTCATCGCCCTGGAGGGGCTGATCTTCACCTCGAAGTTCTTCACGGTCAAGACGAATATCGCCTTCAAGGACTACGTGATGCTCGTGGTGCTGTTCTTCGGGGCGAACGTGTGCAACAACTACGCGTTCAACTTCAACATACCGATGCCGCTGCACATGATCTTCCGCAGCGGGTCGCTGATGGCCAACATGATCATGGGCATTATATTGCTGAAGAAGCGCTACAACCTGAGGCAGTACAGCTCCGTGGCGATGATCACGGTGGGCATCATCCTGTGCACGCTGGTGTCGAGCGGCGACGTCAAGGACAACACGCACCCCACGCTGAAGGTGGACACCTCCTTCTCGGACTTCTTCTGGTGGAGCGTGGGCATTGCGCTGCTCACGATCGCCCTGCTGGTGACAGCCTACATGGGCATCTACCAGGAGGTGATCTACAAGCGCTACGGCAAGCACCCCAACGAGGCGCTCTTCTACACACACATGCTGCCCCTGCCCGGCTTCCTCATCATGGCCAGCAACATCGCCCAGCACTGGAGCATCGCCGTGGCCTCCGAGACGGTAGCTGTCGCCCTGCCCGGCACGAGCTGGTCGCTCAAGTTCCCGCTGATGCTCTTCTACCTGCTGTGCAACGTGGTCACCCAGTACATCTGCATCAGCTCCGTCTACGTGCTGACCACGGAGTGCGCCTCCCTCACGGTCACCCTCGTGGTGACGCTGCGCAAGTTCGTCTCGCTCCTCTTCTCCATCATCTACTTCCGCAATCCGTTCACCATCGCCCACTGGCTGGGCACCGTGCTCGTCTTCCTGGGCACCGTGCTCTTCGCGAACGTGATCAACCAGGTGAAGGAGGCGTACGAGGCGCGCCAGGCCAGGCAGGCCAAGCTGAAGACGGGCTAATCCCGACACGCCCCCCTCTAGCGTAGCGCCCACCCCTCCCATTAGAGGCCATTCGTGCATGCCATTGATATTGCTATTGTAGCTATCGCTGTCGCTGTCGCTGTCCCGCTCGCATCCGTGTGCTGGCTGCGCTCTTCGTCTTTATTTCTATGTTAGTTTCCGTTCCCGTACTCGCTTCAGAATCTATTGTATATGTTGTATATAGATAGGTAGTTAAGCTAATGCCGACTCTTTGATACCCTGACAGGCCGACAAGCAACCTCTGTCCCGCTCTGTGTAACATTTCTGTTATTTTTTTACTATAAATTGTAAAAGTAATTTTAGCAAAATTTTAAAATAATAAATAAACAAACCACAAATTATCGGAGCGCTTTCGCTTATCTATCTCAACTCTGTCGAACTCTGTGGGCATTGACATTGATTTCTTATCGGAGGTACTCGGTGTACACATCATATCTTCCTCTCCCCTATCTCTCTCTCTCTCTCTCTCTTTTGATAACTCTCATGGAACTTCTTCCTTCATATGCCATCTCAATTGCTTCTAGCATATTTCACTATCTGTTCTATCTTTCTATATGTAACTTTATCGAACTTTCTTCTTCTTCATATTTCATCTATCACATAACCACTCTCCTCCTCTTTCCTTTTCACATTTTCTTCTCTATCTCTTTTTCCCTTTTAGGTCAAGGTAAACCAACATTTCATTCCAGAAGAGAAAGGCAAAGAGAGATACTTATCTCCTACTCACTCAATTCATTGTCATACTCTGTCTCTCTCATCTCTCTGTCATCTCTCTCCCACTCCATCTGCACCCCTCCATCCCTCCCACCGCTGACATATTCGTTTATTTTCTCAATCCCTCTCTATCTCTACCTTTGTGTGACAATCTGTGCCTCTCTCTCCTTCTCTACCCCCTCGTTTACTTCGTCAGTAGAGAGAGAGAGAGATAAAGTCGTGAGAGAACTCACGCTTTCTCAATTCGTTCTCTCTCTCTCCTCTCTCTTTCTCCCCTCTCTCTCTCCTCTCTCTCTCTCCCCTCTCTCTCTCTCCGCTCTCTCTCTCTCTCTCTCTCTCTCTCTCTCTCTCTCTCTCTCTCTCTCTCTCTCTCTCTCTCTCTCTCTCTCTCTCTCTCTCTCTCTCTCTCTTTATTTCTACCTCTCATTTTCTTTCTGTATCTCTCTCACTCTCTTCTTTATACTCTCATATCAGCCTATTTTCTATCTTCTCTCACTTTTTTCTCAAACTCTCTCACTCTATAAGTATGTCCTCCTCTGTCTCTTAGTCACTCTCCCTCTATATTTTAATTTCTTTTGCTTTTTTTCTTTCTTTCCCACTGTCTGTCCTTCTCTCTCATTGCATCCTTCTCACTCGTTCTCTTTTTTAAGCACCATTTCACCCTGCTCTTGCTCTTCGTGCCACTATCTCTATTTCTCTATTTATCCTCATATCTCTTACTCTACTCATGTTATATATTTTATTTTCATTTCATTCCCTGCATCCGTCTCTCTTTCAACGTGTCTTTGCCTCTCTCTATCTATCTCTCTCTCTTTCTCTCTCTCTCTCTCCCTCTCTCTCTCTCTCTCTCTCTCTCTCTCTCTCTCTCTCTCTCTCTCTCTCTCTCTCTCTCTGTCTTTATTTCTACCTCTCATTTCCTTTCTGTATCTCTCTCACTCTCTTCTTTCTACTCTCTTCTTTCTCTCTCTCTCTCACCGTTGCTCTCACTCTCTCTCTATCTCTCTCTCTCTCTCTCTCTCTCTATGCATCTGTCGCTCCCTCTCTCCGTCTCTCTCTAGCTCTCTTTTTCTCTTACTCTCTCCCTATCTCTCTCTCACTCTCTCTTTCCCTCACCCTCACCTCACCTCACCTCACCTTCTCTCTCTCTCTCTCTCTCTCTCTCTTTGAGAATCTTTTACCGCTCCATCACGTTTCACTTTCTTCCAGCTCTTTCATTTCCTATATATTTCGCATTCCTTTCCATTCTTCTTCTTCTTCCTCTTTCACTTCTTGTTTTTAGCTAACAAATAACGGTGTTTCCCTCTCTTTAATCTAGTTGCTGTTATCTATTGTCTTTTTCTACAGCTGTTGAAACACAAATATTATGTTAATAAGTGAGTCTAGGAGATGGAAGATCGACTCGATAGCAAATACCCTGTGTTACAGCAAAAGTTCTCAAATAAATAGACAAAAAAAAACATTTTTTAAGCTTTTTAATCAGTTTTTCTTATAATATAATATATATTCATATGCCTAGATATAGCCATATATCATATATATTGTAAATGGTACAGTTAGTATAAAAGAAGAGTAAATATTATTTGCTTTTTGACAAATGTTCAGTATACCCGGTGAGGGTTTCGAAAAGACATGTCTTGCATAACTTTTAAGGCCTGTTCTGTGTGGGCCAATGGCTTTACGCCCCCATTGGAGCTGTCAGCATTCAGTTACTTCGACAGCACCGCAGATGTTACGATTTTAAAATAGTGCCTTACTTAAGCAAGCGCGTGCCAAGCTCAAAGTAAATACAATTTTTAATAGACATTTCTATGGAGTTTACTAAAATACATAGAAAAATGTGAAATATATTAATAGTTTTTTTTTTTTTCAAAAAGTTTTCGAACTAAAAATCTTTAAAAAAAACTTTAATCTAAAAGAAATGTGTAGAAAAAACCTGGCTAATGACAGCAGAAGTGGCCAGAATGATATAGTATCTGCTCCAACTCGGGTAGTACGTGCCACTATGGCTAGTTGTAGCGCCAGTCTGAATTCTTATAACTTCCATTGATTGTCTTCGCACTTGAAGTCACATAGAGCTAAGAGAAATGCAGATCAGTTGGTCTTACGATTGCCGAGCTGAGAGTACGTAACTTGTCTGAAACTAAATCCGCTGTGAATATACTTAATACTGTAAAGAAATGATCTATAAACTATATAGACACAAATGGATTTCGTGTGAAACATAGATTGAAGCAAAAGCTTTAAAATATTGTAAAACGTTCTATGTGAACTCAGCTTCTACTAAAAGAGTCGGGCTGAAATTTGGTGTACATATGTCCTTTAGCTAGAAGTGTGATATATAACAAACTAAGTCGAATCGGAATACTATAGCCTATAATTACTTAAGATAACATTAGGAGGAAGGAAAATATCAAACAACACTAAAAGCGGCTCAGCTCAATACATAAAATTCAAGCCACAAAAATGTTTTCAATCGAGCAAGCTTCAAATATTTGTGAAATGTTCTATAAGAACTCAGCTTCTACTGCAAGAATCAAGTTTAAACTTTGCATAGAGACGGTTTTTGGGTAGACCTGTGACATATACTAAATTGAGTTCGATCAGATTATTATAATAAATAGTTCTTAAATAAATAAGACGAAAAATAGAGATATCAAGCAAACACTTTAAGCAATTTTATTGATTACAATAAACTAAAGGCCAAGCATAGGTTCAATCCAGCAAAACTTTAAATATCTGTGAACTGTTCTATGTGAACTCAGCTTCCAGTGCACGAATCGAGCTGAAATTTGGTATAGAGTTTACTTCTAGTTACAACTCTCACATATAACAAAGTGAGTTGAATCGTCTTACTAAAGCCTATAATACTCATAGAAGCTAGTGTTTATGGTATACACGAGTACTCAGTTCAAATTTCAAGTCTGTAGCTGTCGAGATCGCTGCGCTGATACGAACGGACAGACGGATAAATAAATACTCGATCAACTCAGTCAGCTAATCAAGAATATATCCACTTTATGGGGTGTGGCACGCCCCCTTCTGCCAGTTACGTACATTTCCATTTGGGATTGTTGAATTCCCATTTGGGATTGTTGAATTCCCATTTGGGATTGTTGAGTTGTAACCCTTGTGGCGATCTGGCAATCCATAACTATTTATAGCTAATCCAATCATCGATATTTCGATAAAAGCAAATAGAATAAGCTCCCATTTCCATCGACTGGAAAAGTAGAGAGTCGGAGTTTTGCATCAAGCATCAGCAGAACATGTCCCAAACTCATCGGTATTTCTGAATTACTACAATTGAATCCTAGACATTTTATATTCATAAAAGGCGTAAAAAGAAATATAGTTTTTTAGAGAAATCATACACTTGATATATATAGTAAAATGGCTATATGACAAACTAAAAGTTAATGCTGAGCAGTGCAGGGTATCTGTAAGGCCAGCAGCATTTTCATTTATTTATTTCAAGCCTTGACAGACAAAGATAAACGAGCTCCGTTTCTTATGGCCGACCCAAATCTGTGTGGAGCCATGTCAACATCGTACTACAATAGATCTAACATATCTATATAGCTTATATGTCAACAATTCCTGAAATAGGCTTATCGCAGTCAAACTCGCTTTTTATAGTTCGACAAGCCTTCTATATCTATCGCTCATAGGTCATCTCTATATCACTCTCTGGCCAGACTTCTCCAAGAACTAATGGAAAGATAGCTCTGAAGTGTCGGTCTGGGACACCTTGATCTTTTATCGCATCAGGTATTTTATCAGTTCCATCAAAAATTCTTCCGAACAGTTAAATGATATTGCCCCTTGGTTTTTTTTTTGGTAGTTCCAAGAGAGTTCTCGGGGAGAAGGTGAGAAATTGAAGGGGCTTCTCTCGTTAGCCCCACTCTCTGCTTAACCATGATAATATCTATATCTAACGCAGCCTCTACTGTCTTCTAGTTCCCTAGCTATTAGATCAGCGACTCTCAACCTCAACCTCAAGATGGCGATCAACGTGAAGGCCCTGCTGGCCATGATCTTCGTCTTCATCGGCTGCTGCAGCAACGTCGTCTTCCTGGAGCTGATCATCAAGATCGACCCGGGCGCTGGCAATCTGATTACATTTCTGCAGTTCCTCTTCATCGCCCTGGAGGGGCTGATCTTCACCTCGAAGTTCTTCACGGTGCGGCCGAAGATCAGTTTGCGGGACTATGTGAAGCTCGTGGTGCTGTTCTTCGGGGCGAACGTGTGCAACAACTACGCGTTCAACTTCAACATACCGATGCCGCTGCACATGATCTTCCGCAGCGGGTCGCTGATGGCCAACATGATCATGGGCATTATATTGCTGAAGAAGCGCTACAACCTGAGGCAGTACAGCTCCGTGGCGATGATCACGGTGGGCATCATCCTGTGCACGCTGGTGTCGAGCGGCGACGTCAAGGACAACACGCACCCCACGCTCAAGGTGGACACCTCCTTCTCGGACTTCTTCTGGTGGAGCGTGGGCATTGCGCTGCTCACGATCGCCCTGCTGGTGACAGCCTACATGGGCATCTACCAGGAGGTGATCTACAAGCGCTACGGCAAGCACCCCAACGAGGCGCTCTTCTACACACACATGCTGCCCCTGCCCGGCTTCCTCATCATGGCCAGCAACATCGCCCAGCACTGGAGCATCGCCGTGGCCTCCGAGACGATAGCTGTCGCTCTGCCCGGCACGAGCTGGTCGCTCAAGTTCCCGCTGATGCTCTTCTACCTGCTGTGCAACGTGGTCACCCAGTACATCTGCATCAGCTCCGTCTACGTGCTGACCACGGAGTGCGCCTCCCTCACGGTCACCCTCGTGGTGACGCTGCGCAAGTTCGTCTCGCTCCTCTTCTCCATCATCTACTTCCGCAATCCGTTCACCATCGCCCACTGGCTGGGCACCGTGCTCGTCTTCCTGGGCACCGTGCTCTTCGCCGATGTGCTCGCCCAGCTCTGGGCTGCCTACAGGCTGCGGGCCGAGCATCGCCACGAGGCGGAGCCGAAGACCGTCGAGTACAGTCGGATATGACAGGCCGGATAAGTCGGGAGCTAGACAAATGCATTTCACTATTAAAACGATTCACAATTAGGATAAGAAAACAAACTGTTTTTTTTTTTAATGGGACTCACTCAGCAAATAGTACGTGTGTGTGTGTGTGTGAGCTTATATATATGTATGTATATATGAGTTAATACTTATGGAAATCGGAAAATCGTGTTATCAGTTCACACATTCGCAATAAATCGCACATAAATGTTAAAATGTAAATTTCAAAAGAACAGAACGGGTAAAAAAAAAGAATATATAATATATAGTCGCCCTTGAGGCCATATAAAATACACGATTCGTATGACAGTTGGACATGAAGCCGGAATATACATATACGCAGATATATATACATATAAGTGGAGGGATATATATATGTATATATAGGTATACGTATGGCAGCCCATTGGCGGTTGGCAGATAATCAAGTACAATTAGCCTATTGCTCGTCCTTGTCCTTGGCGCCATGCTTCAGGATGCGCGTGAACTCCAGATAGTCGAATAGGCCATTCTTGATGGGCGCCTCCCGATACATCTCGTCCACCTGAACAGGAGAGTTATAGATTATATATATATATGTAAATATGTTATCCACTCACATCTTCATCTGTGAAGCGATCGCCCATTGTGGTGAGCAGCTCGCGCAGTCGATCCTCCGGCAGCACGCCCATGTTCTCCTCGTCGAAGCAGCCGAAGGCATTCTTGATCACGTCCTCGGGATCGGTGCCCTGCAGGCGCTCGCCGAAGAGCGTCAAGAACATGGTGAAGTTGATCGGGCCGGGCGCCTCGTTCATCATGCCATCCAGATAGTCGTCGGTGGGATTCTTGCCCAGCGAGGCGAGCATATCGTGCAGATCCTCCTTCTCCACGAACCCATCCCGATTCTGGTCGATCATATTGAAGGCCTCCTTGAACTCGGCGATCTGTGCCTGATCGAACATCGCAAAAACGTTCGATGTGGCGCGCTGGGCGCGCTTCTTCGTCGTTGCACGACGTCCGGCGGTCTTGCGGGAGGACATCTTCTAGCTGTGTGTGTGTGTGAGTGTGTGTGGGTATTGGTGATGTGTGAGTGTTAGCTAGAAATAATATAAAAAATAGAAATATTAGCTGCACTCGAGTCAATACGTGTCTATATATAGCCAAAGCGCTGCAGCTGCGGCGCCACTTCCAAAGCCAAAAGCCAAAGCCAAACTGTGTCAACAGCAAAAGCTGAAAAAGCAAATGCTGATCGACGGCTGAATACGCTGTAAACACCTAAATAATGCCCCTTAGGCTTAGAGCTAAAATATTAAAGTATCTAATCTAATCTAATACAACAAATTTTTTTGTTATTATTTATTTAAATATAATTTTTTAAAATATATTTTTTTTTATTATTTTTTAAATAACTTTTAATAATTTTAAATATTTTAAAATATATTTTTTTATTATTTTTTAAATAACTTTTAATAATTTTAAATATTTTAAAATATATTTTTTTATTATTTTTTAAATAACTTTTAATAATTTTAAATATTTTAAAATATATTTTTTTATTATTTTTTAAATAGCTTTGAATAATTTTAAATATTTTAATATATATTTTTTTATTATTTTTTAAATAACTTTTAATAATTTTAAATATTTTAAAATATATTTTTTTTTATTATATTTAAATAAATAATTTATAATAACAAATTTCAGCTTAAGTGTACAAAACGAATTGCAAAACCAATATGCCTCACTGCACTGAGCGCACACACTCTCTCACTCACACACACACACACTCACATGCATGTACGAGCGAGTTATGTGTGTGAGTCATGCAACCAAAATGGCAAAAATGACAACGTCAACGGCTGACTCCTACTGTGCTTGTGTGTGTGTGCTTATCAATGCGGTGTCATTTGCTTTCAATGAATAACAAAAAGCAAATACACACACACACACACATGCAGCGCAGCCTCGCTTAATTGAAAGCCCATAAAAGGAATAAAAACAGCAGCCAAAAAGCGCGACTTATGCATGTGTGTGTGTGTGTGTGAGTGTGCGTGTGTGTGTGTCTTATTTACACAGACAGCTGCGTGCTGCAAGAGCCGCGCCCCATTTTGGAGCCCACGAATTCCACGTAAAACACTTACAAAGCGCAAAACTTTGCTGCTTCTTTTTTTGTTGTTTTCTTTTATTTAGGGCTCCGACGCTGACTCATACACACACAAACGCACCACGACAAACACACACACATATAAGCAGAGGCAGAGCCCAGTGCAGAGCGGGGCGGCTGTAGTATATGGTATATGCCTTTGTTGCTTGCACATTTTCTTTTTGTTACATAAATAAATTTGTCAGCTTACCAGTTGCCGGAACGTATGAACGTCTTGTTTTTAATACTTGTAATTTAACTGTTGCCGCTGCAGCTTGTTTGTTGTGTGTTGTTCGCTGTTTGCACAGATGACAAATGCTTGTGATATCGATAGGGACGATAGCTTTTATATTCGATACGCTGCGTGCCCAGGCAGACCAAATGCAACTCTGTGTAGTAGTTAGTATTTTTTCGTTTGGTATTTATTCGGCAACAGCTGTGAAGCTGATGCTAATTAAATAGGCAAAAAACATATAAATAAATTATTTAGTAGTATTATAATTGGATTCATTCAAAGCAACACTTGAGCTACTTAATTTACTGCAATGCAAATTTAAAATATATTTATTTAATATTACTTTACTCAAAATGGCAGCTATTCTTTGCCCATAATGTTATCGATTAACGACATCAACTCAAAGCGCCACTTTTAAAAATGCAAATCGTACTGAACAGTGTGTTGCAATATTAAAACTTATGAATATAATATATTTAGAAATATATACGATTTTTAGTACACTTACATATTTTATTACTAATTTCCTACAACTTCGCTTCTGTGTGTGGGCACACTTGTTTGGCGGTGCTCAATTGTCAGTGTGACCATCTCTCAGCTAGTCACAAAATGCCACTCGCTTGCTGCTCGCCATTTGTGCGGGTTATCTGCCAAGGTGAGCTCAGCCACACCGACGACAGTGGCTGAAATTCGAAGCGCAGCAAATACACACGGCGACGCAAGAAGGGCCAAAATAAACAGCAACAGCAACAGGGGCAGTCGACCGAACGGATTTATTAAATGCACATGCATATTTATTTATAAACTTGTTAGCGTACGCAAACGTGTTACAAATGTGCCGCAGTCCGTGCTAAGTGTGCCCAAGTGCAATTATCGAGCGCAGCCGCCTGCCGCCTGCCGCCTCCTTCGTCCGTTATTCTTGTTGTTTTGTTGTTGTTGTCGCTGTCGCTGCTGCTGCTGTTGTTATTTGTGTTTGTTGTTTTTGGGTGCTAATATTTTGTGTGCCAGTGGAAATTCTATTCAATTCTGTTGCGGAAATTAAGTCGCGTATCGCAGTGTCTCTCTCTGTGTGCGTGTGTGTGAAAGAAAAAGGTGAAACAAAAAAAAAAGGCGCAGTTGCGGCTGCCGTCGCCGTCGCCGCAGCGTAGCATTCGTATGCAAGAATTGTCGCTGCTGTCGTCATTATTGTTGAACGTCGGCGTCGCCGTCGACGTCGCCGCGTCCGGTTTAAATTCAATCAAGCGGCAAGCGAAATACAGCAAACGATAAATTAAATAAAACATTGCCAACGTCGCATTGTTGTTGCTGCTCCTCCTCCTCCTCCTCCTCTTCTTCTCGTATTTTGCTGTTGTTATTGCTCTACGCACTCACTCGAGCGCTGCTCGCTGAACGAAGCCTTCCGCCGCCCGTCTACCTCGCCGTTAGCTTAACGAAACTTGCGCGAGTGCATTCAACTCACGCATTGCCAACAACAACAACAACAACAACAGCAGCTGCTGCCGTCAAAATGCTGCCGCGTCTATTGTGAATTAGCATACAGAACTGAACGAAACTTTTGTTAAGCTTAAGCCGACTGCGCCGCCGACTGCGCCGCCGCCAATCGCAATGCTCGCTAACGCGCCGTCAACGTCGAGCACTGTCTCTGCCTCTGTCGCTGCCTCTGCCGCTGCCTCCGCCACAGCGGACAGCTGTGACGAGCGCACGCGTCTGCTGGGCAGCGCATCGACGCCAACGCCGCCGCCGCTGCCGCTGTCGCCGTCGCCGCCAAAAACGCTGACGCTGCCGCTGATCCATGCAGCGACGCATCCGTCCCGCAGCAGCAACAACAACAATCACAGCGGCAGCAATGGCAACAACAACGACAACGAAACGGAGGCCAGCAACAACAACTACAACAACAACGAGAACAATCGCAGCGACGCCGACGACCTGTCCGAGGAGACGGCCACGACGGCCGGCGCGGCCGACTCGAGCGATCAAAGTGATAAATTCAACCGCCCGCCCACCACCACCCACAGCCAGAAGAAGCCCAAGCTGAGCAAGCTGGGCACCAAAAGCGTCGGACTCAAACGGTGCGTAGGCATAGCCAGGCGTAGGCTCCCAATTCCCAATAAGACTAAATGTGAAGTCCAATAAGATATGGACTAAGACGAGTAACTCAATAAGACAATTAATAAATCGAATTCCAATTAGAGACAAGGAATATATCGACTAAAATATGATTGCAATAACTCTAATTCCAATAAGACTAAATGTGAAATCCAATAAGATGTGAACTAAGACGAATAATCAAATAAGACATAACTAAATCGATTTCCAATTAAATACAAGCAATATATCGACTTAACTATGATTCCAATAAGACAATAGCTAACTCTAATTCCAATAAGAATAAATTTGAAGTCCAATAAGATATGGACTAATACTGTAACCCAATAAGCGAATCACTAAATCAAATTCCAATTAGAAACCCGCAATATATACCGCCTCAACTATAATTGCAATAAGACTATATGTAATTCCCATGCCAATAAGACTAAATTTGAATTCCAATAAGATGCGAACTAAGACGAATAAAACAATTAGAATCCAATTAGATATTAACAATATACCGACTCAACTATAATTCCAATAAGACGATGTGTAATTCTGATTCCAATAAGACACGATCTAAGACGAAAACCCCAATAAGACAATGACTAAATCGAATTCCAATTGGAGACAAACAATTGATCGAATTTACTATGATTCCAATAAAAATATATATTTAATTCTAATTCCAATAAGACCAAATGTGATTTCCAATAAGATACTCGAATAACACAATAAGACAATACCCAACTCGAATTCCAATTTGATAAAAGCAATATATCGACTAAACGATGATTCCAATAAGACTATATGTACAGCTATGTTCAGTAGAATGATAGCGCACTGAAAGCACTGAATGTTGGTCATCACAATTTAGTGATAAACACAATATTTTTGACAAAATTTGATGCAATTATTAAGTTTAACATCTATTCTCATTAATTAGATGCTTTTTTGTTACAAACTTAGGATATGTGCACTTCAGGGCCTGAGAAGGAGAAAACTCCTAAATTTGAGCTGTTCACAAGAACGATAGCAGTTACCAAAAATAGAAAAAAAATTAGAAAAAACCTTTTTAACATTACTCTAACTTCATATATCATGTTTTACACATCTGCTTTAGTGTAATACTTAAATATAAATCCGTTATGTTTTACTACGACTTTGCATTTGCATTGCATGGAGTCGATGAGGTCCTGGCACCGTTTCAGAGCAGCTACCACAACTCTTATAACATCCCCACACAGGTTTTCGATAGGATTCAGATCCGGGGTCAGAGCTAGCCATGCCATAGGGTCGTTTTTTTTTTTTTTTGATACCAACCACTATTATGCGAAAGGGCTCGTATATTTCGGGTCGTTATCCTGCTGGAAAGTCCATTTAAAAGGCATTCTACAATTGGCAGATGCTAGGACTATATTTGCAGATGTAGACATTTATGCCCATTATTCGAGTTACTCACATGGGTTGTACTACATCCAACATACGGAAGATGTGCCCATATCATAATGCTCAGACCTTCGTACTTAATCATTCAGTGCGCTATCATTCTACTGAACATAGCTGTAATTCTGATTCCAACAAGATACGAACTAAGACGAACTCGAATTCCAATTGGATAAAATCAATATAACAACTAAACGAAGATTCCAATAAGACTATATATAACTCTAATTCCATTAAGATACTGATTAAATCCTATTTAATTGAATTTGAATTTAAAATTAAATAAATCTAATTCCAATAAGACAGCAAATAAATCGAATTCCCATAATTAATCTCTTTCTCTCTCTCTCCCTCTCTCTCTCTTCCTTCCCTTTCTCCTTGCAGCGTATCCTTTGGCTCTTCGAAGGGCTCCATGGTGGAGACTTTGGTGTTTGAGACGCCGACGCCGCTCTCCGAGCACGTGGAGCCGAGCTTTGGTTTCGATGCGGCCGACGCCGCTGCTGCTGCCGCTGCCGGCGCTGCTGCTGCTGCTGGTCACCCGCTGCTGGCAGCGAACACAGCAGCAGCAGCGACGCATTTACCGCTAGTCGGCAGCAATTACGCCACCTACGGTGACTATGCAAAACTAAATATGGACGACAGCGGCATCGAGGTGCAGGAAGAGTAAGTACAGAAAGACAAAGAAGAAGAAGGAGAATAAGAAGAATGAAAAGAGATGGCAATTAGTGCAAGAGAAATGCCTGACGATCGCCAGTGCAATGACTGCGCGTGACGTCATCGTTTGTCCACGCTGGTGGGAACTCGAACTGAACGAAGATGAAAGAGAGTTTGATGCGAGGCCGAACGGTGTTTAATTAGCAAGTTGATGGTGGGAACCGACAAACTGGACGAAGCTGGCATAGAGTTGAGGTGTGGGGAGGGGAAACGAAAATGAAGATTCGTTCAGTTTTTAATCGCAGTTTCGTTAAGATGAAAGAGCTGGCAGTTAGTCGCTAATGATGGGAACCAAAAACTGAACGAAGCTGGAAAGCGTTTAAGAGAAACGGAAATGAGAAGTTGATAAGTTTTTAATTAATAGAAGTTTGTGGTTTCGTTGAGATGGAAGAGCTTAGAATGCTTAACGAAAGTTAAGAGAGACGGAAATGAGGAGTCGATAAGTGTGTATGAGTGTAGTTTCGTTAAGATTAAATAGTTGGCAGAAGCTGACGATGGAAAGTTAAAGCTTAACGAAACTGGAAAGTATGAGAAGTCGATAAGTTTTTAATTAATTGCAATTTGTAGCTTCGTTAAAATGGAAGAGCCTAAAATGCTTAACGAAAGTTAAGGGAAACGGAAATGAAGAGTCGATCAGTTTTTAATTGATGAGAGTCTGTAGTTTAGTTAAGATTAAAGATATGTCTGTTGCCAATAATGAAAACCGAAAACTGAACGAAGCTGGAAGAGAGTTGAGGTGTAGAGGGGAAACGGATAAGGATTCGTTCAGTTTTCAATTAATTGCAGTTTGTAGTTTCGTTAAGTTGAAAGCGCTTAAAATGCTTAACGAAAGTTAAGAGAAACAGAAATGAGAAGTCGATCAGTTTGTAATTTCGTTAAGATTAGAGAGTTGGCTGAGCTGATGATGGGAAGTAAAAGCTTAACGAAGGGAAACAATGAGGATTCGTCCAGTTTTCAATTGATTGCAGCTTATAGTTTCGTTAAGCTGAAAGGGCTTCCAATGCTTAACGAAAGTGAAGATTTTAAGAGGAAAGGAAATGGGCATTCGATCAGTGCAGCAGTTGCTACCTTCGTCAACTTGCTGCCTTCGTCAAGTGCAGCATTTGCTACCTTCGTCAAGTGCAGCAGTTGCTACTTTCGTCAAGTGCAGCAGTTGCCACCTTCGTCAAGTGCGCGTCTCCCCGTTGCGTATGCAAAGTGCACAGAGCGGAAACCCGACTCACGCGCCCATCTCTGGCACAGAGCTGAAAGAAGAGTTAATGAACCCTTTTTTTTTTTTGATGCAGTTCGTTTCGTGCATTGCGCTGCTTCCACATGCACACAGAGACAAGAGAGCAGCGCGGTACGTGCTCTTTTGTTTAATGGATGTGCTCCAAATTGGGGATTCTACTTTTATAGCGCATTAAAAAAACAAAGAAAAAACAAAAGATTATGAGTGTAATTTTTTATTTTGGCAGCTTTCACTTGAACATAAGCTGCGGGCTGAGCTGCAGCTAGCTAGGCCTAAGCCGCACTCAATCCAATTGGCATGCATTCAACTCTGCCCACAACACAAAAGAGAGAGAGGGAGAGAGAAACAGTTTAACTTTTTATACCCTGAGCCCATTGAAAATGGGAAATCAGGGTATAATGTTTTTGTTGGATGTATGTAACAGGCAGAAGGAGGCGTGGCAGACCCCGCAAAGTATATATATTCTTGATCAGGACGACAAGAGAAATCGATTGGGCCATGTCCGTCTGTCCGTATGTTTGAACGCGTCGATTTCCGAACATATAAAATCTATAGACTTGAAATTTTTTATGTAGGTCCGTGTATAGCACGCGCAGATCAAGTTTATTTTAAAAAACCGATAACTATCCCCAATTAATTGTTATCGATTAAAAACAAAATCGATAAAATTATATCTCGTCCATCTTTTAAGCTAGAGACACCAAATTTTATATTTAGCTTTATATGTATTTTATGCAATTTTGAATTTTGTTACATTTTGGATACCGGCCCCAAATTCCCCCAAATTCGATGAAAAGCCCAGATTCGACGGGGCTCAGGGTATCCCCTAGTCGGTCACGCCCGACTAGAGTTTTCTTACTTGTTTTTAAATCGATAATTACGTGGGGAGTTTAAAGGAAGCAAATGAACTACATCTGATAAGACACACACACATGAACTCTCTCTCACACACACACACTCACACACACACAGGATGCGCCGCTCTGTTTACCTAGGCTGCTCTCTTCACTCCCCTCTCTCTCTCCTTTATCCCTGCCTCGCTTCGCTTTGCCACCACCAACAACTCCAATTGGAGTTTTTTTTTCAACTGTTTTGTTCTGCGCCGGCGCTGCAGCAGCAGCAGCAGCAGCCGCAGAATACCGTTAAACTGCGCTGCTGTCGTTGCCATTGCTTACATAATGTCGCGCTATGTGTGTGTGCGTGTGTGTGTGTCTGTGTGTGTGTTTGCATTTTAAAGCATGAAGTGGGTCAACTTCATTTGGTGGTTGTTGACCCACATCTCTTGCCTGTCTCTCTCTCTCTCTCTCTGTGTGTGTGTGCGTGTGTAACTGTTGTCTATCACAACTGCGCCACACCCACGCAGCGCCCTCCATAATTAAAGCCCGCCTCATGCGCTGAGCTGTTTATCGATAAGCTCAGTCGCCCACGCATTTCCTTTTTTGAAATTTGTTTGGCTTATTGCGCGTGGCCTCATCGATAGCACGCAGCGCGGCGTTGCCAGAGTTCGCACTTATTTAGCTGACCTTTCCCGTTTGACTCACGCTCTCGCTCTCCCTCTCTCTCTTTCACTCTCTTTCGTTCGCCCTGTGCGAGCTTTAATTTGCCGGTCGCTTGAAGCGCGACCGCGTGATGTCATCGAGCGCCACTTGCTGCACGCAAAGAATGTTCTTTGGCTGGGGAACTACAGCTACTTCATTTTGATAGAGCCGTTAATTTCTTCTTGTTTTTTGGGAAGTGTTCTAACACTGGGATACCCTGCAAAAGAGGAGGGAATGATCGATGGGTTGAGTCGAGGGAGTTTGATTAGCAAAGAGAGAAAGGGGAAGAGAGAGAGAAAGGCAGATGAAGTGAACGAAAGAGAGAGATAGGGAAAAAGAGAGAAATAGAGAAAGAGAGATAGAGAAAAAGAGAGAGATAGAGGAAAAGAGAGAGAAGAAGAGAAAGATCAAGTAATGTATAAGAGGTGACAGAAAGAGAGAAGAGAAAAGAGAGAGAGATAGAGAGAAAGAAATAGAAGAACGAAACGAACAATAGAGGATAGAGGACAAAGAGATAAAGACGAAAGAATAAGGAAGAAGAGAGAGTGGAGGAGGTAGAGATAGATAGAGATAGATAGAGATAGAGATAGAGATAGAGATAGAGATAGAGATAGAGATAGAGATAGATAGATAGATAGATAGATATAGAGATAAATAGGTGCAGAGATAGATAGATATAGATGTTTATATATACATATAAATAGATAGTGAGAGAGAGGAAGAGAAGAAGAGGCAGTGAAAGAGAGACATAAGGCAGAGGATAGAGGAGTGAGAGAAATAGAAAAGAAAGGAGAAGGAAGTAGAGAGAATGTGGAAGATACAGATAGATAGAAAGAGAGAAAGAGATATATATATAGAAAGAGAATGTGGAAGATAGAAAGAGAGAAAGAGATATATATAGAGAGAGAATGTGGAAGATAGAAAGAGATATATATAGAGAGAGAGATAGATTGATAGATATAGAGAACGAAACTAGGAGAGAGTA
This sequence comes from Drosophila pegasa, assembly GCA_035046225.1. Lineage (NCBI taxonomy): Eukaryota > Metazoa > Arthropoda > Insecta > Diptera > Drosophilidae > Drosophila > Drosophila pegasa. The sequence continues at coordinate 1,665,876 of JAWNOD010000371.1, forward strand.
AGAGAAGGAAAGAACCTTAGATGTTAGAGAGGGAAGCGAGGAACAGACAAAAAGCAGAAGATGAAAGAGAGAGATAGAGAAAGAAAGATCAAGAGAAAAGACAAGGAAAGAGAAAGAGAAGAAGACATACAAAGAAAACAAAAGCAAAGTGAAATCTAGACAAATATTCCCAAAAATTCAATATTTCCCCATTCAATAGAGTTCTCCTCTTCTACCTCTTGTGCACGTTACAAATCAGCTGATGGAACGTGCATACCCGCAGCTCTGCAGGGTATGGGAGCTGGTGAAGCATGAGAATAGACACGACCATTTGCTGTTATTATTGATTATGTTTATGGGATCGAAGATGGAGAATGTGAATGCGAATGAGATGGAGATGAAATAAAAATGAGTTGAGGCTGTGGCTGAGGCTGAGGTGAGGTGAGGTGCGGTGGGGTGGGTTGGGGCGGGCATTAACACAGTTGGCCCGGATGCTGGGCTGACTGACCCCGGCCAGTGGCGGCGGCCCCCGCCCCTTCTCCTCCTCCTCCTCTTCTTCTTTTGCTTTGTCTTTATCTTGATCTGGCAGCGCGCTTGCCTCGGTAATTTTCAAGTGAATGTCTTGAAATTCGAGCACCTTGCATGCATGTGTGTGTGTGTGTGTGTGTGTGTGTGTGGCTATTGTGAAAGTACATCTGCATCTGTGTCTGTGTCAGCCGATTGATTTTCCGGTGTCAAGCACGTCAGCAGGAAGACGAAGAAGAAGAAGAAGGAGGAGGTGGAGAAGAAGAAGAAGCGACAGCCATTGTCACATTTTGTGTGTGTGTGTGTGTGTGTAATGTTAACGGTAATTGTGCCGCTGGTCAGTCGCTCAGTCAGTCAGCCCTATTACCTACATACACACACACACACACAGTCAGGCACACACACGCACACTGTACGTGCGCTCTGAATAGTTTTGTGGCGGCGTCGACAACAATAGAAGCAGAGAGAGAGAGAGAGAGAGAGAGAGACACAACGTGCCCAATTGTCAGCATCAGCGCGTCCGCCCGTCTGGCAACCCTGTTTATTAACTGTCAAGCACAGTCGAAAAAGAACTAATAAAAAAAAAAAAAAACAAAAAACAGACGCGCGCTACTGCGCCCGTTTCAATACATCTGTGTGTGCGTGTGTGCGTGTGTGTATTGGTGTGCCCCCACAGCAGCAGCAGCAGCCACCCCTGGCTTGGCACGATTTCCATTTATCTGTCAGCCTCCCCAATGGGGCTCTCCAGATTACCTTTTATATGTAGTTACGTGTTTATGTTTCCCATGTTATTATTTTTATTTTCGTTCGCATCGTTGTGTATAACAGCAGCAGCAGCGGCAGCGGGCGGCGCAGCGGCAGCGGGGCCGGCAGCAGAGCGCGCGAGCGCAAAAAAGAGAGCGGCTCTCTTGCGTCGCGGCGCTCTCTTCGCATTACTTTGCATTTTTGTGAGTGCGCAAAAAAGGAGAAGAAAAAAAACACACAAGACGAAAAAAAGTGATGTCATGTTTGTTGGTTTAGCGGCGTTGCCAGATGTGGCGCGTTGGCGTTATTGTTTGTTTGTTTGCCTTTGTTATTATTACAATGTGCGCTTGTGCTTGTGTTGTTGCTGTTGTTGTCGTCGCTGAGCTTATTGCGCATCTGCGACAACAACAAAAGCAAAAGCAAAAGCAAAAAAAAAGACGGGAAATTGGCGCAGTTCGTTTCGTTCTATTGTTGCCGCTGCCAAACAGCTGCCAAATCTCCGAAATTGCCGCCTTTTTCACCGTTTGTTTGCGTTTGGCCAAAAGAATATTGCGCGCATTTCCCAATTGGATTTTTTTCTTTCTGTTTTGTTTACGTTTACTGCGTAGCAGTCGAATTTGTTGAAGGAAGTACAGCAAGATCAAGATGAAGCTCATTTTTGAATAAGGAAAAGAGAAAAGAAAACTAATATAGAAAATATATTTAAAATATTTACACATTTTATTATTATTATTTTATTTAAACATTTTTCACATTTTTTACTAAATTATTTAATTTACATTTATTTTAGCTTCATTTTATTTTCAAAATTACATCGCAGTTAATTTCCAGTTAGAAATACTTACTAGGTGGCAACCTTAGCGCATGAACTTCACAGTTGGAGAGCGCGCGCTGGCTCTCTCTCTCGCGCACTCTCTCAGTTAGCGCGCGCTCCTGCAAACATTTGTGTACGTGTGCGTGCGTGTGTATGTGTGTGTGCGTGTGTGTTGTATCTTTTACTTTTTAGCAGCGAGCTTGCAAGTTTAGCTAGGCAAACGCAGCGACAACGCCAAACAGCCAACAACAAACGAGAATTACGTGCGGGGCGCTCGTTCGCTCACTGCTTGGAATTCGCCGTATTCTTCAGCCACTCGTTGTTATTGTATATTTTTGTTATTTTTTTGCTGTTCTTTTTGTTCTGAATCGTGTTCCGTGTTTGGTGAGTTGCCGTTAACAAACAACCCCAGCAGCCGAGCGCGAAACGGTCGAGAGAGCGAGTCGAGTAAAGGGCATAGACAGCCAGCACAGTGCGGACGGACAGACGGTGGCTCGCAAAAGTAAAACGCGCGTAAAACAAAACACACACAGCAAAAGGAGAAGCAGAAGAAGCAGAAGCAGAAGGAGTAGCAGCAGCAGCTGCCGAAAGTCAAATAGTCAAGTGCGTGAAATTAGTTGTTAACAAATTAAATGCCAGCTAAATGCAGAGTGACAGCAAAAGCGAAGCGAAACGAAACGAAACGAGAAACAACAATTGCAAAAGTCAATCGTGCGTGCCAAAAAGGGACACATAAACACACGCACACGCATGCACACCTACACACCTACACAGTTAGGCAGCAGTCAGTGCAAGTGGTTGGTGTAGGAGGGAGAGAGAGAGAGCGGGAGAGTGAGAGCAAGGTGGTGTTTGCACTCAAAACACCCACCGCAGCAGTGTTGGTAAATGCATGATTTTTTTTCTTTTCCTCCAAATGCCAAAGGCAAAAATAATGTGGAAAACCAAAATAAGTCATAAAACAATGTGAAAGTAATTTGCGCCATTGTAATTCGCCCCATGCACACACACACGCACACACACATATATATACACACTGTTACGCTTAGCCAGTCGCCGCTGTTGTTGTTGTTTGTCCATGGTGGGATGCGCACAGTGAGTTCATCGCAAAAAATAATACACACTAGCGCCCCCTTCAGTTCTCCTCGCTGAACAACAGCAGGCAGGCCTCGTTTGCCCGCCAACGCCACTTCACCACCCCATTTGCCACTCCCCACGCTCGCTCTCTCACTTGCGCGCTCTCTCTCTCTCTCTCTCAGCTCTGCTAATGCTCTGTGAACGCAATTAAAATACTCTGGCCCGACTATGTCTGTGTGTGTGTGTGCTGCCTTCAACAGTGTGCGTTAAAATATAGTGCCTTGTTTGTACATAAATTAGACATAGCTTTAAGTTTAGACGGTGTTCGTGCCCGTTGCGACGTTGTTATTTCTATATATACACATATATATATATACATATATATATTTATATACAGCATGTTTGTGTGCTTATAATATAAATTCTATAATATGGCCATGTGATCGCATCTCTGTGTGTTTTACAAATTTTTGTTGAAAATAAAATGCCGACAGCGGCCGCAGTCACAGTCGCAGTCGCAGTCGACGCAGCAACAGCAGGTACGCGCGCCGCCAAGCAGCGCTGCATTACAGTAAAACAAAAACAAAATGCAGGCCTTTTTTTCTCCAATTGGCATGCAAATAAATTGCTGCTGCGCTGCTGGCGCTGCTGTTTGACGTCAAGTGCAAAAATGTTCAATTAACATTTCGTTCAACTGTTAATTTCATTTTCCTTTTTTCCATTTTTTTTTAAACGTTACGCGCGGGTGGGGCTCATTCACTGACATAAATCTAACATGCACACACGCACACACATACATGCATACATATATTCCTGTACGTTTGTATGTGGCACAGTAATTTGTTAAATTAATTTACGCTGCTCTCAATGCTCGCCTGCGTGCGTGCGTATGCGTGTATGCGTGTGTGTGTGTGCTGTGACGTCGTCCCAGAACTAATTGAAAGCTTTGCTGCGCTGCGCTGCGTCGTTTCGCCGCCTCAACTTGATGCGCTCATCGCTGTGCAAGAACTAAACAAGAACAAACAACAACAACAGCCCACAGCGCGTCTGGAAGGGGAAGAAGTAGAGAAGAAGAGGCGAAGAGGCGTAGAGCGAAGAGCAGCAATGCTCAAGTTCGCTGCATTTGCTTTCCAACACCTTGCACTTAGTCGCCGCTATCTATCACTCTCTCACTCACACTCCCACGCCAGAGCAACAAGTTTTTAGTTTTATTTCTGCTTTGCTTCTTTGCCTTGCTTTAAAGGAAGTTTATGATGAGCAGACAGGCCGCCCCCTCCCTCCTCCTCCCTCTCGCGCCTACAGCAGCTGGCACTTGAAAAACATGAGAAATATACAAAAAAAAACTTGTTTTTCGCTGCTTGTAACTTTGCTTTTTCCTTTTGTCGTGCTGCTTGTTACAGTTGTTACTGTACTGGTTGTTGTTGTTGTTGTCGCATTCGCATATCAATTTCGGCAAATGACGTAAGCTTCACATGTTCAATGAGCCGCCAACAACAACAACAAGAACATTAGTTCGTACGGTGAATTTATGAAGTGTATTTGAAAAGTAAACAGATAAAACAACTTGGCGCTGGCTGATGAAATCGTTTTAGATTCAATTCGTTTCGATTTCCATTCGCATTCGTTGCGCTACAATATTCAGCATGATTGCCATGATGTATACCCTGTAATTAATAGAAATTGTCTATAAATGGATATGGGGCATGGTTTTTACCATTTTAGATAATAGTTGAAAGAGTATGACACTCGAAATACCCTGTAATGACAACTTGAAGAGTTGACTTTTATAAAGTGACTCATATAGAGCACTCGAAATACCCTGTAATTGGTTGAAAATGGTAAATGGAAGGGAAGTGTTTGCAATTGTCACATAACTTGGGTTTGCACTCTAAATACCCTGTAATTATGAAATTGCACAGGCAAAATTTGCTATTTTAAGGCAAAATATATTTAAAAAATAATACAAAAGTGTGTACTACTTGTCGCTGACTTTCTCTTATACCCTGTAATTCATATAGCAGTAAAAACTGCAAATGCTTTGCGGCATCTTCGACCTTATCGGCCGTACATGTGTATATAATTTCTAATCAGTGTTTGTATTTTGGGCGCTGACTACAAAAATCTTCAATTGACTCATGCAACTCGACTAATAATACCCTGCGAATTGAGCAAATGAAGGCCCCAAGGGAAATTACGAGCCCAACTAGATTTAGTTGAATGGAAAATAGGTGGGATGATCAATTTTAGCTGTTATACCCTGTAATATTAGCCCTAGTCGCTGGCCTTGTAGCCTAAACCTGAGTATTCATTAACGCTTCGGTTATAGCCCAATCTATTTCCATATATGCTAGAAAAGTTGCCTGCTCTATAAATAGCCCTTGCTTATCACAACCTCACAGTGTGAATTATCACGCGTAGACAGTTTATGGAATAATTGCTAATCTCTAGAAATTCCAAACATATTATCAACTAGTATAGAAATCTGGGCAAACTTTGTTGCGAGTAAAAAAACTCGAAAGTTTCATATATCATATCGTATCATATCATATCATATCTCAGCTATAAGCTTAAGAAGTCTTAAAAGTATTGCTGTTTTAGTAACTCTAGGGTAGCTAACTAGTCCGTCATGCAGTCTAGTTCCGTAACCTTCAACTGCGTAACTTGTTTGGAAACAACTTTTTGAGCTTCTTTTCGATGAACAAAAGACCCAGATGACTGGCAAAAAACCGAAAGAAACAATAGAAGAAGAGGAAGAAGAAGAAGATGATGATGAAGCTGATGGACAGCGGCACACAAAGAAGTCCAAATCGTAGAACGTAGATCGTAGATCGTAGATCGCATCTGGCCCAACAAGCCAGCAACAGCGTTAAATAGAGCTAAGAATATTGCTTTGCGGCTCGTTTCGAGTTTCCTGGAACCCAACGAAACGCGGCAGAAGAAGAATCGCCTATAAATAGAAACGAAAAAAAAAGAAAAAAAAAGAACTTAGAAAGTAACAAAGTTTTTACGACTTGAACTAGTTGCGAATTATAACGATTAAATATGGCGTCGCCCAGCTAATTTGCATGCATGTAACGGGGCTTAATGGGCCGCTCGTAATGTTATGCAATTGCAGCGCATATAGCGTATAGTTTATAGTATTTGTTTAACGGCGGCGACGCCTTTGTTCCGGCTGAGTTATGACTCATAAATGTGTCCCTTTGCCTCCTCCACCCTTAGGTGTTGTTGCTCTTTAAAGTTGCTTCTTCTCGAAATGAGGTCACATATCAATTAGTCGTAGTCGAGGGCTGGTGCTGCGAGCGACCGAGCTGTGATATCATTCAATAATACCTTCGATAATATGGTTACAGCTAATAGAATTCATTAGCTGAATGCAAAGTTCTTGTTCGCGTTCAATGTCAAATCAGTGAGCGTGTGGAGAGGTTGTCAGATCTGTGTCAATTGCCAAGCATTCAATATCAAATCAACATACGCATAGAGATATATGTATATACAGATATATATATTTTGTAGTGTGCTCCCAAGTTGTAAAAACTATATATTTAAAAGAAAATCGCTTCTTTAGCTGATGTTTGCGCTTTGAATTCATAACTAACTCAAGCGAATGCACGTCCTGGTAAATATATATTAAATGCGCGCCTACATACGTCATATAAGGCTTTCAGACATGCGTTCTCTGAGACTCTATTCTATTTTATTTATCATCTATTTCCTATATTTTATCATCTGTCCTGTATCATCTATTCATTATCTCTTTATATTCATCTTCTAAATTATATTCTTGTTTGAATTATTCCTTATCTCCCATATCCCATCCTATTCCATTTATTCACTATCTTCTCTATCCCATCCTATCATTTATCCCCTATCCTCTGTCCTCTCCTATCCACCTTCCTCTATCTCTAGGGTTGCCATCCGTCCTGGAATTCCGGGACATGTCTCGCTTTTGGAGGTAATGTTCCGAAATCCCGACCAGACACAACCGTCCTGGAATGGCCTGAGGTCCATGTGGTCACCCTATCTAGCTCTATCCTCCATCACTTATCTTCCATTTTATATCCCATATTCTCCATCCTATATCCTCTATCCTCCGTTCTATCCATGTATCTTCCATTCCGCCTTATTCAATCTCCAGTCCAGCTCAGTCTTTCCTCTTACTCTATCTTCGACATTGTCATTCTCCATTATCTTTCATATATATTTGCATCATCCATCTATGTTCAATCCTCGATCTTCAAATACTTCTTGTACACTTCGCCCTTTTTGTGTTAAATGCAAATGAAAAGTTGTCTAATGTGCTAGGTCGCGCGTGTTTCTGTGCCAAGAGCAACACCATTTGAACACGTTGTAATTCGCAACTGGTTTAGGCCGAGACTTGCCTTAAATTAACTTTTAAGAGTTGGTTAACCTCGGCGCTGTCATTTTGGACGCGAAGTCACGTTCGAGTCGCGGCGTAATTCGATAAAATCATGAAATAATGAAACACGTCGAGATACCCTAGGGATTACTGTGCTTCCTGGAAAGGTAGTTCAGGGTCAGCGACACCTCTCACTCTCTACCTCTCCTCTCTCCCTCTCTGTCTCTTATTATATTATGAATGCGACATTAAGTGGCACGCGCTAAAATTGCAAAACTAGTTGAAGCTGTGGCTGGGGTTTTTTTCTGTAATTTGTTTCTATTTTTAAGAGCTTGTCGAGATTTTGCGGTCTTGCCAAGTCAATTTCCATTTGTGGACGAAATTCAATTGGAAAAAATTTAATTGAAAAGTTCAAATCGCTGACGCGATGCGTTGCGACACAAATTGGCAAATGACTTAATTCAATTGACATTGAATTTAATTGGTGGGCAGCCGGCGCTAGAATTCATCATGCGACTGCCCAGCCCAACAACTATTTCGATTTCTAATTTCTAATATTTGTGGGCTCGAATCCCGCAGGGGAATACGCAAAGGAAAGCTAAGTTTTGACAGCGCTATTGTTAGCTAATGGATCAATTCGAATAGGGACTTGATTGATGGACGATTCTAATGATAATGAATCAGGGCTAGAATAATTATAATAAAAATCGTAGTAGAAAGGGTAATGACAATGACAATGAATATGTTAATGCTATTGAAAAGAAGCTGGAGAAAATTAATGGTATTGATAATGTGAAGGATAACGAGAAGGATAAATATAATGAATACGATAATTACAATGATAATAGTAATGAGAAGGATAGACTAGAAATGACAATGGCAATGACAGTCATTAAGATAATTATATAATGGCAATGACAATGTTAATGACAATGACAATGAGCATGTTAAGGACAATGACAATCATGAAGATCATGATAATGATAATAATAGTGATAATGATAATGATATAGTGATAATGACAATGACAATGATAATGATATAGTGATAATGACAATGACAATGATAATGATATAGTGATAATGATAATGATATAGTGATAATGACAATGACAATGATAATTATATAGTGATAATGACAATGACAATGATAATGATGTAGTGATAATGACAATGACAATGTCAATTCCAAAAGGGAATGGCAAACATAGTAAAATTGATCAGGGAAAAGTGAATGTCACTGCCGATAATGATGGCAATAGTGATAATAATATTAATAATAATATCTAACGACAATTGCATTCTCTTTCTCTTGTCTCCAATTGCAGATCGGAGCGTTCGATAGTGCGCGTTTCAATTTACCAAAGCAGTCAACCGCAACAGATTTGTCCGCCAGCCGAATATACATTAACGAGTTTTTCAGATAATTTAGATAATACGTTTAGTAGCTACAATTGTAACATAGACTTTGCGCAGATGGCGGCGGCAACGATGCAGCCAACCGTTGGCCTGGGACCAGCCTATGATAGACAGCAGAGGTACGTAACAGATCTCACTTTAAGCATTTTGCAACACTATTTTAATCGATTCGGTTTTACAGCACTGATTCCGGCTGGGATAATCCGTTTCGTCCCGGCGGCGATTTGTCCAGAGAGGCTGATGAGATTGTTAGCATGATACGTGGTAAGACCTGCTCGAATTGAGCCCTTCTCTGCACTTCTCACTTTGACTAAAACTCATTTCTTTCCCTTGACAGGCGGCAAGCCCATCACGCCCACAGAGGATCGTACAATAGGCAACGGCAACGCACAGCACGGCGATGATAACTGTAATGGCGCTACTGCAATAGGCGAGACAGTTACCAAAACAAATGTAAGCGGTGCCAGGGAAATAGCAAGGGAGGGAGAGCGAGAGAGAGAGAGAGAGAGAGTGATAGCTGCAGAGAGAGAGAGAGAGAAATTTGCAGAGGAATAGAGAGAGCTTCATGGAGACGCAGGGGAAGGAGAGCTACAGAGAGAGAGGACTACAGAGAGTGAAAACGAGAGAGCAGGAGCAGGAGCTGCAGAGAGGGAGAGAGAGAGAAAGGCAGAGAGAGAAGGATGGAGAGAGAGAGAAAAAAAGACAGAGAGAGAAGGATGGAGAGAGAGAGAGAGAGAGAAAGACAGAGAGAGAAGGATGAAGAGAGAGAGAGAGAGAAAGAGAAAGACAGAGAGAGAAGGATGGAGAGAGAGAGAGCGATCGATAGGTAGATAGATTGTAGAGATATAGATATCGGTAAAGAGATAGATCGGCAGAGAGGGTAAGAAGGAGTAAAAGAACCAGAGAAAGAGAGAGAAGGAGAGAGATAAATGGAGTGAAATTTAAGGAGAGCGAAGTTTTTATGAAGTATATAGCAGATCTTTAAATTGTACCAACTCTCAGTACAATTTTGAAGTATGTCATTTGAGAATTACTCTATAAATCTTTAGCTGCCACAATTTTATACACTTCTATATCCATTTTCTGGAAATATATTTGTTTAATGTCTGTCCAAACAGTGTATATATATACATATATATAGAATAGATAGCTTTAATATTACGAATATTGGCACTAGAGATGATATCATTCTCCATGTTTGCAATTGTTGCAAGAACTTATATGTAACTTTGAAGTAGATAAAGATCTTGCAATTGCATTTATATATATATATATAGATTTAGTTTTAGAGATAAAGAAATACTCTTCTGTATAGGTAGATTAGTTATATTTCCGTAAAGACTTTGTGCCTCTTTTGGTTTTGCTAAAACGATTAACCCTTCAACCTCAGCGAATGCTCTTTGAGTGTCTAAATTATAGCTCTTAGCTTTGACGATATATTTTGGGCTCTTTTTAGAAGGTTTTAAAATGTACTCATTGCAGTTTCTGAATGTCTATATACTGAGGTAACTTTAAGATAAGGCATCAAAGGGGAGCAATTTAACTTTGAGTACCTATTTGATACTCGCTGAATTATAGACGTTGGAATTTAGAGGCTTTACAGAAATTACTCACTGAAGTATACCCATTAGCATATATTCGTCTACTCGTTACATTTCTCTCTAGTCAAGATAATCTCCAAATCCCTTTCTCTCTCTCTCTCTCTCTGACTCCTCTCGTCACTCATCTCTCGCTGCACGGCCAACCCGTTGAATGAGTTCCACTCGCTGAATGAGTTCGACTCACTGAATGAGTTCCACTCGCCGAATGAGTTCCACTCGCTGCATGAGTTCCACTCGCTGAATGAGTTCCACTCGCTAAATGAGTTCCGCTCACTAAATGAGTTCCATTCGCTGCATGAGTTCCACTCGCTAAATGAGTTCCACTCTCTCGAATTTACTCGCCATGTTAACTAATCTCCATTTTGAATTCTCTTGCAGCTCTCGCAGAATCAGGCGACAGCACAAAACGGTACAAATTCCCACGGCAGCAAGGTGGCCAGCTCGACAGGTGTGGGCGGAGGCGGCGGCAATGGGGTGGCAAGCGCAACGGCAGCTGGCAAGGCGGAGAGCAATAACGGCGTCACTTCACTGGCTCAAGTCTCAAAGCAGGTGGTGCCGGGACCCACTTCGGCTAGTCACGTGGTCATCGACGAGAAGAAGAACAAGAAAAAGGGATGCTGTGTGGTGCAATAATCGACGAGAAACGAGGAACAGCAAACAGCGAGCGAAAGCAGAAAGAGAAACAGAAAGGGAAGCAGAAACACACAGACAGACACCAACACACACACACACACGCCAGAGAGAGAGAGAGGAGGAGAGGGAGTAGGAGTCCAGCTTGGGCATATGGGGGTTACTAGGGATACTGTGCTGGGGCGTATCATATTTAATGTTAATGTTAAATGCTAATTTTTTGAAGGGGGAAAAGCGAAGAGACCGAAAGCTGTTGATATTTTGAATGCGGCTGCATTGAGAGATTTGCTTAGCTTCTACAAAGCAGACGAGCAAAAGCAAAAGCAAAAAAAAAAAAAAGAGAACAGTAAACGAAACACACACACACACACACATAAACATAACGAAACGAGACGTTAGCTCTCTTAACAGAACAGAACAGAAAAGAACAGAACAGAACTTAACGGAACCAAGAACAGAATAATGTAAATGGCAATGTTATTAGCAGTTGCAGCGGCGCTAGCGGCGACTGTTAGCCGCTATTGCTGTCTCACTCATACACACTCAATGCCCGCTATAGCTGTCGCTGTCTAAGCCACGTGCAGTTGCAGCTTCAGCTTAAAGTTAATTTAAAAGAAAAGAAATGAAATGAAACAACTATGATATATACCTATATTACATATGCATATATGTATATATCATATATATATATATTTATATATTTGTTAGTCTGGATATATATATATATATGTACATGTATATGTAAAGCCGATGCTACAGCAATTACACAGAGCAAATGATGCTGATTCTATATATACATATATATGCAAATATATGTATATATATTCCTTTATATTTTTTTTTTTTTTTTGTAATGTGAGTCGACTTTATATACATACATACATAATATATATATATTATATATATATTTTTTTCGTATTTGTAAAACTAGAGCAGCTTTTTAAAGGGTATTTAAAAAGTCGATAACAAAACCAAGAACAGAAACCGTTTTTTGCCTGCATGCAAATTGAGAAAAGAACAGAAAGATAAAACAAAAGAAAACAAAACAAAAAGAAAAAAAAAACAAAATGTATTTATTTTTTATTTATATGACGATGAAAATAATGAAATTAAATTAAATGTTAAAACCTTAAACAAAATATACAACAAACAAAAATAAAAAGAATACAAATATACACGCAAACATATACATACATACATATATATACAAAACACTCAATAACACACACACACATACACATAGAAAGAGTTACACACTCTGCAATAAGCAGATTGAGAGAAAGAGCATTGAAGCAGAGCTCGCAAAAGTCAAACGGCACATTTTCTGCAGCTAGCCCAGTAGAACTCAGACGCATGCATTACGCACAGAAAACAGCATGCCTTGTAATGTCGCGCACTTATGACTTACGTTTTACTGGGTTCGTTTGAACGAAGGCCAGGCTTTAGGCACATATTGTGTGTGCGTGAGAGAGAGAGAGAAGCAAGCGAGCGAGCTAAGGAGAAATAGATACGCATATGTGTGTGTAACACACACAACCCACCCACCCAGAAGTACACGCATATACAGACACAAGCAACACACACACATGCGCACTGCAGCCTAGTGATATTTGTGCTTATGTAGCGGGACTTTGTTCGCTAGCCAAATACAAAGCTAAACCAAATAGTAAAAGAGAAACACCGATGAGGACCGCCACCAACACCAACACAAGCCACACACACACACACACACACTCACACACACACAGCGTAAGCATTAATGTGCTGCATTTGATAAATGTAATAATATTATTAAAGAGAAACGTAATAAAATTAATAAAAACTAAGAAATTATATGTTATAGCGAGCCCCGAAATACGTGCTAATTCAAGTTTCCAATAAACAAAATCAAGAAAAGAAATCAAAAAACTTTAAGCAAGCAAAAAATCAGAAATAACTCTAAAAACAAATAAACAATGCAAAAAAAACATGAAATCAATATTTAATATTGTATATTTCCGATTCCAAAACGCAAACAAATGTTAAGTTATTGTATAAATCCTAAATAAAAAGCAAAAAAAAGAAAAAAACGAATGAAAAAAAAAACGAGCAAAGAAAAGTAAACAAAGAGAGTTTTTATTTGCGTAGCGCTCTCTTAGGCGCGAGCGGACACGCGGCGCAGCAGACTTCCAGGCGCGTCTGAATATGTCAAACGAATGCGCAGTTGAGGCGCGCCTCGAGCTGCGGCCAGACTCTTCCGCTTTAAGAGTAGCTAGCAGCGGCAGCGGCAGCGGCAGCAACATTAATGCGGAGTGACTGCGCATTAGCCTTTCACCTTTAGCTCAATCAATTCAATTAAACAAACAAATGCACGTAAAATCGTGCTAAGCGCCAATTAAAAAACATAAATAACATTAATTTGAATTAATCTTTTGTGCCGAAAAAAAGCACAAAAAGGAGAAGCAAAAGATTTATGGACTCGACGAAGCGCGAATGCTCTTAAAAATTGGGCAATTGCAATTGGGGGAAAAAAACTCTTAAGCAAAGTGCGCCTGAGCACTTTGATCCCTTTGCTCTTGAGTGCGCGAATGCTAATGTTTAGCAAGAGATGTTTCAATTGAGTGTTTACATTGACGAGTTGAAGTGGGTAATTGCGCTCTTAAGTGGTACTTTAAGTATGAAGAAGAGGCAAAGTGCCTTGCTAATGATTTAGTGTTTGTGTGCGTGTGTGTGGTAATTGGGGAATTTTCATTTCTCTTTCAGCATTTGGGATTTTACCAACAAGAGATCAAAGTCAAATAAGGAAAAAAACCAATTGGGACGTTTGAAACTGGAAACGGGAAAAAACCTATGCTTTGGAAGTAAATGCTTAAGAGAGATTATAGAAATAAGCTGGGCATTTCCACAGCGAATATAGCTGCCAAGCGGGAATTAATTGCAAATGGCAATTTATCAAGACGAAGGAATATTTAGATAAAGAAAATTTTTAATAAAACAGACAAAAATGGAAATTTGTGTAATCATGTCATGGAAGGGAAACATAAAGCTGGGAAATGCATCTATAAAAAAAAAGAAATTAAAAAAAATAAGATAATATTCTTAAGAGAAAATATACATGCATATATAAGAGAGCTTTGCAAAAATGTCACGAAGGCAAATATAAGCATGGGAAATGTAAGGGAAATATAAGCATGGGAAATGTAAGGGAAATATAAGCATGGGAAATGTAAGCGTAAAAAAAGGAAATTTGGGAAATTGGTCAATTTGCCTAAGGGAGAATAAACAATATCTTGGGAAATTCATCTACATAGGAGAGAAATTTTGCAAGCTGGACAATTTGCTTAAGAGAAGATATACTATGAAGGAAAATATAAGCATGGGACATTTAATCGTAGAATGAGGAAAATTTTAGCATTAGACAATTTGCTTAAAAGAAAATATACAAAAGCGTTATTAAGGGAAATATAAGCATGGGACATTTAATAGTATAAAGGGGAAATTTTGAGCATTAGACAATTTGCTCAAGAGAAAATATACAAAAGCGCTATTAAGGGAAATATAAGCATGGGACATTTAATCGTATGAGAGAGCTATGCAAAATTATTAAGAGGAGAAATAGGGGGAATTTAACCATATAATAGGGAAATTTGAAAGCTTAGATAATTTGGCAAAGAGAAAATGTACAAAAAATAGGAATTTTTAGTACAGTACAGAAATTATCCTAAATGTGCCACACGCATGACGAAAAGTATGCGCCCGCATCAAGCCATAGCGCACGTTCCTAGTACACCAAATATACCCTGCACTTGAGGCTAAGAACTACGATTTCGATTTCGATTCGAGCTCGTTTTCATTTTCGTTTGTCGATGGCGACACGAGCCGGCGATGTGGGCAATTTCCTGCTGCCAAAAAGCTCTCGGCGCAACTTTCAACAGTTCGATACGAAAATTTATGGCTGACATTGTTTCTCTCTTC
The DNA here is from genome assembly GCA_035046225.1 of Drosophila pegasa. Lineage (NCBI taxonomy): Eukaryota > Metazoa > Arthropoda > Insecta > Diptera > Drosophilidae > Drosophila > Drosophila pegasa. The sequence goes on from JAWNOD010000371.1 coordinate 1,680,972, forward strand.
TCTCCTCCTTCTGCTGCTGACTTAATTTATGAACCTAATGCGAAAAGACATTCATAACAATTTATCTGGATTTGCGCTGGCTTTGGACATTTATATTTATTCGTTTGTTGTTGTTGTTGCTTCACTAGGATTTGGCGCTAGATTAATTACGCGGGGCAGCTGTCAATTTTCTAATTGCTGCGCCTAAGCAGCAGGCGGAAATCTCGCAGTTCTTAGTTAGTGGTTAGTGTGGCCATTAAAGAGTGCCTCGCGACAGTAAACGCACACGCAAATCAAATATTACTCACACAAGAAGAGGAAGAAGAAGAAGAAGAAGAAGAAGAAGGAGGAGAAGGAGAAGGGGAAGCAGTAGCTGAAGCCAAATATATCTGGCTATCTCTATCCATCTCGCCTCTAATGGCCAAAACTTGTTTCAGCCACAATTCACGATATGACACAACAGACAGTGGCTGACAAAAGTTGAGCTACCAAAGCGTAAAAATGAAGAAAAAATGAAAGAATAATATACAAAATTGAAATGAAAGAAGAAAAATTAAGAAAAAAATGAAAGATATATAGAAATTATAGAAATGGAAGAAGAAAAATTAAAAAAAATAAAGAAATATAGAAATTAGAGAAATGAAAGAAATGAAAGAAGTGTAAATTGTCTATATAAAATATGTAGAAATTAAAAAGTCTCAGAAATGCAAAATGTAAATAAAAAAGTGTAAATTATCTATAGAAAATATTAAAAAAAAGAGTTGAGTTTCCAAAGCGTAAAAAATGAATGAAATATAGAAATAAAATTAGTCTAAGTTATCTATATAAAATATATAGAAAATATTAAAAAAAAATAAATAAAATAGCAAAAACAAAGAAATACTAAATATATAAAATGAAAAAAGTCGAAAAATGGTCCATATAAAATATATAGAAAATATTTAAAACAAAAAAGAAAAAAAAAGGGTCAAGTAAATGCATAAATTATAAAAATAAAACAAGTAAGAAAACTCTAGTCGGGCGTGACCGACTAGGAGATACCCTGAGCCCCGTCGAATCTGTGTATTTCATAGAATTCGGGGGAATTTTGGGCCGGTATCCAAAATTTAACAAAATTCAAAATTACATAAAATACATATAGTTCTAAACATAAAATTTTGTGTTTCTAGCTTAAAAGATAGGCGAGATATAATTTTTTAACTGAATTTTGATTTTGTTTTTAATCGATAACAATTCTTTGGGGATAGCTATCGATTTTTTAAAATAAACTTGATCTGCGCGTGCTATACACGGACCTACGAAAAAAAATTTCAGGTCTCTAGCTCTTATACGGGCTGAAATCGGCGCGTTCAAGCATACGGACGGACAGATGGACAGGGCCAAATCGATTTCTCTTGTCGTCCTAATCAGGAATATATATACTTTATGGGGTCTGCCACGCCTCCTTCTGCCTGTTACATACATCCAACAAAAACCTTATACCCTGATTTCCCATTCTCAATGGGCTCAGGGTATAAAAAGTGTAAATTGCCTATAAAAAATATATAGAAATTATTTAAGCGTAAAAATGAAAGAAATACTAAATTTATAAAAATAAATAAGTTTATTTTGTCTATATAAAATATACAGAAAATATTATAAGACATAAATCTTATTAAATACTACCCAGAAGACTTAGAAATTGTATTTTAAACAACAGAATATAATAATATTAATAGAGAATATATAAATGGAATATAAATAAAATGTTACCATAAAATAAAACTAGCTAACGAACCAAGCAGAACATCGAAAAAACGACTCTAATCGATTATTTTTCAACAGAGTTACACAGCTTTTTACCTTTTGTTAGGGTATCGCCTAGTCGAGCATATGCTACAAATAAACATAGTCAACACAGTCACAGGGTATGTATGGCCACACCCAACACACACTTACGCCAAATGCAGGCATTTACTGGCGTCAGTCAGTGTGCCGCACCTGCCGCACCCTAATGAACCTAATTGCCAATTGCGGTTTTTCGTGCGACTGCAAATTATGGCAGGGCAGCGACGGCGACGTCGACGTCGACGGCGACTGCGACGTCGAGAACAACAGCGTGCACAAAGAATGAAGAGCAAAAGAGAGGAGAGCAAAGAGCGGCTATCAATTGCGAAATGTGTAAACAAGAACAGAAATAAAAGACAACAACAACAACAACAACAACTGCTCGTGTGTGTGTGTGTGTGTGTGCGTCGCACCAATGCACGCGCGCACATGCATATGTAAATGAGAGCGAAAAGGCAGCTTAATTTATGTGTAAAAAAAAGACAATAAACAATTGAGTCGAAGCTGCGCATGCGAAGCACACGCACACACACACACACACATGTAAATGCACACGCGCAGCCCGCGAGCGAGCTAATTAATATGTGCGCATGTCTGCCTAACTAACGAACTAACTGTAAGCGACGCCGCATCGGAAGGGAGCGGAGCGGCGTCGTCGTCAACGACGCACGCGCCAGCTCTCTCTGTGTGTATGTGTGTGTGTGTGCGCGCTTGGAGTCGCGCTGTCTGGCAGTGTAAAGCCTCTTGGAAGTGGAGCAAGTGTCTTCCATCGGCTGAGCGCTTGACGAAAACGTGTGTGAGCCGGAGGCCGCGCGCTGTTAAGCGTATGCGTGTGACGCGCTTACAGCTGGCGGTGCGACGTTGACAACAGTGATAACTGTTTATGCTCAATTGTCACTGTTGTCAACGTCGCATAATAGCGCTGGGCCTCGCTGAGTGCAGTGAAAAGCGCAAGTCTGTTAAGTTGGCTGCATGTTAATTAACAGCGGCGCAGTTGCATGGCATAGACTCTCTGTTAGCCGCTGATTGAGTGTTGATTGAGGGCATTTAACGGGCGCAGAACCAGCTGCTTAAGCACTTTGCTGATCAGTTTTATGGAGTCTTGTGATTGTATTTTAAATTCTAAATGCCGCAACAATAAATCGGCTATTTTTAGCACCACACAAAACTCGCTTTTTTATGATCTTTTTTTTTTTTTTTTTTTTTTTTTTTTGGTGAGGGGAGGAGAGGGGAGCTCAGTGAGCTGCACGGAAAACTCAAATAAATTAATATATTATTTAATAAATAACTCCCAAGCTGCGAATCGTGCTTGATTATGGCATTAGCTATAAGATTTAAATTGTTCTTGCTCGGGCTCTGGGAACCGGCAGTCAGCCTGGCTTTGGCTTCATTTAGATGATTGAATACAGTGAGGTTCGTTCTTCTTCTTGATCGTTTTTAATATAATTAGTATTCAAATTATAATTAAAAATTAAGACAACCAGAAACAAGAAACAAGAAACCAACATCACAATCCATTGTGACGGCGTCTCCCCACCCATTTCTATGCCCGGCCCATAGCCGTTTTATGGCTAGAAACTGGAGAGTTTATAAAGCTCGATTCATCCGTCATCCCAGATTTAATAGACTCTCGGCTCGTAAAAGTTATGTTATCGTCTCCATTGTTCCACGACTATGTCTTGGTTTATTTCCCTCGATTCTAGGCGCCTGGGGAGCAAATCGTGTGGGTTCGACTTGATTTACAGCTAAGATTGATGCTCTTAACTGAATATTTACGACATGCAGATTAAGGCTAGTTTATTGCTTTATATAGAAATAGAAATATGTACATAATATATTTTTGGCTTTGCTTATCAATCAGTTGGTTGGACAGCTACTCAGAGCGTCAGAGAGCTAGTCGTGTTGGCAAGCAGCCGTTATAGTCAGTCAGCTAGTCAATCAAGCCGTCAATCAATGCATCAGTCAGCGGTCACGTTAGCTACCATCAATCAGTAAGTTAGACAGTCAATCAATCAGCTGCCATTCACTAAATCAATCATATATCTATCATGGTTCAATCAATCCATCTTTCAATCTATTGATTTAGCAGTAAGTCTGCACAGCTGTCAGTTTATCAATCAATTTGTCAATCAGTATGTGAATCAGTTAAATAGACTGATAAGTCCATCTGTAAAGGGATCAATCAATCTAGCAATCAGTCAGTCAGCCAATGCAGTGCATATGACGGTTCTTTAGTCAGTCAATCATTTAGATCTGTAAAGTCAGACAATCAATCAATCAATCACAAAATCCATATTACAGTTGTTCAATCAATCAAGCAATACATCAGTCTGTCTGTCAGTTACTCAATCAATCGCTCAGTTCAAGCAGTCAGTCGATCTATCAGTCAGTCAATCAGTTAAAACTTGAACAATGATTGCGTTATTTGTTGGTTAGTCTATGAATCAAAGAGTCTGTCAATCATTCCAGCCATCAGTCAGTCAATCATGCAATCGCAAATTTGATTGATATGGATCTGATCTACTCTATTGCTTGGTAGCTTTTGTCATTTAAAGTGACTTAAATACGTGGTATGTCCGAGTCGAGTTAGATCTTTCGCTGTCAGTTCGAATTTTTATGTTATATTAATATGAATTTATCGATTAACGCCGAGTGGGAAAGACAAATTGGTATTGTTTTCCAGATGCTGAATTTGACAGTGGAAACGAGCAAGGCGGGTATATTGATGGAGAGGCAGTGTATGTAACAGAGCGATCAAATGTTGATATTCGAATTACATATGAAAAGCAAAGCAAGCTTAAGGCATTTCTGTTTCGATAACTATCGATAAATCTCGATTTTATTCGTCTTTCGGACATAGCTCGAGAAGTATAAGAGCTAGAGCTATAAAATTTGGTATGTGGCTTCTAGTGGGGTATACACAGCTTATAAATACCTTGCTTTTCAAATAACTTCACATCACAGGACAGAAATATACCCAGTAATGCGATCTATACTTGCCAAGCAAAGATGCTCGAGAAGTATACGACCTAGAGCTATCAAATTTGGTGTGTGCTTTCATGTAGGGATAGCCTGTCGTAGGGTATCTGCTAGTCAGACAGCTCCCGTTGAGTTAAACATGTGCTGCACCTGCTGCTGCTTCGGCTGCTGCTGCTGCTGTCACCGCGCCCCAAACTCAGCAGCTGAGATCATTGATGAAGTGAACGGATCGTCTACCGTCAATCGTTATTTTTATGAACTGGTTGCCCAATAACTGAATTATGATATGGCCAATAGCCGGGCATAAAGCACGCCGGCTACCTACATGTGGGCTACACCTACCCGAAACATTTATGAAAACACTAAATAAATAAATGGAAAATAAAGCAACAAAAACTATAAACAAGCTAGAAAAAAACTCTGCGTTTCGGGGTAAAAGCAAAACGTGTTTAGCTTTCTATTTAGCTTATGCAAATCGCGACTTTTGGTTATTTATTTGTAAGCCATTATAAATATATGCAAAATAAAAATAAAAACGATTTGCGTAGAAAACACACGGCTCACATAAAAACACCATAAAAAGGAGCAAAAAACAAAAAAAAAAAAATAGAATTTGTTGAATATGCATAACCGGTCAAAGAACCAGAACCACAATCAGAACCAAAAACCTGATTACGACCCGAACTGAGATTCAGATACAGATACAGATCCGCGGATGCGTCAATACACGGATTCTGTTTCCAATCGCGCTGCTTGCCCAAAATTCAATAATACCTCTCTCCCCCTCTCTCTGTCACTCTCTATCTTTATCTCTCTCTTTCTATCTCTCCCTCTCGCTGGATCTGTCGCTGTCGCTGTCTCTGTCGTTCACTCTAATTGGTCTTGCCTGTATTTGTATTTCCTTAAGCTCAATTTAGGCTGTGTTGAGCGAGCAGCACCTATGGATAGACGACTTGAATATACCCGCACCTGTTGAGTACAACACATAATGGCTATAAGACTAAGGCCCTTGTCTCTCTCCCTCTCTCTCTCTCTCTCTCTCTCTCCTTTTGAAAGCTTTTTAAATAAAGTTGAATCAAAAAGGAAGATAGAGAGCCCAAAAGAAAGTAAATATCAACGACAGAAGCTCCCGCATTAAAAGCTCCTTAAAGCTTTATGATATTATGTATGAGCTTATCCATGAAGACGATGTGGAGAGAGAGAGAGAGAGAGCGAGAGGACAAGAGACAGCGTGATTGAAGGACAGTCTAGAACAGGAAAGCTCAAGTAAAGCTTTAGATTCAAACTTTTTTTAAAATATCGAAAATGCATATATCTATATATGCCAATAGAGCAGACTTTCCATGTGCCCACAGTGACACTGCAAGCTGATATACCCGAAGAGCCTACGCCGTGGTGAGGGTATACAAATTATATGCCCTGTTAGATATTATTTATGGCTTAAGAGCCATTTGACAAAGGCGAAAGAAGCGACAACAGCGGGCAGAATAACAAGTTATCCAGTTATCGAATTTCATCTGGCTGGATCTTATCTGCCGGCTGTGCAGCGGGTGCGAGCGAGAGGGCGAATAAAATATAAAAGAATTCATATCAAATATCAATTATAATAATTTAAATTAATAAGCCAGCGAATGCTCCAAATGTGACAGCTTGAAGCCCGAGTCGAAAGCTTGGCAACTGGAGTCGCGATGGAAGCCGAGCTCAACTTGCGATGCGATGCGCATGCATAAATTATTGGCTATCAAGCTATTTAGACGTCATTCAATTAATTAGAAAGGAAGAGAGAGGTGGAGAGCGAGAATGAAGCAAAGCAGGGTAAATAGAAGAGGTTGAAGTTAGTCTTGGATGTAGTTCGACAAGGATAAGGATATAATGTAAAAAAAAAGAGAGAAGGAAAGAGAAATAGAGAGACAGAGTATGAGAGAGATAGGGAGAGAGAGTATAAGAGAGAGAGGGAGAGAGAGAGAGAGATTACGAGCGAGGCAACTAGAGAGAGGGAGAGAGGGGAGAGATAGAGAGAGGGATAGATTACGAGCGAGGCAACTAGAGAGAGGGGAGAGATGGAGTGAGAGACTAGATTAGTAAAGAAGTTATAAATTTCTATGTATCTGCTCAAGCTCTTCGTATGGCTCTATTTATATCAAGTGAAACTTCATGATCATCATATCTCATATACCCTATCTCCATCGTATATACCAACATCTTTAGTCCATTCAATTTCTCTGTCAACAAACGAAATTTCCCTTCTCTACTACTACTAAACAAATTCAAGTTCTCAGAAATCAATTGAAATATCAATAAAAACTCCCGATTCCCTAGCGAATTCCATGAAATTTCACATCTTCCCTCTCCAGATCATCCGATTCCGAATTCATTTGAAATCTCATAAGAGATTTCGAATTCTCTAACGAATTCTACGAAATCTCAAGGCTCGCCTCGCATCATCTAATTGATTCAGTTGCTAGCGCGAAACGAAATCGTCTCGTATGCAAATATCGATAAGTTATCGATAGCATTTAACAATTATTGCTCTGTTTTCGCATCAATTAGCATTGTTAATTTGGCGCTCGGGTCGAAAAGAAAGTGTTTCTTATTTCCCCATTAATTCCTTTAGCAAATTAACAGATCTTCAAATCAACGCGACAAATGCAAAAACAACTCGACTCAGCTCCAGCTCAGCGCAGCTCCAGCTCAGCTCAGCTCGACTTGTTACGCATCGCCTTTGATATGCGCCGAATGCGAAGATTGTTGATTTTCGTCTTCTTCTTCTTCGTCTTCCTCTGCTTCTACTACTTTTTTTATGTTCGTCTGTCGATAGATAATAAAGAAGGCAATTAAAACGCGCGGATCGATAAATTAGCAATTATGGAGAGATGCCAAACGAAACGGGACGAAACGAAACGGAACGAAACGAGATTTCCAAGAACTCGACTCGAGCTAAGCCTCCTCATTCGCCGTGCGACCTATGTAAAGTTATGTAAAGTTCAAGGCGTCGATGATTTGTGGGCATCGATCGAGTCAGCCGCTAAATTTGTTAGACATGACTAAGGCGCGCCAGAATGGGCGAGAAGAAGAAGAAGAAGAGGGGAAATCAAGGCGATGCAATGAGAGAGGGGGTGAGAGAAAATCAGTGAGGAAGAAGGAAGAGAGAGCGAGATGAGGGGGGGAAAGAGTAGAAGAGACAGAAGTCAAATTAGAGAGAAAGGGGTGAACAGAGCGGGGGAGAGGAGAAAAGTGGGAGAGAAGGGATATGATGGAAGGCAATGAGAATATAGAGTATGTGAGAGAAATAGGGAGAGAGAGAAAGAGGAATATGAATAGAATTAGAAAACTAAAAATCAGGCGAAGAGAGGAATAGACAGACAGAGATATGGGGAAAATGAAGAAAAGGAGAGAGACAGAGGGAGAGAGGGAAAGAGAGAGAGAGAGAGAGTTGTGAAAAGAGAGCGAGATAATGAGAGAGAGAAATGCGGAGACAATTAGAGGAAGGACAGAGTAGGATAGAGAAAACCTTGAGAGAATCAAATAATGAGACCCAGAAATAATAAGATAAAGATGTAGGAGAGTTAGAAGGTAAGAAAGAGAGAGAAAGACAGAGACATAGAGAAGCTGAAAGAGATGGAGGTTTGAGGGAAAAAGACAACAGAAAAGAGGCAGGGAGGAAGAAAACGACAGCCAGAGAGAAAGAGAGAGAGGGAGAGAGGATAGAAGAAAAATAGGAAGATAGAGAGAGAGAGAGAGAGTGAGAGACTATAAAAAAAGAGCAAAACAGAAGAAAGCGAGAGAGATGGGATAAAAGGAGAAAGAGACTATGAAAAGAAGAGCTAGATACCGACAGAAATAAAGAAAATGTTAGAGTTAAAGAAAAAGAGAGAGGAAGAGAGAAAGAGAAAAATCTATACAGAGAGGTGGAGAGATGAAAGTTAAAGAGAGAATATAAGATAGTCAAATAAACAATAGAGGTAGAGGCAGGGAGAAAACGAACAGTTGTTCAAAAAGGATAAAGGAGAACAGCAGAATAAGAGTAGAGGGTAAAGAAAGAGAAGAAGATAGGCAACAAATAAAGATATGGAGAATGAATCAACGTTTTATCTAGAGATAGTCATACCAAAGTTACAAGACAATGATCGGAAATAGCGTGAGACTTGGAGTCGCCATCATAAGCGAGAGACATCACGATGTAACTCAGTCCAATAACAGATTACACGTGCGAGAGGTGAGCAGGCAGTCCTTGAGCTGTCCCATAAATTAGCTTCAATGAACGACAAACAATGCGGCAGACCTATTTGATGAAGAGATTGTCGCGGCCTGAGCTGAAGAATGGTTCCGAATGAAGCAATTTGTTGATGTGTTTTCTTTTGAGTTTCCCAATAACTCGTTTGCATAGACCACCAAGAAAGAGAGAGAGAGAGAGGGAGATAATGGATAGATAAATAATGAGAGAGGGAGAGATCGATGGAGATGCTTAGTGAAGACATCACTCCGCAACTGTCAATGGGGCGTGTCGAATGAATTTGTTTAATTTTAAGGTTTTTTTCTTGGCTTTTATGAAGAGGTAGAGGTAGAGGTAGAGGTAGAGGTAGAGGTAGAGGTAGAGTTAGAGGTAGAGGTAGAGGTAGAGGTAGAGGTAGAGGTAGAGGTAGAGGTAGAGGTAGAGGTAGAGGTAGAGGTAGAGGTAGAGGTAGAGGTAGAAGAGGTGTAAAAGGTGGATAAAATGAAACCAAGGCAAAAGCCATCATGAAGATCGCATCTGAAGAGCGTGAAGAACGGCAACGCTTGACAAGCTGCTGAAAACGCTTAACGTTTTCATTAATTCTGAATGAAAACAAGAAAAAAACCCATTTGATTTTGAGCTACGATTAAAGCTATTCCGATTCTTGATTCCGAATATATATATCTCTTCACATTTATTTGAATACCAAATGGCACTCATTCAGGTCGTCTTGGGCAATAACATTTATGTTTTGCATAAGCAGATTGAGGCGTAGCCGCCTCGAATCGCTCTAAGTACACTTGGAGACGTGGGAAATTTGGCAACAGCGCATGGACTTTGAGTTCTTCTTGGCAAGAATTTCTTTAACAATTTGATTTATTTTCTCAATATTTCCACAGGAAAATCATATTTTATCTTAAGTTGTGAAATTTTGCAACAGTGCACGTCATTACCATGGCAACAACGCATGGGCTCCTGACTGACAACAATGCTGGAGCTTTGAAAACTGCAAGGCAACTGCAACTGAAGAGCGACAACAGTGCACTCTGACCCCCAGCATGATGGGGCACTTCGCTGTGAAGACTGGCAACAGCGCGCCCATTGACATCAGACAAAACGAGGAAAATATCAATAAATGAATATTAAATATGTTTTTAAAACGTTTCTAGACTTGATTAAAAATAGATAAACAGAAGAAGAAGAAGAAGAGGGAGAATGTGAAGGAGAATGGAACTCAGAGTTCAACTGAGATCGGAGATCGGAGATCGGAAATGAGGCGCAGGTTGATAAATGTGTTAAATGTGATAAGAGGCCGAAAACGGAACGGCTAATTGAGTGAAGGTTAGCCAAAAGCGAGAGATGCATTAGCATAAAATGAGCAGCCGAAGAATGAAGAGGGAAGGGGGAATGGGGGGGAGTGAGACGGGTAGAGCAGAGATTTCTGGCTCAAGATTGGGTTGCCGTCATTCCCTCAAATGATAAACACAAGCCGAATGGATGCGTAGGGTCTGCAAGGGACGGGGGGACTGGCCCTAGTCCGGTATGGACTCTTCGAAAAAAAAAAATCTTAAACTGGTCTTCGAAATGGACTCCCAAAGCGAATGTCTCGCATATATTAGCGCATGTTTTCCAATAAAAAAAAAAAAATAACAACAATATTGTACGCTTTATAAAAAAATGAATGTTAGGCATGAGATGTATATATACAGATATCGATATATATAGAGATATATATATACACATGTATATCTAGATATTCAATAAAAATCATTAAACTTAAACGCGTATGCTAATTCGTCGATGGCGGTTTTCTAATTTGTTGTCATCTAAGCACACACACACGCAGAGTCTCTCATACACGTCACACACACACGCACACACGCACGCACACACACACGCACACACACACACACCTGTTATAAAAGCCGCTTTTTGGACGGCCCTTCAATGTGCCAAAGTCTGACCAAATACAGTTACATCTCTGCAGAATGGATTTGGGGCTACGGGCGGCTGCCCCAACAACCCAGCAGCCCAATGGCCATTCAAGACAAGCAGAAGAAGCGAGCGGCAGGCATGGAGATGCCCTGTAGTATCTAGGGGGGCTATACCATATAGATCTATACAGCTTAAATACCTATATATAATAAATTATATGATAATTATGCTTTACCTTTATAAGTATTTAGGCTGTAAGAAGTCTTTAAGGTCTTTCTATTTTAGCCCTATTATAATAGTCACTCAGTTCACATGGATATCAAGCTAGTCTTTAATACTTCTAAATCAAAAAAAAAAAAAAAAAAAAACATAAAAAACTTGACTTATGCGATGTAAGACAATGGCATGCCAAATTTCAGCTCTCTAGCTCTGTTAGAAGCTGAGTTCCTATAGATTCTTAGACAATTCTTAGCATTTTTGGGTAGCAATTGCGAAACGTGCACAAAATGTGCATAGAAATATGCTAGATACGATGCAAGGCAGCCACATACCAAATTTCAACTGTCTAGCTTTGCCAGCAGCTGAGTTCCTATAGATTGTTATATGTTTTCATAAGATTTAAGAGTAAGTTGCAATCCATTATTAACAAATGTTAAGTAATTTTAGCTGCGTGTGCCTTGTGTAAGGTCTGACATCGAATTTGCCTAATCTAGCCGTGCTCGTGACAGAGTTCACATAGATAAGTATGCAATTTTTAGCATTTTTGGATATTAATTGTGAAGCGATTACAAAATGTGTATAAGTATATGCTATATATAATGTAAGGCAACCACATGCCAAATTTCAGCCCTCTAGCTCTACCCACAGCTGAGTTCCTATAGGCTATAAGACGAAAAAACAGAAATTAAAGTAATTTCCTTTACTTTTTCTAAGCTCTTAGGGTTATTAGGAAATACTTCTATTGTAGCGACTGGTGTCATAGCATATTGTATGTTGGATTATGATACCCCACCTGATACATTCCCGGGGTATCTCAGCACGCAACGCGTTGACAACTGTCGACGTTCTCGCCATGTCCGCATCGGATTGGGCGCTGCGGTTCGTTGTCCGGTTCGGTTGGGTCTTCTTTTTTTTCGATTTTCGATTTCTTCTTAATTTTGTTGTTGTCTTTTTTTTGCGAGCTGCGACGCCGACGGCGCTTGGCTTGGCTTGGGCTCTAGCAAAAGACCATATATAAGGAAACAAGAAGTGGAAGCGTTTGTATTTATTTGTTAGAACCTGTGCGCAACGCATCTCTCGCTGCGAGTCTCACAGTCTTCACTTGGCAGTCCGACTTGGGATACCCTATAAAAAGCAATTCAAATCACACAGAATCAAACATGAAGAGTTTTGTAAGTTTTCGAATTATTATAAAGAGTTAAAAAAAATTAAAAAAAGTTATATTTATCAAGTGTTGAAAGTGACAAAAGAAAATAACTAAAAAAAACTCGGGTGCATTTTTTTTAAAGTGTTTCAAAAAAAAAAATAATAAAAATATCATTAAATAAAAAAATGTGTCTTATAACTATTTTTTTTTTACTAAGAACTAAAAAAAAAATTAGAAAAAAACTCTAAAAGCTGTGTTCAAAACTCCTTTTAAAAAGGCTAAAATTAACTATAATAGCAAAGTGTCTTAGTTGTATGATCCTTAAAAAAAATGCTCTACGTATAATTTTTTTAAATTATATTTATTCAGCTTTTTTGCTGTCTTTTTTTGGCTTTTTTTCTGCACGTTTTTTTTCAAGAATATTTTTTTTCCGCCGGCGGCATGCTAATTGACATGTTCAGCCAGTTGGTAGCACTTCCTAAAAAATTCCAGTTGTACGAACACTTCGATCTGCAATCTAAACTTTGGCCTTTTCGCTGTATTTTTATTTGCTTTGCATGTGCTCATGTTGCTAATTGATTTCACTCAGAACGTGTCGTGTGTGGGACACGCGCAAGCAGTGTGAGCGTCCATTTCTAACTGCAGGCGCATGCTTGCGCCCTCACACACACACACGTCTGCGCAAGCAATGAGTGACAATTTCTAATTGCAGGCGCTTGCCTGCTCACTCACACACGCTCAAGCAAAGAGCGCCTAAGCTCTAGGCAAGCAATTCATATTACAGGCTCTCGCCTGCTCACTCATACACGCGCAAGCAAAGTGCGTGCAGGCTCGTGCCTTTGCTCTCTCATACACACGCTCATGCCATATTCCAGCTTCTTGTCTGCTCACTCACACTGTTTGCCTGGATCGTCGCGGGCGAAGCATAGGCAAAGTAATGAGCCGCAAAACATTGGAAACGATTTAAGCTCAAGTCAAATAAATCAAAAGTCATTAGCAACAACAACAGCGAAACGTGCGAGACAGAGCGACGGCGCGCCAAGGCAAGCGTTTATAGACGCTAGCAAAACGCCAGCAAAACGCGCGCGCACGCTAACAATTTGATTAATTGCCGCGATTTAAAACGCTTGTTGATCGTGTGTTTTTTTTTTCTTTCTTGAATTAAGATTTGAGAAGCATAAAACAAATCGTGTGACACTTGGCACAGACCACGAGCCACTTGGCCCCTGATTTATGCAGCGCTCGTTAAAATAATATTAAGAAAAAATCAAAAAGTCACAAAAACACGACACAGATTTCCATATTCCGTTTTATATCTATTTTTATCGGCTTCGCTCTCACGTGAACGAACACAAATCAAGCAATCAACTAATCAAACTCCCCTCTCCCCCCTCTCTCTCTCTCCTTTTGGCAGCTGGTTTTGTGCTTTGTGGCGTTGGCCGTCGCCGACGTGAAACACCTGACGGATCGCAATCTGGATCTTTTCAAGTACAACCCGGGCGATATCTACACCCTGCCCGAGGACATCGACGAGGACAAGCCCGCCGTCCACTTCAGCGGCGACGTGATGAAGGCCAAAACCGAGAAGCTGCAGAACTACAACTCGGGCAAGAAGTTCAAACTCGAGTGAGTAATAAATCGATACACCTCGATCGATCGATCGATAACGCCGCCTGTCAGCGATACGCGAGCGGAGCTAGTCTTAAATTAGTCGCGATTCCATTTTGTTGACACCCAACACATTTCGCATATATCGAGATTTATCTTTGTTGACTTTATAGTGGGGCTATTCCCGCAGTCGATAACAATCAATAGCCGGCATATTAAGTAAACTTTAGATGACACAGACAGTATAGAGACAGCTTAACAAGATTTTTGGACTATTTTTGCAGAGGCCACAGTCATTAGGGTAACTCCCTCTAGATTATTCTCAATTTTTATTTTTAGTTCATAATAATAGATTAAAAATTTATTTAATATTATTTGTTTGTATTTTGAATTTTAATTTTAGTAAGATTTTTAATATTTTTATAAATTCAAATAGCTTATATTTAGAGTATGACACTGAAAATGTTATGGAGATTATTTAATCTTTGAATATAGTCAAAACAAAAGTCATTAGGGTAACTCCCTCTATACATCAAATGATGTATGTAATCGAGAAACAAAAAAAAAACTAGCTTAAAAGTGGACATTAAGGGCATTGCCTAATTAAATTGCATTTTAAACTTTTATTTATCGGTATAATAAACATTAAGGGCATTCCACTAGTGCAATATGAGAGGTTTTTTCAGTCATTCCAAGTGTTACCTCAACTTAACGATAAAGAAATAAATAGATTCTATATCAATTTAATTATTTATAATTCGATTACAATAATCGATAGTCGATAACATGCGCTAATCCTTAAGTTAGTATAGTTTTAGATGGGGTATTAAATAGAAAGTCTTATATAGCATTAGATGTACCATATCGGCGTACATTTAGATCAAACAAAGCTTAAATGCCAGTTCGATAACAACGATCGATAACATTAATTTACTCTATCAGATGGTTAGAGTAGGCTGAAATGCCAGCTCGATAACAGTGATCGATAACATCAATTCACTCTAACCGATTTGAGATACAACAAATATATAACTATGCTTCATGATGTAGCATTATGTAGCAATTTCTAAGACCTGCACTACGATTAACACTAATCGATAAGTTATCAATAATTAACAATTGTACTTAGCTTTGCCATTGATAAAGAGCTGAGAGTTCTGTTTAATGTTGGCTTAATTGTCATAATTTCTCATAGACTACACTTTAGTTATGATTAATCGATATGTAATCGATAACAAGTCAATGACAAATTCGATATTTTCACTTTGTGATCGATAAGCTGGCACAATAGCTTCATCACTTCATCACTTCACCTGCATTTCCAATGCAATCGATAATCGATTACTTCTTGCAGACTGAAGACCCAGAACGGCATCGAGGTGAGCAGCGTGGGCAAGCTGAAGGACGACAAGACGTTCGTGGTGAGCGGCTCGTACTCGTTCACCGGCGCCGACGGCAAGCGCTACAAGACCCGCTACACGGCCGATGAGTTCGGCTACCACCCGATCACCGAGCTGGACCTCGACCTGCCTGAGTAAGTAGAGCCCCCCCACACTGACTGCCTGATCCCCTGATCCGCAATGCACCGTCTTCCATGCAGCCCCCAGCCCCTGGCCTCTGCGGGCCCCAAGCCAGCCGCCGACCTGAGCAGCCTCCTGGGCAACAAGAACCGCTTCCAGTTCCTGCAGCAGAACCTCGACAACGAGCAGGGACCGCTGCGCGGCAGCGGCCAGAGCGGCGACGACTACAGCTACAGCGCTCCCGGCAACGGCAACGGCAACAGCAACTACGGAGTTGGCAACGGCAACGGCAATCCCTTCGGCGAGGGCAATACGTACGGCAGCAATGTCAATGGCATCGGCTACGACTATAATCCCCCAGCGGAGCCGTCGCGCCTCTACCTGCCCACGGCATAAGCGGGGCGTGCCTCCAGTCCTGCCGCCAGCCCCCTCGACCCTAAGCCCAAGTATTTAGTCTTAAGCGCCAAGCCCCCCGCAATCCACACTTATCCAGTAGCAAATTTATATAGCTATATATATCTGTATATAAGTATATATATATATTATTTTTTTTATCATCTTTTAGTGTTATATGTATACAGTATATCCTTTGCGCTCCCCAACTCCCTGATCCCCGTACCCCTAGCCCTCCCTCCAGACAAAAAAAGAAAAGAAAAGAAAAACAAAACAAATATGAGACGATGCGATGTGAACACGACAATGAATCTATATATGAATATATATATATGTATATACACTGAGTGATATTAGTAGTAAATAAAATGGCTAAACTAAAATTTTGGAAGTGATCTATTGGGATGACAAGTGGGAAGAAAGCTTGAGCTGATAATGATATCTGTCTCTGGCATCAATGGGGTCTACTTTTGCTTAATAGATTATTGCTACAGTTCTACAAGCTGCTTGTAGAGTTCCTTGTAACCTATATGAATCAATTCGAATTTCCATAGAATATTTGGCTCTAGAAACTATGGAAGATATAGATACTTGTGCCTCCTAGCTACCACGCCCCAAAGTGTCTAACTATAGACTAGTTCACTTGGTAGGCATATTTGGGGTGACCACATGGACCTCATGCCATTCCGGGACGGTCGACTTCTACCCCTCCCCCCCTCACACACACATATTAAAATAATAAAATATAAAAAATCCGCTTTAACTTCACTTTCTTCATATTTACATTTCATTATACAAGTACAGACTTCCCACCAAAAAGGGAAAATTCACTAGTTAATTAGTTCACAAATTAGACTCAAAAGTCTTCTTTTCAGTCACAATTTGTCAAAATTACGATCTTTTGATCGAAACAGTAGGAAACCGGGACAATTTCGTGTCAGGTCGGGACACCGGGACATTAACTCCAATAGCGAGACATGTCCCGGAATTCCAGGGCGGATGGCAACCCTAGGCATATTGGCTTGCTCAAAAGTCTACAAGCAGCTTGTAAGCTACCTTGTAAGTATGCAATGGGAATTATGTTAGTATTCTCTCTGAACTTAAATAACTTTTTGGCTCTGATGAAACAAGCCTTAACAAGCTAGTAAGACTCCGTGCTGGTGTACTTTGGTTTACAAGTTGCTTGTAAAGTGCCTTGTAAGCATGCAATGAACTCTCAAACTCTCTCAACTTTTCGGCATATATGAAAGCCTTAACAAGCTCGTAAGACTTCGTGCTGGACTACTTTGGTTTACAAGCTGCTTGTAAAGTGCCTTGTAAGTAATGTAAGCTAGCTGTAATGAGCTTTATGATACTTTTCCTACAGCATTATTACCAAAAATTGTTTAGCTGCTATAAACGTTTGTCAATTATCTGTAAGCTACTTGTAAAGTGCCTTGTAAGTATGCAGCGATTATTGCTTAGCTTGTATAGGCAGTCGCCCATAAGCAGACTGATTTTTTATTACAAATTTCGTTTATTTCTTCGTTCTCTAAAAAAAAAAAAAAAATCTAGAGCTAAGACCTAGCGGGAGCTTAGCTAGGGGAAGGCGATTTACAATACTGTTTATGATATATTCTAGGTATGTCTATGATGGAAAGTTTAGAGGTTTTTCTTATAAATTCAATTCAGTCAATATAGCCTTATCCGAGCTCATTTTTGAGAGATATAGATAGCTAAGATAGCTTCTCGAGTTGAATATAGACGAACTATATATCTGAACTGAATAGATGAACTCTATATAAGATATATATATAAAATATATATAAGATATATATATATATAATATATATCAGATCTATATAGAATCTGAACTTCATAGATACCGATTGAGTTGCATTTCTTACAGAAAATGCTTGCTCCACATGGAGCCCATGTGGACTCCTCGTATGGGACTGCTTTCTAGGTCAGTGCTGAGTTGTCGAGGAGCGCTTCGATGCGATCCCTGGCCTCCACGTAGGCGGCCATCACCTCCTGCAGGGTGGCGGAGACACTCGCCTTGGGCCTGTGGTCGAGCGGGCAGTGGAGAGCTGTGACGGCATCGGAGTCGTAGGCGTCGTCGTCAAAGTCGCTGTGCTCCTGGAGCAGGTGGTAGCCGAACTGCTGGTGGCGCTGCTGCATCTTCTGCATGCTGAAGAGGAGCGTGCCCGTGCTGCGCATGGCGTGCTGGCGGCCCAGCTCCATGCGGTTGTGCAGGGGGCTCTCGCGCGAGCGGCTCTTGAAGTAGCCGACGAAGTCGAAGAGGGAGCGGCCGCCGATGAAGTAGCGGTTGAGCGCGTCCAGCCAGCTGCCCACGGGCCGGATGCACTGCAGCCGCAGGCCGGAGACGACGCCGCTGGGCAGCGGCGCCAGCAGCGAGCAGGCGAAGTGGGCGTAGCCCTCGCAGCGCTCGCGCTGCCAGCCGTCGACGCTGATCACCTCGAAGTAGATGTGGAGCAGGTGCTGCGGCTGGTGCGACTCCTCGCACAGCAGCGTCAGCTGCCAGCAGTGCGCCAGGTGGGCCAGCCGGGCGGCGCCGCCACCCACGCAGGTGGCCGTGGCGCCGCGCAGCGGGAACGGATCGTGCCGGTTGGCCGGCTCCAGAATCGTGTGCGCCGGCGGATTCACGTAGTAGCGCACGTGGACGTTGGGGTACTCGAAGTGCTGCGCCTCGTGCAGCTGCAGCAGCAGGACGACGCGCCGCATGCGCTTGGGCGGCAGCTGGAAGTGCAGCAGGTGCCGCTGGGCCGACTCGCTGCTGCGCTGCTGCTGGTAGTAGTTGACCAGCTGCTCCGCGCTCGCCTCCGAACCCGGCAGCGAGTCCACGTCGTGTTCCAGGGCCAGGCCCAGCTCCTTCTCCAGCTGTTGCTGCAGCTGAGCTGCTGCCTCTGCCTCCTTTAGCTCCTCCTCCTCGTGCTGCTCGAGCACATTCACCACGGTCACGTTCTCGAAGCCGTAGGCGTAGAGCTGCCGGCAGTCGTTGTCGATCTGCAGCACGTACTCCATGTCCTCCACGCTCAGGCTGAAGTCCGGGTAGACGTAGAGCAGCCCCTTGGCCGGCTCGTAGCGCAGGCAGATCAGCACCACGTCCCTCTGCAGCTGGGCATAGACGTACATCAGCTGGGCGCCCTGCTCCTGCAGCTCGTGCGCCTCCGCCGGCAGCTGGGGATCGCCCGCGGCTAGCTCGCGCAGGTCCGCATCGATCAGCGTGTGGATGAGGCAGGTGCGCGTGGCGAAGTCGGGGTCGTCGGGCAGCGAGGCGGACGTCTCCACGCTGAAGTCGGAGAGCGGCGACGACTTGAACTTCGCCTTGGAGGCCTTGCCCTGGCGGCGGCGGCGGCGCACGCGCTGCTTCTGCTCGGCGTGCTGCAGGCGCAGCTGGTGGCGCTG
Source organism: Drosophila pegasa (assembly GCA_035046225.1). NCBI lineage: Eukaryota > Metazoa > Arthropoda > Insecta > Diptera > Drosophilidae > Drosophila > Drosophila pegasa. The sequence continues at coordinate 1,700,200 of JAWNOD010000371.1, forward strand.
CTGCAGCTCGAGGATGTCGCGCGTCCAGCGGTGGTAGCGGCGCTGCAGCGACGTCTGGCAGTTGCCCGGCTCGCCGTAGCGCTGCAGCTCCGCGCGGCTGAAGCACTTCTGCTGCCAGCTGATGCAGACGTGGGCCGTGGCGCCGTTGCTCAGCTCCGGGTTCTGCGCCTCGAAGCACGTCTCGCCCGCTGCCAGCTGCGGCTGCTCGGCCAACTGCAGCTGCAGCTGCTGGTTGCTGCTGCTGCAGCTGGTGGCGCGGCTGCTGGAGACGCGGCTGCTGCTGCCGGGGTACTCGCTGCCCGGGCTGTAGTAGTTGTAGTAGGTGTAGTAGTTGTTGCCGTACTGATCCTCGTACGGCACGTAGATGAAGCAGTCCGACCAGCCGCTGCTGCTCGCGCTCTCCGGGTAGTGGTCGCCGTAGCTGACTTTCGCGCCCGAATATTCAAATTTCGGCACGGGCAGCCACTCGCTGACGTGCCGCAGCTTCAGCTCCAGCTGGAAGTCGTTGATGTTGCCCTTGACACGGTAAATCCCCGTGCGCTTCGGTGCACTGCTCCTGTACATCTTGCCAAGACAAATATTCTTGTTGTTTTCCTCTTTTCTATTATTGTTTGCAATTGAATATTTTCATTTAAGTCGTTATGGCAACGATAACAATTCCACATTTATCGATTGCGTTACGTTACGTTAAATACTAAAAAATAAATGCCCTGTTTTTGGTATTTTCTTTAGATGGCAGCGCTGCGCGCGCAAGTTTGAATTTAAATATTTATAGTCAGCTTCAAGAATTTTTTTTATATTTACTTTTATGAGTGATATTAAGCTTGGAGTAATAAAGAATTTTGTTTGTATTTTTTGCAGTCAATTGCAAACAACACCTTTTACCTTAGTCGTTATGGCAAACGAACTATCGATTGTGCAGCTTTAATAATACTGAATAAATTGGTATTTTTATTGTTGGCAATGCAGCACATAATAAAACATATTTATATATAAAATAAAAGCGTAAAATATATATAAGCAAGCTGCATGCACTTAATTTCGTTAAACTTCAATTCTTTTTGTTATTCGCTTAGTTCGTACTAAAAAATACCCACATCTCGCATTTACAGCGCTGCCAGCTAGTTTTAAATTGAGCGCGCGCGCGCTCCCTACTTTTTAACTCCAACGGTGTGCACACATGTGTGTGTGTTTGCGTGCGTGTGAGTTTGAGCTTTTCCACTGCGCTTGCCTGCAGTGTTTATCGCCAGTTGCTTTCGGTGCTGTCAGTTGTCATTCTGCAGCGCTGCGTGCTGGTCGTGCATAACGCGTTTCTCACCTTTAACCACGCACCTCAATTTGTTTGTTAACACATTTTTCGTTACTTTGCGGTTCGTCTCACTTTTTAGTTGTTGGTGTTTTTGATTTTCTAATTGTTTTTTTTTTCTATTTTGTTTTTCTTGTCACTTGTGGCGTCTTGTGCTGCGCGCGCGCATTGAGCAAAAAACAACAAAAACGAATCAACAACTGCAACGGCGCAACAATAACAATTGTCGTAATTGCATTATCATTATTATTTGACGCCAGAGTGTTCTGCTTTTATTGGTAGTGAAAGTGCTTAATTTGGCTTATTTTTTCTTTTGTTTAGTGTTTTCCAATTGTCATAAAATACGACTCTTGCAGCGACAGATAAACCACACACAAAATGCAGCAGAAAGCCGATGAGGTGAGTAGAAAAATAGAAATAGAAGAAGAAAAAAATAAGACATGAAACGATCGCAGCATGTTGCGGCGGCGGCTGCTGCTGTTGTCCTCGGCAACATCCTGCGCAACTTTGTTGCAGAACTTTATTTCTTTCCTTTTTTCTCGCCTTTTGCTGTGCGTTGAACTCTCTTTGCTCTCTTTAGCCATGCCTCTTGCTGTTGTTGTTGCTGCCTGCTGCTGGTGGTTCTTGTGCCGTGACGTTCCATTCACTGATTCTGGAATATCATCGCAGCAGCAGCAGCAGCAGCAACAAACGGCCTCATTGTTGTATCTTTTTCGTTTGGTTTTTCATTTACATTTTGTGTGTGTTTTGTTTGGGTTTTTTTTTCCTTCTCTATTGTTAGCTATTCTTGCTCATTTGTTGTCCTCGCACTATTTGCACAGTTGTTTGGCAGTTTTTTTTTGGTGTTTTTGACTCTCTTTTGCTCTTCTTTTTAATTGCGGCAACAATTTGCTCTGCGTCTTGTTGCTGGCTTTCCATGTTCCATGGCATTGTTTATAAGCATTTTGCTGACTCTTTTCGGCTGCTTTTGTTACGGCGGCTGCAAAAGTCAAAGTCATGGCAACATTTCGCCGCTTGTAGTGAAATTTCTTTTGCTTGATTTCTTTGCACGAAAACTTCTATTGTTTGTGTTGTTGCTGTTGCTGCTGTTGTTGTTGTTGTTGTGAAGATGAGCACATTAAGCGCTCCATAGCGAAATGTGCCAAGTTCGATAAACAAACCGTGAGGCGACCCAGCACTGACAGGCGCCAGCCATAACCAACAGCCACAATAAATCAACAGCTGTTTTTACAACTCATTTAACGCGCAGACCAAAGCCAAAGCCAAAGGCAACAACAACAACAGCACCAGCAACACGAGCAGCAACATGAATTGCCTGCGCCTGCAACGAAATTTGTTGCCAAGATCGAGACGGAACCAAAAACAACAGCAACAAAATAGCCGCTGCTGCCCGTCTCCAAATGTTGCATTTAGCCTTGCTGCAGTTGCAAGTAAAAGTCGAAAAACCTGTAAAACGAATGAAGCGGGAAGCAGCAGAGGGAGCAAGTGGAACGGGAGAGACAGAGAGAGAGAGAGAGAGAGAGGGAGGGAACACTGCCATTGACAGAAGATGACTGTCCGTGACCCAAATAAAAGAAGCTAAACGAAAAAGCCAACAGCAATTACAAGAGCAAAAGAGAGTGAGGGAGAGGGAGGGAGAGAGATGTAGGGAGAGAAGTGGAGTGAGCGAGCTGGGAAGAGACATCATTTGAGTCAAATTGTCACGAGTCGCAATATGAGGTTAAGTGCCATATTAGGCGCAATCGGACAAATTATGGAACTGAGCTGACGGCGTTGCCAGACTGGCCCAAAAGAACTACAATTGCAGAGAGTTAAAGGACTCAAGGTTTTTTGGGTTAAAGAAGAGTAGAAGCAGTCTAAAAAATAAAATGTTTCCAAAAAAAAAGGCGTAGTACACTATGCAACTTTAGCTTTAATTTTGATATACTTAAAGCAAAACTTAATTTTTTTCAATGAAATAAAAAAAACGTGTCTTCAGTAAATTATAATTTAAAAATATCAAAACAAATTGATTACAATTTATAAAAATTAAAAATAAATAAAAAAAATAGTAAAGTATTTAAAATTCTATTCATATTGCGCTGGCATTTCAAAAAAGAATCTTAATAAATTTGAAGTTTAACTCTTTATTTCTTGAATTTATATTGCTATTTATTTCTAGTCCATTAAAAAAATTAAAAAAAATCTAAATAGATTTTTTCTTAATTCAAAATTTCAAAAAAGGAATCTTAATAAATTTGAAATTTTACTCTTTATTTCTTTAATTTATATTGTTATTTATTTCTAGTACCTTCAAAAAATTAAAAAAAATCGAATTAAATTTTTTCTTAATTCAAACTAAGAAACTAATAAACTTAAATAAAAAAAATATTAACAAAAAATGAAAAAATGTATAGAAGCTGTAAAATGAGCGTATCTAAACAATACATCATAGAGCTGTCATGGCATTGATTGATCAGCTAGAGCATTTCGTGTTATGCATTAAAATTCTTAACTTTTTTTTTGGGATATCTTAAGCAAATGAAACAAAACAAAATTTTGAGTAAATATTTTTGAAAAAAGCAATTTTGCTGAAGGGTTAGCTTAAGTTATCACAATATGATATGATATGGTATACAGTATGGTATAAGTTATATGATATGGTATACATACTATATCTATATTGTATATAAAGCATAAGTGCAGATAGTATATTATATAATATATGGTAAATATATAGTATAGTATTTATACCACTATCTATATCTGAAATATCTATTAATCAGCTTCTATAGCTATACTTAAGTTATCAAAATACCATGTCATATCTATAGAATCTTTTCTTTGCAAATAACAATTGAATGAGCTAAGTATTTCCAAAAGACATTCGCTCTTTGTGGCTCTAGCTGAAGTATTTCCCTTACTTATTACTTCACATTCCTTTCTCACTTTATTTCATTTTTGCCATTTCAAAGAATCAACTCCAAACGCATTTTGCACTTCAATTTATTTTATTTTCTTATAAAAAACCAGTCTAGAATTCGTTTTATTTTTATTTTATTTTTTTTTACACTTTTTTTATTGTTAAAAATTTCGCTTTCAGACGGCGACAAATTTTTACTTTTTGCTGTCGTTGAGCCAAAGTCAAAGTGAATTTTCTCGTTTCTGGCGGCGGTTTTCGCCGCCAAATTGAAAGTAAAAATGGCCAAAAAAAAAGCTGAAAAAAAAACGAAAAGTCGAAAACCGGTCAAGCAATTGATGCCGCCTGCAGTTGGCCTGATGCGGATGCTGTATGCAGATGCCAGGCGCAATCTCTTAGGCTTCGGCTGCGATAAGCGAACATTAAAGTAATTATTTCTTTTATCGCCGCACAAAACATTTCAAATTGATATATTAAAAAAAAAAGAAGAAGAAGAGGAAGATGAGAAAAATAAAAATAAAATAAAAATAAAAAATGAATGCAAAATCATCTTGAAGACATTCATTAAGGCTAAGCAGAGGGCGTGAGTGGTAGAAGGGGGAAGCAGAGTTGAGATACCTAGACCCACACACACACACACACACACACACAGACGCACAGGCGGCAACTAGTTGAAGATGGCAGCGGCTGTAATCAAAGCCAAAGCCAAAGTCAAAGCCCAAATCCAAATCGTGGCCCAAGCACCAAAAAACCCAAGAGCCAAAGGCGTAACAGAGCAAAGAACGCGGCTGTAATTACGTCTGGTGTAGGTAGCCCGAGGGAGGGGCATAGATAAAGAGAGTGGAGGGGCAGAGGAGGGGAGTTGGGGTCACTAACAAACAGAGGCAAATGGAAATTGCAAACAAACGAAAAAAAACGCGCTAAAGACGAAACTTGTCGCTGGCGATCGTCGTTGCGAGCATGCTGACTACGCGTGTGTTAGAGAGAGAGAGAAAGAGTGAGAGAGTGGGGGAGGGGGAGGGAGAAAGGGGAAGAGCAGAGGAGGGAGCAGCAGTTGGTACAAGGTGCAGGTCAATGCCTGAGTCAATGACACTTGACCCCAAGACATTAGATATCTAAGATGCGTACGTAGCGTAAGTGAGCGAGGAGGTGGAGGAAGAGCAAGAGATGGATAAAGGGAAAGAGAAAGAGAGAAAGAGAGATAGAGAGATAGAGAGAAAGAGAGAAAGAGAGAAAGAGAGAAAGAGAGAAAGAGCAAGGGCAAGAGCAAGAGCAAGAGCAAGAGATAGAGATAGATATAGGGATAGGGATAGAGATAGAGATAGAGATAGAGATAGAGATAGAGATAGAGATAGAGATAGAGATAGAGATAGAGATAGAGATAGAGATAGAGATAGAGATAGAGATAGAGATAGAGAGTATAAGGAGCTAGGATTGAGAGTTGAACTAAAGAGAAGAAGTCTAAAGGATTGAAATGAGCGAAATTTGAATTGAATGGATTTCTTATGAATCAGATCAAAATATGTCAGAATGAACCGAAATAAAGTCTTTATTATCAAACTAATACAAATCAGAGTTCTAGGTAAAGGATTGCTTCACATACACATCTATATCAGGTACTGTCCAAAGCTTAAGACTAGCGGAAAGCTTTCGAAATTGTTATTTTCGTTCTACGCTATCAACAGTCTATAATAAATTATATATACCAATGATAACTTCCAGCTAAATTGTTAGCCTCGAACAATGATCCATAAAAAAAATCCCCAAATAATCGCGTAATAATCATTTCCGTTAGTCAATTAAGCAAACTGTTATACATAGATATGTCTAGGGCTGGAGAACCACGTCAATGGATTGGCAATCAATTAAGGTTCCGCCATGCCGAGCTTTTCCGATTTGATAAACAGTTGTAACTTTTCCCGAAAAACGCTCCGAAATGGGAGCTTTTCGTCTTGCCTTTGACCATGGACAATGGAGCCATTAAAATGCCCGAGATTTATAGGCATCATAAATTTCACTCTAAGCAAAAGCAAAAGAAGAAGAGCAAGAAGAAACCCAAAATCAAAGCAGAGATTTGCTCAGTTCTGACAATGAAAACATTTTCGTAACAGAAAGCAAGAAAGAAAGATGATATAAAAGAGACGAAAGAGATTATGAAACACAAGCCGCAACCACATCTGCATATTATAATAATCATACGCATTATCGTGGTCATAATAATAATAATAAAGATATCGCTAAAGTGTTGAAGAAGTGAATGTGAATGTTTCCCCCGCCTAGTGTTGGTAAATGTTATGCAGTCCAGTTACCGTTAAACTCGCATCTCGCTCGAACAACAAATGCTCCAAATAACAATGCCCATGGGAAGTGCAACGGCGTAAGCAGGGTATAAAAAGTGTGGGGATATGAAGATGAACTTGTCGATCTTATATGTTCATAGTCTCTAGCACCAGTCGAGGTGAGCTAGCATTGTCTTTATGATTTTCCTTCAGTTTGATATCTTCATATATATAGCTTAAGCTAAGTTTTCCTTAGCTGTCTTTATATATCGAAACATTTTTCTAGCGAAGTCGATAGATCACGTTTTCGGAGATATTCTACACACAGCTGCTCTCAAGCCTAATTTCCCTGAAATTATCGATAACTTTTGTCGATTGTAATCGATAGCAAATCTGAATTTGCCAAGCTTAGCCGGAATGTACTCAGCGATATTTCATATTTACATAGTCCTCTCAGCCTCAGTTTTACTCAAATCAAATTTCTTTCAATATTTCGATAAGTTTTTTTCTCTCAGATAAATCGATAACTAATTGAGTTGGAGCTATCAAGTCGTTTATATAGATTCTGCTTAACTAAGCCCAGCTCTTGCATAATTGACTCCTTTCACTGCTTCTCATCACATTCAGTCATCAAGCTGGGTATCTGCCAGTCGTGCACACTTCGCTGTCTGATATGCAGTCGCGCATCAAATTTATATGCCATTTACCGTTGTCCACTGACTTAATAGTTATGGCAGACCGAAATCAAGCGATCCAATAACCATGTCAACCCCAACACTCAACGCAACTCGAAGTGAAAGACGCGATTCGGTGCGATTATCGCATAGAGCAATGGACATGATAGGCATAGATATAGAGATGTGTGTATGCGTCTATATCTCCATCGATGTGTGGCTTGAAGCATAATTGCTTATGAATCGATTGCAATTTGTAAATGAATTTGATTTGTTCAAGCTATCTCTCTCTCCATCTCTATCTCTATCTCACTCTATTGATTCAGCTTATTTTCGGCATTGACGCAATCGAGAGGGAAAGCATGAGAGAGCAAGAGAGCTAGTCTAGGCATTTAGTGCTGTTAAATTATTTGTTTTAGTGCTTTCAGCATGATTTATGTTGGCAGCTCTCTGTTGTTGTTGTCTTTAGGCTTAGAGCTATAGAGCTGAAGGCATTTCCATTACATACCCTGCAATCCCTCTGCTTTTGCAGCTGTCCATTTGAGCAGGATTGTGTGTTTTCTATAGTAAATTGGAACGGTCTTAAATATATCATATTCATTTAATATATACATCTAGTTATACTATAGCTTCTCTGTGTGAACCCAGCGAGCTGAAGCTTAGTTGTAGATACAAAACTTTTGGTTTATACCATGGATCCTAAGAAAGTTCTTGAATATGAGCTAAGATAATATGGTCTGATATATGATAATCTATATATAATATAATCTATTATATATTGAAATTTTTTTGAACGATCATAAGATCGATCAGTGATAACTTAAATTCTATTGCTATTTTCTTACCATTATTTTCCCTTTTTGCTCAAGAATTTATTGCTTGTTTCTCTCAGTGTATTTTCTTAAATTTAAATCATTTTCAGTTTAGTTTTTGAGCTGAGTTTGTGAAGTTTCTGTTCATATTTGCAGCTCGTTAGCAATGCATTTGCATTGTTCGATGATTCGATTTCGCTCGAGCGCAACTTTCTAATGGGTATTTCGCGTCGGGCATTGTATGCAAAGGCGAAAGATCCGTGAGCCTGCCTCAATTTCTGCAATCTCTGCGCCATTTGCATGCGAACAACCTTAACCCATTGCCACATAGATGAGCTCCAGCTCTCCCTCTCTCCCTCCCTCTCTCTGCCCCTCTCTCTTTTGCAATTAGCTGCATAGTTTCCATCATAGTTATGAATATGGTAAAAGTATCAATTAGTGGAACGATACAGGTGCATAGAGGGAAGGGGCTCCAAGTCTGGAATTTTGCTTGGCAATTTGTAAAAAAATCATATTTTTTTACTATTTGTGCTAATTTTAATTTGTGTAATTCGCCGCAGACAAAGGGCGCATTGTTGTGCTTTTACTTTTCGCACAGTGTATGGGGGAGGAGGGGGGAGGTGGCTGGGGGCAGGGTTGCCACCCGCTTGCATTGAATTCAAATGAAAGCAACGGCGAATGTCAATGGCAGACGACGAAAGGCAAATCAAAAGCGTGTCGCCTTCTCCGCCGTCAAATGCCTCTGCGGCGCTTTCACCAATTGAATGGGCCCCCGATATGATATATCAATATATCACATCATATCATATCAAACACACACTCACACACACACATATATATGGTGTTGTTCGTGAACCGGCTTAAATCGTAAATATTTCCAGATATGGCCAAGTGCTGGCTGGCAGGGCTCTATATAAGTCAAGGTTCCACCCGCTGATAGCTTATCAAGTGCATTAGCCATGCCAGCTGCAATACTCCCCAATCGATGTACGCCTACAATACCTAATATACCAACCTATAGCGTGTATTGTGTGTAGTAGAAAAGTTTTAACAGTTCCAACTTCGCCCCACGATCGCTCCATTCATCAATGTCAGGGGCGTTTTGGCTAATTAGCATTGAAATCGCATAAAATTGTAAAACTCGTGAGCGAATAATCAAGTCAATGAGCACATGAGATTTAGGAATTGTTATACAACTGTTATACGGCTGTTATATGGCTGTTATTTGGCTGTTAGACAAATGTTGAACGATTGCTATACTTTTGATCATAATTAAGCTATATTTTAACTGTTATAATACTTCATACAACTGTTATACATAAGTAATACATTTGTTAAGTGTTTAATATACCTTTGATAATCCTCAGATTAGTGTATAGGTATCTATAGATATCTTACGACTGCTATACTACTGTTATACAGCTGTTATATGGCTGTTATACAACTGTTATACATCAGTTGTACGTTTAGTATGCTCTTGATTTAGTGCAGAGTAGTTGATATGTATCCTACGACAGCAGTGGAACATCTGTTATACAAAATATACGAAATATACACTGACAAGACTTTGCTTCTGTAATTGCTCTGAAAAATATGAATTCAATGCCAATTGAAATCAATATTCAAATTCCGTTCAAAGCCCAACAAAAGGTCTTCCTCTGTGTGTTTTTATCTAATCAAAGGCTATTTATTTTCCAACTGTTATACAACTGTTGAACAGCCGATTGTCAGTGCTTGTTTTGAGCACTGAAGAGACGTTTTTGTTCTCCATTATTCGCTACATTGGCATGCATTTAGGGTAAACAGCACTGATAAGCGACAAAAAAAGACTGTACTACAACTGTTATACACGACAAAGAGAAAGAGCAGAATCCATAGATATTTGTGGGCCCCATTCGCCCACCGTCAATTGGCGTTTGGCCGTACACAAGCCAATTTGGCTTTATCTAATCAAAGTTCCATTAGTCGGAGTCATTTCTACTAATATATACCGGGCATATACATAGGGTCGGGCTGGATTTGGGCGTTCGCTATTTATGGTATGTCAATTATAGAGCTGAGCAAGAAACATGAGTTCATGCCTGTGTAATGTCTGTGTAATGCTTCCATAATTTGTCTTGTCTTTGCCTTGCCAATTATTTTTTGGACTCTAAAAAGTTCTAAGTTTCAGATAAGCCCCATAAATTGAAGCGCGCTCGATGAGTCAGTGTGGCCGCAGCGAGCTGAACTTGAATGTCATCGAGGCACATTTCGTATCGATAACAAAATGATAGCTGCGATAAGGCCACTATCAGGCGTAGATTTCCACACAATTCACTCGGCCGGGCCAACAGCCCTTGCTATGTGTGTGTCTGAACTATATGAACCTTCTGTGCCGGCACTTGTTCAAACAGCGAACCTCGCTGCAGCGAGGCCATGTAACACGCCGCACCTGCCGTGGCGCATGAGAAGCGCAAAGAGAGGCAACGAAGAAAGAGGAAACCAGATAAGATATTTTTTTTGCAGCAACAAAAAAGTAATTGAAATGCTAGCGTTAATTATAGATACGCTGCTCGCCATATGACTCAAGCCACATTCAATTTGGCCAATCGAATTCCCGGGGGAAGTTTCTAGCCAAAAAAAAAAATCTACAAATTTTCGAGACTTGTCATAGAGGCGCTTCTATTTTTGGGCTATTGCGAACAGTATTCGACAATAGATAAACACTTAAACATTTCAGGCAATCAGCTAAGTGCGGCACAGCAAATACATTCGAATACATTCGGTGCATTTGCGAATGAAGTGAGTGCATGCTAAAAGCCTAAGCAGTTAAGACTAGCAATTAAATAGAGGAAAGCCAACAACATCTGGGCTGCATTCACATCATTCGATTGCAATTTGAAAGTTCGTCATTTCGCAAATATTTTTGATGAGCTTTCGCGACTGTCCGTACTAAATCAGATGATAAAACTCGCTTGACGCTAACGAGTACTTTGAACTGCTTAATTAACGCAAATTTCAGAACTAATTTAGGTAAATCTCGTTTAATGCCTTACAAGCGCGCGTGCCCAACTCATTTAGTTCCACGCGTGAGGCATTCAAGGAAATTGCATTACTTTCGAATTCTAATTGGAATTCAAAGTTATTTAGATACATTCAAAAGCGAGAGAGAGAGAGAGAGAGAGAGAGAGAGAGAGTGTGTGTGTGTCTGCGAAGCCATGTGCCATTTGTGCTGCACTTCCGGCGAGCAGAGGTGACAACCTGCTGGTCTCACTATCTCTCTCCCTCTCCCGCTCCCTCTCTGCTGTTTTGTTTAACGGTCAGCGCATTATGTACACTAAGTAGCGCCATCAACAGCAACTTAATCATCATCATCATCATGATCGTCATCAACATCATCGCACAGTAACATAAATAAGTCAGCTGCGAAGCACCGTTTGAATGCAAAAAAAAAAAACAGAAACATTAAGAAATGCCAACAAAAAGACAACTGGGAAGTCGCACTTATGGCTTTACACATATATCTATTTGCCTGTCAGTCCGTCTCGCTCCCGCCCGCTCGCCCGCATATTGCATTTGCATTTTCGTTTTGCTATTGCGTTCGCTGCTTATTTATGACATGATTCGGCGCTTTATATGCTAACCCACCCCACTTGACACTCTCTCGCTCTCGCTCTCTCGCTCGCTCGCTCGCTCGCCGCTGATCCGTTAATCTTCCTGCGTTGGCCATTGTCATCAAACGTCGCCATCTTGTTTTTTTTTTCTCTTTTCTATTTTTAAAGCGTGGGAAACGCCGCTTGTATTATATTTCTTGTTGAAATTCTTTTTCTCCGCTTTTGAAATTAGCGAAAAAGCAAAAAAAAAGTGTGTTACACTTAATTTCCACTGCGCGCCTTTCGCAGCCGACGTCAAATTGAAATTTTGCTAATTTGGATTTTATGCTTTGGGCCGTTGCCTATTTTTGCCTCGGTGTTTAGTAGAGTGTAACTAGGCTAGTCGTTGCATGCTAAACGACTAACAAAATGAGCTTGCCACGGCCTGGAGACTGTACCACCGAGTGGCTATTATACATATATATATATATTTATATGTATATATTGCTAGCAAACTGTTATACAACTGCTGAAAGCACTTGAATGATTGTTAAATTATTTACAAAATGGCTTAATAGCACTTTTGTGCATTCATAAGCAACTATTAATCAAGTGTTATACAAGCGTTATACGCAGAGTATATAATTTGATTGTGCACAGTGTCATACTGTCCTACTGTCACACAAATTAAAGCAAATCCTTTTGATTAGCATGCAAATTTTTGCAACTTTCGTATTAAATTTTATACAACTCTTATACTGTTATACAAATGCAGTTATGCATAATTTCTGTAATACGCATATGAATGCTAAGATATCGTTTAACTTTTAGCAAACTTGACAATAGCCTGAGACTGTTATATAACTGTATTATTAAGATATAAATCACATGCAAAAACTGTTATACTTATGCTCAATTGAAAGCATCTATTTGAATGCATGGCCAGCTTTTACTTTTGGCATGCATTTGAAATGAGCAGCTGCTGTTATACAACTGTTATACACATACAGCTCAATCTCTGGCATTTCGCACACAATTGCGGCCCAGAAATCGCGTTTAACACTTGCTTAAGACAAATGCCTTCGTAAACGTGGGTGAAAGGCATCATCAAACAGACACTACACGACAAATTTCCATGAAAATAGAGAGAGAGAGGGGAGAGAGAGGGGGGCGGAGAAAAACCTAGCTAACGATAATGATAATGATAATTTTTATGAACATGCCAAAGCAAACAAACCGCATTGAGCCAACAAAATATGACGCTTATAAAGTGCAGTTAGCATGTGTTAAAGACGTCTCTAAACAGTTTACCGCTAAGCGAGCCGCTAAATGTCATAAAAGAAAGAAGAAGAAGAAATACGAAGAGTCGCAATCCAAACTGCGAGACCTTGCGCCCAGTCGTCAGGCTGACTGCTGACTGCTGATGATGATTCGCTTTCTGTCTGCTCGCTGTCTGACCAGCTCTTCATTCATTCAACACGAAAGCCCATTCACACATTCAGCCGGGCTGAGCTCTAACTTAGCTCCGACTTAGGTGGGAGTTAAGTAAATTAACCGTTGGTTAAGATCTCCTAAATTACCCACAAAAACGAGGTAGATGAGGAGGAGAGAGAAATGCCGTTAGCCCAATGGTCAGCTTTTGAATAGCTTAGATAGCTATTATATTATGCGAGCTAACTGCCTGACTGACTGGCATTAAGGCCATTTCGGAATTCGACCCGACCCGGGGCACATCTCTCTATACACATATATTATATATATCTGCTATATATAGAAACTCTTGATTAAATGGCCACATTGAATGGCCTGATACTAGTTTATGTACTTTTCGGGGGCTCAAGTGCCACAAGAGTGGTTTCACTTTTGCTCTCGAATGTTTTCTATCATCTCAAGCAGAGTCGCCCGGTCAATTGTTATACGTAGATCTGCTTAACATTTCGAGCAGCTTGAATGGGTCTTTTGAAGAACTCTATTATACGAGCAGTATAACAGTTGTTGGCTTCATCTAAGGTTTGTTATTTAGGCTTAAAATGTTTAAAGCAAATGAAAGCTGAATGCAGACTGTACTACACGCTTGTGTATAAGCTGCTAGAATGATTTTAAACTGTTATACTATGCAAATAGTGTATTTATTGACTAATAGAGCCTCAGCTGTACTTAGCTGATATGCATAAACTGTTATACTGTTGTTCTCTTACTGTTATAATGCTGTTATGTAACTGTTATACAACTAATATACTGTTATACGTCTGTTATATAGCTTTTATAAGTCTGTTATACAAGTGCTATCGCCTGTTATATGTATGTTATGCGATTGTTAAATTCTCGTATACAACTGTTATACAAATGCTATCGTCTGTTATATGTATGTTATGCGGATGATATACGTCTGTTATACAACTGTTATATTCATTTTATACAACTAAAATTCTGTTATAGATCTGTTATACCAGAAATTTATTGTTAGAGATCTGCTATACGCCTGTTAAACGACTGTTATACGTCTGTTATACAACTGTTATATAAATCTGTTATATACATCTGTTATATACATCTGTACATCTGTTATACAATTAATTTATTGTTAGAGGTCTGCTATACGCCTGTTAAACGTCTGTTATACGTCTGTTATACAACAATTATTACCATGGCATGGAAAACAAATTTTAAATCAAGTGAATGAAGCATCACTTAAATTGTCTCATCGCTTAAACTTAATAGATCTCGAACATATATGCACATCTTGACTTGAAAACAGCAAGAGATGGTTTCTAGGGAGTGAGTCAAGCTGATCTAACACATTCCACAAAGATCTTCGCCCAGATAGCACTTAGCGTTAGACGACAAATAGAAGCAACCATCTTTCGCCAAATGTGACTAAGCTGATCGGTGTCACATGCTTTGGCGCTCCCACTGAGTCAGTTATCTGCCAAATATTTGTTCCTCTAAATGCTATTGATCTACATGCTTATAAACATGGCCAAGGTTCTAATGAGCTCAGGGACCCATTTCTCTAGTGTTTCGTTGCTTATTTGCTGTGTCTGCCCACCCCTCGCTGACTTTGTTTACCTGGCTACGGAACAAAGCAACTCAATTAAAAAATTGACTAGTGCGCCGTGGCAGAGTCTGCAATGGAGTTGTCTGTTTCCTCTTCTGCGGCTGTATCTGTGTTTCTATCTGTGGCGACAAACGTGCCGCAAATATTTGCCATTGTTTTGTTTCGTTTTCGTTTTGTTGGCTTGCCTGCCTGCCTTTGTTATTTTCGGGCAACATTTTTCAATCAAAAGCGACAGCGCAGCAGCTTGTGTTTTAATTACAAGCCAAACAAGAAGCGGCCCAAAACAAGGCAATTATCAGAGATACGTCTACATTAGAGCTCGACTCTGTAGCCGTGGCTGTTCGCTCTATGTATCTCTGGCATTGTATCTGTATCTTTTACGTGCTTCGCGTAGCGTGGCTTCAGCTGCTTCCAGCTGCTTCTGCTCCGGGCCACGCCAACTTATAATAATAATAAAAAGCGCCAGCGCACGCTTCAAGTTCAGACACGCAAGCGCCTCGGCCGCGCAGATGCGCAGAGATACAGATACAATTGTATCTAGATGCGTTCGACTCCAACTGCTGCCCAGTTCTTCTTCGCATGTCAATGGCCCAGGGCAACTGCAGTCGCAGCCGCAGCCGCAGCCGCAGCAGCTGCTTGTTATACTTGTTGCACTGCTGTTATACTACATGA
This sequence comes from Drosophila pegasa, assembly GCA_035046225.1. Classification (NCBI taxonomy): domain Eukaryota; kingdom Metazoa; phylum Arthropoda; class Insecta; order Diptera; family Drosophilidae; genus Drosophila; species Drosophila pegasa. The sequence continues at coordinate 1,715,472 of JAWNOD010000371.1, forward strand.
CATAATGTGAATGCCCGTCTTGCTTTCTTTCTCCATCTTCATCTCTCTCTCTCTCTCCCCTCTGTCTTTGTCTTTGCGTATGCCGAGCACGTTTTGTGGGTTGCTTGGGCCCGCTCGCCGGGCATTGGCATGCGTTGCCGAGACTGCGCGCTGGGTGACATAATTTGACTTGAAACTGCACAGAAATGTGGCATTGGACATCTTAAGATATGTGCAGCTTGTCACCTGCACAACTGTTATACAACATTTCTTTTTGCTCGATCGCTAATTTGATTTGTATTTGGCTCAAATCAACTTCATCTAGCATTAGCAAGCAATGCTCGATAGCTGTTATAAGACTGTTATACAAGTATTGTGCGACTGTTATTCAAATATTGTATGACTGTTATACAAGTCTTGTATGACTGTCATACAAATCGTATACGACTGTTACACGACTGTTAGACGACGATTGGACTGTTAGGTTACTGTTATACAACTGTTATACAAGTCTTATTAGCTGGTATACGGCTCTCATACAATTGTTATACAAGTCTAATACAACTGTTAGATGACGTGTTATAAGACTGTTATACAAGTGCTATACACATAGTTTCACTGCTCATTATATGTTCTTTAAATGCTTAAAAGTGCTGATCGTGTCACCTTTACAACTGTTATACAACTTGTCTGGAGCTTGTCTTGGTTCGTCTATAATTAGGCGCATTTGCATTTTTAAAAAATGCAGTTAAAAATAGTGCAGTGCATGACATCTGTTATACAACTGTTATACGACTTTATGCACATATTTTTTATTATTCGGCGGCAGCTCTTCAACTATTCAAAGCAAGTGCAATTTACGAGATTCAGAGATGAGTCCAGCTGTGTCAATAGTCAATTGTATAGAACAAAGTCTTCGCACTGTTTTACATGCGATTAAAGAGGTCTTGCGTTGCAAGTATAACACTTGTAGTACTTGTTTTATTGTTTAATTACGAATCAAAACTGTTATACGTGCTATTGTTTAATTGTTATATACATAAATGACATGCACTAAAAGCCTTTTCAATCGTATTTGATAAGAGTCGGGGAATCTCAACTCACTAGAGTTCTGTGGAAATTCGCCCCATATCATTTATTTAACTGTTATACCATAAAGCTAAGCCGCAAACACGCCCTAATGGCTATTGGAAATGCCCGCAACTAACCGCAAATGAATGAGAGGCGACGACGCGTCAGCGAGCACTTAACCTGATGACCTAAGCAACCAATTAAACGAGACGAGGTCGTGGCTCCATGGCCAAACAAGAGCTCCCAAATCCATTTCTGATTTCGATTTGGCCAGGTCACGCCAATCGAAGGCGTTTCGTTATTTTATTACAAATTATTTCTTCTGTTTGCTTTACTTTTTTCAAATGCTTTTATCAATTTGTCGCTTATCGCGAATTCATTTTGCTAAGTAAATGCGTAGTTCCCAGTGCCGATCCATAGGCAACTCAGATAACAGGAAAAAAATAGAGAAAAGAAAATAAATATGTGAACTTAAGGTACCAAAGGCAGCCACAACAACGAAGTAAACCTTTCTAAGCAATGCGTATAGTTTTCAGAGACAATTCGTTCGATTCAATTAAAGTTAAGTCTCAGTTATATAAGAGACACATTGCAGATACTGAAATGCTTTCTATTTCAAAGGAAAGCGTGGAAAACTAGTGAAAAATCAAATCAATTTAGTTCAAATGATTTCAAAGTTGTTTCAGATATGTATGTATATGGCGCTTGTCAGCTGCACAGCTGTTATATATATATGATGTGATGCGATGTGATAGTTTGGTTCATCTTAAAAGTGCAGTCGCATTGACAAACAGTGCTTGACAGCTGTTTTACGGGTGTTATACGAATGTTATAAGACTGCATCACAGCTGTTGGGCAGATGTTATTCAGCTGGCTTATGAGCTTTATGTGACTGTTGTGCCACTGTTATACAGCTGTTTAACAGCAGACCTACGAATGTAATACGACTGTTATACAGTTGTGATACTGTTATACAGTTGTGGTACGACTGTTATAAAACTGTTATACGTCTGTTAAAGAACTATTATACGACTGTTATACAGTTGTTACATATAAGTCATACGACTTGTGTGATACTGTTCTACGAGTGATATACGACTGTTATACAACTGTTATACGACTGTTATAGAACTGTTATACTACTGTTATAGAACTGTTATACGACTGTTATAGAACTGTTATACGACTGTTATAGAACTGTTATACGACTGCTATAGAACTGTTATACGACTGTTATACGACTGTTATACAGCTGTTATACACATATTTTTAGCTTTTGCTAAATATTTTTTAAATTTGGTAATGTGTGTATGCTTAAATGTTTAAAACTTGTCTTCTGCACAACTGTATAATTATTTATAATTATTGATCAGCTTGAAGCACGCTGAAGAGATACCCATGAGTCTCACAAGACTATCATATAAATACAATATAATATTAAAGCTAGATTTGTATATATATGTTGCTAGTTTGTTACCTTTATAAACTTGTAAATTATATAAATTAACTTTAATAACTATATTTATAGTATTTCACAAGCTTTGCCCATATTTTATAGTTCAGCAATTCGAGTTCTCCAAATTCAACAATAATGATTTCAACTTCAACTACATATATATATATATATATGTATATATATAATATATATTATATATCTTTTTATTTTCTTTGCTTAACAATTTGCCCCAGTGGCGAGACGTGACTTTGTCTGTGGACCCAGCTACAGATTTTGTGTGTTTTTTCGTTTTTTGTTTTTTGGGCAAGCGAGATTTTTGGGGCCAAGACGTAGCCATGGCAAATATGCTTAATAATAGCAATCGAGCATAACGGTAATTTGTAATGTGCTCATGATATGGCGTCATAATTGACACATGCTCCAACTGCATCCGCCACAGATATCAAATTGTCGAAAGACCGTAGATCTCAGTAGATGTTGATTGTTGCTGTGGCTCTCGCTGTGGCTGTTGCTCTGGCTGTGTTGCTGCAAGAGAATAGATCACGATTTATCCAATAACTGGGTCGCTGGCATGAACTGCCGCGTATCTAGCCATCCATCTAACTATGACCATGTATCTGTAACTGTAACTGTATCTGTGTCTGCTGCCGAGTATCTCTGGTGAAAGAAGCGCTTGGGGAGGTGTTGATATCGAGTCTGCAGCTGCTGCTGCGAAAGCGAGCCGACAAGATAATCGATAAAGCATAAAGGCCTAGTCACAAATAGTAGTTACACTAGCAAATGCTCTAGAAATGCTCTGCAGAACGAGCTAATGGCCGTAGGCGATAGCCAACTGGCCACTAATCGCATCTGTTATACGATATGATTATATAGAATTCAACTTGAAGATTGTAAGCACAGCAAAGGCTATCAGCAACTCGACTTGAACAACACAATTTCTAGCATTTAAAGTGTGAAGCAATTATGAAATTAAGTGAAATCTCTAGATATGCTCAAACATTTCAGCTATAAATTAATGAGGAGAACAATGAAGCAAATCTCCACCTCGTCGAGGTGTCGAAAGGAGGAGGCGAAGCTACTGAAAGCAAATCGACAGCAACAACGAGAGCCATCGACTGCCATTTAAATATTGCCGGCGGGCAGCGAGCACGCCCAATCAGGCATAAGCACACAATTGAAGCTAATTTTGATTGGCTTGGCATCCTTTCAACGGCGCCATTAGCATTAGCATTAAGCGCGGCACTGCAGCTATCATAACTGTTGTTGACCCAAATGCCTGGCAGGCAACGAATTTGACTACACACCCCCTTTTTATCGCACTCTCTCCCTCACTCTCTTCTGTTGCATTGCTTCTTTTTTGCACGCTTCGATTGCAGCTGCGAGGAGCGCAACAACAAAACATAAACAAAGCGAACAAGTCAGAAAACTCTAGTCGGGCGTGACCGACTAGGGGATACCATGAGCCCCGTCGAATCTGTGTTTTTCATAGAATTTGGGGGGAATTGGGTCCGGTATCCAAAAAATAACAAAATTCAAAATTGCATAAAATACATATAAAGCTAAATAAAAAATTTTGTGTCTCTAGCTTAAAAGATGGGCGAGATATAATTTTTTCGATAGTGTTCTTAATCGATAACAATTAATTGGGGATAGTTATCGAATTTTTAAAATAAACTCGATCTGCGCGTGCTATACACGGACCTACAAAAAAATTTCAAGTCTCTAGCTCTTATACGGGCTGAAATAGGCGCGTTCAAACGTACGGACAGACGGACAGGCCCAAATTCTCTTGTCATCCTGATCAAGAATATATATACTTTATGGGGTCTGCCACGTCTCCTTCTGCCTGTTACATACATCCAACAAAAACATTATACCCTGATTTCCCATTTTCAATGGGCTCAGGGTATAAAAAGCGAAAAAAAATAGCCAAAACAAAAAACGTTAAATGAATTGCCCTAAATACGAGTACAGCTGTTGCTCTTGTTGTTGTTGTTGTTGTTTTCATTTTTTGACGTAGCTTCATCAAACATCATTATGACCAGCCTCAACGTGATGATGGTCGGACAAGTCTGAAATACATTATGAATATCATGCTAATGCGCTGATCAGTCGCCTGGAAACGATATGGCCCACCCCGCTCGCTCGCGAGCAGCGCTGCCAGCGTCGCTATTTGCTGTTATGCTCTGGCTGGAAGTGGAGCAAAAAATGCTGAAGCGTGAGAGCGCTAGGCCAGCCAGCGTGAGAGCAAGCAAGAGAGCGCGCGCAGTCAAGTCACGGTCACGTTTCGCGTCACGTTCTGCCGTTGCTGCTGTTCTTCTTGTTGTTGCTAATCTTTTTTTGCCTTTTATCTTTTGCTCTGCTCTTTCGTGTACTTGGCGATCTTTGCCAGAGCAGCTGAGCGGGACAGACACACACTGGCTGCGCTGCTCTGGCGCTTAGCTACTGCTGACCCCGGCTACATGCAAATGAGTTCAGCTTAGGCCAGCGACTTTGGCTCGGACATGCGCTATCCCAATTGCCGTTATTGCAGGCAGCAGAGGAAAAGGAGAAGCAAATGAGTGGAAAGAGTTGCGGTAAAGTAGAAAAGCGAAAAGAAGGGGCAGACAACAGCTGTCAAATTGGCAGCTGCTGCCATTGCACTTTGCAGGTTGCATGTGTGTGTGTGTGACATGTTGCCAACTAGTTACTGGCAACTTGTTGCTGGCTACATCGCAGCTCAACATTTTGGCAGCGGTTTCTAGTTGTTGCCGGTGAAAACGACAGTTTGGCGGCTTTTTTTTCTTTCTTTCCTCTCCTTTGTTGAGTTTAACGCACAATTGAGTGAAAATCTGCATCGAATTGCGCGTAAAATTGATGAGCCCCGCACAGCAACGAAGCGAATTGCATTGGCCAGCCGTGTGCCGCACTTCCGACTTGCTCGCTGGCTACTTAGCGGCAGGCAACGACTTTCCAAATGGCATACGACACAACAGCAACAACAGCAACAGCTATGCGGAAGCAGCAGACAGACAACCGCAACGCAACAGTTGACGCACCCACATCGCGACGCAGCGCCCTCTATTGGCCCAGGCGCTGACCCGCAACATGTTGCCAGCCAAAACTTGAACCCTTGAGCAAGATACCCGCCCATCGCTCGCACATTTCTGCCATTTGTCTGTCGCTGTGGCATCTCAGCCATTTGTCGCCGCTGGGGGGAAGTGTTTAGCGGCTAAATTGCATTTAATCAGCGAGAATTTTTCTGCTCCGAGAAACGTGAAATCAGCTAAAGAAAGATCACGGCGGCTGCAGCTGCTGCAGTTGCTGCCGCTGCTGCAGTTGTGGCTAATTGACTTGTCATTTGGCCAACAATGACATTGTCTGCATGGCATTCAAAGGCTAATAGTCGAGCAGTGTTGCACAACGACAATGGGGCAGCTCTAAAGCGAGCTTCTCGCAACTTCTTGTTAGAGTTAACAGGAAGTTGACAGGTGATAACACTTAATTGGATGCTACTTAAGCGGTAGCTAGAGAAGTCTTTGCCAAACAGTGTTGTAAAAGGCGCTAAAAAAGTGAAGTCTTCATTTTACGCAACTTTTTGTTAAATTTGACAAGCACTTGACATGCACGTGGCATGCAAGAGCAACTAAATCATTATTTTCTCAGCAATTGAGAGTTAACATGGGAATTTAATGAAAAGTAGTGTTGTAAAACGACGATAGTAAAGAGAATAGACTTAAGAGTTGAGATTTTTGGGACATCTGAATGTTAAAGTTAAGGTCTTTGGCCTAAGAGAGTGCTGTAAAACGAGAGAAACTCCAGTGTTAAAGCATAATTATCACATCTCTCCCCTCATTTTTGACATGCACTTAACAGTTACTTAGCTAAATGTGAGTGTCAAACATTAATGCTAATGTCAAACATTTTACACTCACTTCAACATGCAGTAACATGTAAATGAAAATTGGTTTTTACAACTTCGGCTGATTTCACTTGCCTGACATCGAACTTAACTGCCTGTCAATAGCTGGCAGTAGCAGTTAAGTTCCTCGAATGCCTTTGCCCATCGAGGAGGCAGAGTGCCGGGGCATCAGCTCGACTGGTACGACTTGAACTCGAGCGCAGTCCAAACAGCTGTTGCCCCGATTAGAATTGAGCCACGAGAATCGCATCCAGACACAGCTGTCGGACGACTGGAGACTGGACCATATGCTTCTCGATCTGTTGTTCCCTTGGCATCCAAGTAGGCTTTCGTATAAAGCTCATAGCAGACCTCGGGCTGGCTCAATTGTATTCAGGCACTTCCATCAGAAGCATTCAAGCGACACAGTCAACAAACACGAAAATTTTTTCTCATTTTTTTGTTAAAGTAAATAAACATTGAGCTCGTTGTGCAGCTCTGGAAGACGGAGGCGTTTTAACGTAAGTTCTTGAATAAGTTTACCTTTGTTGTGCATAAGAGGAGCGACTCTCCCTCTCTCTCGCCGAGGAAGATCGCGGTGTCTCTCTTAATATTTAAGTATCTCACTTTTCCTTTACAGCTCTGCCTCCCCTCTCTCCTCTCTCTCTCTCTCTCTCTCTCTCTCTCTCTCACTATCTACCTCCATTGGTCTATATACGTATCTAGCGCTTTCTGTCTATACTCGCATAGCTGTATGGAGACCCTATCTATATAGGGCGGCGCTGTCCTATAATTCACTCGTTCTCGCTCTGTCTCTTACTTTCTCTCTATCTGTTTCTTCTCCCTCTTTCCCTCTCTCACTTTCTCTATCTCTTTCTCTGTCAATCTCTTTCTCTATCCATTCCTCTCTTCCCACTTTGCTTGTCTCTCCATCTCACTCTCTCTTTCCATCTCCCTTTACTTCTCGGCATACATCCACATCTCTATGTCTCTACATTTCTTTCTCTCTCTCTCTCCTCTTTCTATCTACCTTCTTTGACCTAGCGCTTTCTGTCTATACTTGCATAGCTAAAGGGAGACCCTATCTATATATGGAGACCATATCTTCGGCGCTGTCCTACTACTGACCCTCTCTCTTCCTTTCTCACTCTCTGACATTCTCTCCTTTTCTCTCTCTGTCTCTTACTTTCTCTTTTTCTGTTCATTTCTTTATCTATTCCTCTCTTCTTCTTTCTCTCCCTCTTTGCATCTCCATCTCTCTCTCTCTCTCTCTCTCTCTCTCTCTCTCTCTCTCTCTCTCTCTCTCTTTCCATCTCCCTTTACTTCTCGGCATATATTCACATCTCTGTCTCTACATTTCTCTCTCTCTCTCCTTGGACTATTCTCTCCTCATCTGTAAGGCTTCTATTACAGCAACTCCTCCGCAATCAAATGCAAATAATTGAATCACATTTCGCTTCCAGCTCTGCCCCTTACCTCTTCCTACCCCTTTATCCCAGATCACACACATTTATATATATATATATATATATATATATATATATACCACATATATATGTATATATATTTCCATATTGCATTACAGCCCACTCAACCGCATCCGCTAAAAGCTTCCCATTTTCATTTTCATTTACAATTTTTAATTTTCATTTTTCTCACTCACTGCGCTCCCTCTCCCCCCTCGCCCCCTTTCCCCAGCCTACCTCCCTTTCTCTCCCCGCTTTGCCTTCTTCTGTCGCTTTTTATGGCATGCGGTGTCATAACTTTGAGGTCACCTCTGTCACGCCCCTCATCCATAATATGTGACAACAGCAACAACAACAACAACAACAACGACAACAACAACAACAACAACACCATCAACAACCTGTTGTTCACTCCCATTGTTGTTGCTGTTGTTGTTGTTCTTCATTATTATTATATTTTTTATTATTTGTTTTTTTTTTTTTCTTTTACTTTCAAACACTTTTACTCTCGATTGTTTCACTTCGTATATGTTTAGCATTTCTAAGCCCCCGCTCAGACCCCCCCCCCACCCCCTCCTCCCTGTTGGACCCTTTGTTTTCTGTTTGGAATTCAATTTAAAGTCCAAATGTCACGCAACTTTTGCGATCGCACGCATCGAAAGGCGCTTAACGCCGTTCGCTACGCCGGTTCCATTCGATTCAGCCAAGATCCCCCTTGATTCCCCTTGATCCCCCCAGCCCCAGCCCCTCTTTAGCTTCGTCTTCGTCATCAACTTCTTCCGTGCCGTTGTCGCCCGCATTTGCTATTGTTCAATTGCAACTGCCCCCGACTCTTCGCTCTCTCTCTCCCTCGCTCTCCCTCCCCCCCTTACTCCCCCTCTCTTTCTCCCACTCCCGCTCTGTCATGTAAGTGCAGCAGCTGCAACATTTTCGCTTCATCACATCACATAATTCAGTTAGCGCACTTCACAGTGTGCACTCGCTAAGGCAGACAAGCTTCACATAAGACATGAAAGTCTCTGTATGAAAGAAAGACTGGAAAAGAAGGGAAAGAGAAAGGGATAGAGAAAGGGAAAGAAATAGAGAAAGAGAGAGGAAGAGAGAGAGAGAGAAGGAGAGTAGAAAAAGCTCTTGATTGTCGTCTCTAATCAGATCATTTGTGCTTTGCCAGCCTCTCTCTGATTTACAGGGTATACGACTCTTCAAAGAAAGAGTTCTAAAGGAAGTTCTGTCAGCTGAGACTACTGTAGCTGAGGCTGTAGCTAGAGATCACAGGGTTATGCATTCCATTGTATAGTCTCTGCTCTGGTACAGTAGAGACTGTCTCGAGACTGTCTATAGTAGAGACTGTCTACAGTAGTGGCTGTTTACAGTAGAGACTGTCTACAGTAGAGACTGTCTCGAGACTCTCTCGAGACTGTCTACAGTAGTCTCGAGACTGTCTACAGCAGAGACAGTCTACTGTAGGTAGGGTCTACTGTATAATATGCAGTCCCCATTATAGGTAGACCCTACTAAAGGAATTGCTAATGTAGGCAGTCCTCACTGTAGACAGTCTTTGCTGTAGACAGTCTCTACTGTAGTTAAAGTCTTTACAGTAGGCAGTCTTAACTGTAAGCAATCTTTACTGTAGATAGTATCTACTATAGTCAAAGTCGTTATGGTAGACAGCTGTCGATATATTCAGTATTTACTGTAAGCAGCTTCAGCTATAGGCAGGCTCTACTACATTAAGTCCAAATGCATTGAGTCTTCTCTGTGGTAGTCTCTACCTTAGGCCGTCTCCTCTACTCCACAGGCAATCTCTACTGTAGACAGTTGCTTCTACAGCCAGTCTCTACTGTCTTCATTCAGCTGTAGACAGCACGCTTTCTCCCCCTCTGTCTCTCCCTCTCTCTCATTCTCCCTCTCCCTCTCTCCCTCTCCCTCTCTCCCATTCTCCCTCTCTAGAGCCTAGCTCAAGTCTCGCTTTCTATGGAAAGCTTGCAGCTGCGTTGGCTTTAGGCAGTGCTCACTGTGGCAAGCGCTGCGCTCCACTTTGTCGTCATATTCGATTACACAAATGCGATTTGTTATCGGATCTCTTCCTGCTTGCCGCACACAAAGCTATCGAATTACCACTAACCCTCTCTCCCTCTCTCTCTCTCTGTCGTCCTCTTCAGAAAATGGATCCATTGACACGCATTCAGGAGGAGATCAAGGAGGTGGTGCGCCGCGACGAGGAGTACCGCCAGCTGACAACGGCCGCCGCGCTGACCGCCTCGCCGCCGATCGCGGTGAACTTCGTGGTGAACGGCAATGGGGCCGAGCTGGAGGCCGGTCAGGACGAGGTGGACCAGGGCGTGGTGACGGCGCAGCCGGCGTCCGTTACGTCGCTGCTGGTGCCCATCGAGGAGCAGTCGCCCTCGAACACGCCCTCGCTGGCGTCCAGCGTGAACAGCAACAGCAGCAGCCACAAGGAGGAGAGCCTGGACGAGCAGCACTCGGACGACTCGGGCATCTCGGCCTCCTCGCAGAAGACCAACAACAACAGCAGCAGCAACAAGCCGGAGGGCAAGGCTGGGCTGAAGCTGAGCCTGGCCGGCAGGCAGGAGTCGCGCTACATCGGGCCCAACTGCTACAACATGACGCCGGAGCCGCCGCAGCAGAAGCTGATGACCCGGACACCGGCCACGCCGCAGCTGCAGCTGCAGAAGCGCCAGTTCGCCTTCAACGGCGCCACGAAGGGCGTGATGCAGCGCTTCATCGCCTCGCACGGCAAGCTGCAGCTGGGCCAGTCCGGCGGGCAGCCGCTGCCCCTGACCAACGGCCACAGCCCGGTCCTCAAGCTGAACTCGCGCAACGCCTTGGCCTTCCTGGAGTCGGGTCAGACCTCGCCCCTGGGCCTCAGCCTGACCAGCAACGGCAACAACATCAACAACAACAGCAGCAACATCAACAACCTGAGCAACGGCAACGGCAACATCGAGCGCGACTCCGAGGGCCGCCCACTGAGGCGAGGCTACGTGCCCGTCGAGCAGAAGATTCAGCGCGAGCTCCAGGATCTCAAGTCGCGCGAGTCGGAGCTGAAGCGCCTGCGCAAGCTCAACCGCCAGCACATGCTGGACAAGCTGTAAGTCTAGTCTAGAGAGTACCTGACCCTCCCTTAACTCGATCTCTTTGATTTGCCAGGCAAAACTGCACGGACGACGAGGCCGATGCCGATGACGATGAAGACGACTCCGAGGTGGAGCACTGCTATGGACCTGGCAAATTGCGCAATGCTCAGTCCACGCTCGAGCTGGAAAGAGAGAGGTGAGTGAGAGGAAAAGGGGAGAACAGATCCGCATTAGAGCAAGGAAATGGAGAGGGACTAAGTGAAGCGTGAGGAGAGTGAAAGGTAGCTAAAGGCGGAGTAGATACATAGTGAAGGATGCAGGTAAAAGACTAAGGTAGAGACTAAGTGAAGCTTGAGGAGTGTGAAAAGAGATAAGGATAAGGTAAGAGAAGGCAGAAGCATAGGAAAGTGAAAAGGGGTAGCTGAATGGGGCAACTGAAGGAAGTTAACTCAAGGGAGGTAACTAAATGGGAATAATTGAAAGGGGTAACTGAAGGAAGGTAACTCAAAGGGGGTAACTAAATGGGGCGAGCTGATGGGGTAAAGAGGAGAAAAGCAGATAAGTTTAGTTTGGGAACTGATCGAAGATAGTCTAACGAAAGGTGAAAGATCAAGGAATATAAAAGGAAGATAGCAAAAAGGATTGCAGATATTAGATAACATGAAGGAAAATCTTGGCTTGGCTGTGACAGATCTCAGAGTGGCCAAGGTGTTGAACTGCTTTAAGCTTTATAGTACAATTCAGGCTAGCATACTTGAAGAGTGCAGAAAGAAATGCACAAAAGAGTTAGATATGTATTGAAGATGCCAGCTGAAAGAAGGGGTCCTCAGATCTCAGAGTGGCCAAGGTGTTGAACTGCTTTAAGCTTTATAGTACAATTCAGGCTAACATACTTGAAGAGAGCAGCAAGAAATACACAAAAGAGTTAGATATGTATTGAAGATGCCAGCTGAAAGAAGGGGTCCTCAGCTAAGCAAGGAAATCCGCTTATTGACTGTCCCTAAGGCGCTTAAGACCTTAGCCCAAGCACGCTTTTTAGCTGCAAAGCTGAAGCTGATGTGGCTAGAGGCTTGAGAAGGCATTAAAGATTAGAGATTTGAGCTAAGAATATTATACTAGTTGTACAATCGAATATAGTAGAGAGATTCAATAGAAATAGATAGCAATAGAAAGCTGCAAGAAGGTCTTCAGAAAACTGAGTGAGAACTGAGCCAAGGAAATAGTTCACTTCAGTGAACTTAGTTTAGCTGAAGTTTCTGCCTACGAGAGCTATTTCTTAGTAACAAATAACTGAAGAGAAAGGTTTTATGGCACTCAAATTGATTTGTAGAAATTATTAGGGATAGTAAGAGGAGTCTTACTATCCCTAATAAGTCTGCAAGGAAAAACTGCTTCAGATAGATTAGGGACAAGAGAGATGTCACTAGAGATGCACATATGAGATGCTTTGAGTCTCAGCTCAAATAAGTTAAGCCGCCTGATTATGCCAAGGGCAGAGAGTTGGGGCCTTAAGATACAAGTGATTCATATACTAAGCTTCCCCGTTTTCATCTTCTTCTAGCAACGATCTGGAGCTGATGGGTCACCGGGCGGCTGGCAATCGCAGCCTGAATGCCGCCGCCATTCGCGAGAACGGCCAAGCTCTGAGCACATGCGGCTCGAGTTCGGGCATGCGCCCGGCCATGTCGCTGGCACAGCTCTGTGATCTGACGCCGGAGGAGGCGCCGTCGTCGCATCGCCTGATCGCCCAGTGGGAGAGCCTGATCAAGAAGAACGCCGAGGGCATCGAGGCGGCCATCTAGGCCCGCCCCAGCACAGCACACCAAATTATTATTTAAAATGTCCCAAGCACTAAGCGCAGGAAGTCCAAATTCCTGTTCAAGTTTCCAAATTTTCTTTTTTTTTTTGTTTTTTTCCTGTTTAGCCCAACGTGGGGCTATCTATATATATATATATAAATACTTATATATACATATATAATAATGTCAAGCGTGTGGCATGGATGCGAGAGGGGGATCCATGCCCACGCCAGCAACGAATTAGTATTGTTTAAATGCAAGGAATGGAAAGGAGGAGAAGGAGAGGCATGTACTTATCTAATGTGTAAAGAGATAGAGAGAACGAACTACGAGAACATCATTGAGGTCTGTTGTAAATAATTCTTCGTGCAAGTTTCAAGTGCAAGTTTCACCAGTCTACATAATTTATTGAATATAACCTTACGTACACACATACAAATATACACTTACTGTTTGTTGGCATATACCATACCACACTATGCTTAACACACACATACGTACTTACGGCATGCGCTATCGATATGCGCCAGAGCGATTTAATAAAGCGTTTATGAAAACCGAATCAAATGTGTTTCTCATCCTCCGACCAACTGGGCTGGGGCTAGCCGAAGGTATGTTTGGGCAAGTGAAAGGTCCTATTGAGTGGCATGGATATAAAGGTGGATCGACGGATTATCCAGATGAAGATGATGATGCTGTCCTTAGACCAATTGCGCCCCAAGGACGATTGTGATGTTAGACTAACAGAGGATTTTTCTGGGCATCAGGGATCATACTTATTGAACCTGCATAGACTGGATTGAATGCTCTTTTAGCTGCTGTTCTTCAAGGTTACTCAGAGTATCATTAACTTGACTCCTTGCGCAGTTCTACCTGGACAAATCCTAGCACTTACATCATTCTTACATCAGGAATCATCACGAATTTATTGAGGGATCGCAAATTGTACTTCCCCAACATGCAGCAAATGCTTGAGATGGTATTTTAGGTGTTGCCTCTCGAGATTACTCCAAGCATGAAACAGCTGCAAGGATTATGGATTTATTTGGACATCACATATTGTACCCGTCGAATGATCTTTTATCAGTGAGTCATGAGGACCTTCAAGCATAAAGGCTCACAGCTCAGTTACGGGTTTAACTGGTTTAAGTTAGACTCAAACTTGACTATCTTTGCTGCTTCAGAATAGATCCTAAATGGCAAATTAACATGTCAGGCAACGCAGCAAGTTTTATCATAAATGTTCTTCAATGCCGAGCGACAATTTAATAGTTGCACTCTACATCCATATTTAGATGTATCCTTACTATAAGCGGAATAGCTCTAATTTAACTAACATTTCTCATTTGTTGAAAGAACTTAATCCGTTAAGGAAAACTGTTCAGGTATAAAAATAAAACGTAATGGCTGAAGAGTTTTGCAGGCATAAGGACAATTAAGGATATATATTTTTAAGAAGGATATATATTGCTATGTGCTATCTAATGGACAACAGAAGGCGCGAAATGCCCCATTCAGTGCTTAGAGAGCTATATAAGCTGATCTAGTCCTGTCCCTTCGTCCGACGGCATCTCAGGTGTCTCTCTCTCAACTTCTTTGTCATCTAAAAATTACAATTACAATTTTTTTCAAGTTTTTTTTATTGTTTTTATGTTTTTTATTTATTTATTAAATACATTTCGTTTTTGGTTTTTGCTTTCGGTTGATGTCTATTAAATTTGTATTTTTTTTGCATTTGTTGCTGTTCATTGTTTTCATCTCTCATTAATATTTGTTGTTGTTTATCGTTAATAATTGTGTTTTGGTGTTCGGTTTTATAGTTTGACACATGTGCAGGACAGTAAGAAAAGGTCGCAGAGAGAGAAAGGGAGGAAGAGAGAGAGAGAGAGGAAGAGGAAGGGAGAGACAGAGAGAGAGAAACGAGAATTAGGCAAAAGTTACTTTCAGAGCTTACTCTTTCCATCTTTCTCTTTTACTCTCTTTCTTTCTCATTTTCTCCCTAACTCCCTCTCTCTCTCTCTCTCGCTTTCTCTGCCGCTATGTACTCTGTTCCACTGCCTACTCCTGCTGGAAGCCTCAACATAATTTGTTGCCATACTTAAGATTTGTTGCTTCAAGTTGAATTTGATGTGTGGAAATATGGAAATCTTACGCTTAGAATTGTATTGCAAATAAAATCAAATATCCTTGGTTTTCGTATAGCTCGTATATATATTGTATATAATATATATAGGTGTGTGTGTGTGTGTTTATGTTCGTGTTTCATATAGTTAAATATATTTACAACTTCGCAGCTGGATCAAGCTTAACTCAATAAATCTATATATACTCGATGTGTGTGAGCTGGCTCTCAGTTGTAACTGGAGACAGTGTTGCATAACGTAAAAGCAGTGTGGTAGAACGCATAAGGTGAAGGTGAAATGGTCGGCGTATTGCACGGCGTTGCCAGACTTACAAATTAGACAACAAATAACAGAAATCTCTAGTTATAAAAATATATCGAATAATGGCAAAGACAATGATAATGACAATGACAATGATAATAATAATACTTAAATACTTTTTGGCACACATAAAAACATAATTTGCATTGGAAACGAAACTCAGTTATTGCACATATAGATAGATAATGCCGTCAGATCTGAACCATCCGACGCCTTCATGTCTGCTCTCCTTTCTCTTTCTGGAACCAAAAAACCATTGACTGCTCTTAATATCTGTGTAGAATATATATATCGATATACATATAGTGCTTAATTAGCCCGTGCTTGACTCTATATCTGCATAGAGCTAGAGAGCTAGAGTGAGAGAGAGTTATTAGAAACTAACACTTAAAACCGTAAGTTGTTCATATGCGTTGCTATATCCTTGCCATGCGATATCGATATCGATAACGATAACGATAGCGACAGCGCCCCAGTCCCCAGTCGATAGACCTTCCTCCTTCTACTCATATCCAATAATCGAAAGCGCTTTGAGCGCTCCACGCTTGCATGCCTGGCCTAAAACTAGGAAAAAAAATAGATGTATATGAAGTGTTACGCCTTCTAGATAAGTGGCGGTAATCTAACTATCGATAACACTGATCGATATACACATGTAGTATATTAGTTTGGAACATAAAATTAATTAACAAATCGTCAGCTTCCCTTCCCTTCCTTTCGAACAAGCGCAAACGAAGCGAACGTCGTGTAAACGTGCCGTGTGAACCAGGCTTCGCATGGAAGCGAATCCCGATCACTGAGTGTGTGAGTGTGTGTGTGTGTTAGTGTAATCTACGTAGTATTCTTAGACTTTGCAAGTATTTAATATACGCGTGATAATCGCTAGTTACGAATAGATATCAAATTGTTTATCGTGATACACAAAAAAAAAAAAACAAAAAAAATAGATATATATCGTATGTGAATGTGTGAGTGTGTGTACTACGTCTAGCAACTCTCAAGTGCTCTTTTACTTCTAGATCTAGTTAGATTATGTATATATATCCTCATATATATATATATCGTGTATAAATATTTACTTTGGTTTATGCGATCTGCTTTGTTCTGGTATTGTCTGAAAGTGCTACGTACTTCTTTTTACTCTTGCTCTGCCTCATTATCTTTCTCTTTCTCTGCCTCTGTCTCCGTCTCTTTCTGATTTGTAGTTAACACTAAGCTACATAGTAATACTCTGCTCTAGCGTTCTGTGTGCTAAGTGATCCGAAATGAAGGTCTATAGAGAGCATAACAAAAGTGAGGTGAGTAGAAACAATTTGTAGTTAAGACTAGAGCACGTGACTAGTGCATATATAAGGCATACATATCGAACTATCGACCTATCGATATATCGACTCATCGATACATACGCCTGTTTATATATATATATATAAAGAGTATATGTGTAGAGCTGTCTCTATATGCTATATATATATATGTATCAATATGTATGTTGCCTTCGCTGTCCTCGTTAACATTTCGGCGTTAACAGCTCTGTTAGCTTACAGCAGCTGCGCTATAACCGGCTCGATCAGACACATGTGCTCCGCGCCGCGCACCGGCAGGCGATTCAGGCAGAAGTGCCGTATCATGTCGGGCACCGTCTCGAAGGGTCGACTGAACTGCCCCAAGATGTACTGCCCGGCCTCGTTGCGCTGTATTCGCATGTGCATGAAGCCCTTGGCGCCCCTGAGAAGAAGAGAGAGAGAGAGAGAGAGAGTGTTTAGCATAACTGTTAACATTTTCCAGATTCTGGCACCTACTTGAGCGACAGGGAATAATCCTGCTTGGTGGACTCGCAGTTGCGCACAAGGAACGAGCCCTCGGCCAAGGGACGCAGCGTTGTCTCCGCCTCGATGCGTGTGATAGCGCCATGGTACCAGCTGCAAAGAGTGAAAGAGAGAGTTAGCACTAGAGTAGTGGAAAGAGACAGATATATACTTACCCTTGACGCTCCAAAGGTATGGCCACATCTATTAGATCGACGGCCGTGACGTAGCCCTGGCACAGATTCATATTCAGCTCCTTGTGGCTGCTCAGGCCGCGCAGATCGAGGCTGCCAAACTGTTTGTTCACCTGCCGCGGCTCATTCAGATTCAACGTGAGATTCTGCCGGAAGAGCGCTGTATCTATAAAGAAGAAACGAGAAAGAGAAAAGGTTGAGCATTTTAAATTGAAGTTAAATTCCCTAAAATCTCTGTAATTACTCAAAAGTCATTCGAAATACTCGCAAGGAACTGCAATTACTTAGTGGGAAAATTCGTATAGTTAAATGTTTTTTGTTCGCTACTAAAGTCTTCACTGAATACTATAACTATTTGCATCTATGTACTATAATTAAGTAAAGTAATTAAATGTAATTAGAGGGTAATTAGGCAAAGGTACTTCCAGAAAAATGCATTCAATGAATCGAGTTAACTATGAACTATGATTATTTCTAGTAATTAAACGGCAATTGGAATGGAATTAATGTGCGCATCCTTCAGATAAATCCCTTTAATTGATACTCAAATTACTTGAATGCTATTGGGTCTCCAATAAACTATTTGTGAATTACATGTAAGTAATCAAATTTGGTAAATTACTAATTAAATGTAATTAAATTTTAGTTAATGTCAATGTTCTCATGAAGTAATTGTTGGTAATTACAAAGTAATTGAAGCTAAATTTTTTAAATTAGTCTTCAGGAAACTCTCTACAACTGCTTTAAAGTAAGATTTTATAGTAATTTAAAGTAATTGCAAGTAATTAAATGTAACTAGCGTGTCATTAATTGAAATATTCATCACAAAAATGTCTATAATCACTAAAAATATTATTAAAAGTAATTCAAAGTAATTACTGCAAGTCCTGACTAGTAATTAAATGTAATTAAATTGAAATTAATCAAGGAATCTCCTACAATTTTGTTGGTAATTAAATGTAATTCGAGTGCGAATTCCTCGGCATATCAACTCACCCAGCTTGCTGGCCAGCTTCTGTTCGTCGCGCATCGAGTGGCTGGAGGACGCCTGGGAGATGCCGCTGGACTCGGTGCTGTGCATCAGCAGATTGTTGATCTCCGCTTGGTTGGCGCGCAGCCGGCGGCGCAGCTTGGGCATGTCGAAGGGCAGATCGCCCAGGTCAACGGACGTGGCGCTGCCCGAGGTGCAGGCCGCCTCCTGCTGCAGCGTCTTGCGGCGCCGCAGCTTGGGCATGTCGAAGGGCAAGTCGCGCAGCTCCTGCGGCAGCGCCGACGCGCCAGCCGCACCGCCCGCCGCTGGCGCCGCTGACGAGACACCTGCTGCCGCCGAAGAGGATGTGTCGGCGGCGCTGCCATTGCCCAGCTGCAGCTTGGGCAGCGTGAGGCGCTGCAGCGCCAGCGTCGTCGGCTTGCCGTCCTCCCGCGAGTGCAGCGAGATGCCGCTGTCCGAGCCGAGCAGCTCGTCGGCCAGGTGCAGCAGCGCCTTGTTGGGCGCCGCTCGCTGGCTGCCACTGCGCTGCTGCTTCACCAGCAGCTGGACAGGCACAGAGGAGCTGCCAGCCGCCGCGGCATCTACTGAGGACTCCTCCTGCTGGCCGGCTGTGCCAGCCGCTGCCGTCGCCGGCTGCTGCGACTGCTCGGAGGCCGGCTCCTGCGAGGACTTGTCCGATATGGGGCTGAGTATGTGTAGCTTGGAGTGCAGCAGCACGGGCGCCCGCAGCGGGTAGGCCACGCTCGAGCTGGCGCTGGCGCTGGCACTGGCACTGGCGCTGTTGCTGCTCTCGGAGCTGTGCGAGCTGAGCGAGCTGGAGTGGCGCGACTCCGAGCTGGAGGTGCTGCGGTTGCCCTCGCTGGTGCTGCTGCGCAGCGACTCCATGCTGCCGCCACTCGACGAGGTGGCGATGCTCTCGGTGGAGCTGTAGTTGTGCCTCGGCTTCGCCAAGTGCTGCTGCTGCTGCTGCTTGCCGTGCTGCTGCTGCTGCTGGTGCTGCTGCTGGTGCTGCTGCTGGTGGTGGTGGTGTGCGCTGCGACGCAGCTCGAGGACGCGGCCCGACTCGAGCACGAAGCTGCGCGGGCGACGCGACGAAGCCGAGGTGGAGGCCACGGCCGAGGCCGAGTTCGAGTTGGAGTTCGAGTTGGTTGAGGGCGGATTCACGTAGGCGCTGTCGGTGAGACTGTTGTCGTTGCTGCTGGCGCACAGCTGCAACTGTTGCTGCTGCTGCTGGTGCCGCAACGATGCCTGCAGCGGCAGCCGCAGGTCGCGCAGGCGCGGATGCGCCGGCTGCGCCGCTGGCAGGTTCGGGGCGCTCTTGATGCTATTCATGTAGCGCTCGTGCTTGCCCGGAAACTTGATGGGCAGCGGCGCCGTCGAGGGCGGCGAGGGCGTGTACCCACGCGCCGGCAACTGTTGCGATTGCTGCTGCAACTGTTGCTGCTGCTGCTGCTGCTGTTGCTGATTCTGATTCTGATTCTGTTGATCTGCTGTTTGGCTGAGCTGCAGCTGGCTGAGCTCTGCCTGCACCTGCAGCACCACCTGGCATTGTCCCTCAGGTGACTCTGGCTGCTGTTGCTGCTGCTGCTGCTGTTGCTGCTGCTGCTGTGGCTGCTGCTGCTGCAGCGCTTGATTCTTGCTATTCTTGGCGCGCTTGCACTCGAGGCGGCTCTTGCTCAGCGACTTGGACGGTGCGGAGAGCTCGTTCCCATTGCTGTTGCTGTTGAGCTGCAGCAGGACCGAGTGGTTGGTGATGCGATCCACCTCGTCCAGGTCGTCGTCCGACTTGGCTATCTTGCAGTCGAAGGCCGTCTCGTAGATCTGGCGTCGTCGACTCGCCATGTTGTCCGAGTCGTAGTCCTCACCCAGATCAGCCTCCTCGTCCTCGCCTTCCTCCCCCGGCTGCTGGTCTCGCGGCTCGGCTGTGGCTAGTGTTTGCTCGACGTCCTCTAGCTTGATTGGCGGCGCACACTCGACGCACTCGTGCACGCCATGCGGATGCACGTAGAATATGCTGCGGGGCCGAAAGTACTCCTCCAGCTCGTCCAGCTGCTCCTCATCGCCGTGGCCCAGGCCAAGCGACTTGCCGGGCGTCGGGATGCAGGCTCCGCACACGGCTGCTGGGCCCAGCAGGCGGTGCGGCGGCATCGACTCGCACGCTAAGTCCCCCCCAGCCACTCCCCCCACGCCTGCCCCACTCGCCGGCGGACAGCACTTGAGCAGCTCCCCCTCGCCGGCGTCGCAGTGCTGCAGCTGCAGCTGCAACTCGCCGCTCCCGATGGGCAGCTGCTGGCGCGGCTGGACGTTGCAGGTCTTGCGCACGAGCGCCAAGGCACGCGCGTGCCACTCGCGTCGCTTCAGGCACTCGCTGCAGTCCGACTCCTCCGAGGTGCTCGTGCTGGGCGTCTCGCAGCGGATGATGCGCACGCCCTCCTCCGTGAAGCTGTAGCGCTTCGGGGTCGACTGCTCGGTCAGGCAGGTCGCCTCCTCGAGCTCACCCGCCTCGTTCTCTAGCTCCGCCTCCTCTCCCTTCTGCTGCTGCAGTTGCTCCTCCTTTTGCTGCTGCTGCTGCTGCTGGGACTGTGGCGCATCGAGGCTGCTGCTCTTGCGATAGCCGCCCAGCCGATGGGGCTGCGTTAGCGTCTGCTGCGGCGGCTCGCTGGCCGTCGACTGGCGGCACTTCTGCTTCGCCTCGCGCTCGAGCGTCGGCTTCTCCTTGTCCTCCTCCTTGTCGCGGGTCTTGAGCAGGTCCGAGTAGTAGTACGGCGACGGCTGGCGCTTGCTGTGCTCCGTCTGCGCGACCGTCAACTTGCGTGGACTGCGCTGCAGCTGCGCGGGCAGCGGACGCACTAGATCATCCGAGATGCTGTCCGGTGAGTTGAGTAAGGCTCCAGCTGTGGCTGCACTTGTTCCAGTTCCAGTTCCAGTTCCGGCTGCTGCTGCTGGCGGTGGCGCGACACTCTCTACCTCCTCGTCTATGTCCGCCTCCTCGTCGGAGGACTTGGGCGCCGAGGAATCTGCAAGGCAAGAGATTTTCTTAGATTTCGTTCAATTGCTAGGAAGGATCATTGATGTTTCTTTTTCTCCTGGCTGTAGACAGTGAAGTTTAACAATGAGTAAGCTAATAGTTGACCCTGATCTAATTTAAGTGTAAGTCACACCTGAGTTAGACCTATCCCTGACAGAAGCCAGACTAGATTCAGATCTAGGACAGACCTACCCAAGACCTAACCCAGACCTAACCCAGACCTTACTCAGGCCTTACCCAGACCTAATCCAAAGATCAACCAGACTAAATTCAAGAACTAAGCAAAACACAAGCCAGATAAGATTGAGATTTAAGTTAGACATAACTCAGACCTAGCCCGAACATAACCCGGAGCTAACCCTTATCTAACACAGACCTATTCCGAGCCTAAGTTGGCCTAACCCCGAACTAACTCATATTTGTTACAAACTTTCTCTAGATCTAGTTTAAATCTTCGTTAGATGTAACTCAGCTCTAGCCCTGGTCCAACCCCAACGTAATTAATATTCTAGCCTACTACAATCATCATCTATTCCAGCCTTAACGTATCTCATATCTAACATTACGTTAACCTTCCTCAACCGCAATCCGTGCCTTAGCTAATCTATTTCTGACTTTGCCCTAGTCAATATTCACCTAACCAATCTTTACGTAATTTATATCAAGCTCTAATCAAATCGATTTACCAGGCATATCTGCCTAACTCAGGCCTTGTCCTTAGCCTAACCCTAAATTTGCCCTTAGCCCAATTTTAATTCTAACTTAGCTTAAACGCAACTATAGTTGGGTTATCAGGTTTTAACCTGATTTCAACTTTACTTCATATTCTCTTATATATAGTCTATTACATACTTAGACTCTCTATAACATCAGGTTCTTTCTATCTCTTAGACTGACCTAGACCCTCTGTTCTTCAATTGACTTTAAGCTCTACCTCAACGTCACTTGCATCATCTCAAGTAGCAAATATCAATTAATCTCTCTCCCTTTCTCTCTCTCCACTCAACATTCCAGAGACTTCAAACTTTCTTCGGCAAGTCTAATTAACGGCCTTAGGTGTAGGCAGCTCGCAGTGAGTCATGTTCGCCTTGTCCGCGCACTTTGTTGTCTTGCCAACTGCCAGCACAGACGCAGATGTCCGAACTGTCAGGAGCAATTTCGTTGCTTGTCAGACTTGAGATTTTTGTTTATAATTACGGGAAATTAGACGCAAGTGCAGGCAGCCGCCGCAAGCAGAGTTAATTGAGTCGCCAGGCAAATGAGCCAAAGGGCAGTCAGTGGCTCCACATCCTGGGCGCACTTGCTGGCGCGTCTCTGTCGCAGTCTGTTAGGCGCTTGGCTGCTCGGCAATGCGTTACTCACTATCTATCTCTTTCTGTCCAGACCTGTCTGTCTCGCTCTCTCTCTCTCTTTCTCTCTTTGCTCCTTGTGTCTCAGTCGAATGGCTGCCAGTTGCCATTTAACGCCTGGCTGATCTCGGCAGCCGCAACCACAGCCGCAGTTCGAGCTGTCTGCCAACTGCATCTAATTGCCACGCCCATCGAGTCACGCCCCCTGGTTTTGCGAAAATTTAACTGATTTAACTATGGCTATAATTTTGCCAAATTAGCTGCTTGCTGCTTAATTTCTAGTATTTTTCACTGCTTCCTGAAAGTATGCAACGCTTTTTACAAGCGCTTACAGCGTTAGCAACATTTGACTAGCTGCTGCGATGTTGCACTAAATGCTAAAGAAATCGGCTTTTTGTCTAATATGGGCTTTATATAGTAACAATCATTTGAATTTAAAGTAAACATTTCTAAAATTTAAAGTCTCAGTAAATTAATTTAAATTCGACAGCTGTATTAAATTAGTGAACTGTCTGCAGCTTGTCTACTGGCAACATGTTGTCAGCTGTTGTTGCTGGGTTTTGCTGATCTCTTCACTTGATTCTAGTCATTTGCTGCTAGCTTAAATGTTGCTAGCTACACTTGGTGCTTCTGTTGCTATCTAATGTTGCTGATCTTGGTTTCAGTTGCGAATGTTGCAGTCTAGCTGGTGTTGCTAGTTCTGAATTGCAATTGTTGCTAACTCTTTCTGTTGCTAACTAATGTTGCTGATCATGGATGCAGCTATTGTTGTTGCTATTGCGTATATTTTATTGTTGCTGTACTCAATTGTTGCTAGCTGTTGCGGCCCTTTGCTCATCTTATAGAGTGATGTTGCTAGCTGACATGGTTGCTAGCTAGCAATGCTGCTAACTATCTATGTTGCTAGCTAATGTTTCTATTGTCTTCAAAGACAACAAGTAAGAAAACTCTAGTCGGGCGTAACCGACTAGGGTATACCCTGAGCCTCGTCGAGCCTGTGTTTTCCAATACACTTATATTTAGCGTAAAATTATACAAAAATTTCAAGTTGAAAGCATTTGTGGCAAATGTAAACTAAAGCAGCAGCTGATAATTCAACAAAATTCAAACGTAATTTGCAATTCTTCGATGCGACTAGAATGCGAGCGTTTGTATGTGTGTGTGCAAGTGCGTTCGCTTGGCGCTGCTGCCACGTGAGTTTGCAAAGTAGCCAAACGTTTTGTTTAATAACTATTTTGCTATTTAACGGATTTCAATGAAATTTTCGGCATATGATCAACATATTCCATGGGCATATTTGTCAGTTTAGTAAAAGTGCCAACTCATTCGCATTTTGGCTATTTTTGAGACTGAACTTCAATTGGGGGAAATTTGGGGCCGGTATCCAAAATGTAACAAAATTCGAAATTGCATAAAATACATATAAAGCTAAATATAAAATTTGGCGTCTTTAGCTTAAAAGATGGGCGAGATAGAATTTTTTAATTGAATTTCGATTTTGGTTTTAATCGATAACAATTAATTGGGGATAGTTATCGATTTTTTAAAACAAACTCGATCTGCGCGTGCTATACACGGACCTACAAAAAAAATTTCAAGTCTCTAGCTCTTATACGGGCTGAAATCGACGCGTTCAAACATACGGACAGACGGACAGACGGACGGACGGACGGACGGACAGACGGACGGACGGACGGACGGACAGACGGACGGACGGACAGACGGACAGGGCCAAATCGATTTCTCTTGTCGTCCTGATCAAGAATATATATACTTTATGGGGTCTGCCACGCCTCCTTCTGCCTGTTACATACATCCAACAAAAACATTATACCCTGATTTCCCATTTTCAATGGGCTCAGGGTATAAAAATTTGTTGCTGGCTCTTGGTCTTTCTAGCAATTGTTGCTAACTATTTTTATTGCTAACGAATGTTGCTGATCAACACACTAGCGGTTATTGTTGCTAGCTGCTGTTGTATTGCTACAATACATTGTTGCTAGCTGTTGTTGGTCCGCCTAGCAATTGTTGCTGCTGCTGCTGCTGTTGCTCATTGCTGCTCACCTGAATTGTAGTGGCTGTTGCGTTTGTCCTTCTTGTGATTGCCGTTGTTGTTATTGTATGTGGAGTGACGATGCAGCAGTTGCTGCTGTTGCTGCTGCTGCTGTTGCTGCTGCAACTGTTGCTGGTGTCCACGCGGAGTTGGCAACGTTTGCAATTGCTGCTGCTGTCGCTGCTTGTGCAACGGCGCCGAGCGGCGCTTGGCCTTCTTGTGATATACCTTCTTGTGCTGGCCGTGCTGGCGCGTGTCCTTCGGATCGGAGTAACCCTCGATCAGCTTGACTGAGGCCTGCTTGATGTTGCTGTTGGGCAGCGGCGGATGCTGCAATGTGCCGCGCTGCTGTTGCTGCGGTGCTGCTGGCAATGTGTTGTTGTTGTGCGCATGCAATTGCTGCTGCTGCTGCTGTTGCTGGCAAGTGTTGCTGTTGCTGCTGCCGTTGTTGTTGTTGTTGTTGCTGCTGCCCAAAAGAGTTGCTGTTGCAGTTGTCGCCTGACTGGGCAGCGTTGCCAAGGAGGCAAGCGGCGGCGGCGGCGGTGGCACAGCTGCTGCTGCTGCTGCTGTCGATTGCTGTTGCTGCTGTTGCTGTTGTTGCTGCTGCGACGCTTGTTGGGCTTCGTTGAATGGCAGCTGCAAAGGCGAATGCAAAAAGCGAATGAGTTAACATTTTGTACCTTTTCCCATCTATTTTTTTTCGTTTCGTTTCTGCTTTGCCTCTGCTTTGTGGCTGGGACTAATTTGATTTGCGTTTCAATTCCAATTTGTTGGCGTTTAATTAAAATTTGTGCATGCGTCATGTGGTAGCCGCCCACTGGGCGTGACCTGCGGTAGAAATGTGCGTGCGTGCGCTTCAAGGGCTTCCCCTATCGCATCGCATGCGGGCCACAAATACAAAGGCCAATCGAGCTGAATAAAAAACTCTTCAAGCTGCCACCTGAGTGCGCACCTGATAGTTCACAAAAAGCAAAAGAGCTCTCCGCTTTCAATCAAAACTCTGAACTAGCAACTCACATGAACTATAGAACTAGTTCGCATTTGAACTTGTTGGTCAAATTGGAATTTGAATTGCAGCCCAACAAACGATTGAAGCTGTATTCTAAGTAGTTCCTAACTGAGGAAATGTAGTTTATAGAGATGGTACTGGAGGTGAACTATGATAAGACCCTATGGTAGTCCCTAAGGATTTCTGAACTTAGTTAGATACGGTTTTAGTTAAAGTATATCGAACGAGGTGAGCTGTAGAGGAAGTTTTATAGTTTCTGTATTCAATAGAGAATTTCAGACCTTGGAGTAATTTCTGTTTCATTACATTTAGCTCTCTCTTTCTTTCTCTCTCTATTAGTGTTTATTCCCTTCCTTGTCTCTGTTTGTCATTTCCCTTTACCCATACTCCCTCTCACTGCGTTATTCTTATTCCTTATTTTATTTCTCTTTCTCTCTCTCTCTCTCTCTCTCTCTCTTATTATCTGTCTTTGTTTCTTTCTCAAAAGAAGATCTTTATTCTTTATCTATTTTTTCTTGATTCCTTCCTTCTTATTTCTCTCTTTCTCATTCTCCTTCACTTTTTCTCTCAATATCTATCTTTCTTTATCATTCCCCATCTCTCCCTCTCTATCGCCAGTCTCTCTCCATTCCCCTCTCTCTCTCTCTCTCTGTTTCTCCATCTTCCTCTGCCTCGCTCACTCTCCCTTTCTCCATTTATGTCTCTCTCTTTTTGTCTGTATTTCATTCTCGCTGTCCCTCCGCTTGTTTTCTTAATCTAGCTCCATATTTTTCTTTCTATCTATCTCTTTCTTAATATCGTCCCTCCATTCAACTTGTCTCTCTCTTATTCATTCTCTCCTAATTTTTATTACTTTTTCCTTCTCTCTTACTCATTATCCTCTTTCTCTCAATTTCTATCTTTCTTTATTTCCCCATCTGTCCCTCTCCATCTATCAGTCTCTCCTTCTCTCTCTCTCTCTCTCTCTTTACTTTTATCTTTCTATTCCTCCTCGCCTCTTTCTCTCCATCTCTCTTTTTTCTCTCACTCACTATTTCCATCTCCTTTTCTATTCGTCAATCTCCTTCCCTCCCTCTCTCGCTCTCTTTCCTTTTATCTTTCTATTCCTCCCGCTCTCTCTCCATCTCTCTCTCTCTATCTATCTATCTCTTTTCTCTCACTATTTCCATCTCTTTCCCCATTCATCAATCTCACATTGTTCAGCTGCTGTCATTTCGAAATCATGTTCAATTCGTTCCTTCCTCCTTTACAGTTGTTTAGTTCAGTTGTTCAGTTCAGTTGTTCAGTTCAGTTGAGTTCCGTTCATGTTCCGTCCCAGCTCAATTCAGTTCAGTTCAGTTCAGCCTGGTTCAGCCGCTGTTCATCTTTCATTTGTGAGAGGAGACAATGTCCGCCAGGGAGGATGACAAATAGCTGAGCATTACAAAAGTGCAACAGCAGGTCGCACAAGCAGCGCCGGCAAATGACATTAACGTGTCCCTAATGTGCACACATTATAACCAGAGAGAGACAGAGAGAGAGGGAGAGTGAGTCGTAAATATGCGCATTATTGTTAAACATAAATTTCCGCTGCAATGGAATGAGCGAACGGAGCGGGGCAGAGCTGGGCATGTTGCATGTTGCGGAAATTGATGCCAAGACTGGCGGCAACTGGAGCTGGGGGCTGGGGCAGGCTGAGTGTGGGTGGCCGGGTGCGTCTGTGTGTGTGTGGGGGGAAGGGGGGGCCTTTGGGTGTCGGCTTACGCTAAGCACTGGACGCTATTGTTGCTGGACTTGAAATTGAAAGGAATTTTTAATTGAAACTCATAAATTAAACCTCAACTGCGGGCAGCTCATCGAATCAATAAGGGAGAGGTAGAGAGAGCGCACACACACACACCTATATATATATATATGTGTATATGGATATGGATATAGCCCCTGCTTAAGCGCCGCCTCTGCTGTGGCTAGTGGCAACGGCTTTGTTTGAGCTCACGTTGCCAGGACAGCTGCTGCGGCTGCCTCTGCTCCTGCTGATAACTCAACTCAATTCAAATCTCATAAATGCAAGACAATACAAAATTTTAATGCAAAACACACACACACACACCCACACACCCGCACACCCGCACACACATCAATACACACTCAATAAATGGCATATTTGCTTTGGGGTTGATCTCGAACCTTTAATGCCTTTCCACTTGGCGCTGAGCGCGTGAGACTAAGTTTTTTTTAGCTATAGTAGCAATAGTAGTATATATTATTATATATATATTCTGCTAGCAGACCAGAACTTCTTAGACTGCATTTATTCTGAAGAGATTATGATGCGTTGAATACGAAGAACAGAAGAACTTGACGCACATAAAAAGGATGAGGAAGATAGAATTAACTACTCTACAGACCATTATAACGCTTTAGGCTTGAGCTCATCTTTATATCTATAATATCTATGATATCTATAATATCTATAATAACTATATATATCAGAATTTCCCACGACTTCCGTTCTTCAAATTGTTGTATATGATTCTCTCTTTTCTTCTATCTAAGAGCTCATATACTTCTGA
The DNA here is from genome assembly GCA_035046225.1 of Drosophila pegasa. Lineage (NCBI taxonomy): Eukaryota > Metazoa > Arthropoda > Insecta > Diptera > Drosophilidae > Drosophila > Drosophila pegasa. Next base: position 1,743,646 of record JAWNOD010000371.1, read on the forward strand.
GCTCTTAAATAGAAAATACTTCTCAGTCTTGAGCATTGTGTGTATTGGCAATACAGATTCGGAATTCATCGAAGCCTCCACAAAAATCGATTCTATTCAATTCAATAAATTTCTTACAGTTTAGAGACTTCCGACGATCTTGACATTGCCTTGCTTAAGCAATTACCATTAGCACATTTATCGATATATTTATCGGTAGATCAACGAATTGGGTTATTTTTAGATTATTGAGATTATATTATATTTAAATGATACTATATATATTAATTTAAAATATGTTATATATATTTATATAGATTATATTATATATTTAGTGCATTTAGATTAATTCTTTTTAATTTCTTATCGAAACTTTTATCGGTTTTTTCTATCGTCATGCTTTGCTCTCATCGCCAAGTGGCGTTGTTTGCTTTGGGGCTTGGGGCATTCGAATTGAAATCTTGCTTACATGTTGTGCACACACTAATACACACACACATACATACACACACACACACATACATACACACACACACACACACGCCCATACACACACACCATTGCTCTTTAAATATTTGCCCTTGATTATTGGCAAACGTGAATTTTCATACACGACTTCGATTGGCTCCCGCCCCCCAAAATGTTGCTAACAATCAGTGCGGGGCGTGGCAGTGAGAGGATGGGGAGGGGGGGGGGGGTGGGGACTTGGCTGGGGCCTTTTAGCTGGCAGGCTAGACAAACTACAAATGGTTAGACGAATGTGTCCCTCAGTTCCTCTTTGTTCCTGTGCAGCTCCTTCTGCTCCTTTTGCTCCTTCTTCAGTTGTTGTTGGCGCAGCAAACGTGATTTTTATGCGGCAACATTAATGAAAACGTTGCCAGATGATGTTGCGGCTGATGAAAATGTTTGCTGACAATCATGATGATGATGATGATGGCGATGATAATGATTTGAAAGCAGACAAGACTTAAGAGCTGTTTCGCCATTTTCTAAACGTTGCGCCGAACACATGAACGATTTCAGCTCTGCTTTATGCTTAGCTAACAAGCATAGCTATCTCTGTTGCACCCAGTATCTCCTCTCCCACTCACTCTCTCTCTCTCTCTCTGTCTGTGCCTGCCTAATGCTTCTGTGTAGCGTTTGCATACGCTAACCAGCCAACAGGTAAGCACAGCTGTCTAAACTCAACTGAGCAGGTTCAAGCCACAAAATTGTTCAGCTAGAGAGGAAATTAGGAAATTTTGACGGCATAGGAAATTTTGGGTATTCTCATACGATACGAAGCAAAAAAGAAGACTATGAAGAACAAGTTTGATATTCAAATGATCTATTTATGATAATGATAGCTGATGGAAGCATTGCTCAAACTTTAAGTCTTCAAATACTTTGACTCCTTCAGATACTTTGACTTTCAAGTGAAGCAGTAATGCTTCAATCATCTGACATACTGGACATTAGTTGCGAAAACAAAAGAATCTTTTATTCAAATTCTGTATAGAGTTAGGCATATATATATATGTTTACTCTCTACTCACGCACATCGATTTAAAATTCACACAGCATGAATCTCATATAAATAAATGTTAGGTGATGTTGTAGATGAAAGCAGCAAGAATGTTGAGTCTCTTCTACGTTCAACTCTATATAATTTGGAGATATGAACTATGTAGAGTTGAACATAGAAGAGACTGACATTCTTTCTGCTTTCATCTATAAATGGTATGGTATTCCAGTATGAATGGAAGCAAAGCATTCAATGACTGAATTGATTAAGTCAACTGTGGTCTAACTGTAAGCTAACATTTAAAATGACTAAATTCTATATATGTGTGTTATTATTCCGACAATAGTTTTGGGTCTTCTTGAATACTTTCTTTCGTTCATACCAAACTCCATCTAGATGTCGGCTTAAGCTAAAAACGACTTTACTCCAGCTCAAGTTGTTGCATATGCACAACTGAGCTAGAATACGCTTAAGTTTTTAACAGACTCGAAGTAATTCCATATTTATAGGCAAATCTCATAGTATATTGCAACATTTGCTGGCTATCAATAGCTTAAGAAGCCACTTAACTAATAGCTATCGCAAAGGGTGTTACTCAGGCTGAGTCACACTAAGACTCTAACTTTAAATATGAATTCTACGACTACGATGACGACTTCACTAGCGAGTGTTGAGCGTATTCCTAATTCGTCTTTTAGCTTTTAGCGCTGCTTAGTTGCGTCTCGCTTCGTTTTTTTTTCTAGTTCTCTAAGCCAGACAATGCGGCGTATGAGTAATATGTAAGCTGTGACAGCAGCAGTAGCAAAGCAACAAGCGACAAGGGTGCCCGCAGCCAACTTATTGAAATCAACAAAAAGGCCACAGCAACAGCAACAACAACACACACACCCAGCACACACACTCACACACCCAGCACACACACACACAGGTGGCTTTTGTTGTTGATTTTTTCGCTGAGTTATCGCTGATATTGCTCCGTGGAGAGTAATAGCGGCTAAAGCTGGCAACGGCTCTGCCCAAGTGCACTTCACAATGCAGCCCCAGACAGAGGCGCAGGCGACGCTGTACGTGGGGGGCGTGGCATATGTGAGAGGGAGAGAGAGAGAGAGGCGGAGGGGGGACGTTTGTGCCAACCTTTTCATATCGCAAAAATGTCGCGCGCGTTTGCCATTAAAACGTGTGCCAAAAAAAGCAACAACAGCAGCAGCAGCAGCAGCAACATGGACAGCATTTATATGGCACACACACACACATCCTCACACACACATATCCTCACACACACACAGCGAGTCATCGCCTGCAGCTTTTCATATGCGAACTGAACACGCGTCGCGGCTGTTTACGCAAAACAAAAGTCATAAGATAAAAAATTACATTAATAACTGTAAAGCAGTGGGCGGGGCAGGGGGGAGGGGGCGTGGAGATGGTGTCCAAATGGACATGGCATACATGGAACACAGTTGAAGAGGCGCTAAACGTTAACGCTTTGGGCCATTGGCTCGGCTTAAAGCGACTGTGCAAAGGGGAGAGGCAGAGCACTTAGTGGGGGGTGTTGGGAAAGGTGGGGCGCGGGTGTGCGGCACTCAGCAAAGAGGAGAAAATCGGCTTAGTGCTGTGTGTTGTAGCATAGAGAGCAGTTCGAACAGCGCCAAGAGCTGCGATTCAACATGTGAACACAGCCAGTAAAACGTTTACGAAAGAATCAACATCGAGAGATAAGCAGGTGGGTAGGGGAGTCTATACGGAGAGAGGTAGAGAGACATGTAAAGAGAAAGAGAGAGAGAAAGAGACAGATAGAGGGAGAGACAAGGAGAGAGAGAGAGAGAGAGAGACAAAGATAAAGACAGAGAGAGATACAGAGAGAAAGACATAGAAGAGAGAGAGAGAAAGAGAGAGAGAGAGAGAGAGACAAAGATAAAGACAGAAAGAGATACAGAGAGAGAGACATAGATGAGAGAGAGAGAGACAGAGAGAGATACAGAGAGAAAGACATAGAGAGAGACAGACAGAGAGAGAGAAAGGGGGAAAGGAAAGTGGAAGAACGAAGGAGATAGAAGAAGGAAAAGAGAGTGAAAGAACGAAGCATATACAGAGAAATAGAGAGAAAGAGCAAGCGTGAAACAAGAAAGAAAAAGCAGAAATAAAAGCATAGATAGATATAGAGACAGAAAGAGAAAAGGAGCTGAGGGAGTTACATTGAAAGAATGACATAGAGCGAAAGAATGAAAGAGATAGAACGGGACAGAGAAAGAAAAAGAGGGAAAGGATAGTGAAAGAACGAAGGAGATAAAGCAAAAGAGAGAGAGAGAGACAGAGAGATAGAGAGCAACAGAGAACAAATAGATCAAAGAAGATGAATCGGGATACCAAAGCAGCCAAAGCCAGTTGAACGTTAACGAAAGCCAAAAGAGGAGGAACAGCAACAGAAACACGCTAAGGCTCGATGACTAATTGACCGTATGATATGTGGAATGTGGTTAATGTGGCTATTGGCTAATGAATATGCAATCACACTCATTTGCCATGCACAGTGAATATTTGTGAATGCGAAAGCCAATCGAATGCGAATCGAATGTGAATATCCTGTCAATTGGCTAGCGCTGAGCGAGGAGCCAGCCGCAGCCACAGCCACACCACACTCTGCAAGCCAATGAAAACATTTGCTGCGCAATTTCGGTCACACACACACGCACACTAACACACACACTAGCTCACACACACACACACACGCTGTAGCACACACACAATCATTTGGGGGCTTGCGGCTAAACAAATTTCAATGAAAAGAAATTCAAGTGGCAAAGGAACATTTTGTATGCGCTGCCATGGCGGCGCAGCAGCCGCGCCGCTTTCACTCTCGCTTTCACTTTACGACCAATATGCAAAAGGACAATAACAACAGCGGCAACAACGGCAACAACGGCAACAAGGGCAACAACATCAGCCGGCAGGATAACAACGAGGCAACACAAAACACACAATACGAGCACAAATATCTCGCATGCGGCCATAAAAACCGAAATTCCAAACTCCAGCCCCACAAAGTGAGACAAAAAATAGAGATTATGCCCATCGGCTGGCACCGACTGCACAATACCCGTTCAGTTAGACAGTTAGAAGTGTTTGACAGTTGAAATTCTGCCGATCTAATATATCCCTTAGGGATCAGTGATGCATAAAGACTAGCTCCAACTTGCTGTGATAGATATACTGTGGGGATCTATATCCTCTATGAGGATATTCTCTCTATCCGCTCTATGAGCGGTTCTCTTTTTTCTTCGATTTAGTAGGATCTCATGAGGTGTATATAGATAGCATATATATCTATATAGATAATAACTATTGCAATCTTCTTTATATATAGAAAGAGAGAGAAGGAGAGAAGCCACCGATAGTAACTGACTTGGATGACAGCTGCTAAGCTGATTTCTCTCACTTCTAATGGAAGTCACATTGTGATATTAATATATTGCCCAGATCTATACTTGTATGTCATATATCATATCAAATTTTCAATCTATAGCAACACTTTATCTTGCAAAAGATATAACCAAAAGCAATCCTCACTGCACTCAATGCAATTACATCTAAAATTTGTTTCTATTCTATATTTCTATTCCATATTTCCATAGATGCATATACCTATTTCTATATATATACAGTAGATACACCATATACACTTTATAGACTTTGTAAGATTGTTAGACTATAGACCATATACCCTATATAAGACAACACGACACACATGAGAGTATTTATGTAATCAAATATCAAATCGCTTCTAGGCACAATCTCATCTCACCAATACGCTCGCTCTTCCACTCACTGAACGGGCGTCGATGGAAAAAAAATGCCGTAACGTAACTTTTTTGCGGACTCTCGAGATAACGGGCCGAGATTTTTGGCAGGCGGGGTTACGTGGCGCACGTGGGGCAGAGCCCAGCCGAGGGGCAGCGCAACATTTGATTTGTGGCAACATTTGCTGCAGGCGCCTCGCACACGCCCTGCCCTAAGCTGCCTCAGGCTCCCCCTCTCCCTCTCTCACTCTCTCGCTCTCAATATATATATTTTCATAATACTTAGTATCTCAGGCCTTTTTAGCTTCCTTTTTATAGCTGACCACCCGCTGGGCAGCAGCAGGCGGCGGGGAGCTGAGGGAGAGTTGGCTGTATTGCTGTATTTTTTCCTGGTATTTCGCAATATTTAGCCAATAGACTTTGTGCATTGTTTGAGCTCGCTTTGTTCGCTCCGGTTAAATAATCAAAAGGCTCGCAAATATGGGGGCCGTTGGGGGAAATGAGAAAAATGCTTTTCATGCTTTTCATTAGCGCATTGCTGATGCGCCCAACGTCCGCAACGTCCGCAACGTCCACGTCGCTGTCGTCCTCCTCGTCGGTGCGTGCAGTTTATCAATTAGCCGCCCAAGGGCAGTTAATTGCTTTTTACCAATACCAGCCCACACTGCAGCCAGCCCCAGCCCCAGTCCCCACTCGCATTCCTACTCCAACTCGAGCTGCATGCCCACGCTCCAAAGTCTGTCAAAGACTTCAGCTTTAATGCTGCATCAGCTGCCTTCATGAAGTCTAGCTGCTTGCACGAACAACTTCATGAACTGCTTCATTTCACTGGGAGAGCCACTGACCACTGACCACGATTCTGGTATGCAAATTCTTGTAAAAGCTTTTAGAGTCTTGGAAATTTGAGGCGAAGGCTTGAAGGTAGCCAAAAGTCGCAAATATTCTATGTACTTAACATAGGAAAAGGCATAAGTGAGCTGAGCGTCTTTAAAGTCTTCGCTTTATAGCTTTAACGGGGTTTAAGTCTTCACGTTATGGCTTAAAAGTCAAATCAAAATATAGATATTTATCGATAATATGAAAAGTGATAAGTTTTGTTAGTATTCATATAAACGGGTGGGTGTAACGATGGGCGGAAGGACTAACTGAGGGACAGAAGGACGAACAGACAAGCAAACGAAAATATGGACTCAGCTTGTCATTCTAAATATATTATATATAGCCTATGGGTTCTATCATGCCTCATTCTACTTATTGCACACATTTGCAGATGATATGAATAAGCGAACAGGCAGACAGGGATTGATTGACTCATCTGGCAATCTAAATGAAATCGATTGGCCTTGGTACAAGTTATATAAGATTAAGCAACAAAATTTTCTGTCTATGCCAAAAACTGTACCTTCCACTTATGTAAGAACCTCAAACTTCTTAGAAAGTTTATTTAGACATTAACATTATATAATCCAAGGTTGGCCTGAAACCTAATTGGTTACTTTCTGTTCGGTTCATAGGAATATTAAGTCGTTCGAGTGTAAACTAGCTCAAATATAATATCTACTTAAAATCGATTCCAAACCATACCTAATTACTGTATTGATTAATATCACATATTAATTATTATATATATCATGATATTATATATTAATTATTACATATATCATAATATTATAGTTATAGTTATAGAACTAGTTCCTTGTTGAGCTATACTTACAAATTCTGTTTGTGGACTCGGCGCTATCCAGTGCTCCGGATTCGTTGGTATTGCCTCGGCCAGGCAGGGATCGAAACTGGACGGTCGTTTCTTAACAAAGTCTACAGGCAGGCTGTAATCATCACAGATGGCAATCTGCAAAAGTGAGAGAGAGAGAATGTTAGAGTGTTAGAGAAAGAGAGGAAGGGAGTGAGAGGCTTCACGCAATTTGTATGCTAAAAATAACAATTTCATGTTGAGCTGAAGAACACGACGCACATACGCCAAGTGCTGCCAGCTGTGCTTACACAGAACAAAAGAGAGACCAAGAGAGAGTGAGAGAGAGAGAGAGAGAGAGAGAGAGTGGGGCAGAGAAGGAGAGGCGAACATGCTGCGTCATCAAAAGTGTTGAAGCACAATGGCTAAATTACAGTTACAATTAAAAATGGCGACGCCGCTGGAAATCTGTTTGTCAAGTGCACAGTCGACCAGGTGGGCGGGTCTTAGATCCAGCGACAGTGGGCGTGCCACTGCACAGTATGGAAATCTGCAAAGCAACAACAATTAACGCACGAGTGGATGGAAAAGTGCAGGGCGAGCGCGAGAAGGCGATTAAAATAATGAGGAAGACGAAGAGATTATGAATAATGCAAATGTATCTATAACTGCAAATGTATCTGTATCTGTATCTGTATCTGTATCTGTATCTGTATCTGTATCTGTATCTGTATCTGTATCTGTATCTGTATCTGTATCTGTATCTGTATCTGTATCTGTATCTGTATCTGTATCTGTATCTGTATCTGTATCTGTATCTGTATCTGTATCTGTATCTGTATCTGTATCTGTATCTGTATCTGTATCTGTATCTGTATCTGTATCTGTATCTGTATCTGTATCTGTATCTGTATCTGTATCTGTATCTGTATCTGTATCTGTATCTGTATCTGTATCTGTATCTGTATCTGTATCTGTATCTGTATCTGTATCTGTATCTGTATCTGTATCTGTATCTGTATCTGTATCTGTATCTGTATCTGTATCTGTATCTGTATCTGTATCTGTATCTGTATCTGTATCTGTATCTGTATCTGTATCTGTATCTGTATCTGTATCTGTATCTGTATCTGTATCTGTATCTGTATCTGTATCTGTATCTGTATCTGTATCTGTATCTGTATCTGTATCTGTATCTGTATCTGTATCTGTATCTGTATCTGTATCTGTATCTGTATCTGTATCTGTATCTGTATCTGTATCTGTATCTGTATCTGTATCTGTATCTGTATCTGTATCTGTATCTGTATCTGTATCTGTATCTGCATCTGTATCTGTATCTGTATCTGTATCTGTATCTGTACCTGTATCGGTGTCTCTGACAGTATCTCTAGCTGAGTCTCTAACTATATCTCAAAGCGTATCTCTTAGCGTATATCTAGTTATTTCTCCAATTCAATCTGCATCTCTAGCTCATCCCTTGCTCCCAGTCTAACCGTAACTGAATTACAAGTGCGCTGGGAATTCGTTTCACTTATAGCTACCTCAAAGTACAATTGCAGGCGATAAAGTTGACGACAATTGCGACAATACCATTCCATGCCGGAGCCGGAACCGGAGCCGGCACTTGGGCCCAAACCTGAGCCAGAGCCAGAGCCCAAGCCGTAGCCGAAGCTGGCAAAGTTTGTGTCAAAGTTGTTCGAGCTGCTGCGCCGTAACTCACGCGCCAGCTCCCGTGGGACGGCGACGCAGGTGGCGTGGTAGGGCCGGGCGCAGGGGCCGGCGCACACGACGTAATCCTCCGCGCCGGCCGTAAAATCAATCCAGCAGCGACGACAGAACATGGCTGCTAATAATTTTATCTGCCAGCCAGACAAACACTTAAGAAAATTACAAAAAACGATGCGAACGCCTGGCGAAAGGAGTAAAGGCGACGCCAGCACAGTACGGCTCAGCTCAGCTCAGCTCAGGTGTTGACAGGTGCACGGGCCGCGCAGCACTGAGTTAAGAACTTTAACTGAAATCCAAATGCAGCTTTGGATGAAACTTTGCCCACCCACGGAAATGAATGTGAAGGCTGCAGCTGCTGCCGCCTTAGCTTCAGCTTCTGCTTCTGCTGCTGCTGCTTGAGTTTTCCCTGTGGCCTTTGGGGCATTGCTTTGAAATTGAAAGGCCAATCATAGTGAATGAAGGCAGTTGGTTAGTGTGCATAATATGCCACATTCACCTGGCCTGCATCTGACCCCCATCCCCGCTCCTAATCTCTGCTCGCCCCATGAACTATGCAAGACATCCCAAGCAAATGCAGCGTGCACTTAACGAGCAGAAGGTTTAGCCAGATACAGATTGAAGCTGGCTGATATTGAGCTGAGAATTGAGGATTGGGAAATGAGAGAGGAAAAGAGAGAGAGATACAGATTGAGATAAACAGAAAAAATGTATACAGCGACTTCGGTATACTGAGGCAGAAATAGATAAAAGGTAGAGAGAGGGAGAGGGAGAGATACATGTACATATAGAGATATAGATAAATGTGGAGAATAGACAGAGTATAGACAGAGAGTAAGGTACGTACAGTGAGAGTGAGAGACAGAGAACGAAAGAGAGAAATACATATAGAGAAAGAACAAGAGAAAAATTAAATTTAAAGCAAAAAGTTGAAGGTAAAAGAGAAGAAGAATGACCCTGAGCCACAGTTAAGGATTGAGATAGAAGAAGAGAGAGAGAACGAGACAGTGGAGACATAAACGGTAAGAGATAAAAGAGAGACCGCCAAAAGAGAAAGATAAGAGAGAGAGAGAAAAAGAAAGACCTTACCTATAAACACTCAACTTCAATCTAAGCTTCTAATTAAAGTAGAGTGTCTATATGTAAGGTCTACTTAGACATAAAGAGGTACAGATACAGTTACAAAGAAAGAAGGATATATCACATTCGAATGATTTCTCGCCAAGTCTTATTCAAGCTTCAACCTCGCTAGATGTTCTAGCAAGCAAAGCCATGGCAACACAATTACAGGGTATTTGGTAGGCCAACACAGCTACGCAGCATCTTACACAGTCGATGACTCATCGACGATACGCCGAGGCACAGCCGTCTCATTGGCCTGGCCAAGCAGCTGCTCTGATTGCCAACTTAGTTGGCTTTGATGTGAGCCCATAAAAAATGCATAGCCAAAGCGAAGAGCAAAGGCAAAGTCAAAGGCAAAGGCAAGGCGAAGCTTGGCCTGGCACGTGGCCACAATGCAGCGTGCACCTGCAGGCGCAGCGCCTACACCTGTCGCCCCCGCGCGACTCGTTGGCGTCCGCCGCTCCGAGTAAATATCATAAATTTTAAAGACGGCGCTAATGCGGCTCGTTTCAGTTCAGTTTCAGTTTCGGTTTCAGTTTCGTAACGTTGCACGCTGCAAGCTGTTAGCAGCTCGGTGGCGCAGCCTTGATGCCGCTGCCAGTGCACAACATTGCCGCATAACCGCAGGCACTTTGGCAACGCGCCCGGACCCGGGCCCGGGCCCGTCATCCGGCCAACCCGAGACCTCACCCCAACCCACCCTATCCCACACTCACACAAAAGGCACCAAATGCAAAAGCCCAGCTCGGGCCACGACTCTGCTCAGCCACTGTCTGTGGCCACATGTTGCCACATGCCACATTTGCTTTGACACACTTTGTCTGTGTGTTAGAGTGTGTGTGTGTGTGTGTGTGTGTGTGTGTGTGTGTTAGAGTGTGTGTGTGTTACTGTGTATGTGTGTGTGTGTGTGCTGGCCAGGAAATATAAACTGGCTGGCTTGGCTAGCTCTCCCTCTTTATCTCTCCCGCACCAGCTCACTTCCTCTCTCTTCCTCTTTACCTCTATTCCACTCTACATTTCTTCTCTCTCTCTCCCTCCCTCTCTCTCTCTCTGGCTTATTCTTTCCCTTCATCCTTTGACGTTTCTTGCGCTGTGGCATATTGCGCTGATTGCAGCATCCAAACCAAACAGAAACCTGACAAAAGCTTAGCTGTGTGCATAAGTGTATATGTGAGTGTGTGTGTGTGCATGGGTGTGTGTGTGGGTGTGTGTGTATGGGTGTGGAGGTGTGTGTAGGTGTGTGGGTGTTGCATTGACAGCATTTGCTAGTTCATTTGGAAACCTTCAAAACTGTGCCTGACCCTTTGACATTTTCACCAATCTACTGCAGTCTGGCAACTCTGCGAACAGGGTTGACAACAGCAACAATCAATCAATTTTCAAAGTTTGTACAAATTGAATAATTGTTGTTTTTAGTTTTTAGCCTCAGTTTGTAAAGTTCATGTCAAATGCACATGTTATCTTCAAGCATACTTTGCTTACAGCTTAGTCGGATATTTGGCAGCATGATTGAAAAGTTTGAAGTGCATTGTAAATCTAAGTGCACTGTAAGTCTAGCTGACAGTTAAAGCCTGTCCATATGACATTTACAATGTGCAGCAAATGCCTGACAGCTAGCAGCAGCTAAGGCTCTCTAACTCGTAAAGCCCAGCTCACTTGCTAGTTGAAGTCTTAGCATGTGCTTAGCTTTGTTAAGCTTCGACAGTCTCAGCTGTCAGTGCTGCAGACATACAGCAGAGCAGCTTCATTGTATTACACTCTCTTTACAGTTAAAGGGTATATATATATATATAACGGTATATACCTACAATATGTGCCCACAACTTTCACTCTTACAAACCCTTTAACAAGAACAATATACCCTACAAAGTTTAATCTAACCACATTGTTTTGACGTCACTCTATATGCACTTATTATTAGCTACAGTAAGCTAAAGACTAGAAAGATTATATGTCTATATTCCTTTATATCGGACTATATCATTTCACAACATTGATAAGTCAACTCATCAAATCATTAAGTTGCGCCTAAGAAGACGCCTTGAAGACCATAAAAGCTAGAAACATCAAACTTACTAAAGACGCTTCTATCACTCCCAAACTTGGATGCCTTGTTCCTTTTTCTTCAAGTCCCTCTGAAAATATCTTAAAGTTCGTCAGACTAAAGCCAAAGTGATGTTCTCATTCATTCTCATTCACCTTATAGAAAGCGCACTAACGTCCAGGTATCTGCTAGTCGCGTATGCCCAGCTGCAGTGCTCCTCCCGCTCGCCTGTTTTGCTCTCGTATTGCACTTGACAAAGGTAACCCTAACCCTTAACCCCAGGCCACAGCTTGACCTCGCTGCCTGCGCGTGTTGCTATTTCTATTGTCGTTGTTGTTGTTCTCCCTCTCTCTCTCTCTCTCCTTGCTGTTGTTGTCGGAGGAGCTGTCAAAGTCGCGCACACTAATTGCAATTAGCTGGCAACCGAATAACACACACACACGCACATACGCGCATCAAAGAGACGCTGCAGCTAGCTGTGACCTGGCTGCTCTTGCGTTTGATTGATTGACTGACTAACTGATTGATTGATTGATTGATTGATCGACTGCTTAGCTGATTGATTGAGTGAGCGCGCAGTGCGTGCCACGGACGCTTTCAATTATCAAGGCGAATGGAGTCGCTGCGTGGCCTTTAACACGCTCAATTGATTTGTTTGCTCTGGGGCGCAATTACAGGTAAATTTCCACCTGCCAGCTGCCACTGGCTCACAGCTCAATTACTTTATCCAGGTAGCCCACACCCACTCCAGCCCATTATTTCCATCACTTTATGTATGTATTGCGCCTGCCGCCGCCTCGTTTGGTATTTATAAACAACGTTGCAATGTTTCTTCTCCTGCTTTTCTCCCAATCCTCCTCCTGCCCGCATGTGCATTGTGCGGCTCAGAGTTTGCTGCATTTATATTTGCAATACCCTGGAGATGCAGGTGGGCTGTAAAGGGGTTCTATGAGCAGTAGCCAGAGGCCATAACTCTATATACAATATAGTTAAGTTTCTATTCCAGTTCATTTCTCTGGATTTTCATGACTTTTTCCCTTTTGCGCGGTATTCCCTAGTCGTGCATTGCCCTTTTGGGCACATTTATGCCTGTTTTTTGTTTGTTTGTTTATTTTTTGTAATTTCTGCTGTACTTCAAGTGCAGGCCATTAAAAATGGCCGTCAATGAGACATTTGGGAGCAAAAGTTTCAAGTGGCGGCGGTCGTGGGGGCGAAATGTGTGTGTTTGATACAAAAGTCAACTGTAAACTGCGCACAGTGCAGGGTCCAGGGTTTGCGGCTCTGGGACGTTGGGTTTGGGCTTGCTGGGATTGCTTGAAGGGTGTCATCGCTTGGCTGACTGCTGATGTCGAGCTGACGCTGTCCTCGCGCCGCTGCTTTTGGGTGGCTGCACCCTGGGGGTTGCGCGCCATAAATTTTAATTAAATATTTTTGTGTGCGAGCCAGATCGAAAGGATCCTCGCGCCAGCGCTAGCACCTGACCTAACCTGACTTGGCTTGCTCAATAAATTTGATTGTCGTCGCAACCACCAAAGTCAAAAGCAGATGCACAGCCTAACCAAGTGTGTCAGCTCCACAAGAGGGTTGCACACGCAGACAGACAGGCAGACAGACAGACAGAGGGGGGAGGGGGCGGGGGCAGAGAGCAGCATCTTTGCAACACATAAATTGTTTGCTATGCAAACTGAATGTAAATTGTAAAATGAAATTAAACAAATACGAATTGTATGCAGTCGAGCTGCAACGACTGGCTGATGCACGCTCAGAATAAAGACAAATATCAATATTATTTAGATAAATCATAGATCTATAAGCAAATCACATCAAGTGTGTATTTCAGGTGTCAGATTACTAGGCTAATCTAGCTCAGGCATATCTAGGCTGACCAATTATGAGTAGTACCATTTTCGATAACTATATTTGAGCAGTTGCTTGTGTTATCGATAAGCTGCAAATGGTAAAAAATTGAGAGAGATTTGTCATTATGAGATTTTTCATTTGAGATTTTTCATTTGAGATTTGTCATTTGACCTGGAATTTTCTTCAAGTCTGTTGCATTTGGGAAAGTTCAAGGAAATTCCAGCCCAGTTGTGCATATGCAATGTAAGCTGAGTCTTATAAAGCTTGAGCTTGACAACTTACACGAGCATATAAACGAAATCTTCACTCTTTAGCTGCAATTCTTATCCTTCAAGATATTACCCATGCCATATTCAGTTAGATAAGACCCTAAACACATTGCTCTCTCCCTCCCTCCATCTCTCTCGCATGTTCTCTACACACATTGATATCCCCATATACTCCCTTTTGCCATTGACTGAGCGGGCATAAATAGCGTGGGTCAAACCGTAAAATAAATAAATTCATTTGTGGCCGCTGGCCAAGGCCGAGAGGGCCGAGAGTTTTAAATGCTCGCAATTGTACACATGTTGACAAATGTGCTCCATCTCTACCCCACACACTCGCCCTCGCCCTCTCCCTCCCCCTCTGTGTGGCACTTCCTGTTTTGGCTGCACTGCACAACGACGACGACACTCGACGCCTCGGAACCCTTTTTTTTGCCACTACAGTTGAGCGAACATTGTGAAAATTTTCTGTTCTGCTTGTGGGAGCAGAAGTTGAGCGCCAAAGGGGCAGGCAGTTTGGGGTCGGGCCTTTGCATTCGTTGTTTTATTTTTTTTTCTGTGAACTTTGCAGAAATGCAGTGACCGGAAAGTTGTAATATCCAATCGCCACTTTATTTGCGAACTGCAGGCACTCCCCACAGCCCCCCATAATTGATGGGGTGTGGGACTTCATTTAAATGGGCATTACGTGGCTGCAAACCAAATGGAATCACTGCACACATGAAACGACAATTCGAATCGTTCGAATTTGTGGCCATTCACATGCATATGAATGTGATTCAAGCCTAACGAGCGCCACTGCCCGGCGATTGGCCAGTTGGGGCCCTGACATAACCTAACACCATTTAGGCAGTTACATAACCTCCATTTTTGCATGCACAATGAAAACTTGCTAAGCGTTTGGGATAGTGATTTGCCTTGCCACAGATAGAGCAAGGTTTGGCCTTAGCCTTTGGCCTGGAATTGGAGTCTCAATGTTTCTTATACTCTTAGGGGAAGTATTAGCAAGTTTTGTATATATCTAGCTTCTATAGTTTCTAGATATATCTAGATCTAGTTTCTATAGTTTCTATATATATCTTGATCTAATTTTGAACTTGATACTAAAATTGCTTCTCATACTCAAATCACATACTTAGATTATGTTAAAGTCCAGTTTAACCTCACTTGCTTTGGAATATTCATATTCAACCTCACTTTCAACTATATATTAGAATATTAACATTGACTTTGCCTTAGCACTTCCACTCGCTTTCCACAATCTAGAAATTTAATCTTCTTGACAATCAATAAAGTCAGCTCATAACCGCAAATTTGATTGAAGTATTCGATCAACTGACCCCAAATCAATTGCAATTTTCTTGTTTGCTTTGTACTTTGATAAGGGGTAGACTGATTTTCACAAAATACATGTAACAGGCATAAGAAAGCGGGAATGGGACTATTAAATATATCTCTGCATGTTCTTGATACAGCCTGAGTCAAGCTAGCAAAGTTTGTCTGTCAGTCTGTATGTGTGTCCTTCCGTCCGTTCGTAAGGCAAAAGAAACTGAAGTTTGTTTCTGTGTTAAGTCAACAGACTGTCTACATATAAATATATCATAAGAAAATAGCTCTTTTTGTATAGTAGAGACTAGTCGAGAGTAATTTGTCATAATTACATTAACTCCTGACATCTAGAGTCAAAGTGTTTCAATTAGAAGAAACTAGAAGTTCATAGTGCAGGGATTCCAGAGATCACGGTATCTTTTAGTCGGATACAACTTAGTCCTTACTTGTCCTGATTTAGCAACTTTCAGTGTGGTATTTGACTAGTATTTCAATCCAGTTCTTAGCATGCTCTTTGCACAGCCAACCGCAAATATTCCTCCCAATTTTTGCAATCAAAAATCTTCGATTTCTGCAAATCTGAGTCGCATGTAGCGTCTGCGGCAAGTGGATAAAGGGGGAGAATGTGTGTTCGTGTGTGAGTGTCACCGCACGAGCCACAACCACCCAGAACTATGCGCCCCCCTGTTTAGGGGGGGAGCATATGGGTCCAATTACTCAGCACATCCGGCATTTCCTTAGCCTTGGACGGGTGGCCACTCGCCTCGGTCTCATCATCGGCGCACGAGGCGCGCATCAACAAACATTTCACGCCTGACATTTGACAAGACGTTGCCGGGCTTACGGGACGTCGTGACGTCTACAAAAATCCAAATGCCAAAAAATGGCAATAATATTTTTATGGGCATAAATAATACAGCACATGGAGGGTGGAATTTTTACATCAATTCAGTTTTTCACGCCATTTTCATGCACAGCGAGCGCCCAGCAGGAGGGAGAGAGAGAGCGAGAGAGGGAGGGGGGGGGGGGATAGTGGGTTAGGGTTTAGCGCTTGGGACAGGGTCTGGGGTTGAGCTTTGGTTACACTGGCTAACCGCACGCATTTAATGTTGGCAAAGTCGATTAAGCGTCCTCCGTCCTTCAGACAAAGGGCAAGCAAAAGCATCTGCTAAACGGGCGGAGCGACAGAGCCAGAAGGGCCAAGACGAAGACGAAGTGACTGAAGGAACTCAAGTAGCTGAAAGGGGAGCGATAAGCAACGCTAAAGCGCGTTAAACTACAAAACTTAAAGAGCGACTTGCTGCTGCTGCTGCCATTAATGTTGTCCATGAGTCAGCTATTCAAAAACAACAAAGACTAATGGGTTATCACTGTTGAACGACTAGAAGATACCCTGAGCAAGAGATATGGTCATTAGACTTTGAGAGGAATGAGGTAGATGAACTGCATAGTTGTGTCTACCTTAACAGATTCTATGAACCAAATTGTGTGACTTTAGCTTCTAAAATATGCATCAGACTTAGACTTATGGAACTCTTTCACAACGATTTTGATCGATTTTAGTTAAACGATAAGTAAATTTATCGATTTTTCCCAACGAGAGTTACACGTGCTACACGTGTTATAGGTGGACATATTATAATACTTTAGCTATTGTAGTTGCTGAAATCAACGAATTCCTATAGAAGATCTGTCGGACGAACAGACACACAGATGGCCAAGTCCTTAGATCGCTACGGTCATACAGAAGAGCTTAGAGACGGAGGAGCGGACAGAAGGACACACTGATAGCAATTACCTGAGATCGACGCGCACAGCGCACAGATCAGGCGGAGGAGCAGTCGGACGGACAGACACACTGATAGCAAAGGCTAGTTTCAACCTCAGCGCGACGAACGGATGTACAGTCGATGGCCTAGACTAAATCAAACCTCTAATCTCGCACTTATATTGAATAAATAGTTTCAGGCACGCCGTCTTCTTCTCTCACCTACTATAGACATTATACACAACTAATATACCCCGTTCACCCACTTTCATGGGGTTCAAGGAAGTACAAAGAATTCCTAGCGCTCTCCCCCACTCAGAGGGCTTCGACCACTTCACCCTTAGTCAGTCGCCTTAGTCTTGTGCACATCCACGTCGTCGTCGGCCTCATTATGAGCTGTGAGTGCAAAACAATTTAAGAAATTGCTTGCCAAGAAGTTGCGTAGTATGACTGTGTCTATATGTATAAAGGGGTTAAGGTTAAGTTCGTTAAGTTCAAGTCTATGGGGAAGATGAACTATATGCAAGTGCTGATAAGATAAGGCATTTATATGTTTGATTAGGTAACTAAGTCACCTCGCGCTAAGTCTTAGTTGGGGGTAAACTTGACTTGACTGAGCTATTAATATAGCAATTTCAATTGACTTTTCTTATACTTAACTGTCCGTCAACTAGCTTAGATCAATCTTAATTGAAAGCTTCTTAAAAAATTAGTGACAAAAGACAATTGTCGCAAGATGGATTCAAGCTTCAAGGAATTTTGCAAACAACCTTTTGTCATCTCACGTCTCAAAACTTTGAGAATCGCATAGAAAGGCTTTGAAGTGCTTAAGAGCAACAACGCAACTTTCAATAGACCAACTAGACCAATCACGACGATTCCATATTCTATGAGAGTCGCATAGAGAGACAACAAAAAACTCAATATTCTATGAGCCATGGATGGGGCTTGGGTTAGCTCAAGGACACTCGCTCCATTCTACGTTAACGCCGTTCGGCTTCAATTTCGATTAAAATTTCGCTGAAATTATGGTGAAGTGGAAAATAAAGCTGGAAATTGCGCCCACGGCTTAATTTGCAGTCTAGAAATCAGCCAAGGAAAATATTTACGGAATTTCATTTATGAATTTTCACTCGAGGGGTTAAAACGATGCGGCTTATGGCTTGGGGTTTGGGGCTTTGGCTGTGGTGTGGGGTGTGGGTTTGGGGCCGCGCTCTCTAGAGGGGGTTGCACCATATTTCTTGGCAACAAAACACCAAACGCATAATGCTAAACAAATAATAAAAAAAAATATATATATAATATATATATATATTTAGAGAGAGAAAGAGAGAGATAGAGAGAGAGAGAGAGTGAGAGAGAGAGTGAGAGAGAGAGTGAGAGAAATTGAGAGCCCTTAAGGCAATGGCAAGGCAAATAAACGCGTCGCATGTTGTGTGTCTCCATGTTACTTGATAATATGAGACTGGAAGAAGAAGCAGCAGAAGTTGGGCGGAGATTGGGTTCCCTTTGGGTTGCTTTTTGGGTCCTTTGGGTGGTTGGTTTCCCTGCTTCTGCCTCTGCTTCTTCTTCTTCCCATTTTTTTTTTAAGTGTGGCATCATCGTCAGCACCGCTGACAGGTGGTTTTGGCAAATGATTTTGATGCCCATATTCAAAGTGACGAGCTGACAAACCGACAACTGAGCCATGGCGATAAAGCAAACAGACAGACAGAGAGAGAGAGAGAGAGGGAGAGTGGAAGGGAGAGAGGGAGAGAGGGCGAGTGGCAGATTGGTAAACTCAAGCCAAAAGCTAAAGCCTTGGCTAAGCCCTAAGCCCCAAAATAAAAGTAAATATTTTTATTTTGCAGCCAAAGCGAAGGTGTGTGTGCAAGTGTGTGTGTGTTTGCAAGTGTGTGTGTGTGCAAGTGTGTGTTTGTGCAAGTGTGTGTGCGTATGATTGTCGGCATAGCACAGCTCATTAAATACAAATCAGCTTAGCAGCAACTTGAGCAGCATCAGAGCACGAGACACGAGACTCAAGTGCCACAATTATTGCTATTAAAGTAGCTTAGTAACGACTTACGAATACCCTGTAATGGCATTCGTTGCATATATTCATTGTATATGGCAGGATATATGCCTATTCAAACTGAATGAGTGCCTAGGCATCTTCAACTTATCTTTAGGTCAGTTAGTTCTAAGAGAAATCTCTCTTTAAAATGCATGAGTTTCCTTAGTCTCATAAAACTCGAAGAGTTTTGAATTGATGGATCTATATAGATATCGCTTTAAGCTTGGATTGATAGATATATGTATAAACTTGTATTGATAGATATAGATAGATAATCTATTAATCTTTGATAGACAGATCTAGATAGATAGCCCCCATAAACTTGTATTGATAGATATAGATAGATAATCTATTAATCTTGGATAGACTGATCTAGATAGATAGCCCCATAAACTTGGATTGATAGATCTAGATAGATAATCTATAAAACTCGGATTGATAGATCTGGATAGATAACCCCATAAACTTGGATTGATAGATATAGACCGATCAATTATGAAACTCAGATTGATATATAGATAATCTATAAAGCTCGGACTGATAGATCTATATAGATAACCCCATAAACTTGTATTGCTATATCTTTATATTGTAGATAACCCATTCAATAAACCAATTTTATCCATAATCTTTCCATCAAGTATTCTTCCATTAGCTCCCCAATGTCTACTATAGCCCCAAGTCTCTCACCTGCTGTCATATGCCTGGAGCTACCCTTACCCTGCCTGGCCTCCCACCACTAAAACGCTCATAATACGGCCATGTTTAGCAAATGTCTAGCTCAACTGAAGCTGCAATTAAATGGACACGCCCACACACACAACCTGACCCCCCTCCCCCCCACACACACACACCGCACATCTTCGCAGTTTGGCCAACGAGCAGGAAAAAACATCAACAAAAATTTCACTTAAGCCGGAGCAAACTAAAGACATGAATGTTTATCAGCGGCGATAGACGGACGGACAGACAGCGAGGCAGACGAATGTGCAGACAGGTGGATTGAGAGATTTGGGTGGGGTGGGGGGTGGTGCGCAGGTGGGGAGGCGGGAATGGCTCAATTTGTGGGCGGCCAAAGTCAATTTAAAAAGCAAATATCCCAGCCTGAGAGCTGTGAGTGAGTGTGTGTGCACTTAAGCTATAGATAACAGGCTGGGAGGGAGAGGGAGAGCGAGTGGGAGAGTGGATGGGTGGGTGGTTGGGTGGCTCATAAAAAGCGCTTTTTGGCCGTCAACGTCCAGACACTAATTAGTAATCCTTGACACGAGCTTCATTGTCATTAAGTATGCCACATGCGGCAGCCACCACCCGGCCACTCAACCACTCAGCCCCACTCAGCCCCAGCGAGCGCCGCCCGGCCACTTGTCAGCCCTCAAATTTCGGTTGTAATTATTTGTCTACAGGTATTAAGCTTGGCATTACTTTAGCCGCATATCAAATTATGACATGTCTCTCTCGCTCTCTCGCTGTCTCGCTCGCGCGCCTTGTTTGCTTTCTTTTATGGCTGTACATGAGTCATCGACGGCAACTATCTGTGCGCACACACACACGCACACACACATTATACCGTGTCCAGCTGATCAATAAAACTTGCCCCAGCTGCGCAAGCAAAGCAATTTCCATAATCTGCCAATTCGTAATTCCCGCACTAAGGCAACAAATTTGATGGGATTTGTGCCGTCCCGCTCCCTCGGCCTCTCCCGCGTTCACACTTAAATCTAAGTTCGATTCATGTCGCCATTGCACTCCAACTCCCTCTCTCTCTCTCTCTGCATCTCTTTTCCGCTCACGTGGCGACGCGTCGCGCACCAAACGCATAAATCAGATTTACAGATTTTTTTTTCCACTTCTCCATTTTTTTCGCTCTTTCTTTTTGCCATTGCATACTTGCGGGCTGCACTGCGAAGACAACGGCGTGCACAGTGGACGCGATAGCTGACAAAAATGCAGACAGTAGAATGAAGAGCAGAACTCTAATTATTAAATTCTGTATTCGTCATTACTGAGTTAGAGTCTGATTAGTTTTTGGAAGAAGAAGACAAGACTCTTACTAGTGATATGTGTAGTTGGAGAATCAAACTTATTCATAAAAATATAAACTTATTAAATGAATTTCGTTGCTCAGCACATGCATTTCGGGCCACTGTGCTGTATTGCCTCTAAGCAGCTGCCTGCGACTTTTGCGATTTGCTTTTGCCTACTTTTTCGCCGTTATTATTTTGCACGCCTTTAGCTTTTGCTATTTGAAATGCTGTCAGCGTTGACCTCCCTCTCCCACTCACACTCGCCCCGCTAACTCAGCTGCTCTCACTCTAGCCACATCATCGATGCCGGCGGTGCAACGGAAATGTAACCGCAAAATTTCAAAACGGTAGACGCAATTTGTTGCGCACATGTGACGACATGGCATGCGGTGTACGTGTGTGTGTGTGAGTGTGTCAGACGATGACGCATAGGACGTCCGCATATGGGTGTGTGTGTGTGTGAGTGTGAGGAGGCTTTGCTAGATGCCGTTGGGACTGTCAACTGATGCCGGCCGACAAGTTTGTGTGTAATACAACACGCAGTGCGGCAGGGCGAGCCGAGGGAGCGAGGGGAGAGGGAGCTTAGGGCTGGGGACTACGTGTAGCAAACTAAATTTTTTGACACGTCACAGACGGCAAAACAAGAGAAAAAGTGAGTGAGAGAGAGAGAGAGGCGCGGAGAGGGGGAGGAAATTAACATAATTCACATATTTAACACGCTGGCGCGCCGACCAGCGGTCAGTGTTGTTCGCCACCGCAGCGCCATCTGTTGTGCAAATGACCTTATTAGACGGGCGAGGGAGGGCAAAACGGTTTTTAGGCTGCGTACGTGCCAAATCAGCGAAAATAAAATCAACTGGACTCCAGGTGGGATGGCGGATGGCGGATGGAGCCACGTAACGTAACGCAACGTAACGGCACTCTGTTTAGGGCCATGGCAAGGCACATTGTCCCACAAACAGCAAAGCGCACTTTACATAACTAATAAGGTTGTTCCGCTACCCCTCGAAAGTTGATTGACAGAGGGGCATATTGGTTGGTGTGGAGGTGTGGGTGTAGCGGAAGGTCTCCAGCTCTGCTTGTAGGGTATTTTTTCTTTTTTACTATCAATCTATATGTCTTACTGTTTGTCTATCTATCTCTTCCTCTATCCGTATTTCTCTTCTTAATTCTATCTTTCTATAAATCAGCTTATAAGACGTCTCTCTTCCTATCTTGATGTCTATACAGTTGAAGGTTTCAATCGATGAGAGTTCAACATAAAATCGATAAATATTGATTTTTCGATTGTATTTTTAAGGCTTAAAGCATTACAGGGAATTAAGCCTTAGTATATATATCAATTCTTAATAAATCATGAGGTATAGCCTTGTCTAGAGCACTTCTATGTCAAACGCAAGGTATCAACTAGTCTGTCAGCCATTTTTCGGCTAGAATCTGTTGCCAAGTTTTGGCGTTTGCATTAATAATATGTTGTGGCTTCCCGAAGGACTCAAATGCTAATTGACATTTGCCACAAAATATGCTAAATTATAAATGAGATGAAAATAAAATCAAAGAATTATTTATATGAACTACGAAAAACATAGACTCAAAATACCCTACGCAAAAAGTTTCACATGGATGAAGTATTAAATATGCCAGTTAAAATATAAGTAAGATTGACTCAAGCGACTGTCAAATTTGCTCACATAACGCTACTCTCTAGTCAAAGTTAGCACACAGTTTAATCAGCTGTTAAACACATTTTTATCACATATTCATCTAACAGCAGCTGTCAAATATATATATTAATATATAATATTTCTCTTAAGCCCAATGCAAACTATCTTAAGTGTCACTTAACTAAATTGCCGTATTCTTTACTCAATTTGACTGTCAAATTTAACACCCACTTTAACGTGTTGCCAAACTAACTAAAGCTCCACATGTGTTAATAAATTGAATCCATGTTTTGGCAACAGCAATTCAACAAAGTTGTCATTGGGGAAATCAAAGTAAACCCCCCGCTCCCTCTCCCAAGCCCAGCCCAACTGAACCCGTTAAAGGAGCCAAAAGAAATGAGCTAAAAAGCTTGCGATGGAGTTGAGAGCGCATAAATGCGGGTTGGGTGCTCCTGACTACGACGACTTCAAGGCCAATCGAAACGCAGCTGAGCTGAAAACAAAAAGCTGAGTAACTGGAGTTCATATAGATTGTTTGTTGTTGTAGCGTCAACATGTTGTTTACAACTCTGGCACTTGACACATGACAACGTCAGCAAAGAACAAGCGAGTGCCTTGCAGTCGACCTCTAACGACTGTGTTATACTCGCTCAAGAGCTGAATTGGTTGTAGAATTATCTAAGGAGGAGGTCAACTGTGATTCAATCCTCTATACTCTCCACTA
This sequence comes from Drosophila pegasa, assembly GCA_035046225.1. Lineage (NCBI taxonomy): Eukaryota > Metazoa > Arthropoda > Insecta > Diptera > Drosophilidae > Drosophila > Drosophila pegasa. Next base: position 1,767,198 of record JAWNOD010000371.1, read on the forward strand.
TCCTATATCCTCTATCCTCTCCTCTATCCTCTATCCTATATCCTCTATCCTCTATCCTCTATCCTCTATCCTCTATCCTCTATCCTCTATCCTCTATCCTATATCCTCTATCCTCTATCCTCTATCCTCTATCCTCTATCCTCTATCCTCTATCCTCTATCCTCTATCCTCTCCTCTATCCTATATCCTCTATCCTCTATCCTCTATCCTCTATCCTCTATCCTCTATCCTCTATCCTCTATCCTCTATCCTCTATCCTCTATCCTCTATCCTCTATCCTCTATCCTCTATCCTCTATCCTCTATCCTCTATCCTCTATCCTCTATCCTATATCCTATATCCTATATCCTATATCCTATATCCTATATCCTATATCCTATATCCTATATCCTATATCCTATATCCTATATCCTATATCCTATATCCTATATCCTATATCCTCTATCCTATATCCTATATCCTATATCCTATATCCTATATCCTATATCCTATATCCTATATCCTATATCCTATATCCTATATCCTATATCCTATATCCTCTATCCTCTATCCTCTATCCTCTATACTGTATCCTCTATACTCTATACTCTATCTTGTATCTATACTGTATTCACTATCCTCTAACCTCTAACCTCTAACCTCTATCCTCTTATCCTCATATAATTTTCTCCCCTTATCCGAGAGGATAGGAGAGACCTATTATCCTCTCTCCTCTTATTCCCTTATCCTCTAACACTCTTATCATCTTATCCTCTTATCCTTTTATCCTCATATCGTCCTATCCTCATATAAACTTCTCTTATCCTCTTCTTAAGTAAAATATGCTTTGCTTAAACCCAATATGCCCCACATGCAGTACGTAAGCGAGTATAAGAAGAAGTATTATAGAAGAAACGGCTAGGGGCCTGCTCACAGCGCTCATACAAATACAATCCCTGGAGAATTCACAGCGAAACCCAAGAAAACAACGCACTACAACTCAGAGCGACAGCACAAAAGAGAGAGACAGAGAGAAACAGAGAGACAAAGAGAGATAGCAGATAGTGTAGCATCGAGCTCCACTATATAAACTAAATTTTTGTTTGTTGACTTGCAAACTTTTTCATTTTGGCGTGAAAATTTGTAAACATCAACGAAAAAGAACGAAACTTCCATGAGAAAGTGAGGTTAGCTTCGACTTGTGAAACGAGGTTAGGTAGAGTTCGTCAGGCGGGGTGGGTTGGAATGGCAACAACAGCAGCCGGAAATAAAGGGTGAATATTTAATAGAGCGCACACAGGTGAGCAGTAAGGCAAACAGCTAAAACCCCAAACACGATTCGACTTTTCTATCCCCCAACTTCTGCTTCTGCTGCTCGCTTATTTTTTTTCCATTTGGCAAATGACAAATTGTGTTGGGCAGTGTGTGGAAGGGGGCGGGGGGCGGCGGAGGGGGCGTAGTGAGTTAACACTTGTTGTAACACGTGTATGCAACAATTCGCGTTTGTTCTCTTTGCTGTTTCACATATGAATAAAGTTCAACGGGTTTGCGACCTTTCAACGCAATTTACATGAAGTTTTCACCTGGGAGCGTCATCGATAGAGGCAAAGCGGGGAGGGCTCACTGTAAATAACTGGACATGGGTAGAAATTGGACGGATGTTGCATGGGGGTAAGTGAGCGGGGCGCCGTTGGCAATTTATGCTAAATAATCGAAAAACTTGACATAGATTTATGTTCAAAGGGCGAATGAAGTGAGCGACAGTGGGGCATGCACGACTAAGAGATACCCGAAACAGTCTTCCGCTGTTATTTCTATTGATTAATGAGCTGTATGAGCTATGTATGCTTAAGTATAACTGAAATAACTTTGGTTCTAGTCAACATTCCTCATTAATACATTGAACGACTAAGAGATACCCGGACTATATATGCTTAAGTATAATTGAAATAACTTTAATTCTAGTTAACATTCCTCATTCGCATTCAGCGCGTAATACTGATCTAGGAATGTGTGCCAATAGCATTTCCAGTGCAGTCAGGCCAGCGAAATCGATTAAATAGTTCAAATTGTAAATAAGATATGTGTAGACAAAAGGAGAGGCAGAGAGTGGGAGGGAAAGGAGGAGGACGAACAAAGCTGCGTATGACAAGTGAAAAGGGAAAACAATTTAGAAATTCAATAAACGTTTCTCCAGCTCCTCAGCCCAGGGACAACCATATTCACTTGGCTTGCTTCCATTCGAAATGCTTCCCACTCCACTCCCAGACATTAGCTAGCTGCACTGCTAAACAGTGTTGCACAGTTGCCAAAAGTTTCCACTTTAATTTGTCTCTCTAATCGGGCAAGTCGTGCGGCTGTCAGCGAAAATCCACGCTTAGCCAATGAACGTAATGAATGGACTCAGCGCGCTTCCATTTGCATGCGGATTGCGACATATTCAAATGCCGCGAGATTCCATTCCGGGCGAATGAGCTCGGCTAATGGCAGGCGATAAGCGGGCGCTTTAAGTGCATTTATCAACACTGGCGCGACGACGACGTCTGAGATTTGCAACAGCTGCAACAAAAGCGAAAGGCAATCGCCTGGCAGAAGCAGCGAAACGAATACAATTTAAGAATGTAAAAAAGGTCCTAAGCCGAAGGCGCTTAGAAAAACTTAAGAGACAATGGCACCCAGCACGCACAGTGGTGCGGGTGTATGGCAAATATGTGAATGCTAAATTTTCTCGACTGCTTTAAGAGAAAACTTCTTCGAAACTATTTACTTTGTTAGCCTCTGAGGTCATTCATGAAGTTCCAAGTCTTATAAGAAAGTTGAAAGATGTACCTGAAAATTCAATTTGATAGAGTTGTAATTTCGATAACTGACAATCGATATCAAGACAGTTTCGATTAGCTGACTTTTTTAATGTTAAGCACATTTGGTAATATATTTCTTCATTTATTGAAGGCGACTAATTGTTGTCAATCGTTATCGAAGTTGTTTGCTTCTAATATTGTTCGATTAAATATATATCGATAACTGGCATACGTTATCAATCGATATCAAAATAATTTTTCGGCAACAAGTTATCGATATCAAGCAAATAAGATTATTATTTCGTCTTCATATATTTGTGGAAAGGAAACAATGGCTATTAATCGATAACAACGTCATTTTCCTATTCGATAACTGAGAAATGTTATCAATCGATATCCAAACTCCTCGTCGACATTGATTCAGCATTTTCTCACTTCTCTAAATGTATATATTCAACTATAACAAGTTATCGATATCTTGTAGCCGGATGAATTTGTAGTCTTTGAGTTCTTAAGGTTTCCATTGCTGTGGCAGAGTTTTGTTTGTTTAGACTGAATATATATCGATAACTAACAATCGATAACATAGCAACGTTAAAATTATCATATCCAATGACAGATTTCATTTAATTTTCATACATTAAATGACATCTAAATTCAATTTCAGGTAATGCTGCTGCAATCGCGCCACTGTGCAACAGTTTGGCCTGTCGCGTCAAGCGATGGGGGCACGCAATACAGGAGTAACGGGACCAACAGGATGACATCCATTAATCATTAGCGCAAAAATGCGGCTGTCCCGGTGATGGCGACGGCCAACGCGAAGCAACCACCAGATGACAACGGCAACAGCCACGGCTAGAGCGACAACAACAACGAGAGCATTATCAACACTGGCCAGTGTTGGGCAGCGGCAAATGATGCCTGCTCCGCCTCTGATTGTGATTTTGCCTTCTTTATTTTTCGTAGTTGTCGCATTTTGCGCACACAGCATGACGCTCGAACAATGCCCATTGTAAAGGCCCAAATGTTTTTTATCTCATTTCGCAGACGTCTGCCGGAAAAATGACAGAACAGCCCCACACTCCCTCTCCCCCACTCTATCACTCTCTCTCACACTCACACGGTAAGCTACTGAAAAATTGGAGAAAATCACTTCATGACTTGTGACTCGACAGAGGACACGCGTTACACATACGACACGACACGGCACACACCTTCTTTTGCGCTCCTTCCACCATAATTTATTATTCATGTCTTTTCTTTAGCTTCTTTAATGCACTCTCCACTCGGGAGGAAGTTTAGCTATGAGCAGGTTATGTATGTATTATATATATATTTATTAATGTTATATATATATATTAAAAAATACTATGATCTGATGAGGAAGCAGCTTTGTTCGAGCTATGATAATTTCCTTTCGGCTTAGAAATCATTGAAAATGAGTAGAAAATTATATAGAAGTTATAGTTATATGATTAAAGGTCGATATGCATATATGTATAAGGGTATATGGATACATGGTATATAGGTATATGGGTATATGGGTATAGGGATATATGGATATATGGATATATGGATATATGGATATATGGATATATGGATATATGGATATATGGATGCATCATATATGGATACATCTGTCTATTTTCTTTACTATATACATACATATATCTACTTCACTTATCTATAATTCATCTATATCTCTTATATCCACATAAGTTTTATCCAAAATATATATCCACACCTCTCTCTCTCTCTCTCTCTCATGTGATTCCACATGAATCCCCCATATCCTCACTCACTCATATCATCCGAAGCGTATTCAATCTTTACCTATTTATTATATTTTCTTTTCCTTTATTTTCCTCCACTTTTTTTTGTACGTTCTTTTCTTTCCTTTTCAAGAATTTCCTTTATAATTTTTTTTTTCTTTTTGCTCGGGCTATTTTACAGGCGTGTGTGTAATTTTTCACTCTTGAGAGGCTTTTGGCAAGTGCTTATATAATTTGACAGTGCTCGCAATAAGTCTGCGACCCTCGGCAGCCCAGCGACGGCTACCTCTCTCTCTGTTAACTTGGCCAATTGTTGCGACATTAAATAAGCTGCAAATTGATGGCCAGCCATTTGTTAATATTACGTTTACACACACACACCCAGCACACACACACAGCACATACACACACACACAGAGCCAGCACAGAGTTGGCCCTTTGATTACATTTTGGAATTAGTTGTCAACTCGATTGCGGCTTGCGGGCGGCAACTGGCACGCCCCCTCTTTGGCAATGCACTTGATACACGTACTTATTAGCTTGTATCTAGGCACTGACACGCCCCTCCGACCGCCCCACGCCCACACCCTGAAACGACCCGCCCCCTTTGGGCAAAAGTTTCGTTTGACTTTTTACGCTTTGTTTTTTTCCCCTTTGTTTTCTTTTTTCTAGTAATTTTCCTTTTTTTTGGGAAACTTTTCATTTGCATTTTCCGCCAGCTTTTGCCAGGCAATGGAAGCGCACTTCATTAGCCAAACAAAAAAAAATGAAGGCTTAAAACTTGCGGCCAACAAATCGAAACGAACAAAAAAATTTCCAGCCTCGGAAAATGCTGCAAATGAAGGGAAAAAACATAAAAATATAATGCTAAAAATATTAAAATTGGACTGTTTAAAGAGAGAGAAATAGAGAGAGAGAGAGAAAGAAAGAGAGAGAGGGAGAGAGAGCGAGAGCGGAAGCTACTAAACTCTAGTTTGTATTTAAATGAAAAGGAAAAAGAAAATACAAAATGAAAACTCAAAATGAAAATGCAAATGGATCCACAATTTAGGCTTAAGCGCTGCACTTTCAACTCGTTTTGGGTCAAGAAATGGGAAAAGCTCATAAAAAAGAGGAGAATTTGCATAGGAATGAAAGCAACGCTTAGGCTAAGGCCTGATATAGAATTTGCCAAATGCCAGATAAAAACTTTGCCAATAATATGATTAGGCTAAAATCTACAAGATAATCCAAACTTTACCAAGCTAACTTTGCCTAGGATTTCGGGGGACGCTATAGATACGCATATAATGTAATGTACATAATGAAAGCGAATTTTATCTAGTGTATGAAAGAGAGAGCCAGATAGATTTAGAAGGAGATATTCATAGATAGAAAGAGATCTAAATAGAGATCTATCTATGAATATCTCCTTGCCTATCTCATAGATAGATAGAAATCTATCTATGAATATCTTCTTGTATAGTCTATCTGACTCTCTCGCTCTTTCACACACACTATCTCTATACTTTTTCCTATCTCTCTCTCTCTCTTTCTCTCCACAGAATCTCTGACTCTTCTCTATCTCTGTGTCTCTATCTCTGTTTTTTCTGTGTCTCTATCTCTTTTCTATCTCTCCCTTCGGTATCTCACTCCTTCTTCCGCTCTCTCTCGATGTATTTTTTTTCTTTCTCACTTTCTCTCTTTCTGTCTTTCTTTTATTCCTATTTGTCTCCCTTTTTTCTCCCAGTCTCTGTCTCTGTGTATATCTTTCTATCTCTTTTTCTCTCTCTCCCTCTCTCTCTGTCTTTCTCTTTGCTTTTATTTTTATTTTTCTCCATGCTATAATAGTTCTATGCGTAAACTAATGATTCGAACCCTGACTCCTATTGAGGTTAGGTGTTTAAGCAGGGGGATTAACATTTGGATAGATCTCTTGTCTTCTCAACCGCATATTCGCTTAGCCTAAGAAACAAAGCTAAAAGAGAAGATAGCTTAAGACAGTGAACAAGTGAGTCATGCTTTGACGTTCATTTCGTATAGCCTCAAATGCAATTCAGCTTGAAAATTAACATTTTGGGATCAGTATAGGTCTAGGCTTTCTTTTTCCATCTCTCACTCCTCTGTCTCTTTACATGTCTCTTTCTTTCTCTCTCTCTCTCTCTTTCTTTTCTGTCCAATAATTTCCTACTAATTTTTCTCCCTTTCACTTTATTTATCTCTCTTCTTGGGTTTCGCTGCAGATCCTTCCAGATGCTTGTAGAGAGTTTATTTACCTTCTTCTTCACCTTTCTTCACCTCTTCTTACAACAAATTTTCATTATGATTCTCATGATAGTAAATACTATCTCTGATTCTATATATATTCTATATCTATGATTCTTTATCTATGATTAACTGAAATGCAATTCTCTAAAACCAATTTTGTTCAAATATCTCTGATGATATATTATGCAATATACTTCTTTTCTTATTAAATAAATTGATATTATGTTCGCTTTTCTGATTTCTATATCATAATCTTATACCTTGAAAGGCAACCATTATTCGTTTACTGAACTTCAGCTATAAGTATTAATTCCCAACTGTCAACCAAAGAAACTATATCTCTATATATAATATATATATCTTTCCTCCTCCATCTCCACTCTATTTTCCAGTTTTCTCTTCAATATTTTTACAATTCTCTATCATTCCCAACAGTCAACCAAAGCAACTATCTCTCTATATATAATATATATCTTTTCCTCTCCATCTCCTCTCTACTTTGCAGTTTTCTCTTGAATATTTTCACAATTTTCCATCATTGCTAATCATATTATTTGTATTGGTTTCTTGCCATTCGCCCCAATAAGTATGCTATGAAATAGTTGACCCGTCGGACATTATATTTTTAGTGGGCAACTCTCTAGGTTAGTTACGATAGGCGCCAAGCCCATTTTTTATATATTAAATGAGATTTAATTAGCTGCCAATGTCCGCTTTTTCCGCTCCACGACTCCAAACTAACCTTCGATAACTTGGCCAAAAGGCCACCCGGTTTTATGTATATATATATATCTCTATATATATATTTACAGGTGCGGCCTGTTTGACCAGCCAGGTGGGCAGAGTGGGGGGTTGGGGGTCGCCCGATATTAATGAACAAAATGGCCAACTATATATTAGCCGCGCTTCAATTTATGCAATAACAAAAAGCAAAATAAAGCACATTAACAATGGCGGGCGACTAAATGTAAGGACAATTTATTTAATTAAATGCGCAGAAAAAAAAAACAAGGGAAAACACCAAAAAACAGCAGAGAACAACAACAAATAACGGAAAAAGCAAAGCAAAAAGGCGGGCCATGCGAGCGAGCGCGCCATCTCGCTCGCACGGCCAGCATGGCATGGCAAGGCGAAACGATGAGTCATGAAGGTCATGACGAAAGCAGGCAGGCAGGCAGGCAAGCCAGCGCGCAGCTGACGGCGACGTCAGCAGCGCGACAGCGCCAAAAGTCGCTGAGCAAAACGAGCCGCTTTGATTAGTTCCAGCAGCAGCAGCAACAACAACAACAACAGCGGCAGCCATTGCTGTTGTTGTTGTTGTTGCTGTTGGTATTGTGACAGGTTGACGACGCGCCTGCCAGACAGTTTGGCAGCGAGCACTCTCCCAAAACGGAGAGCGCAAAAGAGAGAGTGCAAGAGCGGAAGAGCAGCCGCTATGAAAAATCAATTTCGCAATGTTACGACGTCGCAGTCGACGTTGACAGCAGAGCAAAGCAGCGGCCGCTGCTGCTCTCAGCACTTCGTTTGTTTATTTGTGTTTGTGTGTGTGCACGTGTGTGTGTGTGTGCGCGTGTTTGTTTTTATAGCTACTTTTGCGCCTTAATATTCGCACATTAGTCATACACACGCACACACACATTGATAGTTTGTTTATAAGCCAATTGCACATTTATATGAAATGCATTTTCATTAAATCATTAGCGCTCGTAGCTCGCAGCTTTTTGTCATGCACACTCACCTCTTCTTGTATTGTTCTTTAGCCCACTTTCCATTTGATATGTGTGTGTGTGTGTGTGCGGGTGTGTGTGTTATGTTGCCAAAAAAAAAAAGAGAAACAAAAACAAACTCCGCTGCAAACACTTGATATCTGTTTCAGTATTCTACACTCGCACAACAAAAAATACAAAAATAAACGGATGACAACAACAACGGTAACTGTAAAAAAAAACAACTGTTATAGTTTCTAGTTTGTTTCACTGTTTTAAACTTCCTTTTTGAGTTTACTTTTTTGCGCGCGCTCTGCTTTGGGCTGCTGTTTCACTAATACCGTTATCTCTGCTCACTGTTCGTGCTGCTGTGCGCTATTGTTGTTGTTTGTTGCTGTTTACTGTTACTGTTATTATTGCTGTGCCGTCGTGTTGTCGTTGTTCTGTTTCAATGGCCGGCGACGACTTCGACGACGACAACGACGCGCGCTTTGCGTTGGCGTTGCGTACACTGCAAAGGCTGCTGCTGAACTGAGCTCTGAGCCTCGCACGCGGTTGCCAAGTTAGCTCAGCAGCAGCAGCAGCAGCAGCGACAGCGACAGAAGCAGCGACAGCTCCCAGCTGCAGGCTCCTTGGCTCAGCCGCTCTCGGCAGTCGCAACCCCCAAAGCAGCGCGGCACGTGCGACGACCACACGGCACCCACAACTCCAACAACAACAACAGCAGCAGCAGCAAGAGCAGCAACAGCAACCCTGCCTGATGACAATGCGGCGTTGCCGGCCTGACACTGGCGCCTGCGCACAGTGGCAACGCTACAACGTCACAGCCGCAAACACTCGCTGCCAGCAATTATGTAACGGCAAGCGCTTATTGTGCAGAAAGGCAGAAGAAAGAACACAAAATAATACAAGCAAAACGGAAGAAGAAAGGAATAAAAAAAACTATACAGTTAAAAGCTAATATGAGTATTTATAATAACAATAATTATTATATAAAATAGAAAATAATTTCTATTTACACACAGCTCAGAGTTGTTCTTGGCGTACGTAAACATCGCACACGCACTGTGCTCGATTCAAAACAAAGAGAGCAACACACGCAGAGAGAGAGAGCGCGCGAGCGCTAGTAAGTGAGAGAGTGAGCGAGAGTGAGAGCAAGAGCACAGCATGCTTTCGAGGCACTTCGGCCGTTGGACTCCTGGCACTTGTGTAATATTGGCAATTAACTGACACACAAAATGGGGTTGATTTTTGAATGGAGGAGGCGACTGCGAATGCGACTTCCACAACGATAATGACGAGAATGGGAATGTAAATGTAAATGTGAATGGGTATGGGAATGAGCAGTCGAACGAGCTGGAGCATGATGCTGACGACTCCCAATAAGCATGCTGGATGCTGGATGCTGGATGGATGCGGCCCGTTTGGTTATTTGTTTGCCGGCTCTGCGGTTTTGCTACCCACTATCAAATGGCTTAAATAGAGTTTTATCGCTCTCTACAGTTGGCATATAACTTGATCTTACGACGATAAATATCGATCGATCGATAAGATAAATATTACCGATCAATTTCGATTAATTTACTTCGTTATTATATCTGATGAATTGGAGCGAATAGAAAATTGAAATAACAGACTCTTACTGAAGTCGCAAGAAGAGATATTTGCATAACTTCTTTGTGTGCTAATAAAGAAGTTATCGATAAATATCGATTCAATACTGAGAGCTTATTTAAAAAGTTATTGGGTGTTAAATAAATTAATTGAATATACTGTAATATTACCGCTTCTACATGCATAACGAGCTCTTAACCTTAATAGTTTTTAGCCATATAACAAATCGATAACTATCGATTGGAATATCTTACAACTAAAAGGCACTATGGAATTTAAAATATTTACTTTAAACAATTTTTAATTAGAGCTTGGGATGTAATTTAGATTCGATATGCCTGATAGCTGACATGATATCGATAACTATCGATAGAGATATGTCACAACTATTGATGATAAGGCCTATGAAAGAGGTAACATATACGTGGCTGTATATCAATTGAAGACTGAGGTGACTTTTTGACTATATATACTTGAGAAGTTGTATAATACCAATAACTATCGATCAACGGAGATTTCAGCTTAAGCAAAACTAAAAAGCTTGTAGAGCTATAAATAGCATACATACATAATACATCTTTTATATAAAGAGATAAACAACTCAACATTTCGCACTTGCATGTTATCGATACTTGGTCGATAAATGGAGCGAAGGATTGAGTTTTTCCCCTTACAGATCGCTATATATCACCCGTGCAACACTGCTGTGCTCGAAACCTATAAGAACTGATTCAGCCTAGCAATCTATAAGAACTAGTCCCACCAGCTTTTTACAGGGTAGCCTTTAGTCATGTGCATGACTCACGCTCTTGTGGCTTAGATCTTCCGGCTTTTTGGCAAAAACACATTTTGGTTAAACGAAATGCTTTTTGCTATTAATTGCGAACCTATTAGAACTAGTCACACCAGCTTTTTACAGGGTAGCCTCTAGTCATGTACATGACTCACGTTCTTGCGGCTTAGATCTTCCGGCTTTTTGGCAAAAACACATTTTGGTTAAGCGAAATGCTTTTTGCGATTAATTGCGAATCACAGAGGCGAGCTCATTTTTTGCTGTTGGCCAATTGGTTTTTTGGTCGACCGGATGGCCTAGGGTTGCACATGCATGCAGAGTTGTCGCAGACAATTTGATAACTCAATTATGCGGCCAGTTCTTAATCAAGAAACCCCGTCCAGCGCCTCCCCCACCAGCCGCCCGGACTACGTGTGTCAATTAGCAGCTGGCTAAAAGTTACAAGCAAGTTGTAAAAAAGAAAAGAGGAAGAGGGAATGGGGGAATGGGGGAAAGAGGGAACGAAAGAAGCCAAAGAGATACGCTCTCGTGCAGTTCGTTTCAGGTGAGTGCCGCCTGTACATTTCAATTATTTTTAGCATGCTCCAATTTCGTACTGACCGTAGCCCAATAAATCATTTGATTTGTACACTTGCTCCAAATAGCAGGGGGTAGGTGGGGGCGTAGGTTGCTTGCTTGGAGCTGGAAGCTTGGGTGGGTTGCACGTGATGTGCGTGCCTTCCGGTGCTAAATCAAGGCAAGCGTTTTCAAATTGTCTTACCTAGCGTCGAGGCACAGATGCTTTCGCCCCCGCGGGCGTACCCCATCCAAGCACCCCCCTCCGCCGCCGCCCTAAGCCCCTGCGGAAGCAACTGTAGTTAATATTTATGGCGATTTAATCTTCTCACTTGAGCGCTGCTCAGTTAAGTTTGATAGACACACACACACACACACCGGGCGCTGTCCAGCATCTGACCCTTTTTATACCCTGAGCTCAGTGCAAATGGTTGAGCGGGAATATTCATTTTGATGAAGTGCTTGTAACAGGCTGCAGAAGGCGTGGCAGAGACCGAAAAGGGTATGTATATGAATGATCAGGAGTAACAGCTGATCTGGAGCTGTCCATATGCCTACTCGCTCGTCCGTCTACTCGATTATCTATCCGTCCGTCCGTCGAATCGTCCGTTTATCCATCTGTCAGTCCGTTTATCCGTCCGACCATCCGTTCGCCCGTCTCTCCGTCCGTCCATCCGTTTGTCTGTCTGTCCATCCGTCTATCTATACGTCCATCCATCCGTCCGTCAATATTTCCGTTCAACCATCGTCCGATTATCCGTTCGTCCTTCGATCTCAAAATCTTTTTAGCAGGAGATCTAAACTGCCGTAGAGAGTGGGACGTAGACTGCTCTATGTCTATCCTGACGAAGACAAGAAGCTATTGAGTAAGCAGCTCAGCTTCAGCAAGGTATCTGCTAGTCGTTCACTTCCAAGACCCTCCCATTTGTTTTTTTCCTGCTTTTTTCCTCTTCCTCTGGCTGTAGCTAACCCTCAGCGCTTTGGAGTTTGTTTTGCGTGTCCATTTAATTTCCGACTGGAATTGCTTAATCAAACATAGCGCTGACTCTTCCATGTTGCCTTAATGAGTAGTTTAGTTGGCCCCACGACTGCGACCTGAGACCGAGGGGTTAGGCCAGCGAGAGCAAAGGTTTCTGATATCCCAACATATGTGGACGGGCGCCTGAGCCCTCCCCCACCAACAACAGAGCAAACAAAAAGTGCATTAGCAACAAATTGTTATTGTTGCCTTGGAGAAAGTCCTCTGAGAGAGTGAGAGAGAGTGACGGCCAAGGCAATGGGAATTGCTCGTCGTATGTGGCCAAGAGATAAGCGATCTGACAGCTTCAGAACACACAACAAAGCAAAAGCAGTAAATCAGATTTGTTTGCCAAATAATGAGCTAAGGAAAACTAGAAAGAAAACAGACAAAGCGCCACATAGACAACAAATAGTGTTATCTAAGAGCAAAGCAAGAAAAACAGTTAAGAATGTGAAAATGGGGCGTTATTGATTGTTTAGTACTGTAAAAATAACCAGCAAATTAATCGAATATCTATTTATATCGATATTAAATGAGGGTAGTATAACTTATATCTAAAGGTCTATAGTCTAGAGAGACTCAAAGGTGATTCAACAGCTAGACGATGAGATGATTCTTAATCTCAAGCTGTGTTTACTCTCACTTCTTCAATTTACCATGCCCCTTCTTAGGTCTTAGGTCTTAGGTCTTAGATAGGTCTTAGGTCTTAGGTCTTGGGTCTTAGATCTTAGATCCTAGGTCTTAGGTCTTAGGTCTTAGGTCTTAGATCCTAGGTCTTAGGTCTTAGGTCTTAGGTCTTAGGCATATAATATATAGGGCATATCCGCAATAGATAGCTTTCCAACTGATTGGGAGTTTCAGCTCTTAAGCTGTGACATTCAAAGCATTATTTCGAAATACTTCATACCAGTACAGCCTACATACATGACTTCATAGCCACCCAAATGTCAAGCTTCTAGCGAACAGACAGAAAAACGAGGCGAGAACTGTACCGAAATTAAAAATGCACGCATGAAAACTTGAGGCAAGGCCAAAAAGAAAAGTTTGAAACAGATAAATTAAAAGATAATTCCCTCTTGGCTTATCAAAAAAGAGAAAGACAGAATTGCGAATAGCATCTAGTAGAGTGAGAGCTTAACTCACTTTTAACAGCAAAGCTGTTTTTGCATGCGCTGCTCGATTACTCAGCAACGGCCTTGTCATTGTCTATAAGTTTTTGGCCGAGTGGCAAGGCTATTTGGAAAAGGAAAACTGTTGAAGGTGACCTTATCAATTAGCTGTACTTAAAAGCAGTCAAGGCTCTTCACAGCTCAACAGAGATAAGTTCAAATGGAATTGATTTATATAAGCCAAAAGAGAGATTCAGCTGGAATAGATAGTTAAAAAAACATCATTATAGCTGGGATTATTTAAGACCCCAACTAAAAGTCTTGATTGGCCCATCCTTAAACTTAGATTATCTTATTTGAATGTCAATCAAAACTAGTTAAGGCAAACTCTAAACCGTCCGGAATTTCCCATTTGAAAATGAAAATCCAATTGATTTAGTTGCCAGGAAAGACATCAGTTAGATAAGCTCTTAAGCTGCTGCCTGCAGATGTAATAGAAACTGCAGATTCCTTCTGATGGAGCTCAAGCAACAGTCTCAATGACTTGGCCATATGCGAATGCAAATAAATGTATTGGAATAAGTTTCTTTCCCTCTCTCCTGCTCGGCCATAAGTACTTGCATACTCGTAATCCTCAAACACTGCTCCCAGTCTTATCTATCTATCTCTCTCTCTTTGTCCATTTCTCTCTATCGCTGTCTCATTTAAATGAATAGCCCATAACAATTTGACAAGCAAGCCGAGGGGTTGGAGGTCAATATAAGGAAAAAGGTCCTGCGGAACTTTGGCGAGGAGCACGCAACGATTTTTCTTCCGCCTTTTTTGCTTCATTCTTTCGTTTCTCTTGTTCCTTTTCAATTAAACAAATAGCTGAATTTGACATTTTTGACTCGATGTGGCGGCGACATAAAGTTCAAAGGGAAATCATAAGAGGAAATAACGAGCGCAGGACGCGCGATAACAGACTCGCTGACAAGAACAACTTTCCAGCGCGCCCTTTCCTCCCCTCCCCTCCACCTCCGCCTCCTTCCACCTCTCTCGGCGCTTCTCACAGCACGCGCTTATCGACTTGAATGTTTTTCTTTATATATTTCTATCGAGCGGAAGCGGGTTGAACAGCTGCTGTTGCTAGCATTTACCTAGCCCCCACTGTCAGCTCGTTGCCTCCATATCATTCTAGACTTCTTCCTCTTCTTCTTCTATTTTTCCTTTTTCTTATCAGTGCATTGCCATCGACAATAACAGCTGCAGCGCCCTTCCGCCTAGGCAAATGTTTGTGCCTCGTCCTCGACCCTGTCTCACCCAGCCTCAGCCTCAGTCGCAGTCCCAGCCTCGGCCTCTACTCCACTCCACCTTAAGCGATTACACACATTTTATGGGCACAAACATTTCTACAATTTCTTTCGAAGCATCTCATGATTCAATTAGCCACAGGCCAATGCGCTGAGCTTGGGGCGTGGCTCCACTCGCACTCGCAATTGAAAAATGAAACCAAAACAGAACAGTTTCATAACAACTTAAGCATTTCGACTAGCAATTACCTGGCAACTATAATAGGAATGGTCAAGTCTATGCGAGTGAAGTTTTTGCATATCAGTTGACTCTGGATTAAGCTGAAACTTAAGCTATAACGAGATTTGATATTGCAAAAGCTATGTAACCAATTTGCTGATTGGAGATCTTGCTTATTGCCATATGAAATATAAGATATAAGCATTTTGATACACCAGAAGCTGTATACACAATTTAATGACTCTATCTCTTCTAGTTCCTGAGTTCAGATAGATAGTTTCATGTGCAAGACTTAAGATATAATGAGTTTTCATATACCTTAAGCTATATAC
Source organism: Drosophila pegasa (assembly GCA_035046225.1). Lineage (NCBI taxonomy): Eukaryota > Metazoa > Arthropoda > Insecta > Diptera > Drosophilidae > Drosophila > Drosophila pegasa. The sequence continues at coordinate 1,782,642 of JAWNOD010000371.1, forward strand.
ACAATTAAATATGCATATCCCGTATAGTCTCTGTGTTCATATAGATAGTTAGCTATATAACACTTAAGATATAGTTAATTTTTATACACTAGAAGCTATATAACAAATTTTCCGAGCCAAGATCGTCCACTTTCTGAATTCACATAAATAGTTTGATGTGTGAAACTTAATATACGACGAGTTATCGTACACCAGAAGCTTTATAATAAATGCGAAAAGACCAGTTCATCTAGTTTCTCAGTTCATATAGATAGTCAGCCATATAAAACTTAATATGAAACTAATCTTTATACCATATACCTATCAGATGAGTCTAGCTCATCTAGTTCCTGAGCTCACATAGATATGTAGCTATGTGAAAATGATAGACAATTTTGTTATACCAGAAGCTATATAACCAATTTTATGGAGATTAGCTCAAAGAATAAAGCTTCTTTATGAATCGAATGACTCTATTCCATCCATCCCATCTGAGTTTACAACAGCAGCTTTGCTACCTTATGCAACCTCTGTTCAAGACTCTCCCTTGCTCATTTGCATATTTACAGGGTATATTGACTGCGTGTAACCAGGTTCTGTGCTAAGCTCGTTAAGCAACTGCAGCTGCCAGTTTAACTCTCGCCTAATCCGATTTCAGACAATTTTCACAAGCTTAAACAACTTAGCTCAGAGTAAGTAAAATGAGGGAAAAAAGTGGAAATTGAATTGCAATTTCCCCACTGGCAGTGTTGGAAAATGCCACAAATAATGAAGTAGAATTTGTTTATAGCGCTTAAACTATTTAGCCAGCTTGCAGTTGGGTTTATCGAAAGGATTTTTCAATTTCAGGTTTAGCTTAGATTAATCTGTCTAAAATTTTGAATATATGTCTCAAGGAAATGCGTGCTAATTGCCTAAAATTCTAATCCCAAGTGTTGCGCAATTGGCTTTTGGGTATATTCTTGGAGTTTTTTTGCTGTAGCTTAACAGTCAATGCCAAAAGTATGTGTACCGCAACAGCTGCCAGCTGCCAGCTGCCAGCTGTCAGTGTCAAATTCATTGCGAATTACAAGTTCATTTGCGGCTGGCATTACATCCGCTAAAACAAAAACAAAAAAACAAACTCGAAAAACAAAATACGAAAATCCAAACTTTGTCTGCATAAATTATAAAAGTATCTCAAACAGATGGAGGGAGAGAGAGGGAGAGGTAGGGGGGAGCTCTAGCTTAGCTTAGCTCGTAATGAAACTTAATGATGGCCCATTAGGCCATCAGGCAGTAGCAGTATCTGCCCATCTAACTGTACAATATGCATTTCCAGCTGCCAGCCAAGCGCGAAGTTCAACTGCAACGGAGCCAAAGAGCGAGGGAAGCGAAGGCGCATAGGCAGAAGCTGTGGATTACTTGCAGATATGGAATCTATATACGATATACAGCAACAAAAAAAGTTTTGATTGCATGGTAAGGCTGCTTAGAAAGAATAGAGAAGGGAAGCTACTTCTTATATATGGGATATATCTAAAGTGAAGGTGAGCTTCTATATGAGATCTGCAGATAAATGTAGATAACTATAGACAGTAGTAGTATATGATATAGAGAGCTACATCTTGTATATATGGGATATATCTAAAGTAAAGGTGAGCTTCTATATGCGATCTGCAGATAAATGTAGATAACTATAGACAGCAGGAGTATATGATATAGAGAATATAGGTAGAGAACACAATACACTATACTATACATAAATATAGAGTATATAGATAAATATTACAGTATATTGGGATAGATATAGATTGAGGAAGGGAGTTTGAGCTATCTTCCATATAACTGGGTTGAACTTCGATATACGATATAGAATGCAGAAGGTCTATAAAATATTATAGAAGCTGTATTAGACCATAGTACCTCTCCTCCATATATTGAAGATATATTATAGTGACGGGAGATACTTTATAGAATAAGTTACATGGCTTAATGCTCTATCTAGCTACCTATCTATATACATTCATGAATTCTACATTAACATATATACAAAGGCTACGTTTTTAGATTACATTGAAGTAAATTTTTTTCACTTTAATCCAACTTTTTTAACAAGCTTAAACTGTTGACCAAATTGAGGTATGCCTCATCTAGTAACTCTTTCTCTAGCATATCTGTTAAGCTAAATATCAAAGTTGTAGTAGTCAAACCCAGACTTTACCGCCAAAGCAAAAACAAAACGTTTTTGGTACAGCTCAAGCTCAAGCTCAGGCAAGTAGTTGGCATATAGAGAAATATATGTTATAATGAAGTGTTTACTATATTGCTATAATGGGACTATAAAAACGAAGCTGTGGTTAATGTTTTTTTAAAAGCGAATCATTAGATAAAGAGTTGAAGACAAAGTCAAGAAGAAGATGAAGAAACAAAAGCGCGGCACGCGTTCTCTAAAGATCAACGTTTGGGCGCCGCAAAGGCATTCAACAAAACTCGTTACCAAATTCAATGAAAGTATGATTCTAATAATGATGATGATGACGATGATAATGATGATGATAATGATAATGCTTATGATTATTATGATAATGATGTTGTTAATTTGGAATTGTAGCTCGCGTCAGCTGAGTCCACGACTGAGTTTTCACGCGTCTATTTGATTAGTTGTTCATCAATATTAATTATGATTATAATTAATTAATGACGTTTTGGCTTTATCGTTTATCGACAGCTATTTTGATACAAAAAAAAAATAGCAACAGCAAAATGTTGTCATTATTATAATAATTGCGGATATGCGCGCATTATTCTTTAACTATTCCCATTGTTTAGCAAAGCGAAGCGAGGCGAGGCGGCCAGTGGGAACAGCGCTAAGAGCGGGCGCATCGGCATGGCTATTTTAAGACACTGAACCCATTACAAATGTGAGAGCAACTTGGGTATATTAGCTTTGATTAAAGGGGGTATATGAGTCAAGAAGTAAATGGAAATGGATTCAAACCAAGTTTTCTATACTAGAGCCATCACAAATGTACTCTAACCAGCTATATAATACCCTACACAATAGAACACTTTAAGCTATAGATTACTCTAAACTAAAGAATACTCTACTAACATCTAAAGCCCACACTTAACGCATACTAAATACAGCTGCAAATTTAAGTTTTGACTTAATGCATAGAAATCTTCCTGGTTAGCAATTCCCACCACTTTATTGATGGTATCTACTAGTCGTGCCCACCCCAGGGCATTACTCGTACTTGCTTGCTTTATTTTTAGCGGCGGCCGCACTGCTCACAGTTCTATTTATATTTCCAGATTTGTTCGTTTTTTTGGGGAAAATCCTAAGCTGTGAACCTGTCTCGTCATGCCGAGCAATCGGAGTGCGAGAAGTGCCTGAATGAGCGACATTTGATTGGGTATACCCCAAGCAATTGAAAGTAATTACAAATAAAGCTATTCTATATCTGTATTATATATCAATTTTGAATGTAAAGTTTATTATGAATGATGCTTTATTGAGTGTAAAACAAGTGAGGGGATAGCTGTAGTGGGGTGTGCTTGACTAGTAAACACCTTCACTTTTAGTATGCTTACATATAGAGAGATTGATGCCACACGCGCACACAAACAGGACACAGAGCCTCCACACAATGGGAAATTAGCTATGGAACTATGGTTCCAGATCTGTGCTATTCATTAAATGTTACATATCGCAATTATAACAAACAAATGTGGACATAAACAAAACTTGAAGCGGTCGAAATTTGTAATATTCCCACGCTGTATTCTCATACCAAACAATTAAATACCCAATTAAATGTCTTTAACTATTATGGACTTTATGCTATGTAAATGTGAAGTTACTAGGTTCAAGCGGAAAGCAAAACGTTCTAGCCCATGGGGCAAGAGGTATGCTGAAAATATATTAGCATATACCTGATGTGTTGGGTGCAGCCCCCCTAAAAGGTATCTCTCTTCCCTTGCTTTCTCTATATCTTTCTCTCTCTCTCTATTATCTCCTCTATCCTCAATCCTCCTGTCTTTTCTCTTCTCTTGTCTTTCCTTTCTCTGCTCTCCATTCACTTCTTCTCATTTTTCCCTACACCTTTAACTTCTTTCTCTTTCTCTCTTTCTTTCTTCTCTTCTGAGAAGACTCTTGTCTCTTTCGTCTCTTTTCTAATTCTCTCTTCTTTTATATTCCTTCTCTTCTTTCTCTTTGCTCTCATTTATTCTCTTCTCTCCTCTCACTTCGTTTCCTGTTTCTCTATCAACTCAGGTCATAATTCTAACCTTATTATATACCACGAATATACCCTCCATATATACCCCATATACCTCCATCCACACTTACAATGAAATTCCGCTTACAACTTTTACGAATTAGAATGCGTAAGACAAATAGAATGGGAATGTGTAAACGTTGTAGAAGCGTTGAAGCTACTGTTTACGGATTTATTGATGATGTAGCTTAAGTTGTTGTTGTTGTTGCTGCTGCTGATCGCCTCAAGTTGTTTTTGCGCTCGGGATTTCGGCCCTCAGGTGAGGGCACTTGAAAGCGCGATTCGAGCCGGAACTTCCAAAAAAAAAAGAAGCAAGGCAATGTGTGTGTGTGTGTGTGTATTAGTGTGTGTGCTAGCTAATGATGGTGGCACATGAGTTATAATTAGTTAAGCCCACCCCGAAAAAGGCCAAAAAAAAAGCTAGATGCTAGACGCCCACACCCAGAGAGTTGGGTGAAGCCAAAGCCTTAGCTTAAGCTGAACATTAATTAAAAGTGGAAGACGCAGAAGGCGAAGAAGAAGAGGAGAAGAGGAGATGATAAAAAAAATAATGAAAATCAAAAATTTTTGCAATAGCCACGAGAGAAAAAAAACGACGACGAATTGCAAAGTGTTTTTGGTGCATGTAGCAAACGCCTCGACAGCGTTTGGGCTAATTGAAAGGCAACAACAACAACGACGACAGCGACGGCGACTCAAATCTTTATAGAATGAAGTTGAAGTTGAAGAAGAAGAAGAAGAAGCAGCAAGAAACAATTAAAAAAATTTTGAACTTGTGCCAGAGTATAAAAGACGCAGCGCCGCAGCTAAGCCACAAACAGTCGGCGCTAAAGCGTTTCCACAGCAACAGCTAAAGCTAAAGCTCCAGTTACACTTAAAGTATCTCAAAGATACACGATATTTCTATATACTTTTTTTTCTTGTGAACACTTGTGTGGCATGTGGCATCCGTTGATCCTGTTGGCCTGCGCCGTCGTCGGCAGCGCCGTGGCTGGTCGTCCAGCCCAGCGCTATTTGCCCTCGAATCAATATCTGGCACCGCACCCGAATCAGCTGCACTACCACGGCGTCAGTGGACACGGTGGACACAGTCGTGGCGCGGTGGGCGGGGCGGGCGTGAGGGGAGCGGCTGGCGGACATCGTCAGGCTCAGATTCCGATTGTGCGCAGCGACTATCAGAGCGATACGAGCGGCAATTATAACTTTGGGTAAGTGCGATTCTAGTTTCTATATATTCAGTGTTCCCACCATTTTGTCTTTCTTAACTGTTCTCAATGTTAAGTGTTAAAATTTTCTTCAAATGTATTTAGATAAATTCTATTGTTTTCGAGGTCTATATTCTAGTCTGTTCTTGTTCTTGTGATCTATTCTTGACTGTTCCCAATATTAATATATGTTCCCATTAATTCGAGCTATTAATTGCTAGACAAAGTATTATCAGCTTGGATTTCTATAAAGGAGCTGTTTACTATATGTGCTCTCTTTAATCAAACTGTTCCCAGTTATTTACAACTGTTCCCAGTTTCATAAAAAATTATTATCAATGATTATCCATTAATTCTGCTTACTTCCATTTGAAAATCAAACTCCTATCATGTTATGTCTTTCAGATCTGTCTCAGATTATTACAAGCCAAATTTGTTCCCAGTATTCGCATTGAGCTACTCTCTATCATCTCTCTTTTTCAATCAACTTTTACTTCTTATTAAATTATGATTTCCTTGAGCTCTTCATATCTGGTCTTAGTCAAACAAAGCCACTCAAACTGTTCCCACTCCTTTTACTTATCCTTTCTTACTGTTCCCTGTTTCTTTTGTTGTAAATTGTAAATTCAACTTTGTTGATATGCTTTAGATGATATTTTTTAAAGTTATTCACAACTGTTCCCACTTCAATGCTTCTCTAAATATTCTCAATGTGAGCATTATATCTTACCTCTATCTATATCAAGTTTTAAATACTTTAAAGCCTCACTTTGTCAACTATTCCCAGTTATTCACTGGAAGTCAACAGGTATTATATATCTCTTCGAGTCTTAACTTTAACTTACTCAAATTTTAACTGACTCAAACTGTTCTCAGCCATCTGCATCTATTTCTAGCTAATCTAACCAACAATATACCCATTATTTTCTACTTTAGCTATCTAAACCTAAATACTAATTACTGCCATTACAAGCATAAATTCCCCTCGATATTGTAATTAAACTCTATTTAAAGCAAATTGCGGCAAGCGTCAACTAAGCCAAAAGTTTATAAATAGATCGAGAGTGAAATAATTATGAATTGCTAATTAATTAAACTCTCGTCGTCCCGTAGCTTCGATACGGGCAATGGCATCCACCGTGATGAGACGGGCGAATTCAAAGGTGGCTGGCCCCATGGATCCCTCGGCGTGCGCGGCTCCTACTCCTACACGGGCGATGACGGCCAGCAGTATACGGTGAACTACAAGGCGGACAAGAATGGCTTCCAGGCCGAGGGCGCTCACCTGCCCACCTCACCGTCGCTGCCCAACGAGTAAGTCTCCTCTCGCCACCTATTTCTTCCGACCCTAGCTCAATTTGCTTTCCTTCCTCTCTGACAGACATCACCAGCATCGCAGTGGCAGCTCGGCTGGCGGCTATCATGGCGGCGCCTATCATGGCTCCGCTTCCAGCATCCAGGCTCCCTCGTCCCGCTATCTCCCGCCCAGCTACCGCCAGCGCAGAAACTACTAGAAATGCCGAACGAACCCAACGATCCTTGTGCGCTCAACACAGTTTAGTTCGCTTTCTTTTCTTTTTTTTTTCATGTATGCTAATAAAGATATGATAGAATTTTGATACAACACTGGGTGTTTGATATATTGGGACTTTTTCCCATTGTTTCCCTGTATTTCTCAGTATTTGTTCTTGCCCAAAATATTCAACAACAAAATTCCCTGATTAACTCTCAATCACTCAACATTTACTTCCCTTACATTTCCCCCTATTTTAAACAATTTCCCAATATTTAAAATCAAGCATAACAAATTAAATTTCAACTAATTAAACTTATTGCAAATCCTAATAAGCGCTTACTCTTTAATTGTTCTCCCAAGTATTTCCCACTATTATTTTTTTGTCTCATCTTCTGTTTGCTTAAACTTTGCTGTTAGCTGCAAAAAGGCCAAACACATTGTCTGGCCACGCCCCTTTGCTGTTGCACAGTTTGGCAAAGTTCCAGAAGCCGGGCTAAGAGTAAAGCTGATTAATATGCAGTTAAGCAGCTCCCCCCGCCACCAAAAATATACCCAAAGCGATCGTTCAACCCGAGCGAAATCAAAACACCGGCTAAAAAGTTGCCGCACTTAGCTCTGACTTTTTTCTCGCTTTGCCAACTTTTTGGAGGGCATTAATCATATCAGGCAAGGCATATATAACAAATATAAACGCTGCAGCGTAGAAACAAGTTTAAGATGTTGCCGACGCTTGCATTCAAATGGCTAGAACAAAGGTGAGCGAAGGGAAGTGATCGACTAGCAGGTATCCTGTAGAATCTGCTATCACTGTGTAGAAGCTGAACTTGAGCCTTATCTGATCGACTGATAGTTACCCTGTAGAAGCTGTAATCACTGTCTAACTGATTGACTGACAATTACCCTGTAGTAGCTGTAGTCCCTTTCTTGTAGATGAGCTTTAGCCTCACTGATCTACTGACAAATACCCTGCATAAGCTGTAGTCACTGTCTAATAGCTGCGCCTAACTGATTGACTGACAAAGACCTTATAGAAGCTGTGTCTGTTCGCTGAGCCCATCATCTCATCTCATGCCTCATCTTTAACTTAATTGATAGACTAGCAGTTACCATGTACACTCACTCAATTTGGACGTCTACTTGACTCTCTTTCGACACATTCTTATCTCTACCTTCTTGCTTCGCTAAACAAAAACCATCTATAGACGCCAACCGCCTTCCGCCTAGACCCAAGAATCCGCAGCACGCCTTTGCCTAGGCAAACCCCCTTTTTTATGCATTTCCTTAGCTACTAAAGAAATAAAAAGTACGATGAGAGATTGTCAAGTTTGTCTTCTTCTCTGTTTTTTTGATTTTCTTCATTGTTTTCCTCTCGGTAAAAAGTTTTTTGTCATAGATTTTTCTTAAGCATTTTCCTAAGCAGACAACTGTCACCCACTCTACACTCTCTCCCTCCCACTTTCCCTCTCTCTCTCTCTCTCTCTCTCTCTCTCTCTCTTTCTCACTCACACTCTTTACCACTTAGTATTCCCATTTCGTTTATGTTAAACGACGGACGCATTAATTAAAATTACATAGAACCGCTCGAGGGGTTTCCATTGAGACTTGCTGCGTGGCAGGACGGAAGGAAGGACGGAAGGATGAACCGAAGGGGGTTGGGCGCTCTGCTGCTCTGACTGAATATTTTGTTCGGTTTCTTTATTTTTTTTTTGGGACTTCTTTCATAAATTAAAAGAGCGCTTATGAATTTTATGAATTATATTTTGCCATTTAGCAATGCAGACATTAACTGCTCCCCACCCTCGAGTGCCCCTCGAGTGGGCAAACGCGCTTATTGAAAATTTCATTGGACGCCTCCTACACCAGCTTCGGCTTGCTCTTCGTCTTTGCCTTGTTCGGCACTGCAATCATTTGCATGCATGTTCAACTACACAGGTTACACATGTACCCAACCAGCGCCAAGCAAGCCCCCCCCCCTCCTCCTCATCCCGGTACATCCCCACTCTGCTTTGGCATTGCACTCACTTAATTTTATGCCAAAACAATGACACGCCATAAATTTAAACGGATTTGCGTTGCGCCTCGAGCAAAACGCGTTTACCAACCCTCAGAGGCGTGGAGTGGGCCGAGGGGTTGCGGCTGCCTCCTGTGGGTGTGGGTGTGTGTGTGCGTTGGTGCTTGGTGCAGCGCAGGGTGCGCACTGCCACAGCACCTTGGAAACACCAAACCAACGGACCTCCACTCCCCAACCACCCGCAACTTTTTTAGCGCACTTTCAAGTCTTGTGCAAACGCTTGTAGCAGACTAAAGAAGACATGGCAAACTACTTTAGGTTTGGGTATATATATTTCTGATCAGAATGAGGCGCCAAATCAGGCCTTGTTTTGGATGTCTGTCCGTCCTTCTGACTGTCTGTCCGTCCGTCTGTCTCTTCATCCGTCTGTCTGGCCGTCTGTCCGTCCGTTTGACTTTAATTCCCTCCGCCTGTCCGTCCGTCCGTTTGACTTTAATTCCCTCCGCCTGTCCGTCCGTCCTTCTGAGCCTCTGTCCTTCCTTCTGTCTGTCCGTTCGTCCTTCTTTTCGTCTATCTGTCTATTGAGGCAAATATATTCTAGCTGACCTTAAAAGTGCAACTTTATCAGTTCAATCTTTTTGTTTTCGATTCGAATCGATATTTTGAATTAGATTTTCAAAGCATAGCCGGAAGAGCACAAGAGCTACCAAACAGATTTCTTTAATGAGCAGATTAAGAATATGTCAGCTATTGAATAACTCTGTCTCTTACCCTTAAAACTGAGCTGCAAATAATATTTTTCAATAGACAAATAGAGAGAGAGAGAGCACCTCACACACTTGTTTATAATCTGTATCTCTATTCGTTGTATCTCCTGGTACAACTATTTCAACTCTCTAACTTTTTTTCATATTATTAAATGTCAATTGCTTGCAACGTTTTGCAACACTGTTGAACTGCAAAATGAATATGGGACCAAAATGAGCAAAAAGTTTTACTAATCCCAAGCCTTTGCTAATTACAGTTGAAGCCGAGTTGAATTGGCCCAAGCAAAACAAATTAAAATTAAATCGAAATAAATTTAGTTCTGTTTAAGTGCTGTTGGAATACTTTAAGTATTTCAAGTTGTTGTTTAACTGTTTTTTATTCGCCGAGTGATTCTGTATGCACTGCAAATGTTACTTAACACTTAATGAATGAGATAATTGTAAGCCAGTTAATTTGTTGGGCAAATGTCATTGAACGCGCCAACTGTGCAATTGTGCTCGACTATGAAATACCCGGAATTCATTGAGAGCAACTAGTGATGAGGTTAAGAGGGAGGGAATGCATTGAACTCATCTAGATACCTAATTAAATGAGTTTGCCTTTCAGAAATGTTCAAATAACCAAAGTTGGTTATCAATTTCAATCGAAGTAAAAGCTATCGATTATATATTATTCATTTACGCGCTTGCTTTGCCAGCTTACATGTCTTTAAATATCTATCAATATATCAAGAGCTTTCTTACATATAGAAAACACAAATGGAGCAACAGCCAAGCCTCGAACGACTCAACTTGAGCCAGCCCAAGTAGATATATATACTTCGTTGAAACAAAAACACCTTTTTGACCTTTAAAGGCCCAACGCAAACTAAAAGGCATATTCATATTTATGCCAATAGCGCGCGGACCCGAACTCAACCGGTAAGACTCCTAAGACCCGCTTTAAAAGTTGAAAAAGGAAAGTTAATGAAAGTTGAGCCAAGTTAAAGTTCGCAAAACTTAAAGCCGAATGACGTGCAAATAATTTGCCAACTTTGGCGATTCGGCCGGGTTGGGGGATGGGGGGATGGGGCCAAGATATACGGCGGACAGGTGGAGTATGTTGGGGCTGCTGGCAAATGGAGCATTTGGCACGCAATTGCGTGCCTGTCAGCCCTTGCAATGGGCGCCACCTAGCGGCGTGTCAGTTAGCAAGATGTTTATATACATAGACAGAGAGAGGCACACACGCACACACACACACGCACACACACACACACACACACACACACGCACACACACGCACACATATGCACCTGTCTAAGCTACACTTTAGTTTTTGTTATTGATATGGCAGTTGCACGCACTACGAAACGCTTCACGCAGTTGCCCCTCTCTCTCTGCCTCTCCCTCTCTCTCTCTCTCTCTCTCCCTGTCTCTCTCACTCTCTCTAGCTGCATCTCTTTCTTTTCGCATTTAGTTTGCTGTGAGTCATAGTGGCTGGGCATCATTTTCATTAAAATTTTAATAGCATTGTTAGCAAATTTCTCTGGGTCTGAGGGAGCTTTTTGGCTGCGGCTTTCTGGCTTCGTTGTCTGGCTGGCAACGCCTGACACGTAATATCCATAACTTTTCTTATATAATCCTCTATATTAAAAACTAAGGCATAGTGCAACACTAGTCTGTTTGCCCATGCAAATAGGCAAGGCATGGAAAAGCTTTTGCAATATTGCTAAAGATTTGCAATTTGATTTGAAGATAATGTTAATTGGGAGGAGAGAGAAAGAGAGTAAGAAAGAGGGAGAGAGATAGAAAGAGAAAGATATGAAGGACTTGTGGAGAGAGAATATGCGGTATAGCTGCTGCTTTAGTTATCAGAGACTTGAAAGCTCAGCTTGGAGTTGAATTTAAGGAATGGAAGGCATACAAAATGAACTTGCAGTAATCAAGGGTCGTATAGCTCTCCTGGACAGATCTATCAATTCGATTCTTTATTCAACAGCTTTTGGAAACTCTTAAGAAACTTTAAAGCTGCTAGAAATTAAACTAAGATAATTCATATCACAATAGTTTAAGCTTAAAGCTTTAGCATATTTGGAAGCCTACGTGTATGTCTGCTCTTTATAGATTACAAAGAGATTTGATCTGATCTGATCCGATCAAGCCCGAGAGAACATAAAAAAATTAAGCAGCTTTAAAACAAAAGCTCAAGGCTTAAGTGAGCTTTGATACTATGCCTGTTATTTGGAATCCCAGCATACATATTTAAGCTAAACAGATTAGTTGCTACGCCTAATTGAAAGGTTGCTTTCAATTATCTCAAAAAAAAGCTAAAAGCTCAAGCTTTTTAAAATAAACTTTAAATTAAACTTCAAACTAATAGCTCTAATTCAGTCTTCCAGCTTTTGAATAGCATAAAAATCCAGGCAATCGAGCTGATCGGCTTAGTTCTGGAGCTAATCGAAGACTCTCCTTCCATAAAAGCACTAAAAGCAGAAAAAACTAATATAAAATCTCAAATCCAATATGGTTTACGACTTGCGTCAAGCCTGATCGCTCCGTACATCCAATAAGTGGACACATATGCTATAAAAAAGGCAACGCAATGAACGCATATCGACAAATCAAGTCGCGGCTGGGTTGGCTGGGACTGGGTAAAACGCAAACAAGAAATTCCAATAAACTAATTTGCACACGAAAGCGAAAAGCAGCCAGGACAGACAGCTGGATGCTGGGGAGCTGAGCTCCTTCCTTGCTGCCGGCTGCCAAAGGAACAGCGTATGGATGGCACCAAGGATGGATCCACTACAAATGCGACTGCGGCTGCGACTGTGAATGCGAATGCTGTCGGAATATTTGTGTATGAATTTTAAGCAGCTTGTGAAAAATACAGAAACCCAGTAAGGGAACTTAGAGTGCAAGTGTTCGACTAGTAGATACCGTAAAGATCTGTAAAGACATATGCATATGCATTAAAGCAAAGATTTTGTAACTGTGATAGGATGGAACTAGAGAAGAGGGATTGAAAGTGTGAAGTGCTCGATAGTTATGTGTACTTCAGTTGAATAGAGATACCCAATTGGGTGACTTTACTCCTAGGTGAACTGAAAAATATTAATTGATTATTTAAAATAAACTTATCTACTTAATATATCTACTTACTATATCTATACTTGCTAAGCAGGAATGAAGTTGTTACATTCCAGTCTTTAGCTCCTTAAGCCCACAAGATAGAGATCTGTTCACATGACTGTCTATCAGTCTTTCCATCCTTATGTCCTTTTGCGTATCACTCCTACGGTCAGACGGTCTGTCTGTCTGTCAATCCATCTTTGCATCCTCTGACGGTCTGTCAATCTATCTATCTCTTAGTCAGTATATTTTTTCATCCGTCTGTTCTTTCGTCCTACCAACTATTCATCTGCTTCTCTATTTGTCCGTCCTTCCGTCTGGCTGTTCGTCTGTTCGTTTGAATGTCCGAGTATTTGAAAATGTCGATATTGAATGTTAAAATAGCTAAAGACTAATAGACATATAGGCGGAGGGACAAGAAGACCAATAGACGGAAAAAGAGTAGGAAAGGCGGATGAACAATCAGTCGTATAGAGAGACTAATTGAAAGATGGTCGGACGGACGGACGGACGGACAGATTTATATTTAAGGAAATACGGATATGCGGACAAACGTACGAACAGATGAAGGCTAGATAGTCTCAACTGTTAAGTCATGAATATATTTGTTTTTGCCACGCCTCAATCTACCGCCTACATATGCTTACTCCCAACCAATATACCCCAAATGCTATTCAATGGGTATGTAAAAAAGAAGAAACCAATAAAAGGGATAAAATTGAAAACGGCGCCCAGGACATAACACACGAGCGGCACTAAAGCCGGAACGGGCGGGGCGACAGCTGTAATTGTAACTGCTCTCTTGAAATATTTACAAAGTGTTCGATGAAAACTCCCTACCCGACGCCATTTTATGCTTTCGGTGTAATAAATTAGCATCGCGTATCGTATTATTGACTGGATTTTGAATAATAACACACAAAGGACGCGCAGTCGTTGGGTTGAAGGTGCCGAGACTCCAAGGCACAGCTCGAAAATGAGATGGTAACCCAAGAGCACAAAGCAAGCTCCGCGCCATGTAATAAGCGCATTCACAATTCCGCAAATGGTCTTTGCCACGCCCCCAAATCAGACCTTCACTAACGGGGCTGGGGCTGGATAGAGTGGGGCTGTGCGTGGAGTGGGCGAATGTTTCACACAACTCAGCACAATTGCGCACATAAATTTAATGCGCCAAATAATACGCAAGACAAGTGAAACGCATATTTAAGTTGACTCGCGCACAGCTCGAGCTCTTCCCTCTCATTCATACACCCACTCTCACTCTCTCCCTCACTCTCTCTCTCTCAGTTGGTGTGTCGCACTATCGGGTGCACAGTGACAGCTGCATTAAGCAAAAGTTTCTGCAGAACACACTGCAGCAAAACTCTTGCAGAGCTAGATGTCAAAGCTTTTTGAGCAGCTTTTCAATGAGCTTTCAGAGATAGTTTCACAACTCGAAATTGCTAGTATGACAAATATACAGATTTCTAAGAAAAACCTTTGGCTTGAGCTTTTCCTAAATGCTTAAGTTTGGACTAAATAATTAAAATAGAAAACGTTAATATATATATAAAAACGTATAACAAAAAGCTTCAAATCAGCCATGGTCAACAATCAATTAATTAAAATATAAAGCACATTCATATGTCCTAAAAGCTTTCAAATGCTTTTTTATTTACTGGCGGCAAACACAAAAGTTGGATGATTAAATGATTGAAGCAAATAGTTAGAGCTATATGACTGATAGATATGCTAAACTTAATAAGTAGTTTTTGCTGTGGTTAAAGCACATGGCTCGAACCATGTAAACATGTGTGAAAAGTGTTAGCAAATCACTGCGCTAAATAACTTAAATAAAGATGTAATAGCAGCAGCTAGCAAAGCTTTTAATGAACTTCAAGCAGTTGCTTTCGGTTATAAAGTGTATATAAAGCTTTTATATATGTATATAAAGCTTTTACATATGTCTAAGAATGCTTTTGCTCGCTTTAGATATGATTTACTTCTTTATTTTCAATCAACTGCATTTAGCTAAGTTTAAGCTGAGCAAAAGCAATAGAAGAGCGCGGCAAACGACAAAGCTTTTTAATCCGCTTTTAGCTGAGGCATATCAAGCTGAAACCACTGTGCGCACAGTGCAACTTAAAACTTGTAAAACTTTTCACTATTCTAAGCGCGTTTGCAAAATGTGAAGAGAGAATATGGGTTTTTTAGAGAGGTGAAGTGTGGAAGGTATAAAGCTAAAGACTCTTGCCTCATAAGGAAGTTAAAATTTGTATGAATATACTTAAGGCGAGGCTAGTTGGGAATAACTATATCTCTGATATAGTATGCTGTACACTTGAGCAATCAAATATCAACTTGAGAACGGGTATTATGTAGTCTATAACACCCGACTGCTATGTCCTTACTTGATGTCATTGTATAAATGTATATATTTTGTATGCTTGCTTTTTTTAACAACTTGAGATTTGCACAATATACTCACATACACACTCATACACACTCATACACACACACGCATACACACACACGCATACACTCAACTGTAACTGTAGACTCATTTGAATGTATTACAACAAGTTGGACGTACAAAATTCCAGCACAAAAGGACGTAGGAACGATGTTGCCGACATGAATTATTTAGAGCGCCAAGCGAAATGACAGCGATGCAGGGAGCGAAGCTAAGGTCTAGAGGAGTGGGCGACGCAAAAACCAACTGGAATGAGGTTACACAGAGTGAGAGAGAGAGAGAGTGAGAGAGGGAGGGCGAGGGAGTGAGGTGTGTGTGTGTGTGGTGACTGAGCGAAAGGTTTGATTAAATTTGTAGCCACTTGTAGCGAGTCATCACTGTAAGGGAGCGAGTGGGGGAGGGGAGGGGGCTAGGCACTTGGAGGCGTCGGAAATTAACTCGTTTTTATGGCGCATTACATTTAACTAGGTCTAAACTAGAGTCGACTTGGAGCAGTATTCGTTGGGGCGGGACGTTCTCTGGGGTAGTTGATTAGCGCCCACGCTAAATAATTTCTCAGCTGGCAGTGGGTCAGAGCCCGACGTCATATCTCAGCGCAGTTTATTCCACTGACAGCACAATTTCTACTTATGACCCAACAACAATCATTCACACAACAATTGGGGGTTGGCCGCTTTCAGGGGTGGTGGGGGGTGGTGGGGCGTGGCACACGTAACGCAATCAACAATTGTTGCATGAATAAGCAGCCAGGAGAGCCTGACAGCTCGCGCCCGTTGTTTGGGGCATTTGGAGCTAATGATTGCCAGCGCACAGATCACTGAGCAATTTCTGTTGTGGCGGCCGCAGCTCAAAATTGTGCCATCAAAATTAATGGACGGCCTGGCCTGGGTGGAGATGATGATGGAAATTAGAAGCGCACAAAAGACAGTCCAACAGTCCGAGACTGACGGCAGTCGGAAATTGAATAGCGACGATGGGAGGATGCGCCAAATGCAAGGAAAACCTGAGCCAATTCACTTAGACCAAAGGGAATTGCCTGGCTGAAGTACACTATTGATTGTAGCTGCAGTAGTTGAAGGTAGGGCACTAAAGGTGCTCTTTAAAGTAGCTTAAACAGCACTACAACTACCTTTGCTCTAGGGTCTAAGGCGTTTAGATTGGGGGACTGACGACTGGGATCGCAAATCGAGTACCCAAGGACTAAAGACTATTTCCTAGTTCAAGCTAACTAATGCTAAGGTATAAGTACATAAGCTGAATGTAAGGCATTTCGGGCTCTCACTAAGTGACTTTTACGTAACATTTCAAGCTTTACCTTCAGTCCTAAAGGCAATAAGTCTCTCATACAAACTGTGAGGCTCAATTCATACCAAGAGATGCCCAAATGATATGCCAAGCCAATACAGAAGAGTTATTAGTAGAAAGGAATGTGTGGAAAGACATAAAATAGAGGAAGGGCTTCAGAAGGTACCAGAAGAGAGGAAGCCAGGTGCCATATGCTGAGAGCAAGGTGGAGAGGCAAAGAATTAGATAGAACGAAAGAATCGCAGAGAAAGACAAAAGAAGACAGAGAAAGGCTAGAAAAAGGCAGATATAAAAGGATAGATAGCTAGGTCAAAAGAAAGATAGAGAGAGAGAAAGATTGATAAAGGCAGAGATATATATTAAGAAGAGAGGATCATCTAAACATAGTAGCTAGAAAAGAAAATTTTCATTTACCCAACGAAACCAATGTAAAATCAAGAAATTGCAAATAGGAAAAAGAAAGAAGCAAAAGAAATTCGAAAAAGTTTCCCCAGAAGCTGCCTTAAATAACATCCAAACCTAATAAAAACTCAACGCAAAAAGTTTCTCTATCGGAAAGCACTTCATAAGAGACAAATTGCAACTTCATCTTTTGTTTATTTTAAATTATTTTGCAATGAGAGGAAACCCAATTTGAATATTCCACAAAGAGCCAATTGCAAGTCGAAGCCCCCCCACAAAGTAAAAACAATATTAAAATGAAGTTTGCAATAAATTTGATGCCCAAATGCAATTTTGCTAAAACTGTATTGAACAGTTGCGATTCCATTTGAAGTAATTGCATTTAGACCCAAAATGGGCGTTGAAGCAAAACAAAGGCTCGACCCGAACAGCTCTTTGGGCCCCAGCTCTAATGCGAAAGCAAAAATCTCCACAAAAGTGAAAGAAAACTTTATTATAATAAACAATTTACGAGGCAAAAGGCAGCTTAAGTTGCGCAACCTGCAGCAACTACAATGGAAAGGGGGGCGAAACACAACAAAGCTGTAGTGCGGGTATGCACGACTAGAAGATACCCGAAAGCGATAGGCGGAAGGTAGTTGATTATATATGAGCTGAATGAGATGTTTCGAGATAGAATTATACCAATTATCCTTGCCTATATAAATAAACTTTGATGTCGAAACTCGATAGATCAATTTATCGATTAGAAACAACTTCAACTTTCTCTAATTCTTTCAATTTTAAAGGCTCAAGCTCAAGGCCCGCCTTGCCAAACACTCCTAGCTTTACACTCCCCGAATCTATATGCAACTCATATATACAAATTCACACCTTCTACTTCCAGCAACATCACATCAATTTCAACACAATCAATATACCCCAAGTTTAACGTGGCAAAAGGCAAAGTGAAAGAGCTAAGGGTCAGTCCACAGTGAGTCACAGCAGGAGGTAAATGTAGCTCGGGCCAAGGATGATTGAATAAGTTCTGTGTGTTTCAAATGCGATTGCATTCTTAGCCAACTTTGATGCCTACCAAAAATTTCAATGATTAATAGAGGCTGCGAATAAGTTGGGAGCTGCCAAAAGTTATGCATTGGCGACTAAGGCGGAGATGGAACATGGCAAGGGGTTAAAGATGAAAAGTTAAAGGACAAGTCACAAAAGTGAAACTTAAGGAATTAAGGAAAGTATTAATGTTAAGCTTGAATGGCAATTTTAATGTGTGTGGAAGACACGTACACTTGGTATAAGAACATTTAGTGATAAATACAATATTTTGAAATCAATTTGAAGCGAATACAAAGAATGGTTATTCATATCTAGGAAGTTATACATCCAACAATGATTTGATTTTTGCTTTGATTTTTATGTTGAACAATTTACAGTGTATCTCTATATAAAATCGTCAAAAATAAATGGATAGCTCATCAAAAGGTGATTTTTTTGGAATTCTTTTCTTATAGAATAGAAATATTCTAATGGGAAAAGTGAATTTTCACTTGGTTTAATAAAGTCAATTGCCAAGATTCTCTGTGAAAGTTATACAAAACTGTGTCAATCACGCAGAATTCATAAAACAAAGTTCTTGCCAACATCCTCAAGTGAGGTATATAAGACTAGGATTTTGAATAAAGAATAATGTCAAATATTATAGTTCAAATACAGTTCAAATTCAACAGCATATGAAGATGTTTTCATCCAACTCTAAGAGTTCTTTAGCTATATTTGCACAAATCTAGATCGATTTTAATCGATAAGCATGCAAAAGTGAAGGAGAGAAATGCCTAGGAATACCTAGCTATCTATTTGCTCAGCATATTTGATATACAAATAAATTTATATAAAGAAACAAATACTCATTCATCCATAGATTGAAAGTTTATTAAAATGACTCAAAGAGAACAGATTAGATTTAGTCAAATAAATTGATATCTTAGTTGAATATATCTTTAGCAGATATTTATGCGACAGAGACTTATCATATATCATATACTAATGACATACCAGACTTATACCAGCTATATACTAGCCATATACAAGTCATAGACCCCCCCTAGCTGTCATATAAATTGTGTACGCAGCCAATGACGGCATCAAAGACAAATGATCTATGTTAATCGAGTTGCGCTTTTGGCTAGAAAAAAGGCAAGTAAAATGTAAATTTTTCATAGCATACTTTTTGGGGCGCTTGGCTGTTCGGCTAGCGAAGTTCGAGTTTGTGCATTTCGGTAACTACTTAAGCTGCCACAGAAGATTCCAATGCCATTTGTCTTGGCTGCTGCTGCTGCTGTGGCTCCTATGGCATTTTTACGCTGGCTGAGAAATCAAATTGACAGCGACAGGTGGGCGGCGGTGGGGCGACTGTGGGGCGGGGCTGTGGGGGGCCAGCGGAAAGTTGGCAGACACGTCTGCGGCAGGCACTTTGGCATGATTAGTGTCTGGCAGGTCGGACACGACAGCTGCAGCTCAGGTGAGACATGGTATGTCAACCGTGCGCCGCAGAGCACATAAATCTAAGCGCAGATGAAGCTGTTAATGTGCCTGCGAGCGAGCCCCGCCGCGCGCCCCTAATTGAAGGGGAAGCAACAAATTTTTATTTATTTATAGCGCGCTCGAAAAACGTCTTGATGAAGGTGCAAATGTTGCACGGGCCGGGGGCGGGGGCGGGGCGGGGTTTATCGAGTCGGACAGCTGACAGACGTCGTTTGCCACGAGACAGAACACAAGTTTTAGAGACAGACCAGAAACCGCAGCAGCAGCAGCATCACTTCAAAAAAACATTTCGTCTAACAAATGGATGTCTGTCAGGCCCTGAGATTGGGGAGTAGCCAGAGCTGTCAATACGGAGCAGGCGGCACTGTCCCTGCGGTTGGTCTGCCGCTGCAGCGAGTACTTTAAAAATTTTATGAGATCAGCACGAAGCAAGTCGCATTCAGTGCGGGATAAGTGCGTCCAGGAGGAGCTGCCAACTGGCTCGACTTTTATGGGAACTGACAATTTCCTATTTTTACTACGAAGCTGTCAGAGTGATTTGATCTCCAGCCAAGTCCTTATGAGGGCTGGAAATTTGAAATCTCTAACTTTTTCGACTGACAACCATATGAGCTCATTACGATTTTAGTCTCTTCTTTCGTTACCAATTTTACCATTCTCTCTTTCGCTCTCTACCCTCATCTCGTTACTCTCCTCTTTTTCGCTCTTTCCTCTCTATTCATCTCTTCTTTCATCGCTCCCTCTTTCCTCTCTATTCATCTCTTCTTTCATCTCTCAATTCTCTCTCCTCTATCTCATCTCATCTCTCTCTCTCTGACTCTCTCCTCTCCACACTGTCTCTGCCGTTGCTTTCCTTCCTCTTCTCTCTCTACTTCTCTCTTTTCATTCACTTCTCTATTATTCTCTCTCCCTCTCATCTCTCTCTCCCCCTTCTTTCTCTCCTCTATTTCTTCACTATTTCCTCACGCTTTAATTCCCGCTTTTCTCCTGTTCCCTTTTTCTTTCACTCTCTCTCTGTCTCCCTCTCTATCTCCCTCTCTAACTCTGTCTTTAACTCTCTTACCCTGTTTGTCTCGCCTTCTTCCTTTTTCTCTCTTTTCATCTATCGTTTCTGTTCTTCTTCTTCTTTCTCTCCTTTCTACCTTTTTCTATATCTTCTTTCTCTCTGTCGTTCTCTCTGTCCTCATCTCTCTTTTCTCCTTCGCTTCTGCCTATATATGTTTGCTTTTTATTTCCTCTTTTTTATTCCGCTTCTGTCTTTCTCCGACTCTCTCTCTCTCTCTCCTCGCTCCTCAGCATTTCACACTTCTCCGTCCTTCTTTTTCGCTCTCTCCCTTTAACTAGCTCTTTTTCCTTCTCTATCTCCCTAGCTCTCTACCACTAACTAACTCTCTCTCTCTGTCTCTCTCTCTCTCTCATCTCTTTTCCCTCGCTCTTTCATCTCTTCTGCCCCTCTCTCACCCATCTACTTTGCTCTCCTCCTCTTCCTTCCTCACCTCTAAAGTCATTGCCCAAAAACGTGTTTAACTTGATTATCAGCTGCGGCACATCACACACCCTATCTACTCTATCTACCTATCCGTACCTCCCCCCACCCCACCATCACTTTTCCGATAGACAGACACCTTCAGTGATGGCCGCCAGGATCTGGCAGGACCTGAGGGGCCAAATCAAATTCGACGCTCAATTAAAATTCAATTTGTTGCGCGCCATTAATTAGATTCCCATCCCCAGCGCACGAAACTTTCGGCTGAACAAGTTTCAGTTGAGCGCCACCTGCGACAGACGCCCCCCACTCAGACTGAGACCCGCTGGAGTCCTCCCTTTCCTCAGACTCCCAACATAATGCAATTTTTCTTCGAGCTGCTTCATTGAACTGCAGCTGGCCGGCGGCGAGAGGGAGAGGGGAGCTCTCTAATTAGGGAAGAGGCTGGGCGGGGCTTTGGGGTTGGGTCAGCTCTTCGACACTTCAATTAGGTGTAATCTATGCGCATAAAATTGCCAGCTAGATGGATGGCTCCCAGCAGCAGCAGCGGCGGCAGCATGCAACATGTGGCAAGTCCAACGAATGCGCATAAATTACGCCCAGCGGGAGATTTGCTCCGTTTCTCGTGTTGCTTTCGTTTTTTATTCAATAATTGCTTGGAGCTGACCAGGTCGTTGGCCTTTTGCACACAACTGTACTCACCTGCTTCTGCAATGTGTTGGAGAGCTCCTCGAGGCACTCCTTGCGCTCGAAGCGCTCAAACTTGAAGCTGTTCGAGCGATAGAGCTCATTGTCCTCACGTCTGCGATTGCGGCACAGCCGTCGCGTTATTATATTTCCACTTCCGCTCAGTCGAGGCCTGGCCAAGTAGAATAGAGCAAAAGGAGGTTTGATTGAGAGGTCATAGGTTATTGTTATCTGAGCGCAGGGGCAGCCGCACGAGCCGCAAGTTTCCTCCTCCTTTGTGATGCGTGAGCCTTTGTTGAACTTCGAGTAGTTTTCTTTATCGTGCGAAATAGTTTTGAAGTCTAACACTTTCAGTAGGTCAATAACATGTTTTGAAACTTGAAAAGGACTCTAGGTTTTGATCGTCCTTCCGTCCGTCTGTGCTTTCGCCTAGGCTTCTAGCTGTGCATCCATCTATTGATTTGTCTGTCCTTCCGTCCGTCCGCCCGTTGGTCCGTCTATCCGTCCTTTCTTCTGTCATTCCGTCCATCCGTTCATCTCTCCTACACAATTTCTCCCAAATGCCAAAAATTACTCTAGTTTATATTAATTTGAGCTAGTTCTTTTTCAATTTGAACGTCTTATAGTTTAACTCAATGCCTGAACCAGTTCTCTTGCCTCAAGATTCTGAATTTTGTCAAAAAAAAAAATAACAGTCAGAATTGATTTGAATCTAGTCTTACTAGTTCTTTACAAATTCTCGATAGTTACAGCATTCTATTTCTCAGTTCTTTTCAACTAGTTCATTTTCAACATGAAATTCTGTAAAGCTACTTTCATTGATTGAAAGTAAGTAGAACTAGTTCTTTAACAATTTCAATTATTTTTCAGTACTGAACTAGTGCGTTTCATAAAAAGAACTAGTTCTTTTTCTAATTTTCCAAGCTTCAATAATTCTAAATTTAACTAAAAAAAACTAGTTCATTGGCCATTTTAATAAGTCGTCTTACTATTAATATTAGAACAAAGAACTAGTTCTTTTTGTAAAACTCCAACATTCTAAGTTTCCTTGAATTTCGAAGTTTCCAAGCTTCAATCATTCTAAATTTAACTGAAAAGAACTAGTTCTTTGGCCATTTTAATAAGTCGTCTTACTATTAATATTAGAACAAAGAACTAGTTCTTTTACAAAATATCAATAATTTTAAGATACTTTTGCCACTTGACCTAGTCTTTCCCTTCTGCACTTGTTCCCAAGCTAAATAGAACTAGTTGATTTACTTTCACTCAAAAAAACCTATCCTCATCTATTTCAAGAAACTTCCATTACTTGGCCTAGTCTTTCTCTTCTGAACTTGTTCCCAAAATAAATAAAACTAGTTCATTTACTTTCACTCAAAAGATTCTAATCTGCATCTATTCCAACAATTTCAAGAAACTTGCATTACTTGGCCCAGTTTTCTCTTCCGAGCTAGTTTTTTTTCGGGTTGAACTTGTGCCAACTTCTCAAACATTTCTTGACTTGAGTAACTTGGAGGACTTGCAATATTATTCCAGCCTTAATCTGCACCTCGTCCTCACCTAGGCTACACCTTGCTGCTTATTTAATTATCGTATGCCCAAAGTTTTTAGCTTTGAGCTAGTTTTTTTTTTGAGACCAGGAGATGGGGGCGACTGAAGGTAGTTAGTTCTCACCATTAACTCGGTTGCCGTTGCTTGTCAGCAGCGCTCCAACCGCCTTCGGTTTTGGCCAAAAAAAAAGGCTTTTGGGGCTAACAGCAGCTGGCAAAGCAGCTCGTTAGGCCGGGCGCTTCATTAAAATTTGACACATTTGGGACGGAGGCCGTGTTGAAAACAAAAACACAAACAAATATGGAGAGAGATGAGGTGCAGGTGCAGGCGCAGGTGGAGCGGGTCGACCTGGAGCTGTAGGTGCCTGGGCGACCTGGTGTCGGGTTAAAGCCGCAGCATTTAAAGTTGGCCAACACGGAAAATGTCGTCGACCCAGTTTTCCACTTGCATTTGGGTTCATTCAACGAAATGACCCCGCCCACACACACACACACGTCCTGCTCCCGCCCCCATGCAACACTTCAATGAAGCCAACTAACCGACTCGGCGACTCAGCGGCTCAGCGACTCACTCGACTCCAGGCGGAGCGAGGTGCAACAGGCCATAATGCTCGACTCAGAGTTACTCCTTAGCCAGAAAAACCCTCTTCTTTTTGTTAGTGTTTACTTAGCTTTCGAGCAGCTGATAGACGTGCGGTTACCCTGCATAAATTGATGACAAATGAAGCTCACTATTTAGATGACCTCTAAGAGATCGCTAGATATCAATATATATCGTGTTGGACATGCATTTGCCTTCGCTACTCTATGGCCAACCTCATCCTATATATCTTATATGATATATTTTGTATATTTATATATGTATATTTTGTAACTGAGCAGCAAATGTGCATATCCCTGAGATACCCTAGTAATCTAAATATATAAATCTACAAGCTCTTAGGCATTGCCTTAATCTGGCTTTCGTATAGTATAAACACGAGTGTAAGCCAGAAAATGTTTGATTTTATTAATATTTTGACCTCTCGATAACTTAACACTGCAAGACTATTGAAAAGCTTCTACAAATATCCAATATGCACGTTCTATAAACCAAGTGGCAAAGGAAAGTTTCCTTAACAGTAAGCGAATAATGAAAAATAAGAGATCTAAAAAAGAAGCAACAAAAACTATCGATAATTGTTAACTTATCGAAAAAGCTGATTTGCTCATGACAAAATGTAGTCTGCTAGCGCTAGGCCCAATATGGTGAGCAATACAATGCCTTTAAACTAAGCACAACTATCATTTAGCATATTTATAACTTCACGAATTTATCGATATTTATCGAAATTACCAAAATGCCTCATATACCATTGCTTTAAGCACGCAGCTAACTAAGCAAAGCCATATTAACTATAATAAGTCAAGAGATAGCCTCATAAATGTATAATCAAAAAGAAAAACAATTATAGATATTTATCGATATATGAGAAATGTGTAAAAGTATCGTATGAACTTGAGTACAATTCACCTTACGAAGTGTTTGTAACCGCACAACTCTATTAATATCTGATGACAATACCTTGGTCTATCACACCCCATGCTATCCAACCCAACTCCATCCGTGTACAGGGTACAACAAAGAGCTTAAAAACTCAACGACGCCCAACAAAAGCCACAAGCAACTGGAAAAGGCTCAAGTGCTGGCAACTTGCAACGCGCAACTTCAGTGCGAAAGGGAAACATTTCGGGGAATGGCGTCAACTCACCCGCAGGGCTTGCAGTGCGTCATGTGCAGATCCCAGTTGAGGTGAAAGTTGAACATGCGCAGCTTAGCGACCGCCCGCTGCCGCAGCGAGATGTCCGGCGGCGTTGCAGCTGCTGCCTGTGCCGCACTCCCTCCGCCACCCGCCACGCCTCCCGCCCCGCCAGCTGCCGTGGGATTGGCCAGCACGGGCGCTCGCTGTGCGTTCGGATACATCATGACGGTGCCACTGGGCGCTGAGCTGGCGAAGAGGCGCTGCGACGAGGAGACGGTGCCAAGTCCATGGCCGTGGCGGTAGTGCTGATGCTGGTGCTGGTGCTGGTGCTCCTTCAGCGTGTAGAAGCCGCCCGAGGAACTGCAAAAGGCAAATTTACAGTTGAAGCTCATGTTAAAGTTGGTGTTAAAGTAGGTACTAAAGTGGGACTAATGGCAAGCTAAAGCTTAGCTGTTGGGAGAGGCCTGATTAGGAACTATATGCTATCAAGGTAGGGCAATTGGCCACGGAAATGTTGAAGCTAATGCTAAAGCTCGTGTTAGAGTTGTTGTTAAAGTCAAGACTAAAGCTCGAATGGCAAGTTAGGGTATAACTGTTAGGATTGGGATTTGGATTTGGAATCAAAAACTGTCAACATAAGTCAATTAACCAAGGAATTGTTAAAGCTAATGCTAAAGCTCATGATAAAGTTGTTGTTAAAGTCAAATGGCAAGTTGGATATGAAATCAGAAATTATCAACGTAAGACTATTGGCCAATTAATTGTTAAAGCTAAAGCTAAAGCTCATTTTAGAGTTCATATTAAGGCAACGATTAAAGTTAAGAATAAAGTTTAGCTGGTTCGACAGGCCAAGATAATTGATTTGGAAGCAGAAACTATCTGCATAAGACAATTGGCCAAGTAAATGTTAAAGCTCATGCTAAACCATCATAAAGTTGTTGTTAAAGTCAAGACGTTCAATTGGTAAGCTAAATTTTAACTGTTTGGACAGGCCGTCAGAACTTGATATGAAATCAAAAACTACCAACATTAGGCAATTGATCAAGTAAATGTTGAAGCTAATGCTAAAGCTCATGATAGAGTTCATAATAAGGCAATGGCTAACGTTACCTTGGCAGTCTTAACAGCTATGACTAGTCAGGAGGATTGATTTGGGAAGTGAACTATGACAGCTCTTATTACGCAAATTCATAGTTAAAGCTAATGTTGAACCTCATGTTAAAGTTAAGATTAGGGCCTAATTGACAAGCTATAGAATACGTTTTTAGTATTTGCTAACCAGAAATATTTTAGCGTTAGCGTTAAGTTATCATCCCCAAACACAAACCTGCACTAGCCAACATTAGATTTCTGATAGATTTTAAAGGAAATCTTAGGCACATTTGGGGTTTACTATAGATTAAGATTAAGGTTAATTTTCATCCTTCAAAGTATCTGAAAGCATAACCCCCTCTCTCTAAAAATATTTTATAGTCTCATGACTCACATTCGCTCTTCCTATCCACCTCATCTCTATTCCTCTTCCTCTCTTATGATACGTAAACATATTAGTTACAGATTCCATAACATATATCACTTGTATCTAAATTACTGATTGACTGCATGATAAACAGCTTTGATTGATTTAACAATCAATCACTGAAAATATTGACTGACAAATTCACAGGCTAAATAACTGAGTAAGTGATTGACTGAATTAATAATAGATGGCCGAATGAATAAGTCTATGATATACTAAATTGATTTGGGTCAGAGATTAAGATTAATTGATTGACCGACTCCACCATGACTGAATCGCTGAAAGCCGGAAAGGGATCAACGACTATTAGTCAAGCTGTCTATATGCCTGACTGCTCGACTGCTAAGTCATTGGCAAATCAGTTAATTGATTGAAGGCTTAATTGACTGATTGACTTAAGTCTATGATTAACCAACTGATTGACTAGTTCAGTTATAGACTATATGATTGGCAGACTGTTTGATTGATTGACTGACTACTACTGCTAATTTAATGAAAATGATAATTGAATGAAATAATGATTGACTGACAATACTAATTTAATGATTGACTGGTTCAATTAGAGATTGACTGACTAATGAAATAATGATTGACTGACTATACAAATTTAATGAAAAGTCAGTCATTTAATTGACTGATTGACGGCTTCAGTCATAGATTGTCTGATTAATTGATTGATTGATGGAAAGACTGAGGACTTCATTCACTTATTCTTTAATAGATTAGTCAAGTAATTGGCTGATACTACTAGTAGTACTAGTTCATCAGACTGGACTAATTGATTGATTGATTGACTGTCATAGAAACATATTCGAATAGACGATTATAACATGAAAAGCTTTATATTCTCTCTTTTATAGACAGCTTTTACGATAGTTAAGATAGTTCGATTCAAGCTTAGTTAAAGCTTTCGCAAATTGTAGTTCAATCGGGCTCTACTTACGACATATTATCGCCGCCGGCGTCTCCCACACAGCTGGTGACGCTGGCCATGCCGCCGCTGCGTCGCGGTCGGCTCTTGCGTCGGCGTCGCCGTCGACGCTCCGAGGAGGCGGTGCGCGTCTGCAGAACGTGCTGGCTGAGCGACTTGTGGCAGTTCGACGGCGGCTGGCCGCTGCTGGCCAAACGGCGGCCAGTCGCATTGCTGCCGCCGGCAGCGCTGCCAACGCCGACGCCGACGCCGACGCCGGGCAGACCCTGCACAGCGACCACGAGCTGAGCATCACCAAAGCCGCCCGCCGAGCTGATGGTGTCGCTCGAGTGCGGCGTCACAATGCCGGCAGCGGCGCCGGCTGCGCCGGTGGCAGCGGCCGCTGCGTTCGCCGACTGCGCCGGCGGCTGCGACGGCGTTTGCGATTTGCTGTTGCGCAGGCTGTGATTCACTTTGCGCCACATGCGTTCCATAACGGGATTTGTGCTCGTCGTTCTACTCGTTGTTGTTGTTGCTTAGTTTTTTTTTTGGTTTTTTTTCTTCTTCCTTTTGTTAACTATTTTTAGCTGCTTCTTATAATTCCTATGCAATTTTTACTAGCTACAGAGGAGTGTGTTGGGGGGGCGGGCGGGGCTGGAATTTGGCGACTCTTCTGTAGTGGAAGTTGTTGTTGTTGTTGTTGTTGCTATCGTTGTTGTTGTTGTTGCGAGGTGGCAGTGTTTCGTTTTGTTTTTGTTTTTTTTTTTGTGTTTTTTTTTTGTCAGCTTTGCCGCTGTTTGCTGAGCAGCAGCCGCAACATGCCTGCATAAACACACTCTCCCCTCTCTCCCTCTTCCTCTCTCCCTCTCTCTCTCTCACACACACACACAGACGCACACAGGCACACACAAAAAGCTACTCAGCAGGAACTATGCATTGTTGTGGTTTATAGTATTAGTTGTTGTTGTTGTTGTTGTTCTCTGTGGATAGCGGAAGCAGAAAACAAAGAGCATGAATTGAGTTTAACCAAACACACGCACACACACACACAAGCAGCGCGCTCTGCATGCATGTGTGTGTGTGTGTGCGAAAACTTTTGTCATGCACTTTTAGGTTAAGCACGCGCTTCACTCCTTTTGTTAAGCCGCGCCATTGTTGTTGTTGTTGTTGTTGCTGTTCGCATTGCACTTGTGAATGAAAACGAATTGCAGAGAGTAAAAGAGCGAACACTCACACACGCACGCACGCACACACATAAACAAACTATTTGCATACATGCACAGCTGTATATTTGTTTCTCTTTCTCTTCTCTTCTCTTCTCTTTTTTTTCAAACTTGTTAAGTCTTCACTCGAAAAAAAAAATTATATTTAAATAGCAGCAATCAGCAGCAGTGAAAAGCAACAGCGAGAACTGTAACTGTAAAGATGCGAGGCACAGCGAAGACGGCAAAGAAGGCGACGACAGCGACGACGGCGACGACAGCGACGGCAGCGACGACGACACACATTTTACGTTTTGTGTAATTTTGCGTTAGTAATGAGCGGAGAGCGCAAATACTCACGCACACAGAGACACACACACACGTGGCACAGGCACATAAGCATAGACAAACACACACACACCAGCACAAAAGCAGAAAGTAAAACAGGAGAGTTTAACGTTGACGTTGGCGTTGGCAACCAAAGCGCCGCTTTTATTGACGCCAAGCTACTTCTGCTTGTTGTTGTTGCTGCTGCTGCTGCTGCTTACGTTTCTAGATTCTGCTAAAAGTTCTCTATGCGCACAGTGGCCTGAGAGCGCGCAAAATGAATGAAATTAATAAGTGGGATATTTTATTGAGTGGAATTAAATTGAAAGCAAAATTATTTGTGAAGGTTTGTCATAGCTTTAATTTAAGCTTTTTTAGAGCTAAGCTGATAGCTAAAAGTATCTGAATAAGTCTAAGTTGAGCTTTAACTAAAGAGCACAAGTTGAAAACGTATAAATAATAATAATATATGTCAAAATCCCATAAAAGTAGGCTTTAAATAATAGAAATAAAAGAAAAAAAAACATTACTTAATAATATAAAGAACACAAATAACAAAATAAATTAAATTAAATATATAAAATTAATAAAATAAATAATATAAATAATATAAAAAAATGTAAATAATACATTACTTAATAATATAAAGAACAGAAAAAACAAAATAAATAAAATAAAATAAATAATATAACAAATATAGATAAAACAAATAATAGAAAAAATTAATAATAATTAATTCAATAATTTAAGCAATATAAATAAGATTAAAAATATTAAAATATAAATAATATAAAAAACGATATATAAAAACATGATATAAAAAATAAGAGTTTATTTAAATAATTAAATTAAATACTGTTAATAATATAAATAACATAACTTAATAATATAAAGAACACAAATAAAATAAATAAATGAAATAAAATAAATAGTATAAGTAATAAGAATAATATAGATAAAACAAATATTATAAAAAATAAATAATAATTAATGTAAATAATGTAAGCAATATAAATAAGATTAAAAATTTTAAAATATAAATAATATAAAAAGCTTAAATGATATAAAAAATAAGAATATATTTAAATAATGAATTTAAATACTATTAATAATATAAATAAATAATATAAAAACCATAAATAATATAAATAATATAAATAACATAAATAATATAAATAACATAAATAATATAAATAATATAAATAATATTAATAATCCAAATCCTAATAATTCTTAATAATCCTAAAAATTCCTAATAATATAACTAAATTAGCACATGTAGCTTTTATAATAATATTTGGTAACTGTCCGAAAAGCTTTTAAACTTTCGCATAAAGCTTTACTTAAGCAAAGCTTAAAATGCCGAAAGAGCGTGCAAAAGAGAAAAGCAAAATGCAAATCAAGAAACTTTCAAAAAGAAAAAAGTTTAAGCTGTTAGGCGCTGTCAGGCGTCGCTGTTCGAGCGCTCTGCACCACTGTGCCTGTGCACAGACAGGAGCTGCCCAACTGAGCGCTCTCTCGCACACGCTCTCTCTCTCTCTCTCTCCCTCTCTTTCGCTGCCCTGCGTGGGCGCAAGCCGTTGCCGTTGCCATTGCCGTCGCTGTTGTTGTTGTTGTTGTTGTTGTATCCTGCCACGTCCTGTGTATAACACAAACAATTTGTGCTTGACGCTGCAAGGGAATTCCCGATGAGAGAGCGCAACGGCGTAGTCATCAATTGATACATTGATGAAAATCTGCTCGCGATTGTTATTAACACTTTTCGTTGCCTGCTTTGGGGCGCACACACACACACGCACACAGTCAGCGGAAACGGAAGCCTTTGTCAATTTACATTATTTTTATTTATTATTTTTTATTATTCTCTCTGCGCTATCACAAACAACGAAATTCGCTGCGCCTTTTGTGGCCAGGAGCAGAGGCCTCTGCCCGTTTATTGGCAACGCGCACGCACAAGTAAAGCGGCCACAGCGAGCGATGCTCAGCACTGGCAGCGGCAGCGGCAGCGGCAGAGGCAGCACCGCATTCCGTTACGCTCGCCTGTCACGCTCTCTCACGCTCTCTCGCGCTCACGCTCTCACGCTGCCTGTCAGTGACGCTCTCTCTTTGCCAAAATGTAAACATTGTTGAAGCCGGCCATTTTTTAATTAACATAACAACGCAGAAAAAAAAGCCATGGACATAATTAGCCCAAATTTTTTGCTGTTTATGATTTGATTTGGCCAAGCTGCGCGCATTTAGCTAGTTTTGGCTATTATCGATAGCTGCGCTGCGGCAGAAATATCGAATGTTGCCGCAGCCTGAAAAGGGATATTTTAGGGACATTTGGGCGGCTTGAGCTGGCTGGCGCCCTCTGTTGTCTGAGAGCGAAAGCAGCAGCTTTAATAGCTGTACGATAGATGGCGCCACTACTGCATACGAAGGAGCACAGTGGAACAAGGCCTATGAATTTTGATTGAAACTGAAATGGCTATTTTTTCGACTTTTTGCTTCCTTTCCCTTTCCAATTGCGCATTAAAACCACAAATAATTTTATATAGTTTTTTATATTTAAGTTTGCTTGTTCTTGTTGTTGTTGTTTATAGTATTTTTAATTGTTTTTGCCAGTTTTGGCTGACATATGTATCAGCTTGATCGTAATCATTATCGTTATCGTTATCGTTATCGTTATCGGTATCGTCTCTATCCACATGCTTTGCCTTAGGTGACACTTTTCATTCGATATACTTGGTATATGCGAGCCATCGTTTATCGATCTCCCTTTCCCTCGATATAGATATAGATATATATATGCTATATATGATCTTGATCTGTTTAGTTTAGACATTTAGTTGACATCGAACATACACAAAAGGAATGTCTTAATACGATTTCTTTATTTCTTTATGTATTTTTTTTTCTTCTGTTTTTGGTGTTTTTTCTTTTACTTTTACGTTTTTTTTTTATTCTGTTTTGTTTTGTTGTTGTTGTTCTTAGATAAATTGCCTTTATAATCTGATAACTGTATCACTACGTTACACACACATCGAGACACACATCAAAAAGGAAATGTTATATTACTGTTATATGCTGTTCACTCGTCTTCCCTCTCTTTCTATCTCCTTGCTCTTTCTAACTTACGTTTACAAAATGTATTTAGTTTGGCCTATTGCGCAATTTTACAAATTTGAGATCTTCAATGACAATTGAACTTGCACCACGGTGCGCCCATTGCTGACAACTTAACGGCAAATGCGCTCAATTAGCCAGCGCTGCCACCTAGTTGTAGTTGCTCCTCTTTTACTTCTTCTTTTCTTTTTCTTTTTTTGCTGTTGCTACTTATCACAAAAAGTGTTGAGAACGAAATGGGAAATGAAAAGGAAACGGAAACGGAAACTGAGACTGAGCTGGAACGCTTGGAAGTGAAACAGCGAATGCCATGCAAATTCGTTTACAGCTAGTTTATATGCATATATATATATTGTAAATTCTTTTTTTTTTTTATATATATATATGGCTTCAATTCTTGCTTGGATTTTTGATTTCATTTGAGTTTATTTATTTGGGAGAAAAAAAAAACATGTGTACAGCGCACCTAACCTCAAAAATGTTGCAAATCTTGTCAAGTTGTGTGGCAACACTGTTTTACAAATTCTTTTTTTTTTTTGATATTTTTTATTTAGTTTTTCTTATTTTTTTTTATTACGATTTTTTTGTTTTTTTCATTCTACAAAATGTTTTTTATTTTATTTTTTATTTTGTGGCAACTTTAGATTTGCGCTTTTTCTCGCTTTTTAGTGTTGGCATTTTACAACACAGTGTTGGTCCAGTGTTAGCAGTGGCCTTTTATATTCATCATCATCATGATCATCATCATCATCATCATCTTCTTCTTCTTCTCTTCTTCTTGCTTCTTCTACACGAAAACTCGCTCAAAAATGCAAATTGTTTTCTCCTCTCTTTCTTCTTCTTCTTCTCTCTTTTTTACAATTTCTGCTAGACAAAAAAATGAAAAGTACAAAAACAAATATGGCGTGCGCTGTTGCCGCACTGCACTCTGGCAACGCTGCACAGTGAGTGCCGTCAGTACGCTGCCCATTCGATACAAAATGCACACAAAAATTTTCGGTTAAACATTTTCTTCTCTCTTTTTTTACGTATTACGCCAATGAAATTTTTTTCTCTGTATTTTTTTTACCAATTTTCATTCTCTTCTTCTTCGTGTTCAACATCAAATATATTTCTATTTATTATATTTATATATATATATGTAATATATATATTTGTATTCCTTTTATGTGGTATGAATATTTACAATCTTTAGCATAAAAACTGGTTTTCTTTTAAATTAAATTAAAATTAGTGTAAAAAAAATATATATATATATTAGTTATACATATATATCTCTTTATATGTAGTTAAGAAAAAAAATAATAATAAATTATTGAATTAGCACAAAAAAAACTAAATTTAAGCTTAACGAAATTTTAGTTTTATCTTTCTTCTTAGTTTTCTTTTTTTTTTAAATAATTTTCATGCAATAACAACAAAAAATCAGCTTAACTTAAGTTAAATTTAAGTGTATCAAAAAAAAAAGGATTTATATATATATATATATTTATATATATATATATATTATGTAATGCCTACCGAATTGTTGTTGCTTTCATTGTTTCAATTATTTAGTATTTTTTGTTGTATTTGCATTAATTCACTTTACTCTTATCTTCCTCTTCTTTCTCTTCTTCCCTCTCTTTCTCACTTGGCTAAAAAATCCTGCTCGGCGCCATTTTGTATTCGCCGCTCTTGCGCTCGCTCGCGCTCTCGCGCTCTCTTCTTCAAATTG
Source organism: Drosophila pegasa (assembly GCA_035046225.1). Classification (NCBI taxonomy): domain Eukaryota; kingdom Metazoa; phylum Arthropoda; class Insecta; order Diptera; family Drosophilidae; genus Drosophila; species Drosophila pegasa. The sequence continues at coordinate 1,816,438 of JAWNOD010000371.1, forward strand.
TTTGGTGTTTTCTTTACTTTTTTTCTTTTGCTTTAAAGTTACAAATTTTTTGTTTTTCTTTTTCTTTTTTGAAACAAATTGCATTTGTTTTTCTTGTTTTTGTTTCGTCTGTTGTTGCTTATGCCTACAAATGTTGTTGTTGCTGCTGTTGTTGTTGGTCGTCATGGACAGAGCGCGCTCGCCCGTTATAGCTGCGACGCCGGCGTCGCGGCCGCCACAGAAAAAATGTATTTTCTTTTGTTTGTTTTGTCAACGCTCGCTCAATGTGAAAAAATTGACATTCGACTGTCGTCGAAGACAGACAGACATATGCATAGTTGTTAGAGAGCGAGCGAGACAGCGTCAAGAGAGTTGTGCATGCAGCCGGTGATCGCTGAACAATATTAAACTTCCGCTCTCTCTCCCTCTCTTTCCATCTCTCTCTGTTCGCTGTTCGCTGTTCACTGGCTGGCTGGCTCAAAAGTTCTCCAAAGCTCTGCGCAGCTTTTTACAATAAAATGGACATTAAGATTCGCGCTCCTTCTTCACCTTCACCTCCTCGCCTAATATTGTGGTGATTTCGCCCTGCATGAAGGCCCACGGTATGGTGGAGTTGGCCAGCGGACAGCGTTCACCACTTGGGCAATACACCTCGTTGCCCAGACCCTGCATGGTGGGATGAAAAGAGATGGCATTAGTAAGAGTGTTGAATTTAAAGAATTATTTTTCTTGCTCTTTTCCTGTTCCTCTTCCTCTTCATCTTTCTACTCACATTTTGTCGCTTGATGCTCTCGCGACTGCAGGGGAAGCAGAACTTGTGTATGTTGACCGATGGGCATTGGACGAAGTGCGTGTCCTCCAGTCGCTCCTGGCAGAGCGTGCACTTCAGCGTCGCGTTCTGTGCCGCGGCCGCTGCTGCTGCGGCTGCTGAATTGGGCGCTGCGCTGCTGCCGGGCGCGCCGCTGATGCCGGCTGCGCTGCCGCCGCCGCTGCTGCTGCTGCTGCTGCTGCTCATGCCCGGCGCACCTTGACTGCCGCTGCTGCCCGGGCCGGCGTTGACTGCGCCGCTGCCATTGCTGCCGCTCGGACCGATGGAGCCGCCGCCGCCGCTGCCATCGCCCGCAACGGCATTCGGATTGGGCGGCAGCGAGGAGGGGCCGGCGTTGCCATTGCCAGACGCGGCGCCGCCGCCGCCAGCGCTGCTGCAACTGCTCAGCTGTGAATTGCTCGGGCCGCCCGGTCCGCCGAGCGAGCCGCCGACGCCGCCAGCGCCGCTGCCCGCGCCCAAGCCGGCAGCGACGGCGGCCGCCGACACCGAATTCGAGCCGCCCACCTCGCTGCTGGTGACCGTTGTGCTGGAGACATGGCGCGAGCCCGACGACCGCCGACCCGACGAAGAGCCTAAAGCAGCGAGAGAGAGAGCGTAAGTTTCATTTTCACTTGAATTTACAGTTAGACTTACCCGAGCTGTTCGGCGAGTGAACGCTGCGCGGCGGCATTGGCCCCGACGGCGGACTCGATCCATTGCGTCGACTGGCCGGAGACAAGTGTTCTGCAAAGGAAGAAGGAGGAATGCAAAACGGATTAGAATATGGATTAGAGTAAACGAGACAGCTATAGAGGCTGAGCTCAATTTACGTCTTTGCTCAACTGTTGAGCAGAAACTGTTGAGTGGAAAGTTAAGGAGAGCAAGAGCAAGAGCAAGAGCAAAAGCGAGGGAGAGAGCGATCTCATGTAAGAAAGCTCTCTCGACTAGGGCTGCTGTCTAACATATACGGTAAATCCTGCAATGCGCTGCTATTTCAATTATTCTACGCCTCTTTTATTTACATACACACACACACACACACACACACACACACACACACACACACACACACACACACACACACACACACACACACACACACACACACACACACACACACACACACACACACACACACACACACTCTCAATTATTAAAATACGCATTAATCATTAATATATAAAATTTCGTTATACAACTAAATATTAGTAAATCATTTGTTTGCTTTATTGCTAGTTTACTGTACTTCAAAAAAATGGCACTAAATGCCAAAGCAAAATGCGAATACACACACACACACACACACACACACACACTGTATACAGCTATGCATGTGTGTGTATAGAGCCATATGTAGACATGCATAAACATGTTCGACATTTACTTAATGAAGGCTGCTTTCGTTTTTAAATTACGAATGAATCAAAAAGGAAAACTAAATGAAATCATTTTCATTGCAAAATGCTTTTTTTTTTTCATTCTTCGTTTGTCGTTTTTGGCGCAATATTTGTAATTTTAGAACTTGGCACGAAACGTTTCAGCTCACTCACACAGACACACACACACATGCATGCATGCGCGCGTGTGTGTGTTGGCAACGACGACGACGACAACGACAACGTTTTCATTCACCAGCAGCGGCAACGTGACGTCACAGCACACTGTGCAGGTTGCTGGCCCCACTGTGCCGCAGCGCAGCGCACGACCAACAACAACAACAATGGAATCTTCAACCAGCTGGTTTTTTGCAAACGCGACGTCAGTTGGCAGAGTGCCAGTGCCAGTGCCAGGCAGCGAAGCAAACGACACGATTTGAAACGAAACAAGTTTTTGTTGCTGCTGCGCATACGTCACAAGGCAGCGACGCATGCAGAGCAACAGCAGCGAGCGAGCGAGCGAGCAAGCAAACGTGCAGAATGCAGTTGGCAGTTGGCTGGGCCGGTTTTGTTTTTTTTTTCTCCCCCCTTTTCTTTCATTACATATACATATATATGTTTTTGTCTTCTTTACTTTTTGTTTCTTCCTTTTCGTTTTCTGCAAGCATGCAACGCGAGACGCGACGTTGAGACGCTTCGTGTATGTATACCAGATACGACAAAGCGCACACACACACACGCATACACATGCGCAAACATATTTGTAGTTTTGTTTTGACTGTTTGCTTTGGTTTTTTCGTCACGCAGCCGGCACGGCCGCCGCGTGACTTGCCGAGCGGCGGTCACGCCAATTAACATACACACAAACGTAATATATATATGTATTAGCTAAATATATGTATATAATAAATTAAATATGCATAGTTATGTGCGGCTGTATGTGTGTGTGTGTGCACATATATATGTATATGTACATGAGACATGCGCAAGACTTAACAGGCCTCTGTCCCGCTGCTCTGTTAACTGTTGCTGTTAACATTTTTTTTATTTTTATTATTTTTTTTTCTTTAATGGGTTTCAGCATATTCAGCGCACGCGCACGCGTAGCCACAATTTACTTTTGCTGCCGATGATGATATTGAAAAGCAGCAAAAAATAAAAAAAAATAAAAGACAACAACAGAGGCACGCTGGATTCGAGCTGGGCTTTAATTTGTATGCCTGGCGGGGCCGCGCACATTGCTCAAATGTCGACGACGCTGTCAGCGGCCGCACAGTGGGCTGCATACCAAGTGCCGCCGTCTGCCCCGGGAGTGCTGTTATGTTTATTTATTGGAAACTGTTGCTGTGTTATTATTGCTGTTGCGTTCGGTTCGCCTGTTCCTGCGCCACGTTGCTAAATTGGCAAGTCAAAAAACGCGCACAGACGACAATCGCAATTTGGTGCGTTGGCGTCGCCGTCGACGTCGACGTCGACATCAGCAGCGTCGTCGTCGTCGTCGTGCGTGCTGTGTGTGTGGCCTCAGCAATAATGAAATGTGATTATTTATAGCATTTGTTTATATTTTGTACGAAAATGTGTAAAAATAATAATAATACGCAAGAAGAAGAAGAAGAGAAACAATAAACAATGACAGCAGCAACGACAATAAATACAAGAGCAACAACAACAACAGCGCAGCGCAGCGCAGTCGATGTAGGCGTCGCAGCATCGCTGCCGCCTCCATTCAAAAAGAGCGTGCATGAAAGAAGAGAGGAAGAGAGCGAGCGCAAGCAGTAAAATGTGCAAGCGCCATGTGCACAGTGTGCATGGAACGATTTAAAATGTATTAATTATTTTATTTAGATCAAAATTTTTATAAAATTATTTTTTTTTATATATATATATTTATTTTATTTTATTTATATATATATTTATTTTATTTATATATATATTTATTTTATTTTCTTTACTTTTCTTTTATTTATACTTTTTTTTTCTACACATTTCGTATTGATTCTTCTGGAAACAATTCAAGTTGCCTCAATGTGAGTGCAGCAGCAGACAATCTGTGCTTCGGCGGGCCAATCTATTTTTAGGGGCAATTCTTTTACACTTCACTTCTATTTTCTGCTGCTTTTGGCATCATATTTGCACACTACAGCGCAAACATGAATCATTTGTTAATTTTGAAGCACAGCAAAAACTATTTGCCTATATTAGATGAATGAAAGGGGCCACACCCCAGCACCCATATATAATATATACAAATATACAGATATTGTCTGTTTAGATTTGGAGGAATTTGTAGAATTGTTTACGAAAATGAAACATTTGTGCGTAATTGGCAAATTATTGAATTCTTTATTTTTAGTTGAATATTCCAAATATGCCCAAAGATCTCGCTCCATTGATTTCCGCTGATAATACGTAAAGCGAAAGAGAGGGAGAGGGAGAAAAGATCCGTTATCAAAAATAAACAAAAGATATGCCTTAAGTCGTGTGATCTGCCCCTATCTGGAAAACAAATATATTTATATATATACATAAACCACTCGCTATCAGTCATAGTTGGCCATGGATAAGATAACATTGTAGCCTCAATGAGGAGCAGGCAATTACCCAGCGATAAGATAAGACCCAGAAACAGCTGTGTGCATAAAAGCCAAGCAACCGAAGCAACTGAAAGGCAAACGAAAGTGGAGCCATATACGAAATAAACTAATATAAGTGGAACTCGAATACATATAGATTATATAAATAGCATGAAAGGCATAGCACTTATCTCCCTCTCTCTCTCTCTCTCTCTGAAGAGCTTTACTCATGATCGCCTTATCTGCTAAGTAAACGCTTAAGCCAAAACTGCTTGAGAATTACAAAGGAAGCGCTTTACCAACTAAATTCTAGAGCAAATAGTGAACAATTTGACTCAACAAGATATTTAATGGAACTTAAGATCTGACAGCAAATTATGCAACTATTCAGAATCAATATATATATATATATATATATGTATATCTATGTGAACCATGGAATCGATAAATCATTGATAATGCAATATTTAATCTCAATTATTTAAGCGCTAACACTGCTTTATTGATATATATATATTATATATATTATATTATGAACATACTTGCACACACAAACCACTGTACCCCTGCTTATCTGCTCCAGTGTTCGACTGATAAGCACTACTTGCTGATAGAGCATTAGATAAGATATGTCAACGCCGCATGATACCCTATTTTGTCTCGCTTATCGCCGGGACATGTGCTTGCGACCAAGCGAAATAAATTGAAATATTATTAATTTTGTTTTATTTATTTTTTCCTCTTTTTTTTTTTCTTCCTTGATTTATGCAGCCGAAAACATTGTCGCTTTCATTCACACGCATTATGCGCGCTTGTAGTGGTTGGTCACACTGTGCACCGATGCAGCTAATCAGCAGAGCGAGCCTAGGTTCATGCACACACACACACACTTGCATGCGCTCTCATTGCAGTGTCTCTCTCGCTCTCTCGCTCTCCGCATGCTGCTGTTCACGTGTTAACGGTAAAAGTGCTGCACTGCATGCTGATGATGAGATGCTGCTGATTGATAGAGAGCGTGCCTAATTATCGCATAGGGCTGTGTGAGGAAGAAAGATAGAGGGAGGAGAGAGAGTGAAGCGTGCAAGCTGCAACTGCAGAAGCGCTGAATGAAGACAGACATGAAAGAGGGGGAGAGAGCGAGAAGTGGGCGCACGTTCTATGTGTGTGCGCCTAAATATTTGTGTGTATGCACACGCATGTATGCATTATGTGCTGGGTTGTAAAAGCTGATGCTGTCGATGAATACATACATAAGTACATATATACATAAATAAGTATGTATTTATATTGTGCAGCGGTATTGTGTATGTACACCAAATTGTTGTATTTTTAGTACACACACACACACACACACACTTACACACACGCACATGCAGAGTTTGGTAATGAAACACTAATCCATGCAAAGCAAAGCACAAACGTAACGTAAATACAAGTAATAGGCAATAAATGGCCGCAGCAAAGTAAAACGAAAAAGAACCAAAATCAACAAGAAGCATACATATGTATGTATGTATATGTGTGTGTTCAACGCACAGTGAGGTCAATTAGATTTGCAATGCACCAAAAAATATATAAATAAAATTTCATAAAAGTTTCGTTTAAGCTAAAATACAGTTATTCGTTACATATTTGCTATCATTTGCTATAGTTAATATTTTTACTAATCAATGAAAATATGATTGGGCCCACTGTATGGCGGCAGATGACGGCATCGGCATGCGCGAAAAATTCTCATTATTTTGTTTTTCATTTCTAATTGGTGAGTATTTGGGCATGTATACGCATATGTACATGAATACATACATATGTATACTATATCAGTATGCGTATGTGTATGTGTGTACGATAAACGCTGCTGTTGCAGTCCGTTCCGTCGTATACTAACTAAAAATTTTATCTACACTGTTTGCTGTTCTGCGTATGCGCGCGTATCTGTGTGCATGTGTGTGTGTGTGTGCAACTTGTTATCGCATAGCGTAAAACGGCAAAGAAGAAGAAATAAAAACCAAAACAAGTTTAATGACGTTTTGCGCGCGCATACACACACACACACACACGCACACAAAAGAATAAGAAAGAATGAAAAAAAGAGCAAGAAGAAAAACAACAACATACAAGCGCACAGAACCCAGCAGTAAATCGAAAAAAAAACCCGTTTAGCCCAGGCCGCAGTAACAGCGAGAGAGCGAGAGAGGCACAGTTACAGGCCGAGAGAGAGAGAGACACAGTTACACAGCGCAGTCCAGCAGCATCGCAGTAGCGACGTTGACTTTTTGCACGTCTGATTTTATTACATTTTTTTCGGGTCGCGTACCGTCCTTTCGGGTTACGTTTTGTGTGTGTGTGCATGTACATATATATATATATATGTATATATATGTCTGTTATGTATTTTAGCTTTTTGGCTGTGCGCATGACAAGCAGCAAATGCCTTTTTATGGCAAGGGTTGGCAGCACCAAAAGGTGCCGCTGCTGTCAATGAGGGTTGCGTCGTCGTCGTCGTTGTCGTATTGCAAAATGCGTGCAACTTCTCTCTCTCCCTCTTCCTCTCTTCGTGTGTGGGTGTGTGTGTGTGTGTGTACGTGACAACCAAAATTTATTAAACAAATGCAATTTGCTTAGTCTTGCACTGCTCTAACTCGCTGTCTTTGCCTCTCTCTCCCTCTTCCTCTTTCGCTCTCTCTTCCATTTACCCATGCACTTGGCACTTGATTCCTTCCAAGCTTTACACACACACACACGCAGCATTTGTTGTGGCCCAGCGCCTGGAAGAGCTCATGCGTTCCACAAAAAGCTGCGTCAAGGCAACGCACCAACTGCAACTGCAGCAGCAGCAGCGACGGCGGCAGCGACTGCGACTGCGACTGTGGCCGATAAGCGTCGGCGGCTGCAAGCTGATAACAATATGTGTGTACATAGTATATGTATATATGTATGTGTATATGTGCATAGCCGACTGTTCCGTTATCTAATCTGCTGTTGGCGAGGCTGAGCTGAGCTGCGCTGCGCTGCTGCTCGACTGATAAGCGCAACTTATTTCTTCCTATCTGCTATCTCTTCCTGTGCCCCCTCTCTCTCTCTCGCTCACTCTCTCTCTCTTGCGCCTAGTCTAGTTGTCTGTCTCGCCCTCTCTCTCTCTCTCTCGTTCTGATAAGCGACAATCACGCTCGTTCACTCGGCTTGGGATTTTGTGTGCCAGTTTGCAGCGACGCTTATCTTCCAACAGCACACACACACACACATGTGTATATGTGTGTGTGTGTGTGTACACACGGAATCGAAGCTTTTGCATGCTTCTCGATGCTCGCTGGAAACTTGTCGAAAGATGTTAAAATTTCAATTTGAAATCTGAGCTGCAGACATATGTTTTTATTTTCAAATAATATATAAATAAATAAAAATAAATATATATGAATAATCTATAATAATTATATGTAAATAAAGCTGCTTTTGTCCCACTGTTAGCATACGCTGAAAACAGCTACGATTTACAGCTATAACAGAGCATTGCTTGCGGTACTTCTTTACAGGGTATTTTGGGCAGTTGCTTGGGCTTGCCTTGACTTGACTTCCATAAAGTACAGTTGGCGATTCAAATAGGTACTATGGCAAAAGTACCAAAATGTACCATGATTGGAATTGGTACCAATTGGAATTATGTTAGCTTTACATGGTATTTCGCAGTGAGTGCTTATAGGATAGTTAAGGTACATTTGTCTACTTCGATATACGAAAAAAGTACCAACATGTACCACAGCATAACTAAAGTACCAATTGGAATTATGTTTATTTTACAGGGCATTTCATAGTGAGTACTTATTAGATACTTAAGGTACAACTGTACTCTTCGATATACAAGAAAAGTACCATGACACAAATAAAGTACCAATTGGAATTTTTCGTCTTACAGGGCATTTCGTAGTCAGTGCTTATTTTGATATTTTAGGTTTTTTATACCCTGAACCCATTGAAAATGGGAATTCGGGGTATAATGGTTTTGTGAAAAGGGTTTTATATATCGTCTACTTCGATTAACTATCTGTTTAGGTACAGTTTTTTTTTTTTCAATATACATACAAGTACCAAAATGTACCAGGGCACAAATAGAGTACCAACTGGAATTATGTTTGTTTACAGGGTATTACATAGTAGTTGCTTATTAGCTAATTAAGGTACAGTTGTCTATGATACACATAAAAAAAAAGGTACCAATTGAAATGATGTTTGTCTTACAGGGTATTTCGCAGTCAGTGATTATTCTGGTACTTTTTAAATAATGTGAAGTAGGCAAATGTAAGAATCTGTTAAGGTACAGGCATACATAAAAAATACCGAAATGTACCCTAACATAATTTACCCATTTTAGTCAAGCTTTTTAACTAGCTAGTTAAGGTTGTATATTTCCATATACTACATAGAAAGTACCAAAATGTGCCCTATAATGTTATGTACCCAATAATTTACCTTTTTTTTAGTGAAGTTTTTCAACAATTTAGGTACAGGGTATTTCGTAGTCGCTGCTTATTAAGAAGTACCAACATTTTTTTTGTGTTTTATTCAAGCTTTTCAACAACAGGGTATTCGTAGTCGTTGCTTATTAGGAGGTATTAAAATGTACCCTCGTATAATTTACATATTTTATTCAAACTTTTCAACAATCTAGGTACATGGTATTGCATAGTCGTTGCTTATTAAGCAGTACCAAAATGTACCCTAACATAATTTATTGTATTCAAGTTTTTCAACAATCTAGGTACAGGGTATTCGTAGTCGTTGCTTATTAAGAAGTACCAACATTTTTTTCTTATTTTATTCAAGCTTCTCAACAATCTAGGTACAGGGTATAGACATAGGCATAGTCGTTGGTTATTAAGAAATAACAACATGTACCCTAACATAATTTATTTTATTCAAGTTTTTCAATACAGGGTATTACGTAGTCATCCACACACACACACAAATGAAATGAAATGAAATGCAAATGAAATTGTTCCGCCTCTCACTCGAGTGTCGATTGCTCTTTACAGGGTATTCGGCTAGTCGCTGCTCGTTAGGCTATGAGAGATAGAGAGAGGCTCAACTCACCCGCTGCCTTGAAGGTGGACGCATCGAAGCTGGGCGCCCGCACCGGCTGCTGCTTGTCGCGCAAGTTGAGCTGCCGCTCGGGCACGTAGCTGACCGCCGGCAGCGACTCGCCGCGCGTCAAGGGCGGCCGCACGCCGTTCGGGTCGTCGAGGGCGCTGCGCTTGACGCTGGATGGGCCGACGCCGACGCTGCTGCTGCCGGCAGCGGCGGCCGCGGCGAGATCGGCGACGCTGACGCCGACGCCAACGCCGACGCCGTGGGGCGGGCCGTGCGCCTGCTGCTGCTGCTGCGACTCAATGTCCACGTCCTCCGACGGCGGCCGCTTCAAGTTGACGGAGAGCGCGGGCAGCAGCGCCGCGCCGCTGCCGACGGGCGGCTGCTGCTGCTGCTGCTGTGTGACGGGGCCGGGGCCGGGTCCGGCGCGCCCACCGCCCGAGGGCGGCATGTGGTGGGGCGTCATGTGTGAGATGCGCACGGGCCGCACGTCCGGCGCCGACTCCAGCTTAACGGGAAAGTCCATGACGGCGCTGCTCTGCTGCTGCTGCTGCTGCGGCGGCGGCGGCGGCGGCCCGATGCGCGGCATCTGATAAGCCGCCGCGACGGCGTGATGATGCGACAGCGACAACGGCCCCGGGCCGCCAGCTGTCGACGTGCTCGGTGCGCCCCGATGCTGCGGCCCGCCGCTCAGCTGCTGCTGCTGCTGCAGGCTCTGCTGCTGCTGTTGCTGCTGCTGCTGGAGGACGACCACCTCGCCGTTCTCGTGCGCCCGCTTGCTGCTCGGGTGGAGGCGCTTCATCTGCCTGGCCGCGTCGAGCACCACCTCGATGCGATCGGCGCCCTCGTAGTTGACGCAGCCGCGGCACACGGCCTCCGAGAAGTCGTTGATCATGGCCCACGGCATGCGGGGCAGATCGCAAAGGTAGCAGTGCTGCCGCTTCGTTTGCAGCGACATGGCGTCGACGTCGTCGTTACTCTTCTTCTTCTTCTTCTCCTTGTTCAACTGGAAGTCGAATGGAATGCACTGCGCGGCGACTGCGACGGCGACGGCGACTGCGGCTGCTGCGACCCAAATTTACGCGCGCAACTCGACCCACTTTTTGGCGTCAGCGTCGCTGCGCGCACACATGCACAAAAAAAAACACACACACACACTAACACGCACGCACACGCACACAATGAGAAATTGGTTTTCGTTTAAGCGTTTGATTAATTGCGTGCCGATAACAAATATCGATAATTGTTTAACAATGGCGCCGCTGGCTCGTGTTGTTGTTGTTGCTTTTGTTGTACCGGCAAATTGTTGTCGTTTTGATCATCATTGCGCTGCGGCATTTTATATGTAAATTATTTCTTGTGTATTTGCTTGAAGCACAGCGAATATATATTCTCGTTCAGCACGGCCAGCCGACACGCTATAGCCATGTCCGTCTGCAAAACTTGTTTTTTTCCTTCTCCTTCTGCTTTTCTTCTTCTTTTATCTGCTGCTGCTGCTGGTGTTAGCGTCTTGCGCTTTGTTATTGATTTTCGCTGCTGCACACACACACATGGCCCGCAATAAAAAAAAAATTTTAAAAAATATTTATTTATTTATTTATCTTTTGCGTACACTGTCAAAAAAAGGCAGTTAGATTGTTTTTCAAATATATTTTTTCTATTGCGCTGCGGCGCACGCACACACTGGCACGCAGCTGCACATGTATGTATGCACGTATTATACACACACACGTACGCTTTACGTTTTTTTTTTTTCGTACGTCTTTGTCGCCTGCACAAGATACACACATACACAGAAAGACGCACACACAGGGAGCGCACAGCAGAGACACGTACCGAGCGACGCTCAATATGTGTGGGCAACAACACCGAAGAATGTTTAGCGTAAGCGTAACTTGACGCGGCAACGTTCGGCTACAGAATGATGAAAATGAGCGGTGCGCAAAGCAAAAGCAGCGTAAAGCAAAACCAAACAAAAAGAAGAAATGAAAAAAAAAAAAAACAGGCACGTCAAATAGTCAGCAGCACTGGCGACCCAATGGTAAATGCGCACATGTACACAAACAAGCGCGCATAGGTCAATGCAGCGGGGATGTTTATACAGGGATGTATATACATATCTATGAAAATGAACAATTGGATATTATATAGTGGCACGTAAATATTTTAAGATATTAATTAATTATAATAATATAAATATTTCAGTATTGTATATAATATTATTGTATATTATTTTATATTTTATTTATTTATTTATTTAAAAAAAAAGGTAAATATTTTGTAATATGACAAGAAATAATATAAATAATACAAATACATTCATGAAATTTAATCATTCAGAGCTCAGATATATTTACACAGTGTAATCGTATTTCAATCATTCCAATTGGCAATTGGGCTGCTTGCCGTTTACTATTGTACACATTTTTGAGTTCATGCGCGCACGCTCTCGCTCTCACATGTATGCGTGTGGCTTTTGGCACATACATATACTCTCACACATGTGCATTTACTTCTACAGTGTAAACTCTCCATTGAGAACTCTCTCTGCACATCGGATGTCCGTGTTGTGCAGGCAACTCATGCATGGCTATTGCGTGTCGTGCTAGCGAGCCACCACTGTATCGCATACATATACGAACTGCCTGTGTATATGTGTGTATGACGCGATACACATGTATATACACACACACACAGTAGCTGTGCGTCGCGTACGTGCTAGCACGTCATAAGCAAAAGCAAAACGCAACGCGAGGCGACGGCGCTGACGACGCCGTGACGACGGGGCATGGCAATGGGTACGTCGTGCAAAAGGGGCGCGTTTCGTGTTGGGGGTTGAAACGAGAGCAGCGACCATTGCTCCAGTACACTGGCGTTGCGTGTATGTATACCATGTGTACAGGCACACACACACAGATACATATATATCCATGGGTGTATACATATGTAAATGTACATGGGCCAGCGTATACATACGAAATTGTGGCACAAGCACACGCTACATACAAACGTTCGTGTATCGATACACAAATGTAGACCTTGAATACGTAACGGCGCGTCGTTGCCTCTGCCGACGTCGCAGCTACGTCACGCCAGTGGCGCTCGCAACTGCAGCGACAGAGCCTGTTAATGATTGCAGTTATTTTCGTTGCTGCTGCACCAGATGACGTTTAGCGTGGTGTGTGCATTACGCATTATTTGAACCGTTATGTTAGCTGGCAACGTACATATATAGTGTGTGTGTGTGTGTGTGAAAGAAAAACTGAAGCTAATTAGCGCAAGCAGCTGATTTTGCCAGCGAACAGCTGACTTAACAGCGGCTGCCTGAAAAACGGCAACGCTGCAGCGCTGTTAAGAGCGCGATAGCAGCGCTGTTAAGCACATATAATGTATGCGCACACACACACACACACACACATACATATTTATGGTATACATTTTACATGCATATGTAAAGCGCGCGTATGTGTGTGTGTGTGTGTGTGTGTGTGTGCTCCATTTTGTGACCAGGAAACGCTTGCACTGCGCATGTACGTAACTGTATGTGTGTGTATATGCCACGCCTCCCGCTGACTGCCTGTATAACAATTGTCCTGGGCTGTTGGCCCGGCCAACGATATCTATGTATACATATATGTATATATACACACTGCTATCGATCCGTCTTCCGACCATGGTCTGGGACAAATTCCACGATGGATACAACCTGTCGTATTGCCCTTTATTTTGTGTGTGTATCCAGCAGCGAGTTGGCTGCGCGGCTTCCTGGAAGCAACAATGCCACAGCTAGATACACGCACAGCCCGCCTCTTCCGCCCCCAACTCCCCCTGCTCAAGCCTTCTGCCCCCAAAATTACGGCCGTAGAACTGACAAGCTAAGTAAGTGCACTTGAAACACTCAGCCAATGGAGCTGAATCAATCTAATGACAATTAACTGTTATACTGTTATACGTTGTATGACAATTAACTGTTATACTGTTATATGTTATATGACAATTAACTATTATACGTTATATGACAATAACCTGTTATACTGTTATATATTGTATAACAATATGACTGTTATACTGTTATAGGCTATATGACATTTAACTGTTAGACGTTATATGACAATTAACTGTTATCTGTTATATGGCAATTAGCTGTTATACTATTATACGTTATATGACAATTAATTGTTATACGGTTATACATTATATGACAATTAACTGTTATACTATTATAGGCTATATGACAATTAACTGTTATACTGTTATCCGTTATATGACAATTAACTGTTATACTGTTAGACGTTATATGGCAATTAACTGTTATACTGTTATACGCTATATGACAATTAACTGTTATACTCTTATACGTTATATGACAATTAACTGGTATACGTTATATGACAATTAGCTGATACACTGTTATACTCTATATGACATTTAACTGTTTTCCGTTATATGACAGTTAACTGTTATACTGTTATACTCTGTATGACATTTAACTGTTATACTGTTATACTTTAATATGACAATTAACTGTTATATTGTTATACGTTATATGTCAATTACCTGTTATACTGTTATACGCAGCCTTTGACGTTTCTCAACTTCGCCTTATGAACGATTTCAACCGGAATACGGAAAATTGTGAAATTATATATTGCATATTTCTAGTGAATTTTGAACTTGCTTCAAATCAATTAGCAATTATCAGAGTGAAATTTATAGATTGATTGAGTTTCTTAACTGTTTATAAATCGATGTATATATATATATAGAGCTTAGTTATCTATCAGAAATCGGTAAGGATTTACTTCAAGGCCAATAAAAAAGCTTTTAGTCAACTTTAATTTCGAATTGTATATATTAGGGTTGCCATCCGTCCTGGAATTACGGGACATGTCACGCTTTTAGAGGTAATGTCCTGGAGTCCCGACCTGACACGAAATTGTCCCGGTTTTCTAGTGTTTCGATCAAAAAAAATCGTCATTTTCACAAAATATAACTCAAAAGAACAAGAAAGCCTGAGGTCCATGTGGTCACCTTAATCTATATATTTCCACGGAGTTGGGTTAATTTGACTTTCGTGAATATTTTTAATTGACATATGGAAGAAGACATATGGTTTGAAGTTCTATGAGCGAAGCTTTCCAGACTCACTTTGCTTCGATTCACTCGATTTCCAAGCAATTAGGTGCATTTGATATATGCAAATATATATCTATCGAGAAACAATTTTGACTTACTTCAGGGCCTACAGAAGCTTTTAGACAGCGCATACTTAAGCTTGGATTCACTCGAATTCCACGTAGTTGGGTGGATCTGATATAAGTCTAGGTATTCCCATAAAGAAACAATGTTGGCTTACTTCAAGGTCCATTAAAGCTTTTAGAAAGCACAAACTTTGACTCTGACTTTGATTAAGACTCACTCCGATTCCATGCAGTTGGGTGAATTTGATAACTGGTAATATCTATCTATCAAGGAACAACCTAGACCTAGTTCAAGGTCCTTCAAAGCCGTTTGACGGTGAAAATCTTGGCATTGATTCAACATAGCAGCGTTTACTCGATTTTCATGTAGTTAGATGAATTTGATTAGGGCAAAGGCTTCTACATAGATATATCCATAAAACTTACCGCTTGGCAAAGGCCTATACTGGCCAGCTTTAAGACCCTTTAAAACTTACCCAATCAACCCAAGCATTCGCTGAGCCCAAATTCATTCCATTTCCACTTCATTGAGTAAATTAGCTCAATTGCTGCAATTATTATAAATGAGAATTATCAATGAGATAGATGAAAGTTAATGTTATAGATAGATATAATATATAGCTATAGTTGGATTGACAGAGGAGAGCTGGGTTCGTCCATATACATATCTGGAAGAACTCAGCTCTTCTTTATCGATCTAATTATAGCTAAATATATCTAGCTATAAAATGAATTCCCTTATATCTGGCTATATGTATATAGGTATATCTCCCCCTTTAAGTTAAACCAGGTTTTATATAGGGTTTTTTTGATCAAAATCAAATGTATTTTATAACATAATCATTATTAACTGCATACAAAAATATACGCATTGCATATGGATTACTATATATATATATATATATATATATATATATATATATATATATATATATATATATATATATATATATATATATATATATATATATATATATATATATATATATATATTATTTATATAACTAAATTAATAAAGTAATTCATTTGATATATCTATATATACATATATATATTGACATATAGAGAAGCGCACATTCAGACAATAACTGTTATACACACGTGTATAACAGCTAAGCAACTTGTCACATATATTGTGTATGTATATATATATAGACGTATATACAAGAGTCAAATATCAGTTATTGGAGGGCTGTGGTGGGGGCGTGGCGTGTTAATTTTGTAAGCGTTTCTTTTTGTTTTCCTTTTGCCTAGTTATATAAAGTACAATAGAGCGTATAACAGTTTTCTTTCTTTTTTTCATTTAACAGCATAAACATGTGTGTGTGTGTGTATATATGTATATGTATAACAGTTAGCACTGTGCTACTTATGAACTAATGCCGCCTTGAGCAAATTGCAAATGGTTGTATAACACATATACACGTAGGACAGTTAGACATTTAAAATTAAAGTAGACGAGCATAAGTTAGACTTTCAATTTCTCGAACAATACATATATATATATATAAATATAGACAAGCAGACATACGTATGTGTGTATGTATGTATGTATAACAGTAAGTAGTACAGTTTTGCTTTTCATATATACTTTATAATGCTTTTAGTTCGTATTAGTTTATAGGAGGGTATAAGTTTTGTCAATTTCGTTTTCGTTTATGTATAATAAATTAGATTTAAGCACTAACATGGAATATATGTATATATATATATTTTTTTTTATATATATATTTATATATGTATGTATGTATGTATATAAAAAAATATTTTTTTTTGTCTTTTTCTTCTTCTTCTTTTTCAACTTGTCAGCATTTTGACCCAACCTCAGACAGATTTTCTTCCCCTCTCCATCTCCCTTTTCTACTGTTGTCATCTCTGTCGCGCTTGGTGGGCACATGGCACTAGTTTCTCTCATTCCGTCTCCTTTCGATTCGTATTCGTTATTGGATTTGGGGATTGGGAACTTTGTTAATTCGAATACCCTGTAAACTTAGCTGCTAGGCTTATACAAAGTTATTTGCTTTTGCTTTTGATTTGTGTAAATATTGCAACATCTTCAGATTATTCAGTTTAACAGGCACTTAACCTTAAATGTATACAGAGATATAAGTTTATATTTATATAAAAAAAATCTATATATATGTATATATAAATATTGGATTATTTGAACAAAAATAGAATACTAATGCTGTATAACAGTTGTTATATAAAAAAAATGTATATATATATTGAGCATTACTGTTATATTATATATTTGTTATATTGCGGCTGCTATGCTATTCAAGCTGTATAACAGTTCTGGATTAGTTGTACAGTTATGTGGGGCAAGCTTCGTAACTCTCTCTACCTCCCTCTCTCTCTCCCTCTCTCTTTCTTTCGCTCTTCTACTACTACAGTTCGAACAGTTATTCGTCGCTGCGCTGCCGCCAGGTGGCAACGCTGTTTCGCTTCGTTTTCGATTACTCGTTTCGATTTTGTTTGTCGCTTTCGTGCTATCGATGCAGTGCATGTGGGGAATGTTTGCGACTGTGGAATGTCGTGTATAACAGTTTGTGGAAATGATGATTTGATGTTGCCGCTGCTGCTGCTGCTGCTGTGTATAACAGTCGCAGTCACCGTCACTCTTTGCTCATGTATAACAGTCTATGATAGCGGCGTATAACAGTTGGTTGGAATGAGTTGGTGTTGCTCTTGCAGCTGCTAGTTGTGTAGAACAGTTGTAGCGCTTAACAATTGCTGTATATAACAGTTACCGATACACTTCCTGCTTGTGTAGAACAATCAATAGTGGTGGTGTATAACAGTTGTTGGAATGTGTTGGTGTTGCTGCTGCTGCTTTGTGTATGTTGTGTATAACAGTTGGCTTTTTACCATTGACGAGTTTATAGCTGTATAACAGTTACAGCAAATGCATTAAGTGTGCTACAATGCTAATGTGTGTAACAGACTATGTGTATAACAGTTCTGTTGTATAACAGCCGTGTCGTATGACAGTTTTCTTAGTTGTGTGTTTCAAGTTGCCTCACTATTGGCGTATAACAGTTTTTTTGTTGGTTTTCCAGTTGCAGCAGTTATGTTATTAACAGACTATGTATATAACAGTTCTGTTGTATAATGGCCGTGTCGTATAACAGTTTTCTTAGTTGTGTGTTTCAAGTTGTCTCACTATTGGCGTATAACAGTTTTTTGTTGGTTTTCACAGTTACAGCAGTTATGTTTGTTAACTGGGTCGTATAACAGTTTTCTTTGTATAACAGCTGACGTGTATAACAGCTTTCTACTTCGTTTTCAAGCGGCTGCACAAGTCAACACCAACTCCGCACGCGCGTATAACAGTTAGCAGCGCGTATTGAAGTGCGTTCGCACTGGCGGCGGCGGCGGGGCTCGCCTGCGACGATCCACATTTCCGCTGTTGGCCGCTGCCGCCGTCGCGCCAGCTCCCGCTCGCCCATGGCCATGCCCATGCCCGTTGCTGTTGCCTGCGAGAGCCGCAGCTGCGGCGGCTGCTGCCTCCTCGCGCAGCTTCTGCTTCTGGTCGGTGAGGCGGGCGCCCAGGCGATGCACCTTCTCCGGACTGAGGATGTTGAGGCGCGTGCTCTTCGACAGCTGCTGCGGGGCTGATGAACCTAGAATGCACAAGATTCAGATACAGATCGAATATATACTATAGATATATATAAATGTATGCTAGGTTAATATTTATTACTAAATATTGATTGATTATTACTGTTCTAATTTAATTCAGTTTTGGTTTTCTTGATCGTGAAACGTTTCAGTCTCCGTTCCTTGAGTTGGGTCTTCTCGCCACTCGTCATACTCCTCAATTTCGTCTTTATTTTGTTAAATGTGTATATGTACTCTATGTCTCCGATGATTCTTAGATCATTCTTTCTTTAATTTTTACTTCATTTAATTTAGTTTCCTGCTCTTTCATCTTCTCTTAACTATCAGTCTGAAGTTCTTATAGATTACTATTGTAATACTTTCAACTATTATGATTCCTTTCCTATATAGTAACCTTACTTCATCATTATCTGCAGCTATCTTAATAATGTTGAGTCTATAGCTAATTAGATTTCTCTTTCTGTTCAGCTCGCAGCTCAAAAACCAGTTGAGAATTCTAAGCAAATATCGCTTAAAAATGAGATTTTCATCATATTTGATATGGGAATCTGTTGAATGTAAGCAATGAGCTATACAGACTCTAGTATAAATAGATCTATAGGTATATATAGATATATAGATATGACTACATTCATTTGTCTGTTCTTTTTTAGACTCAAAATCTCTGAGCTAAGCCAAAATCTGTTGTAAATCAATTTTTATGAGATTTGTAAGCGTTTTAAGCTTCAGAAAGGTTTAGCCTAATATATACATATATCATCTATATTATTTATACTATCTTTATAGTTGTTAAAGTTAGCTCCAAGTCTAACTAAAAGCGTAAAGCACTTTTTACTAACTGCTAGTGTATAATGTAGAGCTATAGAGCTGAGCTGCGACGTTATCTATATGCAAATCTTCTATATGGTTAGTTAGCTAACTAAAGTTATATATGTATTCCTATATAATCGTTTGGTTTAACTCTAAGTCGTAAGCGAAAAACTATTGAAATTTGATTTTAGATTTGGATTTGGGCAAGTCTGTTTGTTGAGCTATAGAGAGCTCTAAAATAATCTATATATAGATTCTATAACTTATTAGCTATAGTAAGTTATGGAGAGCTCTAACATAATCCTAATATAGCTTCTATATGGTCAACTATACTAACTTTAAACTCTTCTATTTACTTAACTCTACAGATCCCTAGATCTCTACTAGATCTCAGCTTGAGCTAGTGAAGAGCTGATTGAAAATTGACTTCGTTTAGAGGATATTCTCTATAGATAACTCTAGCATAAACTACAGTATATATAAGGCTAGCTTAACTAGCTGTTCGCCTTGGGCTATCAGCTCTAGTTGTCGCTTCTGCTGCACGTCCGATTCTTCAATCTCTTGCTAGATCTGTGTATCTATGGAACTCTCTTAGTGCTCTAAGCTGTTCCGTTGCCTTAGCCTCGCCTCATCGCCGCAACCTTTCGCTATGTCCTGAAATGCTCTAGACGATTTACCATGATTGTGACTCTGGCGCTGGGCCGTGGCTGCTGTGTGACGCTGGGCGAGATGTTTGCCCGGTGAGCCGGGTCGATGTCGCGTGGGCGAGGCGCCATTGCTGTTGTTGTTGTTGCTGCTGTTGTTGTTGCTGGTTGTTGTTGTTGTTGTTGTGGATTTTTGTGGCTTGGCTTTGCCAGTGGGCTGCGCTGGACGACGCTGCCAAGTGGCTAGCAGCGGCAGCGTCAGCTTATGCTTCTTGGCCAGGCAATCAGCTGTAGCAATTGTTGCTGTTGTTGTCGCTGTTGTTGTCGTTGCTGTTGCTGCAGTTGTTGTTGTTGCTGCTGGCGCTTGCAGCTCGGCTGCTTTGCTGCGCTTGGCAACAGTTGTGGCCTTGGTGGCTGTTGCGGCTGCTGCTGCTCCCGTTGCCAGCTGCTCGAAGGACTCCGCATGCTGCAGGCGTGGCAGCTGCGGCGGCAGCTGACGCCGCCCAAAGATGGGCGTCTGATTGATGCGCTGTGTGCTGCGCTGCTTCGTTGTTGTTGTCGCCGTTGTTGTTGTTGTTGTCGCCGTTGTTGTTGTTGCTGCACTGCTGCCATTCATGGACGCCTCGTGCTCGAGCCGCTGGAACATTTTGAGCGCCACCGGCGGCGTCTTGAAGAAGTTGCGCATGGAGTGCTGCGACTGGCTGAAGTTGCGCCGGCTCGCCTCCTCCAGGTGCTCGAACTTGCTGCGGCACTGGTGCAGCCGCGTGCGCATGTCCTCGAACGCCAGCTGGTGCTCGAGCGTGGCGGCGGCGGGCAGCGGCGGCGGCGTGGGCGGCGCCATGGGCGGCGGCGTCAGCGTCGGCGTCGGCGTCACGTTCACCTCGTGGTAGTTGAGGCTCGTATCGCAGCTGGAGTCCACGTCGGAGTAGTTGTTCAGGTCCCGGACGTCGTTCAGCTGCAGCTCCGCGCCCGGGCGCAGGTCCACCAGGTAGCCCTTCTCGCCAAATGGACGGCACTTCTTGAGCGCCTGCTTCAGCGCTCGCTCCGTCGACGTCGTCTCCGGCGTCAGGCCGCGCAGTGGCGGCTGCGCGCCGAGGAAGCGCTGACGGCGGCGGGCGCGCATGCTGTCGCGCAGCCGCTCGCCGCTGGGCGAGAAGTCCTTGCCCAGGTGCGGCGACTTGGGTATCTCGTGCGGGCGCATGACCACGTTCTCCACCAGCTCCACATTCTCCTTCTCCTCCAGCTCGTTGGCCGTGGACTGATCCGTTTGCTGCACCAGCTGCACCTGCTGCTGCTGCTGTGTTGGTGTTCCGGCCATCGTCAAATTGTCGAGACTGCGCTGCGAGGTGGGCGACAGCGCGTCCTCCGAGCTGACGTAGATATCCTGGAAGTTCTCGATTTCGTGCAGCAGCATCGCCGGCGGCTGTTGCTGCGCGTCCAGGTGCTGGCGCAGCTGCTCCAGCCACACGTACAGCGTCTCGAAGCACGGGCGCATATCCGGGTTCAGATCGCAGCAGACGAAGGCCACCTTGACGAACGCCTCGGGACACTGGGCGCAGAACTTCTCGCGGAACTCTTGCTGGTTCAGGCTGAAGTCCGAGTTGCGGGGCATGTAATCGGGATCGGCTTCCACGCGGCCAATTATCTGTGGGAGGAGAGAGTGCGAAAGGGTAAGTAGATGTTTGGAGTGAGCCAGTAAAACGTTTACGAATGTTGTGGGAGAATTTCAAGGGCATGGGAGAACTAGAAGCGCTAAGCTGTGGTAGCAATGCTCCATAGCTACACTAGGCCAAATAAATATATATTTAAAGCCAGTAAAACGTTTACGAATGTAGTGGAAGAATTGCAAGGCATGGGAGAACTAGAAGAGCTAAGGTATGGTAGCAATGCTCCATATCTATCCTATGCTAAGCAAATGTATATATTAAAAGCCAGTAAAACGTTTACGAATGGAGAGAGCAGCATTGAATTGCTATGCGACTAGCCACAACTGACAGAATTGTTCATAGTTATAAGCATCTATGCTGTTGAAACACGCTTACATGAATGACTAGCCAGTAAAACGTTTATGAATAGCAGAAGAGCGAATTGAAGATGTATGAAAATTGGCCTAGACAGTAGCTGAGAAACCTTATACTAAGATTGTGCCAAGGTAATATATTATAGCCAGTAAAACAGTTAAGAATACCGTCAATGCTTCGGTATTCGTAAACGTTATACTGGCTAATAATGTATAATATACCTATTTAAGAGAGCCTACAAAGTAGCAGGCAAATGGTATACTATGCTAGTATAACAGTCAGTAAAACGTTTACAAATGTAGCAAGGAAATTGAATTGTATTGTAGTATTATTATACAGCCAGTAAAAAGCTTACGATTGGGGCTATTAAATTGAAGTACTATTTGATTGTCCTATGCAGAAAGCGCTTAGATATGAGCATGAACAGCTGAGCTAATGGAACAAGCTCAAATATATGTTATATGAAAAAAGAAAATTGAAAACGTTTCTTTAAGAGCAGATTAAGCAATTTAAGCTTAAGCTATAACGTTTCAAGTTGAGAAAGCTTTCATAGACAAGTATTAAAGATCTATTTAAGATCAGCCTATAACTGGTGAGGGGCTGTCTAGACTCTAGAGTCTGCTTGAATGAACAGTAAAACGTTTCAGAATTCAAGACAAAGAAGCGAAATGGAGAGGAGCTAGTAGAGCTGGAAGCATGTTTCTGCTCAACAACTAGTGTGGTCTACAGTTGAGACGTTAGCAAGGTAACAAATGACTAGAAGTCAGTAAAACGTTACAGATTACAGAGCAAATCATCTAGACTATTTACAAATCTAAAGGCAAAGTCTAGCGCCAATATATGCTAGCAGAAAAAGTATTTACATAGAGAAAGAGATGAAGTGAAGGAGAGAAAGAGAAAGGGTCACTCCTTCTAGACAGTGAAACGTTTACGAAGAAAGCACAAAGAAGAAGTGAAGAGAAGAGTACTTCACCATAGACATAGATCACCTAATATATATAAAAAACAATTAGTTATATAGACTCTATGCACTGCAATATTGGCTCACCTCGCAGAGCATGATGCCAAAGGAGAAGACGTCGACCTTCTCGTCGTACTTGAGGCCCTTCATCATCTCGGGCGCCATCCAGTAGGGATTGCCGACGACTGTGTAGCGCTGCCGGCGCTGGCGACTCTTGCTGCGGCGCAGCGTGCTGCTGGGCGACATGGCACTGGCGTCGATGGAGCCCGAGTTGGAGCTGGCGCCGGGCAGGCGCGGCGCGTCGACACTGCGCGCCAGGCCGAAGTCGGCAACGATGACGGACTGATCCTCGCGCACGAGACAATTCATCGAGTTGAGATCACGATGGATGATGTTCATGGTGTGCAGATAGCTCATGCCGCAGGCAATGTCCCTGGCCAGGCAGACGCGCTGCGACCAGGTGAGCACGCGACTCGAGTCGTGAATGAGCTCCTTGAGACAGCCGCCGGCCACGTACTCCGTGACCATGTGCAGCTTCTTGTCCTTGTAGAGCACGCCGATGAACTTGAGCACGTGGCGATGGTCGAGCAGGCGCAGCACGGCGACCTCCTTGAGGAAGTTGCGCTGCGCCTCCTCGTCGGCGCGGTGCAGCTCCTTGAGGACCATCAGCTCGCCGGTCAGGCGATGCGTCACCTTGAACACCTTGCCGAAGAAGCCCTCGCCCAGCTTCTCGCCCATCACCAGGTCCGAGGCGCGAAAGATGCGCTGCGGCTTCTGGACGACGCGACAGCTCTGCGTGCGCGACAGATCGTACAGCTGCGGATGCGCCGACTGCTGCTGCGCCGCGTGCTGCTCGTCCAGCAGCTTCGACAGGCTCGAGCAGCGCTCCTTCTCCTTCAGCTGCGAGGACAGTTGCTCGGGCGGATGTTGCTGCTGCTGCTGCTGCGGCGGCGGCTGCTGTTGCTGCTGCTGCTGCACAGCGGATTTGCTGGTCGCCAGCGTTTGCAGCGTCTGCTGCCGCATCTTGCGCATCTTGCCGCTGGGCTCGGTGGCCGCTGCCTTGTAGAGGCGTTCGCGTCCGCGTCCGCCGACCTCGACGCTGGAGGCGGATGTGCTGAGGGGCAGTATCAGGGTCGAGGCGGAGCTGGCGCGCTGGATGTCCGCCTGGCTGCAGCTGCGGCACACCTGCACCGGATCGTGCTCCACCGTCAGCTGCAGCATCTTCTCATTGCTGCGGATCAGCTTGTCGATCTGGTCCACAGACGAGTTGCTGACGGGCGTGCCATTGACCTCCAAGATCCGATCGCCTATGTGCAGGTTCGTGAGATTCACATCGATCCTGGAGAGCGCACAAAGAGTCAAGAGATTAATGAGAGATTACGGGCTACAAGGATTACGGGTTAGGGTTTCGGGGTTCTTGGTTTACCTACATATATGAGGCACAACAACGATCCGCCACCGAGGTGAGCAGGGAGAAGGCGTACTTGCCCATGCGACCATAAAATTTACAAATTAAGCTTGATATGCGTGACACAGTGAGATTGCGAAAGAGACAGAGAGAGGCACACACATAGAGAGAGAGTGAGAGAGAGAGAGCGAGAGAGAAAGTAGGAAAGGAAAACCAACACCAGGCATTAAAATATTTTGCTAACAAGTTAGATTTACGAACTTATATCAAATATTAATATAGACATTTAAAGCAGCTGTTCACAGCTTCAGAACTTTGTATTTCAAAAGCACATTAAACCATTCACTTGTGCTTTTTAAGTTCTTAAACAACTGCTTTCAATGTGTTTAAGCTCTTAGAGAACTTTTAAGCTAAATTATTGTAAAAGCTCTTGCTTAAGTTTTTAATAGATTTTTACGACAATGAAGTTAAACAAATCAAGATTAAAGCTTTTACCACAAAAATATGTTTCTATTGTAACCACCTGCTAATTAAGAACTTACTTAGAAATTTACTTATTTGTTAAAAAAAGCTTTCAACTTAACTTCTGATTGCTAAGTAAATTGTTTACTACATACAAACATATATATATATAAAAAAAGATTCCCTGATTTTCCATTTTCAATGGGCTCAGGGTATAAAAATAGTTTTTAAATACTATTCACTAAACGATTATATCTAAAAATGTTGCTTTCTATTAATATTTATATAAAAAAGCTTTTGTATAAATCGCTATATTTTATAATAATGTATATATATAAATTAAAAATGTATACTAAAGCGCCTCTCAAGAGTATATAAAATACTTCTTGCTGAAGAATTATTTATGATATATTAAAAGAGCTTTTGGATTAATGGTTCTAATTTTTTAAATATATTATATAAATACATATATAATATTGAGTCTCAAAAGATCGAAAAAAGTTTGATAAGTCTACAAAATAACTTTGTAGAGTACTTAAAAAATATCTAAAAGAAAATCGTTTGTATCAATCGTCTGACTTTTAAGAGTATTAAAAAATAAGTTTCAAGTATTTAAGAAAAAGCTTTTTAACCTATCTTTGTATTTTACATGTTTTAGTGTATGAAGAGAGTTATTATAAAAAGTATCTAAAAAGTTTTGGCTTAATTCCATTTTCTACAAATAATAAATATTTTTTAATTACTTTTAAAATATTTTTAAAAAGCTAGGCTGGTCTTGGTCATTTGTATTCTATATATTTTAGTATATAAAGAAAGTTACTTTCAAAATATCTGAACAAGTTTTGAATTAAACGTCTCAAGACTATATAGAAAGCAAATATAGATCGATATATTTTTGAAGTATTTTTATAGTATTTTAGACAAGCTTTTGGATTAATCGGCAAATGTCAAATAAAGAGCAGCTTAAGATCGAGAAGATCGAGCTTAGTAGATGGAATATATATTTATATACATTTTTTAGTATTTTTAAAAAGTGCATCTTAGCTCATTTGGAATTGATTTAGTAAGATTTTATCGCTTCTCTATAGTTATTTGTTTAGTATTAAAAGCTTTAATGTATTTTAATATATTGAAATGTTTTTCTATGACTTATTTAAATGCTTTTTGTGGCATTTTAAAAGGTATTATCCTTTGAGAAACATTGCTATATGAGCTAGATCAGCTTTGCAAGTTTTACACAATATTTTTTTAGTATTTAAAAATATTTTTTTTTAGTATTTAAAGCTTTAGTATTTCTATTTGCTACTGAATACTATTAGGGACTCAAGTCCTTTTTGGTTGGGCAACTTACTCGGTTATCCGCACAGTGGGACAACCATCGTCCAAGGCTCCGCCGTCCACACGGAGGCCGGGCGTCGCATCCTTGGGTATCTCCACCAGGCGTATGGAATGCATTGGCTTGCCCGCATTCGTGATGCGCGCCCGGGCATCGAGGGGCAGACGCTTGCCGTAGCACAGGCCGCAGTAGAGCTTGGAGCGCTCGACCAGGGCATAGGACTCGCCCTCGCCAATAAACGAGCCGCAGGCGGCGCAGCAGAAGCATTCCGGATGAAACTTATGCTCGCCCGCAACCATGACGGGACCCGTGATCACTGCCGTGCACTGCTGACAGGCGTCGCCGAAGCGCGCATAGTAATCCTCGCGGCAGTAGAGCAGATTCTCACGCTCGAAGTACCAGCTGTGCAGGTGCGAATCGCAGACGGAGCAGCGAAAGCAGTCGCAGTGCCACTGCTGGCCAAGTGCCATCACTATCGGCTCATCGTTGTGGTTGTTGGCCAGCAGGGGGCAGAGGCAACTGGCGCAGGCTGGCAGCGCCGACGCCGCTGCGCGCCGTTGTTGTGATTGTTCTTTTTGTTGATGCATGGAAATGTATGTGTATGTGTGTGTCTGTGTATGTGTATGTGTATGCGTCGCTTGCTGGTTGAAGAGATAAGAGAGAGCGAGAAAGAGAGAGAGCACAATGATGATGAGAGCGAGCTTAAGAGCGCTGATGTTTGTTTGTGCAACGATCTGGCAAGCCTTTGTTTACTGAACCGGTTTTGCAAATGAACTACTACAACACACAGTGCATATGTAACTGCGTCGTTGGACGCTGTGCACAAACCAAGTCCAACTACTTATCAACTAATCGAAGCATGATGTCATTTAACCGGCATATTACACAAAATATTGCATTCATAATTCATATACATCGTGACACACATTGGGTGCAGCATCCACTGCGATCACGTGACCGAGCGGAACTAGTTCAGTGGATCTGCAGCGCGCAGCTCTGTGGGAATTCCAACTGCGCTTGGGCTTGGGGGTGGGAAAGCTATTGTTATTGCCAGCATTGACCCTGACAAATGGTGTTGTGACTGACTCTGGGCCAACTCATGACTGCAAATGTGTTGAGCCATAGTATCAGTGCTTAATATAACTAATGAAGCAAGCCGTAGCAGCTGACGCAGCTGTGTTGTTATGCACATATAAATTAAAAGGAACAAAAAAAAAAAAAAAACAATATGACGAATGCACAAACACAAACAGAAACACACACACACACACACTCACACACACGCGCGCGCAAAAACAGTTGAAATGTTGAACGAAATGTGTGTGGGGGAACGGGAACGACGACATCAGCATTAGCAAATGGCAAAGCCTGTGCTATTGTTGTTTAAGTTTTTGTTGTTGTTGTTGCATTCTTACTAATAGTTGTTACTGCCAAAACTATACACACACGCACGCACACACACACACACATATGCTTATACACCAATACACTTACATAATTTTATCTTATATTTTGATGCTGCTGCTTGATGCACATTGCAAATTTGCCTGCATTGCGTTTTCACACCATTTTCCACAAGCGTTCGAACGTTTGGCCACTTCACTTACTCCACACAGTTCGAAAATAAAAAACAAATGCATTTGTTTAAAAAAAAAACCAAAATGAGACTAGCGTTGTGTGCACAGTGTGACCGCGCTCGACTCACTCCAAAAATACCCAAGCTCAGTAAATACCAAAACAAACACAGAGAGAAATACCAAATAAATACCAGACATTTTTTAAATTGATTGGGGAAAAACAATTTATTTTTGATTTTTGCTTTTTACTTTTATTTTAATTTTCTAACAAACAAAACGAAAAATTACAAGCAACGCGCTTTATGTACATAAAAATAAAGGTTTATTTAACATGCCGTCGAATTCGTGATTTTCTTTTTTGTAAATTACAATTGTAAATTTCTCAAACAATTAAATAAATAAAAAAATTTTTCTATGTACAAGGGAATCGTATAGATATATCTATATATATATATGTCGTCGTCTCGTATTATTGTACTGTAGGCTGCGTCGTCTCGACGGTTGGGGAATTTTTGCTAATCGGTTGCGCCTGGTCGAGGCTCTGCTCCTGGTTCTCGCGCCGCTCCTGCTGACGCACTAGCTCGAAGTACAGGCCACGCTTGGCCATCAGCTCATCATGCTTGCCCGTCTGCAGAGAGAGAAGGCATTGACTGATTGAATAAATATAACAAGGTGTAAGCGTTTCACTTGCACTCACCTCCACGACGCGCCCCTGATCCATGACCACAATCAGATCCGCGTTGCGTATCGTGGACAGGCGGTGCGCGATGACCAACGTGGTGCGATTCTGCACGGCCGTGTCGAGGGCCTTTTGTACCTCCGCCTCGCTGGTGGCGTCCAGCGCACTCGTTGCCTCGTCCAGGATGAGGATGCGCGGATTCTTGACCAGCGCCCGGGCGATGGCAATGCGCTGCCTCTGACCCCCGCTCAGCTGGGTGCCGCGCTCGCCCACGTGCGTGGCATAGCCGTCGGGCAGGCCGGTGACGAACTCGTGCGACTGCGCCAGCCGAGATGCATCGAAGACGTCCGCCTCGCTGGCGTCCGGCTTGCCGTAGCGCACGTTCTCCAGGATGCTGGTGCCGAAGAGGATGGGCTGCTGCTCGATGAATCCCAGCACGTTGGCGCGCAGCCAATAGGGCGAGATGTCCGAGAGCTTGTAGCCGTCCAGCTTGATGTTGCCTGAGGTAGGTTCGTAGAAGCGCTCGAGCAGAGCGGCGATGGTGGACTTGCCGGAGCCGCTGGCCCCGACCAGGGCGACCGTCTGGCCGGGCCGCAGCGTCAGGCTGAAGTCCTTGAGGACGAGCTGCAAGAGAAGCATATTTTAGCATTAAATCCGCATGGAGTCGCTGCCCCACTCACGTGATCCGGCCGCATGGGATAGGCGAAGGACACGTTCTCGAAGCGAATCTCGCCGTGCAGGCGCTCCTCGGGTATGACGTAGCCGCGCGCCAGCTCCACCTTGGGCTGCAGCGAGAGGAACTCGAAGATGCGGCTGCCCGCCGTCAGGCCGCGGATCATTGTGCCCAGCAGGATGGAGCCCTGGGCGAGCGAGCGCTGGACACCCTGCGAGGCGACGAGGAAGGCCATGAGGGCGCCGGGCGTCAGGCTCTCCGTCGACATCAAATGGCCGCCCATGAAGAGCGTGGAGAGGACCAGCGTGTTCAGGAAGAAGTTGGTCAGGCCCTGGAAGACGGCGATGCCGTAGCCCAGCTCCTGGGCGAGCCGCGCCGCCTCATTCGTCTCCTGCTCGAAGAGCTGCATCTCGCGGTACTCGCAGGCGCTGGAGCGCACGGTGCGTATGTTGGACAGCGCCTCCTCGCACACGCCGGTGGCACGCTCCGCCTGGGGAAACGAGAGATGGAGGGAGACAGATACATAAGTGGGGGGCGGGCCACTTGGCTCATCGGCTCACCTGCGCCTGGGAGCTCTTGCTGAGGGAGCGCAGCTTGCGGCCCAGGTAGGACATGAACATGACCACGCAGGGCACGCTGGCCAGCGCGATGGCCGCCATGTGGGGCGATATCATGAACAGGGAGACGCTGCCGCCGATCAGCTGGGCGCCGCTCCGCAGGCCGTGCGCGACGAACTGCTTGAAGGAGGTCTTGAAGTCCTGCACGTCGGCGGTGAGGCGATTGACCAGCTCGCCCGTGCGGTTCTCGTCGAAGAACGCAATGTCCTGCAGCACGATCTGGCGGAAGAGATCCTGCCGCATCCGCGCCGCCATCTGCTCGCCCACGCGGCTCAGCAGGTAGATGTAGACGAAGGTGAAGCCCGACTGCAGCATGTAGAGGCTGAGCAGGTTGCTCGCCGGCTTGCTCACGTCCTTCACGAACGAGTTGTGCACCGGATCCATCACGTACGTGTTGGCGTACCGCGCCAGCCGGTTCACCAGATCCCCCAGCAGATTGGGTATGCGTATGTTGATGAAGGCCACGATCAGAGCGGCCTGGCGGAGGAGGAGGAGGACAAGGATGAGCTGAGCGGGGGAAGATGACTTTGAGGACTCACCAATATGGCGCCCAGCAGCTCCCAGGTGTGCGGCTCCAGGTACGTCCAGAGGCGCCTCCAGTCGAAGTTCTGATCCTGCTCCTGCTCCTGCTGCAGCGTGTGCTGCAGCACGCCCGCCAGCCGATTGGCCTCGCAGTGCGCGATGCCGCGACTCGTCCACCAGCTGCGCCCTGCCACGCCCACGCCCAAGCAGCCGCCGCCCCAGAGCAAAGCGCGCGTCGTCTGCAGCTTGGCGCCACTGCCGCTGCCACCTGGTCGTGGTCGCGCTCCCTGATGCTGTCGCATGAGTCTGGCGGCATTGTGGAGGCGTGTGCCCAGCGGCGACTGCGGCAGCTGCTGCAACAGGCCACGGCTGGCGGAGCACCCGGAAGCAGAGCGAGAAGAAAAAAAACAAAATTTGATGACATAATCGAATCGGTAAAAAGGGCGCCGAAGGGAGTGGGTGGGCGGGCGTTGCGGCGGGGTGAGGGGGGGGGGGGGTCAAGGGGGAAAGTTGTGTGTGTCGGGAGGAGCAGTTGGAGCAAGTGAGTCGCTGCTGCTCTCGGCTCTCCTCCCGCCTCCTGCTGCTGCTGCCTTACCTGATCAAATCGCTGCGATTGCAATTGCTGAGGAGTAGGCGCAGCATCTGTAGCTTCCGTTTCTCGCACTTGGCTTGGGTGTAATTGACTATATACGCAAGCGCCTCAGCATTTAGCTAACTTGTTGGTTAACCTTAACAACAATAATAATACGCACACACATGCTCACACACACACTCGCACACACACACACGCGCGCACACACACAGAGGCAGACGCTGGCACGCACGCACACGGGTCACAGGTGTACGCTGGACAAATGCTAATTGCCACGCATTAAATACTGCACTTTGGTATTTTCTGCAACCAGCTGTGTATTTTTTACTTTTGGTATTTTGCTAAAGCTGCTGGTAGCTGCCTGCTACGAAAGTGATAAACAATTTGAATTGAAAAAGTAAATTAAACTATTAAATTCAGCTAGAGCAAACAATTTGCATTTTAATACAAAAAAAATCACACATTTTTTATTAAAGCTGAAACACCAGTCGTTTCGCATCTATATGCATTTATAGCTGCCTGCTACGAAAGTGATAAACATTTTAAACAATTTAAATTGAAAAAATAAAATAAACTTAAATTCAGCTAAAGAAAAAACAATTTGCATTATAATAATAAAAAAAAAAATCATGCAAATTTTTTATTAAAGCTGAAATGGCTGTAGTGTGGCATCTACATGCTTTTATAGCTGCCTGCTACGAAAGTGATAAACATTTTAAACAATTTGAATTGAAAAAGTAAATTAAACTATTAAATTCAGCTAAAGAACAAAAATTTGCATTTGAATAAAAAAAAAAATCATACAAATTTTTTATTAAAGCCTAAACGGCTGTAGTTTGGTATTTAAATGCATAGCTGTCAGCTACGAAAATGATCAACATTTTAAAATATTTAAAAAAAAGTAAATAAAACTATTAAATTCAGCTAAAGAAAAAACAATTTGCATTTGAATAAAAAAAAAAAAATCATACACATTTTTTATTAAAGCCGAAACGGCTGTTTTTTTTTTTATTTAAATGCATTCATAGCTGCCTGCTACGAAAATGATCCAAATTTTAAAATTTTTTGAATTGGAAAAGTTAATAAAATTAACAGCTTCAGCTGTAGCATTTATTAAAAAATATTGTTTAGTCAAATTCTATATACCACTAGGTAATCAATCTGTTTCCATTTCATCCTCATCCTCATCATCATCATCGTCATCGTTATCATCATCATCCTCATCCTCATCGGAGCACTCCTCGTCGGAGCTGCTGCTGCCGTCTTCGTCGATCCAGTCGTGCGCCTTCTGGTTGCCGGCTATGAGCACCTTCCACTGCTCCAGCTTGTGCAGATCCAAGGCGTAGAAATCGTTTAAGGTCTGCTGCTTGTCGTCTTCCTCGTAGAGGCCGCCGTAGAGATAGAGAATGCCCTTGCAGACGCAGAGACCCGGATTCATGCGGGGCGAGGGCGCGTCTGTGCGGCGCGGCGTGCCAAAGAGACTGGGTATTTTGGATACATAGGGCGCGGCGGCTTGACTGGAGCCAGGTCCACCGACGGTAACTGTGAAGATGCCATCGGTGCTGGTGGTCACCGTCTTCTCGGGAGCTGGAGCCACTTCGCCAGCCATTTCGACGTCGTTCGACTTTTCCTTGTCCTTGTTCGAGGAGCTGGTTTTGGGCTTGACCTCCAGCAGACGCCACACCTGCGAGCTCAAGTCGAAGGAGAGCAGCTCATCTCCAAACTGTCCTTGCACGTTCTCATCGTCCTCGTTGATGTCCATGACGCCGCCGAAGCAATACGCCTTGCCATTTGGCGCCACTGCGCAGCTGACGCTGTTGCGCGGCTTTGGACGATAGCCGCCAGCCTTGACGGCGCTCCACTTAAATCTGTTGCCCGAGCCGGACTCTGGAAGTGAAGGATGAGATTAGATGAGCAATAACACGGCAATTGGAGCAGCCCTACTGTCCACGTCCAGCATAAACATGTCCGTGTGGGTTATCCCACGGTCCAGATCCTTCTTCATCGAGGTTCGCGCATAGCCGCCCCACACAAAGATCTTGCCGTCCGGTGCGGCGGCCATGCAGCAGCCGGAACGCACAGCCGGCACGACGGAGCCGGCAATCTCGATTTTCAGCCATTCATAGGACTCCAGCGAGAAGACGTGCACATCGTTGTGGTAGTGGTAGGTCTGGTTATTGTCGTGGAAGCCGCCAAAGACGAAGAGGCGCTTCTTGGCGGCGACCATGCGATGACCGCTGCGGGCACTTGGCCCGTTTGGGACATTGACTTTGACCCACTGGCGCGTCTTCAGGCTAAGTGTCCAGAGATCCTTGTAATGGTAGAACTGCAGCTGCGACGGGCTGGCGTGCTCCCCGCCAAAGACCTGGGAAAGAAGCAAACGCAGTTAATTCGGAATCATGTGAATCTTATCGAAAGATTTACCCAGAGCTGGCCGCCATCGTTGGCTGTGGCCACCATCTGATGGCCGCTGCGTGGCGTGGGGCCGGACGGTGAGCGCAGCTGCTTCCACTCGTTGCGTGGTATATTGTAGAAGTACAAATCGTTATATATAAAGACTTTGGCTCCATTGTACAGCTCGCCGCCGAAGAGGATCAGCTCCTCCTTGTCGGGATGGGCTACTAGCGAGAAGTTGGAGCGTGGCGATGGTGGTGCGCACACATTTTCGGTTATGGCCATGACGCCCTTCTCCTGGGCCTCCAGTTTCTTAACAATATCTACGATATCCGCCTTTAAGTCGCAAATAAAATATTTTGTACACAAAAGTTTTGTTGGGAGTTTGAAGCGTTCTTTACCTCGCCGAGCTTTTCCAGCATTTTCTTTTGCTTGGCCGCCAGCTTTTTGTCCGTCTTCATGGCTGTTTTTTCGGCTCCCTTGCCTTTTTTCTTATTCTTATCCTTTTTACCCATTTTGTTTGAATTTAAACTAGAAAAGCAAATCGAACTTTTGAAGATTGAAAGCACGTTTTAGTGACCATATACGCTTAGCATAGGAATACTCAGTTTGTGAGCGAGTATTTCTAGTATTTTCGATTTCATATTTAGTATTTTTCGAGGGGCGCGCATTTGGTCTGACTGTTTTAGCAGCTGCTGTCTAACAGTGTGCGCTAATGTTAGCGCGTAGAGTCAATTTTGCGTTTACAGACTGCGCTAGCAGATATGAGTTAGGAAAGTTAGTCTAGCGCTAACAGACTGGCAACGCTTGCGAAAAGTCGAGTTGGCATTTGTACTCGAAAAATTCCATTTAAATACAAAATAACCCAACTGCATAAAATTATTAAATAAGTAACACACTGGCGTGATTGAAGAAGAGCTTCGTGTAAGTGTTTGTACCGACCATACTATAACAATTAGAGCAAACTAACACAAAAAGAAAAAAAGAAAGGCCCAGGACTGACACCTTGTGTTTGTGTTGATGTGCTTATGAAGTGGGGCGCAAGTGTATGTGTGTGTGTCTGGCTGTGTGTGCGTGCGTGTGTGCACTTTTCTTTCGGTCCATGTACGACGGTGTGGCTGTTGTTATTTTTATAAATTTGATGGACGGCCGCTTATCGACTAATCAGCTGCTTTATGCCTAATTATGCGAAACGGCTGTATGCAAGCGACAGCAGCCCCACCGCCCGGTTCACTTGAAGCAATTACATTAAAGCGGTTACAACCCTATGCGTGTGTGTGTGTGTGTGCGTACTATTTGTTTTTGCAGTTCGACTGAAACTTTGACGGCTCTCTGGCAACACAGCTCGCTCGCTCTCCCTCTCCCTCTCTCTTTCTAACTCCCAACCACTGCTCTAATTTAGCTGTTTTCACTTTTGACTTAACGTTAATGCTGAAAAATTAAAAAATATACGATATATAGTTATTAAATATTATAAAAATGCAAGTGTGAATGATAAACGCACATATGCAAAACGCCGCAGAGCAAATAAAAAACCTGCTGTGTCAAGCAGTACAAAAACAACAACAACAACAAATAGAGCGAAACGGTGGTAACAAAAACGACGAAAAAGATTGTGAGAGTGTATGTGTGTGTGCGTGTCTGTGGGGCCTGCAAGCGGGTATAGGGGCGAGCATAGCGCAAACGTCCACGTAAACTTTTAGCTCAGCGTGGTTATTGTTGTTGCTATTGCTGCTGCGGCTGCAGCCATTGTGATCGTTGGATTATACAAAAAAAAAAAAGCTGCACAACAACAATACAAGAGAAATAATTAACAAGACAAGCAAGGCGAAGCACGCCATGCGAAATTGACAAGTATCTATACATAAATTCATATGCTTTTTTTTCTATTCCTCTTCTAATTTGTTGTTGCCAAAAGCCCAAACTTTTTTGCAATTTGCCCCCGACCAAAAACCGAAAACAAACCCACATCAGGGCTGAAGTCGCCTGCAAGCGACTGTGTTAAATCCAATTGTGAATTGCTAATTGCAAATTGCAATCAATCAGAATGAAAATGTTAAATACGCTCGGATTTCGCTGCATTTGAGTGCGTTATCCCTAACGTGAATTTGACACAGCTGTCACTTGAAAGCTGTGTGGCAACTTTGTTCAAGCCCACAAACTCACACACGCACACACATACGGGCTGGAAAATAACTGTGAATACTCGATTGGGTGCGTGTAATACTTTAAAGTAAGGAGAGAGGGAGAAAAAAACAATAACAGAAAGGCTTGAACGTTGCCAGCTAGTTAAAATGTGGCAGCACGTTAAAGGGATATGAAAATTTAATTATTTTGCACTAAATATTACCAAACTCTTAACTGATTTTTTTTACTCCGGTTTTTCTTTTGCAGTTTTCCTAGCTTACGCACTGCGACAACATGTTGCACAATAATGCCAGCTGGCTGCCACCGCCTCAACAGCAGCAGCATATGCAGCAGCAACAAATGCAACAGCAGCAGCAGCAACAACAACAACACCAGCAGCAACAACAGCAACAGGCACCTCAAATACATCACAATCAGTCGCAGGCCCAACCGGCGCAACAGCAACAGCAGCCGCAATCGCCGCAGCTTTATGCCAGCCAAATGTTTCAACAACAGCTGCCACTGCCCGGCCAACAAGCATATTGGCCCGAACAGGACCAACAGACTCAGAGCTATAACAACTACTTTGCTGGCACGGCACAGCCTAAGCCACTGGGCTACGTAGCACCAGCTACAGTAGCTGCTCCCGCTCCAGCACCTGCCGTTCCCCTGACCTATGCACCGCCTAATATGATGTCCGCGCAGCAACAATAT
This sequence comes from Drosophila pegasa, assembly GCA_035046225.1. Taxonomy (NCBI): domain Eukaryota; kingdom Metazoa; phylum Arthropoda; class Insecta; order Diptera; family Drosophilidae; genus Drosophila; species Drosophila pegasa. Next base: position 1,852,618 of record JAWNOD010000371.1, read on the forward strand.
TATCAACCAGCGCAAATGGTGCCGCAGCAGCAGCAGCCGGAGGCACAGGCTCAGCCAGCTGTGGACCTATTTGAGAATAATAATAGTGGCAAGAATGATGGCTGGGGCGACTGGGGCGATTGGAATGATAACGTCAACAACAACAGCAGCAGCAACAGCGGCATTATCGGGCATAACGAGGTGCAGCCTTCAGCCAACGCTGTGGAGGATTCCTTTAGTGGGACACCGTTTAGCTGGCAATCCTTTAGTAACAACCGCAATACCAGCAACGTCAGCAACACCAACAACACCAGCAATAACAACAATAGCGAAGCAGGCAAATCATTGGAATTGCCACCTCTACTGTCGCCCTCCACGGAGCAGCTGTCGCCAGTGTCGGAGCCGGAACTGAATGCCATAGTGCCACCACAAGCTTTCCAAAATCAGCCACTGCCCGCAGCACCTCCAGTGGCAGCTCCTCCAAAAGCAGCCCCTCCACCAGCAGCCCTTCCTCCAATGGCTGCTCCTCTGGCAACCGCTCTGCCTGTGGCGGCGACGCCACAGCCTGTACTGCCACCACCTGCCATGGATGCCGCAGCCGGGAATCCCTTCAAGCGCTCCGGTGGTCTTAGCCAGCGTGTGAATATATTGGCTACACCAGGAGCACCACCACCAGCAGCAGCAACAGCAACGCCAATTGTGCCCATTGCAGCTGCAGCGCCTGTGCCGATGCTGCTTCCGGAACCTAGCCAGCCGGAGCAGCCGTATGAGAATCAGGAGGTATTGCTGGCCGCGCCGAATGATGAGCGTGCGCAGTACCTGCAGACCAGCCACCTGTCCGAGCAGCACGAGGAGGAGGCCAACGAGGGCAACTGGGAAGCGGACGGACTGTTGCCGCCGCCGGGATTGTCGCGTCTTGTGCTCGGCCAGCCGGAGCTGGTGGAGCAGCAACGTCTGGTCACCGGCACCGAGCAGCCGCCCAGCCATCTGGCCAATGCCGTGCTGCACATGTCCGATCGTCAGGCCGATGGCGAGGATACCTCCGAGGGTGAGCAGCAGCAACAGCATCAGCAGCATCAGCAACAACAACAGCAGCACCAGCAGCAACAACATCTGCAGCAACAACAACAGCTGCAGACATCAGCGCGTCGCGTGGTCACGGGCGTGGAGACCCACGCCCAGACTGTGGTGCTGTCCGGGGAGCAGCGTGAGGTGGTGCTGGATGGCGAGAATCTGGAGGATCAGCGACCAGTGCAGCAGCCAGCGCCGCTGACAGTGCCAACAACAACAGCAGCAACAGGAGGAGGAGGAGGCGGAGCTGCAACGGGAGCAGCTGCTGCCATCGACCTGGATGCGGAGCTACATCAATCACATCACATTAGTAACGAGGAGAACGAGACAAGCGCGCAGCAGCAGCAGCAGCAGCAGTTGCAGCAGCAGCAGCAACAGCAACTGCCGCTGGACAAGAAGCAGCAGCAGCAGCAGCAACACTCGCGTGGCAAGCCGCGTCCTGTGGCCTCGCTCGATCTGGAGTCGGAGGATGAGTCCGAGGACGAGTGGCTGCTCAGTGATAGGCATGATCTGCCGCCGCGACGCCAGGCGGACGAGCGCAGCATGCGCAGCTTGCGCAGCAATCGTCGCCATTATAGCAACAACAACAACAACAGCAACAACTATGAAGGTGAAACGGAGGACTCGGCACGTGCCGTGGGCGGCGGCGGCGGTGGCGGCGGCACGGCTGGCCACAACGAGAGCAACAGCAGCAGCAAGTCCGGGCGTGATATGAAGCGACGCAGCCGCGATGCGGATCAACATCGCCGACACGAGCCGGAGCGCAGCGGCAGGGAGCGCGGCGAAAGAGAACGCGAGCGGGAGCGTGAGAGGGAGAGGGAGCGCGAACGGGAACGCGAGCGTGAGAGGGAGCGCGAGCGAGATCGCAATCGGTGGCGTCGGGACGAGCAGCCGTACGGCCGGATCACGCGCTACAGCAACACCAATAGCAACTACGACGGCGAGTCGGATGCAGCCGGCCAGGCGGCAGTCAGCGACGGCGGCGCCGGCAGCGGAGCCGGCAGCGCCACCGGCGGACGCAAAAGCAAGGGAAGTCGTCATAATCGCAGCGCTGCTACCGCCGACGACGACTACGATGATTACGAGCTGCGATCGATGCAGCGCGGCTCCGGCCATTATCGCTCGAGGCGATCGGAGAAGCAGGCGCCGTCGTCGCAGCAGGACAAGCTGCGCAGCAGTCGACGCAGCCACGAAGGCAACGAGCGCACGCGTCACTCGCACCACTCGGACTGGCAGCAGCAGCACTGGGATGCGCGCACCTACGAGGGCTACCGCAACAAGAGCTCGCGCAACAGCGACCTGGAGAAGGAGCCCATCAACGGCGGCAGCACTGGCGGCGGCGGCAGCGCTGGCAAGCGTCGCACCTACGACCAGTATGCGAATCCAGCCGCCGGCTTCGATCCGTTCAGCATGTACGAGCAGATGTCGCGCAATCCGCACGCCTACGCGGACATGTACGCCAAGTTCTACGGCCAGATGATAAACTCGATGACGGCGGCGGTGAACGCCGTGGCCACCACCAAGTCGGTGAAGCAGCCGTCGCAGGAGCAACTGGCGGCAGCCGCTGCCGTCGGCCTGGACCCGCGCTACCTGATGGCCGGCGGCGCCGGCCCTGCAGCTGTCCACGAGGAGGCGCTGCTCAGCGAGCGTGAGAGGTAAGTCTCCAATGGAGATCTCCATCCATATGCGCTAACTTTGCAGATTGAGTGGTCGATCCATTAGTCTAGTTCATTAGTGGCTTGGTTTATCTACTCTTAATTCATGGGTTTCATTAGTTGCCACTAATTCCACAAAAAGGGGCGAAGACACCGAGAGAATAGCCACAGAAACGTATGGAAACGAAACACTTTCACCAATATCTTAACCAAGCACCAATTAATATAAATTAATCACGTTCAAAATGTTAAGAAACCCCATAGAAAATGATTGGAAATAACAGTAGGAACAAGTGGGAATGAAACACTTGAGTAGTGGCCTTTATAGTTAACAAATATATGGTACTAAAATGAGATGAGGAACGATTGCAAATGAAACAGTTGAGAATTTATGCATATCCACTTTATGTCTGTTCCATTTGTCCCATTTAAATGATACAAATTCAAGGTACAGCGCTTCCATGCTTGAAGGACAATATGGGAACGCTAGGGAATGAAACGCTTTGACGCACTTTTCATATTTAATTCACATAGAAAGCACTAAAATGCAATGCCTTGTGCATCTACATTTAGTAAGAAGTTTTGGAACGCTTGGAAATGAAACACCTGATTAGTTTTTAGATAGTTAAGTCATGCCGACCCTTCTTATTGCTTAGAAATGTAGTTGAATCAAATTCAGTTGCTAGAATTGAGTCTTAGGAAGACACGGAATGGTACACTAATGCATTTTCAGAGGGTTTAATTTAGGTATAAAGTGATTTGGGTATATTATATAGATATGTATATTTCCTAATGGAAATACAGTAAAATGTGTTTTACATTAAAATGTGTTTCATTCCAGTTTAGTTGAAAATAAGTTGAGAATGCAAAGAAATCTTGCATTTTCTTTAGATGGAGCATATATCATTAGTTATACTTAGTCATATGTAGGGGTATTTATGTAGAGTTTGTCAACTCACCTCTGCAGAGTTGCGTTTTTTGGCTAGAGCAATCTAAATGCTCGTTACTCGTTACTCGCTATTCGTTACTCGTTACTTAAACTTTTTGTTTCTGTAATTCTTTTACAACTTTTTGGGCATGTTGTCGTAGCTACCCTTACTTACCTCAACTCAATTCAATTCACCTTACTTACTCGCTGGTCTCCCTCCTCTATTTTGTTTGGTGCTAACGAGCGTCACTCGCTCTCGCTGCTTATGTCTTTTATTCGGCTTACTCGTTATGTTACTTAACATTACACGTTATGTTGTCTAACATTGAGCTAACAGCGGCGTGGCCCAGAAATTCCCCTCCAAATGCCCAGCGTAAATAATTATATGTATTATCCTCCAACAACCTCCTACCTCCAATTCTCGCTCTCGCTCTCACTCTCTCCCTTACACTGTCATTATCTCTCTCTCTCTCTCTGTCACTCCTTCACACTAGTTCGTTTGTCGATTTGCTCGCTGCGCTTTGTGTAATACCCCCCAAAGAAGTACGACTAGCATTCAAGTACTACTCGTTGCAGTTGTGCTGTCTTCTTCTACTAACAGCAACAACAATAACAACCAACCAACCAACAGCAACAAGCAAATAATGTTTTTCGTTTCTAACAACAACAACAACTCGAACAACCACACACACTCACACACACACGCAACAACAACAACAACAACCAAACGCCGTCATGTGCTTCCTCTTTAGGTACACACACGCATACATAACACAAGCCAATGAATTCCATCGTCGTCGCCAACAATACAACGATCAACTGAATCTGTATCAGCAACACCAACAACAACACCAACAACAACAGCAACAACATGCATATTCGGATCTATTGAACAACACGTTGGGGGGCGGCGATGACAGCGCCAGCCTCTACGGCAGCGAGACGCACAGCAACAATCGCCGTCTGATGTTGGCTTCGTATGGCATCTCCAGCGCTCGTTCGTTAAGCAATTTGAACTGTGAGGATGCAACGCTAGCCGGATATAAGCGTTATTATGCTGGCTCGGAGTGCGGCGTCGATATCAGGTGGTCTCAACAAAACAAAAACAAAAAAAAAGCCCCCCAAAACTCTCTCTCTTGTCTCTGTCTCACACTCATGCTAAAAGCTCATAAAAAAACCCAGAATTGAAAAGCTTTCTTTGGCATGCCAAAGTGGGAATACTCTTGCAATGCTAGAAAGAATATATATTAAACAACAGACTGGGTTAAAATGGAGTTAAGGCCCATTGAAATAGGGAATTGTTTTGTGAAGATGTGTGTAACAAGTAGAAGAAGTCGTGAGCTGAGTCGATATTGACAGGAGATAGCAGCTCTGCGTAAGGGTCAGGGTATGTCCTAGTCAGGCACTCCCAAGAAATTTAGATATGGAAAAAGTCGACATAAAATTCAAAAAGTGAAAGGTAAAGTTTCAGAGCGAGAAAACTTCGACGCAGCTAAATAATTTAAAGTTATACGACTTAACATTGTGACTCTATCTATCAAATGCAATGCAAAGCAATACCCTATACTATTCATGTATATGTAAATTTACCATACCTTGGTCAACTAGATATACAATTCCATCAAATACAACATAAAGTAATGCCTTATACTATGCATATAAACACTAAACCTTAGTCAAAAATTCTTCAAGTAATTGCAAGAGTATCAGATTAATGAATCATCTCAAGCGAAATTCAAAATTCGTCCTAGACTCTGCTATTTCAAAACATGCTCTCAACATGGTTCTAAAGTTCTTCATACATCCACACATAAAAACACATCTATCAACATCTATCTACACCATCAGAGTGCTACCATCTCTATAGCAGCTCTCCTCTACTCGACAACTTTTGCTTTATTGACTCCTAAATTTCTTGAAATCTCAGCTTTTTGGCTGTTAGTTACGCTGCTTAGACATCAAATTTTGTAAATATCACAACATTGGGAATATGCAAAAAATATTTAGTGATTTAAATTGAACTATATTTGAATAGACCTATAATATTTGGCAGTTTTAGGTGGTGAATTGAGCTGTACTTGAACGCTTGCTGAGCTGCTGTTAACTGTTTTAATGTTATTCACACTGTTAAGGTTAACTTGTGCCTGTTGCTGCTGCAAATACTTAAATATTGACTATGTTAACTTAAGAATGTTAAGAATAACAGCGTACCATTAACTGTTAACAGCAGCCTAACAGGGAACATGGCTTTTGAGGGATTTCTATGAATGACGAAGAAGTTTTTGAGACTCATTATTATGAGTATGTAATTGAAGCAGAATTATCAGATAAATATACATAGGTATAAGATATATATGCATAAGTCTATGATATATCTTACATAAGTTGTACAGTCTGTTAACAGTTAACTGTTAACATCTATGTTAAAGGCAATTCTTCAGCTAAACTACTAGCTGCTCGCTTTGTATCTCTCTCTCTAACTCTCTCTCTCTCTCTCTTTGGACTCAGTCAACTTTTATTATAGGAAAGTTTTGGTTTTGTATTTTTATCAGATGTTATATCTGGCGCAGGTATATATTCTCTACGTGTACATATTTGACAATCTATCTAATTCGTTTATGGTGTTTGCTTATCATCAAGCTCGCTTTTAAGATAATGCATAATTGGCGAAGCGAACATCGCGAATTCTCTCTACTCTCAAGCCGCCCCCCTCTCTTTCTCTGTCGCCTTGCCACGCCCCTCTTTGCATGTATTTTCGCTTTGGAATTGAAAATTTTTGTTCATTGACTTTTGGATTTCTGATTTTGGATTTTATGCCTGTTGCTCTTCTCTCCGCAACTCCATCGCAATGCTCGACTAATCGTGTAACTCTTTGCCTAGAGCTGCTGTTGGCGCGACATCGACGACGCTGGACAGCGGTGTGGATGCCACAGCGATGGGCGCCATGAGCGTGGCACGCCCGCCGCGCCGTCGCACTCCGCTGCTGCACAACCAGCCGCATCTGGTGGCCAACTACTCGATGAGCGTGCTGCTGCGCGTGCGGCCCATGTACGCTGGGCCCGGACGCTTGCGAAACGAGGTGGATGTGGCGGCGCCCAGGATCAAGGACGCCACCAGCAGCCTGCTTCGCGCCTATCCCGGTCCGCTGCAAGGCCGCAAGCTGCACAAGGACAAGATAATTAGCTTCTGCAAGGAGCAGATACGCCTGGGTCCGCCGCGCTCGTGCAGCATTCTGTATGCCACGCAGACCAAGCCGCTGGGCAGCGTGGACAAGTATCGCGCCTCGCATGCGCTCATGTGGCATCTGCTCATACTGTTGCTGCGACAAAATGGGGTAAGTCGATCGCCTGCTCGCCTGATCGCCTGGCCTAGACACAAGTCTCAACATCGCTTTGTTCTTTTCCAGGTGATTGCGGACACGGACGTGGGTGATCTGCTGCTGGAGAACCAGCGCGAATATCCCTATGCACCGGATGCCGATGCGGATGCCGACTCGGCGGACAACGACTCAGCGGATGCTGATTCAGCGACTGCACGCGTCGATGCGACCGAAATTGCCAACGATTCGGATGGCGAGGCTGTGACTAAAGCTCCAGCAGCTGCTGCTGCTGCAGAGACTGACCGGGATGCGGCTGATGCAGATGCGGCGGCCGCGGAGGCGCCCATGTCGGAGCAAGCTGCCACCGACAAGTTCCGCAGCTTCGTGCTGCGCGGCAACGTCGAGGAGGCACTGCAGTGGGCCACCGACCACAATCTGTGGACGCATGCATTCTTCTTGGCCCTCTACGAGGATCGCTATGCCCTCACGGACGTGGCCCAAAAGTTTCTCAATCGCGCCATCAAAGCGAACGACCCACTGCAGACGCTCTATCAGATGAAGAGCTGCCACACGCCCGCCTGCGTTAGCCAGCTGCGCGACGAGCGGTGGGGCGACTGGCGCTCGCATCTCTCGATTTTGGTGACCAACAAGTCGCGCCAGCCCGAATACGATCGCAGCTCGGTTGTCGCCTTGGGCGATACGCTCTTCCAGCGCGGCGACATCTATGCGGCGCACTTTTGCTATCTGGTGGCACAAGAGGAGTTTGGACGCTACGACAGTGGGGCCACCGAGCTGAGCACGCTGACAGCCAATGTGCCCAGGTAAGCATAGAACTGATTGAATTGATTTGGGTAAAAGCTGTGAAAGTTATAGAAAGAGAGTAGACAATGGTCTTATCTTATATGGTACGCTCTTTAAATCGATTTTTATTGATGTCTATTGGTGGTCTATTTAGTAGGACTTTCATAAAGCAATCTCTAATCCAGTAACAGAAAGAAGCTAGCTCTATTCTATTATCGCATGTGTTATGTACATCAAATCGATAAATATCGATATCTATTCCTAGTTCTCCTATGTCTGATCCTTAGACATTCTCATATAGGAATCCCAGAAAGAGGCTAGCTCTATTCTATTATCTCATATGTTATGTATAGCAAATCGATAAATATCGATATCTATTCCTAGTTTTCCTATGTCTGATCCTTAGACATTCTTGTAAGGTTCTCATAAAGGAATCCCAAGTCAAGCTAACTTTGGCAGTTTTTTCTACCTCTCACTTGCGCGCTTATCGATTAATATCGATTAGCTTATTTTGCAGGCTTGCTTGATCTATTCAAATTCAAATTCTGTATGCCACATCATCCACTCAACTCGATTCTCCTTTGCAGGCTCATCTTGCTGGGCGCCTCGCACTACAAGCCGTTCAATGAGTTCGCCAGCAACGAGGCGATCATCATGACGGAGATCTATGAATATGCTCGCTCGCTGTTCGATAACAAGTTCAGCATTGTGAACTTCCAGCATTACAAATTCCTGTTGGCCACCCGCATCCTGGACTATGGGCAGCATTTCCGTTGCACCAACTATCTGGAGCAGATAGCCAATCACATTGAGCTCAAGCCGGATAGCTACGATGGGGATTTCATTAAACGCGTAAGTTGCCAATATATGTGGACATAGTTCCTAGTAATATCTGGTGTTCTTCCTTAGGTCTGCGGTCTGGCGGAACGCTTGCGCTATTACGATCCCATACTGATCAATCGTGTGTCCTTTGCTAGTCCCACAAATGCGACAAATGGCGGTCAGGCGGTGCCACAAGTGGGTGCAGCGGAGGAAAAGGAATGGCTGCGTCAGCTGCGCGCGCTGGCCGACCAGGTGAGTGGCAGTTGCACCTGTCGCCTGCTGGGCAATTGTTAATCGACTCGTTTGCAGCAACCGCAGGAGCAACAACATCAACAGCAGCAGCAGCAGCAGCAGGCGGACATTGATCAGCAATTTGTGGATTTGAATAAGCAAATGCGCGAGCTAAACATGCAATATGAAGATAACATGCAGCGCGAGCAGGAGGCGCAGCAGGAGAAGCAGCAGCAGCAACATCAGCCGGAATACTATGAGCAGCCGGCGCAAGTGCCGCAGAGTCACGAGCAAACGCTCGGCGATAGCTATGCGTCGCCCTTGTACTACGATCCGAATGCAGCACAGCAGCAGCAGCAACAACAGCAGCAGCAGCCACATCTGTATGATCCCTCACAGCAACAGCTGCAGCCGGGCGCTGGCTATGGGCACATTGAGACTGCCAGCGAGGCCTATGGCAGCCACAATGCGCAGCAGCCGTACGATGCACAGCCAGCAGCAGCAGCAGCCGCTGGCTACGATTATTGGCCCGGCGATGGACAGCAGCCGTTTGGCGAAGAGGTAGGTGTAGCAGCAGCAGCAGCAACAACAACAGTTGCGCCGCGTCCTAGTTAAAACTTGCTCAAAGCCCATCTTTCTTTCTTCTTCTTGGTTTGCCATTTGTGCACTTGATATATTTATACACATTTACTTAGATTTGACTTTGCTGTAGTTGCAGTTAGGTTTATGATTTACTGTAGTTTTATTTTGGAACTTGTCCGTAACTCTGTTAAGCGTAACCATTGTAAGCGCGCTGCATGCTAACTTGAAGCGATCTGTTGCTAATGTTTCTAATCACACACAAACACTTGGAATGCAGCTGGCGCAGATGGAGAGCAACGACCAGATTGCTGACGACAGCAACAACATTAGTAGCAGCAGCAATCTAGACAATAGCGACAATATTGCAGCTGAGACTGCAGCCGAAGCTGATGCTGACGCTGACTCTAAAGCTAAAACTGAGGCTGATGCGCAGCGAATACAGCAACAACAATTGCAGCCAAGTGCTCACAGCAGCAACAGCAGCAGCAGCAGCAACATCGACCATAGCAACAATCGCTTTAAACACAATGCCTTAAAGCTGCACGCTGCTGGCAATGGCAATGGCAGTGGCAAGCAGATGCATTGCGCCAGCCATGACCACGACAAGAGCAAACAATTCTCACGCAAATTGCAATTCGGCAACAGCAGCAACATCCACAACAGCAACAATATTGCAGAAGCGACAGCAACAACAACATCGAAGCCATTTAATTTGAATGATGTAAGTAGCATTATAGCCATAAATAAACATAATGCTACCAGCAACAGCAAAAGCAGCAACAGCAAAAGCAGCAGCAGCAGCAGCAGCAACAATGAAACAGCAACAAGCAACGCTACATTAACAACAATTGCTAGTCGCGTGAATAGTCTTAAAAATTGCAACAATTTGATCAATGTTGTGCCCAAAACATTAACCACGCCCACGCGCTTCATACCAGCCAAGCCGGTGTTAGCCAAGCCAGCGGCCAGCCTAGCCACAGCAACAACAGCAACAACAACAACAGCAACAACTACAACAGCAGCAGCAGCAGCAACAGGCGGTGTTAAGCGCGTCAACTTTGATCTGCCAACGACAATTGATGAGGCGGCAGAGCAAGAGTGCGATGTCGATAACGATAACGATAACGAACACGATCAGAGCAAGAGCTACAGCTTAGCACTGACAAAGCACAACATGAACAACAACTACAGCCTAAGCAGCAACAGCAGCAGCAGCAAGAGCAAAAGCAAAGCGCATATTGTATTCAATGGAACCTATCCAATTGATATGCCATTGGGCGCTGCTCAGTCGCAGCAGCAACAGCAGCAGCAGCAGCGCAGCAGCTATGATGCTGAGGCGAATGCTGATCGCAGTGAGATGCTGCGCTATCGATACATGATGCATGACTATGTCATCGACGAGGATGCCGAGGGTGAGGAGTTGGCCGAGGACGAGTATGAGGACGAGGATGATGATGATGATGACGATGACGATGAATATGATGAATACGATGATTACTATGTGCTGCAGCGCAACAATGATTTCCTCAGCAAGCTGGGCATCATCAAGCAGCGCCAGCAGCGTCGTCGTCAGCAACAACCAGCAGCAGCAAAAGCAACAAAAGCAGCAGCAACAACAGCGGCAACAGCTGCTTTGGTAGCGGCCACACCGCAGCATGTTTGGTCCATGCAGGAGCTGATCGCCAATCCGGCCATACCCATAAACTACAAGAAGATGTGCACTGAGGTGGAGCAGAGCCTGAGCAAGTTCGAGGCGTATTTGGATGCTAAGAAGCAAACAACTGCAGCAGCAGCGACAGCAGCAGCGACAGCAAGAATGGGCGTGGTACGCACATTTGATATCGACGCACCCACCGAGGATGGCAATGGCGGCGCCGGCTTGGCTCTTAGCACTAAGAAACAGTTATAAGTCGAAATTTTGTAAAAGCGGCGCACGCAGCGTTGCCAGACCAAGAAGAGAAAAAAGCACGCTGCGCGCGTCGTTTGATTTCAAGAACAGTATTTCCTATTTACTCGCTCGCGCTCTCTCTCTCTATCTGTCTCTCTCTCTCTCTCTCTCTCTGTTTGTCTCTGTCGCTCGGCTTTGAAGTAACAGTACCTGCGCGCTATTCAAAATCAAAGACATATGTACAACTGTAACTGTTAACTGTAAAAATGGCACTCTGTGATTTCATATGCAACAAATAATGTTTAAGCAATATATATTATATACATACACACATCTATATAAATGTATATATATGTGTGTGCACATAAATGTAAGCTTAAGCTATATAAATATTGAATTGCAATTGGTTGAGCGCCTGGTTTAAGTTTCTATTTTTGACTGCGCCAGTCGATGAAGTCCCTCTCTCTCTCTCTCTATGTATTTCCCTCTCTCTCTCTCTCTATGTATTTCACTAACATAAGACATACACGCTCTATCTATCTATCTAGATATATATAGCTATATTTATATATATATTTATGTATGTGTGTTTAATGCACTTTAACTAATTTCTTTGCTTTTCATTTGCCAAATAACCGAAACTAATCAACTGCCATTTCTCCAAACTCCCACCAAATCCAAACAAACTTGAAAACTTTTCATGTCTGCCAAACAAACAAACAAAAAATACCACAAAAATACCGAAAAACTACCATAAAAATACGCACTTTCCGAAAAATGTGAACAACAACAACAACCACGGCACACACAATCAGCAGCAGCACCAGCAAATGCTACCCACAATTTCGATGCCAAAATCCAAGAGCTACGACGACGACGACGGAGCTGCTACGGGCGGCAACTCGGCGTCCGGCAGCGCAACAGCAGCGAGCGGCAAGCAACAACAGCAGCAGCTGCAACAGCAACAGGCGGCAGCTGGCGGCTTGCCGGGGTAAGCATGCCGCAGGAGTGAATTCAGCTCGAGCCTAATCCTTTGTATCCCTCCACAGTGGGCAGGGCAATCAGAACGCCGGCTGGTTTGGTGGGCTGTGGAACAAGCTGTCGCTGAAGCCCAAGAATCAAATGATCCTGCCGGACGACAAGAATCCGACAATTGTCTGGGACAAGGAGCGCAAGTGCTGGACGAACACGGAGGGCAATGGCGACGAGGCGGAATCGTTTAAGCCGCCACCAAAGATGAGCGACATGGGCGCCACACCAGCCGCACCACTCAATGCACTGGGCAGCGTGCCGGCGCCCATGGCGGCGCCAAGCCTAATGCCACAGCAGCCCCTGATGGCGGCACACGAGCTGCCCAACAATCCTCCGCCTGTCTACGAGAATCAAATGGACTACGACTACGGTGCGGGCTACCAGGAGACAATGTATGCCGGAGCACCAGCAGCAGCAGCAGCAGCGGCGCCAGCAGCTGAAATGCCTGCAATGCCCGCGCCCGCTGCGTCGCCATCACATGGTTTGGCCACAGGTCCCGTTCCAGCAGCAGCCGCAGCCGCGCCAGCAGCTGGTGGCCCACAGCCGAAGCTTCAATCGAACATGTTCAAAATCAAGCGTAATCGCAGTAGGTCAAGCAGCGCGTCCACGTTGTTGCCCGTATTGATGAGTTTACCTTTTGCCTTGCAGCGCTGAAGAACTCCTACGTCGATGTATTCAATCCATCGGGTGCGCCCATCTCTGCCGCGCCGCAGAATGTGCTGGCGCCAGCAATGGCGCCGGTTGCCGTGCCCCAAGGCGGTTTCTTTGTGCCTGGCGCAATGCCAATGCAGCAGCAGCAACAGCAACAGCAACAGCAGCAGCAGCAGCAATAGCAGCAATTGGAGTAGCGAATGAGAAAGTTGTTAAACAAACAATATGATATAATATAATATATAATTCCCAATTAATACGTAAACAACACAATAGCTGAACAACAACAACAACAACAGCACCCAACAACAACACACAAACACGAGCAACAACAACGACAACGATAACAACAACACAATTGCTACTTTTTTATACCTTTTTGCATGTTGTTGCTGGAGAGGACAGACAAATGAAGAGGGAGACAACAGCACAGATTGGCAGCTTCTCTGCGTGTGTCTCCGCTGTGACTACTTGACTATCGTCCTTCACTTTCCTCCTCTGTCTCTATAAGCAAAAGCAAACTGTAATTGTGTAAATGTGTGTGTTTAGCGAAATTGATATCAAATTTATGTACGATTAGCAAAAAATATATATATAAAATGTACATTTTGTTCCCCCCCAATGAGCCATTCAAGCCCCAGCTCCCCAACTCCCCTACTCCCCACCCACAATGCAAGAAAATCGTTTGTTTAACTAAATATATATATATTATATATATATCTTAAATGTAATTACATAAATTAATTCATTCAGCTTTGGTTCTCTTCTATGTTGTATGATTCGTGAGAGACATCAATATTTGTTTCCTGATTTACATTGATAGAAAGAGCAAGCGCATGTATGTATTTGTTAAAAGAAAGAGAAGGAGAATGAGATGCAATATATATAGACATATATCTATAAATATATATATGTGTGTGTAAGCAAACGATTATTGAAAGCAAAAACTAGTTGTTCTACGTTTCGCTCCATTTCCATGTAGTTGCTGTATATATTGATATATATATAATCTATATCTATATATCTATATCTATATATTTATCAAATATTCCATTTGCTTCAATGGTTTCTTCTTAGTTCTTTTTTTTTGCAACAAAAACGATGTTAATCTTTGTTTGTTACGACTTCTTGTCTCTATGTGTTAACTATTATTTTTTTTTTTATATAAAATCAGAATTAATTTAATTTAAAAAACAAAAACTGGTGCAGGCAAAAATAAAACAAATCGATATAAAAACTACAAATACAAGATGATATATATAACATATATGCATATATATATATGAGAATCGAAATATATATATATATATATTTATGAATATTGTGCACTTATGTATTATGTACAAAAGCAACTAATTGGTATATCGTATATGATGCTGTAACTGAAAAAATTGCATTATATAAACCCGAATTATACACAAAGAGCTCACATATGATTACGCCTATACAGATATATATATACATATATAGGCAGAGCTACAATTGACACTTTTTTCGCCCCCTACAATTCTTATCATTTAATTAGCCTATAAAAAAGAAGAATGAAACGAAATAAACAAATTCATAATAAAAACAAATTTGAAATTATTTTTTAATGATGTCATTTAGAGCGTGAGTGCATGGGTGGAAAAGAGATGCCACTAGGTGTGACAGAGTGGGCAAAAAGGAAATTTCCGTTACGCGTTTCGGTTGGCGGAACTAATTGTGCACAGGGCTGCACAGCTGCTGTTTGCTTGATCAGCCAGTTCGGCTCCGGTTCCCCTATGAACTCGGAACATGTGAAGTGCAAGCTTCATATGGCTGCTGCCATGATTTACAAGATTTCCTATTAAGCACAGGGCTGCACAGCTGCTGTTTGAGCAAATGTTCATCTTGGACTGGTTCTCCTACGAGTTCATTGCATTCTTCATTTATTGCCATGATTTGCTTACAGGGCTACACAGGTGCTGTTTAAGCAACTAGTTAAGTTCATATTGCACTGGCTCCACTACTAACTCCTTGCAATCTGCATTTGGCAGCTGTTATGGCTTCTTATTTTGCGCAGGGCTGCACAGCTGCTGTGCAACTGGTTCCACTACAAACACTCAGCATATGAAATTTTAACTACTTTTTGCTACTACGATTTGAATTTAACGCCTTTTGAATTTAGTGTTCCATCACATTTAAAATTTTTATTTATACCTATCACGTATATTTGTTGTATGAAAATGTTTTAAGTGGTCTTTCCCGTTTGACTCTCGTTGACATTTATTTTTGGTTTGTCTACAAAATTTCTGTGTATTCTTTGTGCATCAATTTTGTAAGTAGTTATTTCTAAACTCTTAACTCAAGCTTATGCTAGTGGCTTAAACGGTCTGCTTAATATCTAATCATCCTCGTCGCTGTCGCTGCTGCTGCTACTGCTCTCCGGGGAGTTGTCCGCGCCAAAGCTATCTGCGAGCTCATAAAGATCCTTCGGCTGCTTCGCTGGCGCCTTCGCTCGTGGCGCCTCTGTCTTGGCACGCTTCGCTGGCGTCGGCTCGGGCTCGGGTTCGGGCTCGCTTAGCTTGGCTTCCTCCACTTCTTCATCTGCAAGGAGCAAAGGCTTTAGCAAAGTGCACACATTGGACGGCTGCCACTTACCGCTGTCGATCGGATCGAAGCCCGCGGGCGGACGCCGCTCGTAGCTAACGTATATGGCTGGGAACTCGACAATTGTCTTGCCCGCCAGGGACGAGCGGAGCGTCTCGTGGGACGCGAGTTGATAGCAGCGCTGGCCACTCCGCTGGACGCCCTCGGCGCGCAGCCAGAGGCTGAGCTGGTCAATGCCGGCGGTCTGGTGGTGCTGCAGCACCTTGCGCTGCTTGCAGGCCACGTCCTGGCGCACGTCCAGGTACTTCTCCAGCAGCTGCTCGAGTGTGTGCTGCTCATTGCAGCGCGGCTCCACAAAGCGCGTCGGCGTCACGCTGTCCATGTGCACGAAGAGCCACTCGACGCGCCAGTAGATGCAGTGCTCCTTCCAGTTCAGGTACGTGCTGTTCTCCTTGTGGCGACTGAAGTTGGCCAGCAGGAAGAGCAGGCGCGTGCCGCGCTCCGAGGCCGCCACGCGCAGTCGGTGCAGTGGCAGCGGCAGCTGGCGCTGCTGCTGCGTGTAGCTCTTGCAGGGATCCTTCTTGCGGTGCTCGGTGTACCGGGTGCACTCCTCGAGGAAGCAGTAGTCGCTCATGAACTCGCGCTCGGTCATCTCGCTGAGGGGCATGAACTTGGTGCGATCCCGCTTGCCGTCGCACTGCAGCTCCCGCTTGTGGATCTGCACGCAGGCGAGGCAGCAGGTCTTCACCTCGCACTTGGGGCAGGCGTAGCGCGCCGCCTGGCTGGCGCAGACCTCGCAGTTGCCCAGCCGCGAAACTGGCCTACGCGAATGTTAATCGAATTATATTTAATTGAATTGCTTATTTGATGGCACATACCCAGCTGCTGTAGTTGTTGTTGCTTCCGTCATTGTTGCTTTCTATTATTGTTTACACGTGCTCGCACGCACACACAGACACATGCACACGAATACACGCATACAGCGGCAAATGTAAACACGGCAAGCGCTGAAATTATCGCAAACTCGCTTTTGCCATTCACACTTCACACGTGCAGCGTGTTGTGAAGTGCAGAAACGCGGCTTCTCTTTCGACCAAAAACTAAATATCAATTCTAAATGTTCGCCATGTGTGATAGAAAAACTGACAGTCTGTGTTGACGGTGGTGCCTACCAGCTGGCAGTTGGGGCGGAGTTTAAGTGACGGCCACGCTCAACTTGTTGTTATTATGAAAATTCGCTGTGAATAGTCGCAAGCCAAAAAATATGTAATTACAACGAAGCGCGTGCGTGCGCCTCTCTCTCTGTGTGTGTGTGTGTTTATGTTTGTGAGTATGTGTGATGCATGCGTGCCGGTGTTGCCACCTAAGAAGCATTCTCGCGCTTATCGTTATCGCCAGGGCCGATATTAATCGTAAGCGATATATCCACATGTTGCGAAATGGCGGTTTATCTAATAACCGTTATCTTTGTTTATCGCTTTCGTTTTGCATGCTCGCAATAAATAGATTGAAGAATATTTATGTATATATGTTTCGAAATTGTTGTGTCATTGTTGCATGCTCGATTAATGAAACAGATTGATCTTATCTAATCACTCGCTGGCCGCACACGCATTCACATTGAACATATATATATATATTATAAATTTGTCAATTCATATTTATTTTTCTATAACTTTATCAATTATATGTTTAAGCACAAAGCTTAACGTTCGTACAACGGGAGAGTGAGAGAAACAGAGAGAGAAACAGAGAAACAGAGATAGAGATAGAGAAAGCTCTACCTGGGAGAACGTTAGAAGTAATAATAATGCTATTTCGAGAACAGCTGCGATCAGTACGCGAATTAACGACGATCTTCATACATGTGATACTGGTGAACGGCTCTAGGCGGATGAACAATACGATCGGGGTACGCCCACTGACCACCAAGCCGCCCATACTGACGAGGAAGGCAGTCGGCATTAATGGCTGCGCCAAGCCCCAACCTGACCAGATGAAGCTCACATTTAGGGAGTTGGTCTTCTCGGCCCGTCGCGCCGCGCCCAGCGAGCAGAGTGCCCGAGAGGATGAGGAATACAATGTGAGCTAGCCCCCAGGGATGAGTTGCATCGAGATCTCGTATCATTCCCTCTGCTTGCAGACCGACATCGAGGAGCTGACCAAGCTGCAGTCGAACCGGGAGAGCATCCAGAACTCGATCCCCACTCGCAGCGACACGCTGGCCAACACCATGAAGTATCTGGAGCGCAGTGGCCTCACCCTGGGCGATGTGGAGCAGCTGTCCGTCATTCATGTGGCCGGCACCAAGGGCAAGGTACGTAGCCTCCGACTCCATCTCCCTGCCAACGCCCCTTCCCCATTGCCCCCCCCCCCCTTGCTCTGCTCCCATCCTCTGTTCTATAAACAATTGGAAATTAACACTCAATCGAGCAATGCCAGAACAATAACAAATACAAATCCAGCTCCAAGTCGAACGGCAGCCACACACAGAGAAAAGAAAACAGACTTTCAGCTGAAATTTGATAAACGCGACGGAAATAGGAAGAGATTGCCTCGGATATACAAAAAATAGTGAAAAATTTCCAATGCAAGTTTATAAACAATATTAGAGAATTTTGCATATTTTTTGTTTTTGTTGCCGAAGAGATTAGATAGTGCCAGAAATTTCATTAACTCAACTCTTTAATAATGAATTTCCAGCATTTAATATCTTTGAAAATTCTAAATGCTTTAACATAACCCAAAAATGTAGAAAACTTATAAAAAAAAAAAAAAAAAAAATATAAATATATATATATATATATATATATATATATATATATATATATATATATATATATATATATATTAAATGTAATATATAGACATATTAAATGTAATATATAGACATTTTTTTCAGCCCTCAAACTAGACATACCAAAATATAGATAAATAACTTATATTTTCTTATATATTAAATATATATTTTAAATATATATTTTTTTTTATCTATACTTTAGTATGTCTAGTTTGAGGGCTGAAAAAAATGTCTATATATTCTTACATACATATATTTTATATTTGTTATACAAATATATTTTTTATTTATATTTATATATTTATTTTTTATCATTTATATTTATTTTGTACTTGGACATTTAAAATTTCTACATTTGTGTACATATTTTGTATCTTTCCTCAGAATTTCTCATTTTTAATATGATTTTTATTGAATTTTAATTAATTATTTTTTTTGTGAAAATATTTTTTTTTTGTACCCTGAGCCCATTGAAAATGGGAAATCAGGGTATAATGGTTTTTGTTGGATGTATGTAACAGGCAGAAGGAGGCGTGACAGACCCAATAAAGTATATATATTCTAGATCAGATAACAAGAGAAATCGATTTGGCCCTGTCCGTCTGTCTGTCTGTCCGTCCGCCTGTCCGTCTGTTCGTCCGTCCGTCTGTCCGTATGTTTGAACGCGCCCATTTTCTATAAGAGCTAGAGACTTGAAAAATTTTTTTGTAGGTCCGTGTATAGCACGCGCAGGTCTAGTTTATTTTAAAAAATCGATATCTATCCCCAAATTATTGTTATCGATTAAAATCAAAATCGAAATTCGGCTAAAAATTATATTTCGCCAATCTTTTAAGCTAGAGACGCCAAATTTTATATTTAGCTTTATATGCACTTTGTGCAATTTTGAATTTAGTTATATTTTGGATACCGGCCTCAAATTTCACCCAAATTCTATGAAAAACACAGATTCGACGGGGCTCAGGGTATCCCCTAGTCGGTCACGCCCGACTAGAGTTTCTTACTTGTTTTACTTATTTTTTGTTTGCTATTTTCATCTCGATATTTGTTTTCTCGAAATATTTTCTAGTTCCTTCAACTGAAATTTCCATATTCAGCTCGCATTGAGCTGAGTGCTGGGCGATTTCTTGCAGTGCATGGCGCTGGCTTGATTAGCATGTCCATGGACAGAGCTGATAGCTGATATTGAACAAGTGATAAGTGCTAATTGTGTGCCTCAATAGAGAATGCACTCTCGCTCGCTTCCACTTGAACTATTCGATTCGACTCGATTCGATTTCATTTGATTTGATTTGCTTTTATTTGATTTGCTTTTGTTTCATTTGGGTTTGCTTAGGGCTCGACGTGTGCGCTGGCCGAGTCGATACTGCGGCAGTATGGAGCGCGGACGGGCTTCTTCAGCTCGCCGCATCTGGTGTCGACGAACGAGCGGATCCGGATCGACGGGGAGCCGCTGGCCAAGGCGAAGTTCTCGCACTTCTTTCGGCTGGTCTACAACCGGCTGCTGTACCATCGGGACAACGATCGGGACATGCCGGCGTTCTTTATGTTCCTGACCATCGTGGGCTTCCACGTGTTCCTCGCGGAGCGCGTGGACGTGGTGGTGCTGGAGGTGGGCATGGGCGGCGAGATGGACTGCACGAACATCTTGCGCAACGTGCGCACCGTGGGCATCACGTCGCTGGCCCTGGAGCACACCCATTTGCTGGGCGACACCCTGAAGGAGATCGCCTGGCAGAAGGCGGGCATCATCAAGCCGGGCTCCCACGTCTACACGCACGTCACGCAGCCGGAGTGCCTGCAGGTGATCCGCCACCGGGCGGCCGAGAAGCACGCCCACCTCTTCATGGTGCCCACTGCGGAGGAGCCGTTCGCCAACAACCTGGACGGCTGCAACGACTACGTCCGCCTCAACGGCTGGCTGGCCGTCCAGCTGGCCTACGACTGGCTGCGCCAGTCGACGGGTCCCCTGCATCGCCCCTACCCCACCAACTGGCCACGCCTCACCGACGAGGTGCTGCGCGGTATCAGCCAGACCAACTGGCCCGGCCGCTGCCAGCTGGTGCACTACGAGAACATGCGCGTCCACCTGGACGGCGCCCACACCGTGGAGAGCATACGCGTCTGCTGCAATTGGTATCTGAAGAGCACCAAGTCGAGGTAGGCCCAAGAGATGATGATATATGATGATGATATGGGGTGATATCTATGAGGATATATGTGAGATATATGACATATATGTGATATATATGATGCATATGATA
Organism: Drosophila pegasa; assembly: GCA_035046225.1. Taxonomy (NCBI): domain Eukaryota; kingdom Metazoa; phylum Arthropoda; class Insecta; order Diptera; family Drosophilidae; genus Drosophila; species Drosophila pegasa. The sequence continues at coordinate 1,873,212 of JAWNOD010000371.1, forward strand.
TATATATGATGCATATGATATATGTGGTCTATATGATCTATATACCATATGGCATGGACTATACATCTATACTGCTTATATCATCTATATTAGTTATACTTTATCATATCATATCACGATTTATATCTATCTATGCTTCCCTATACGATCATGGACTATACATCTATACTGCATATATCATATATACCATATCATACTTTATCATATCATATCACGATCTATATTTATCTATGCTTCCCTATACGATCATGGACTATACATCTATACTGCATATATCATCTATACCATATCATACTTTATCATATCATATCATGATCTATATCTGTCTATGCTTCCTTTACTATCCATATCATCTCTATAATATCTTTTATTGTAGATATGAATCAGTTCTATATTTACACTATCTATACTACGTCAACTATCTATGCAATCCGTCCTATATATACCATCCATATAATCTATACTAGCAAAGCTATCTTCTTATCCATCCATGCTATCTATAATATAATTCTTATCTGTGCAATACATACGATTCACTATCTCTCTACTATCTACATATGCAATCTATGATATCATCCATACTATAAATACTATATTCCATTGATATCTATATCTAAATATCTGTACCTACACTAAGTCTACAATGTTTACAATATACACTATCTGTACTCTTTCTATACCATCTCTACTATCTATACTATTCTTAACTCTATGATATCCATAACATCCGTACTATATCTACTATATGTCATATTACTACTACCTGTAATTTTATCTCTATCCATACCGTCTATATGCTATCTATCCTATCCAATAATCTTATCCTATATTTACCATATATAACTTCTCTACTATCCATAATATCTATCTATAATATTTATAATCTCTGTATACCATCTATACTATCTATACCCTATCCATACCATCTCTATTTCTGTACTATCTATTATATTATCTATACCATCTATAGAGTCTACTACTACTATCCACGCCATCCATACCAACTATATCATCTTTTCTATCCATACATTAGAGATAGCTGAAGAGAGATGGTTTAGACGTTAGATAGAGTATAGATAAATGATATGGATTGTAGTGATAGCATAGATTGTATGGATGATAAAGAGAGTGTAGGGAATAGAGATGGCATGGAAGTCTACTCTCTATACTCTCCACACATCGTCTATGATTTCCACATTCTATCTACCAATACTACACCCTGGACCTATCCATTCCCTGCTATATCAACTATTTTTACAATCTCTATCATCATCTTTACCATCTCTACTATCTCTACTACTGATATAATGGATATATAATGCAATAGAGAGTCATCATATCACCCAACCCATCCACATTGCATCTGCTATCTCTAACTCTCCTTCTTCCCGTTGCAGTCCCAATCCGAGTATCCTGGTGTTCAATCGCACAGGTGATACGGATACAAGGGCGCTGCTGCAGGTGCTGCAGCAGTCGTGCGGCTTCGATATGGTCTGCTTTGTGCCCAATTTGTCGAGTGCGAAGGCCACCGATCCCAGCCAGACGAGCATCTGCTACACGGACGATGCGCAGCGGGAGCGGGCCAACCTGATCGCTGCCACCTGGCAGCAGCTGTGCGAGGCCAATCAGCTGGTGAATCGCGGCCGCATGTATAACACGGTCTGGGATGCGTTCGTCGAGATGCGTAAGCGCTATCCGGCCCACGTGGAGCTGGACATCCTGGTCACGGGCTCCATACACCTGCTGGGCGCCGTCATTCTGATGCTGGACGACTTCCACTTGGACTCGTTGCCAGTGAACGGCAGCACCTGAGTGCGCGCACACCTGTGTCGCAGCGTAATTGGAATCTAGTGTTTCTATAGAATGTAGTCTAGGTATTTAATACAATTCCCTTCCATTGCCTTGAAAGGTCAGATTCGAAATCGAAGCCAGATGGAGCTCCTCAATCATTTCTACAAATTGTCGCTATATAATCGGGTAGTTGTTTAGGTAGCTGTAACTGTAGGACCCATTGCCAGATTTTTCCCGAATGTAATTGCATTCTGTAAATAGTTAGTATGACTAATAAAAGCTGGCATGTGCCAGCAGGTGTTTCACCTGAAGTCTTTCAATCAAAACAAACTGTAAACGCGAGCTGAATTCGATATGGCAACGCTGTTGCCTGGCGACTCACCCGTCGGCAATATCCATTTACACGTAAGCAAAAGACAAAGAAAAGATGTAAACACCGACGGCAACGCGATCTGGCGATGCGGACAACTCTGGCTGACTGCGCGGCTGGCGCCTGAGTGCGAGCTGCTCTGCTGCCGACTGATTGCTGCCTGCTGCCTGCGACAGGGTTGTTTCGGCGCTGCGCGCGCTGACCAATCAGCGACGGCGACGGCAGCGACTGTGCGAGCGAGCCAGCTAGTTAGCTGGGCGTTTGTAAAAACAAAATGGCTAACGCGTTGCGGAAGTAGGACTCGGCGCTGGGGGCGAGCGAGATGGCAGCATGGCAGACTGATTAAATCAGAGCTAAATGCGATGTTAGCGTGTGCAGGCGAGCGGGGGTGGGGAGGCGGGGGTGCGCGCGGGGTCGGGATTGGTGGTTGGGCGGCTGCCATTGCCGACTTTTGGGCGCTGCGACTGCCGGCTGTGCACGCTAAACTGTGCCGTTTACAGCAACAAATCGTGTAATTCACTTTTTTCTACTCGCTGCATGTCTGCGTGCGTGTGTGTGTGTGCATGCGTGTGTGTGTGAGCCTTGCGCTGCGCTAAAAGGATTAATAAACGTTCACATTTCAGTTGTTCATTTGACTTTGCGCTTAACGGTTCAGCTGCCAGCGTTGCCAGAAATTCAATTAAGCTCAACTACAGCAACAACAAATATGCAGAGCATCAAATAAGTGAAAGCGACTCAGCGACTGCCGACGGAATTTCCTTTAAACAACAGCGAGCAAATCTGTGTTTTATTTTTTTTTCAATATTTCTTTTAAAGTGAAAACGTTGAAGGATCTCACAGCCCGAGCGCAATGCCAACTGCATCGCTCTGAATTTGTTTAAACAATTGTGCAATTTGTGTTTGCTTCCCACGTCGAAGTTGTGCTCAAGCCCAATCAGAATGCAAAGTTCAAAATCGTTTCTAATACGCGATCTACTCGGTGACCTAATCAATCGTCGACAAACGGACTCCGGTAAGCCAATTTCCAATTGGAAATTATAGCTAAGCGTGTTGCAGATATAGCCACTCTCTCTCTGTATTTCTCTCTTAAGAGTACTTGATTCAAATATGTTGAGATGCTTAGTTATCCCCTTTTTTCCTGTCTTGGAAGATGGACTAAAGATAGATCTCTAATCTTCTATAATCTTCATTCTATCTGATCTCTACTATCTTAAGTCTTCTACCTTCACTCTTCTATCTTCTATCTGCTCTCTTATATCATCCCTGTTCTACCAGCTCTCTTCTGTCTTCTCTCTTCCATCTTCTAGCTTCCATCTTCCATCTTCTAGCTTCCATCTTCTATCTTCCATCTTCCATCTTCTAGCTTCTATATTCTCTCGTCCCTCGTCTCTCTTCTCTCTTTCATCTTCTATAGTCTTTCTTCTATCTTCACTGTTCCATCTTCCATCTTTCATCTTCCATCTTCCATCTTAAATTTTCCATCTTCCGTCTTCCATCTACCATCTTTTATCTCATCTTCCATCTTCCATCTTCTAGCTTCAATCTTCTCTCGTCCCTCGTCTCTCTTCTCTCCTTCATCTTCTCTATTCTATCTTCCATCTTCTATAGTCTTCCTTCTAGCGTCTCTCTTCCATCTTCCATCTTCTCTCTTTTATCTTACATCTCTCTCTCCCACACACACACACACCCATACACTTACACACACACACACGAGTTGACAGCAATTAGCCACTAAATAGTTGTAATTGTTGAGCTAAACTTTATTTAATGTCATGCATAATTAGAGGACAAATGCAAACAGAGAAACACAAAGCTCAAGTCGTACAAATGCGAGAGCACCTGAGGCAATTTGATACCCTGGAAAAGCCATGCGCATGGGTATATTGATTTTGAGGCACATTTGTGCATGGCAATGAAAATGACAGGAATCCTGAAGGACTTGACTTGTTGACTTGAAAATGTTAATGTTGAGATAGAGATACATTGAAATAGAGATTGAGATAGAGATTGACATGTCTATAAAGTCAGCTTATGTCTCTCTGTCTCCTGTATCTTTTTACCTGTTTATCTATCTTCTATCTAAGCCAATTGTCTCCTTCTCTTAATTTCTATCTTCTTGTCTTTCCTGTTTTCAATTCTCTATCTCTCTATTCGTCGCTCTATCGCTGTCTTTTTCTCTATAATTTCTTCTCCCTCTGCTTTTATGTCTCTTTTCTCTCTGTTTATCCTTTATCTTTATCTGTATCTTTACTTTTCTTTATCTGTATCTCTTTCTCTTTCTTTTTCTTTCTTCCTTTTCTTCTCTCTCTCTTTCTCTTATTTTCATTCTCTCTACGTCTCCCTTTCTCCACCTTTCCCATTTCGATAGCACACTTCTGTTGCAGGGTATTTGTTAGTCGTATATCAAAACGTTTTGCCCTTCGTTTGGTGCTAACAATTTACATAGCATTGTTTTCACATTCTTCTCCTTCTCATTCTCCCTATTGTTGTTGTTGTTGTTCTGCCTGATTCCGGGGCTAAACAATCAAAGTTGTTGTACGTGACAAATTGCTCGAGCGCGAGTTACGAGCACAACAACAGCAACAACAACAACAAATTAAATTATTGCCTCGAGCAATTGTTGCTTCAACTGTATGCACACGCCTCACTGCACCACCCAGCCCCACGCCACCCACTCGCCCACCCAACGCCTTTTGCCCTCCGCTCCCTCAATTTTGTTGCTAAAAGTTTTGTTGTCGTTTCTAATTGCGGCGAGGTGTGAGATTTAAATGCCGCCGGCCAATTGCTCAGCGGTTTGACACAGACCGAAGGATGCGTGGGCGCTTGGGTGGTTGGGCGGTGCATGTAAAGTGCCAGCTAATTGGCCGCCGCACAGCCAAGTAATGCGAGACAATTAGGAAATGTGCGCGACGGCAAGCCTAAGCCAAAGCACGATACGAAGACCTGAGTCAAAGCCCTAGCTGGAAGCCCAAGCCTCAAGCTGTGATCCTTCTTCAAGCCTAAGCTCAGCTGAAACTGATGCTGGGCGCTGACAAAAGCCCAAGCTCAAGTACCAGCTGAAACCTAGACCGACTTGAAGTCTAAGCTCAGCTCAAGCTGAATGTCAAGAGCAACATCAAGACGAAGCTACAGTCAACGCTTAAGCCTCTAGCCTCCAGTCTTAGCCCCTTCTGTCCACGCCTCTAGCCTAAGCCTCAAACCAAAGCCACAGCTTCAAGTCTCTAACCCAAGCTCAAGCCTCAATCTAAAGCTATGACTCTACTTCAAGCCTAAGCTCTAGCTCAAACAGGAGATGAAGCTGACACGAAAGCTGAAACTGAAACCGAAACTGAGCATCTAGTCAAGGCTCAGGCATTAATCCAAGCCATAACCTAGTCGCACTTGTAGTGTAAGCCCAGCCCAAGAAAAAATCCCAAGCTCAAGCTAAAGCTCAGCCCCAATGCTCAGACCCAAACATAGTTCTAAGTCCTGTGCTTCAAGTCGCAGCTTCTATACCCGGCTTCAGTCTTAACCCCCAAAGCTTAATCGTCAATCTTGTAGCCCAATATAAAGCTGAAGTCCAAGTCGAAGCCCAAGCAGAAGCTCAAGCTCAAGACGAAGCTCAAGCTCAAGTCCAAGATAGGGTGACCATATGGACTTCGAAACAGTAGAAAACCGGGACAATGTCCGTGTCAGGTCCCGGAATTCCAGGACGGATGGCAACCCTAGTCCAAACTCAAGCTCAATATGAAGCTAAAGCTGCACCTGAAGTCCTGAACTCCAAGCTCTAGGTAAAGCCCTAGCAAGTCATAGAGCTCAGGCCGAAGCGCAGACTGAAGCCACAGCTAAAGGTAAGCCCAGACTGAACTCCATGCTGATGCCCAAGGCCACGGCTAAGCTAAAGCTCAACTGTCAGCTCTCTCTCTCTCTCTCCCTCTCTCTTTCAACTATAAATCTCAACTCTCAACGTCAAGCTAAAGCATATCTAAGAATGGATCTCACAGGCAGCAGTAAGTGTGTCCAATATCAAGCTGCTGATAATTTTCTTTGTCCGCCTGCTTGACTCTTTGTTTGTTCATCCTGCTGAAGAAGCCGCTTAGCTCTGTTCGTAGGTCACTTCAGAGGTTTCAAGCTTGGGCAAGGCCTTGAGGCTTGTTGAGCATGAGCTTGTCAGTCCGTTAGTCTCATGTATCTTTTAGCCTATTAGAGCTTAAGATTTCCTTTAGTTCCTTTCGCACTCGTAGATCCAAGATTTGTTTCTAATAATCAATGACTTTTGATAACATTTGAATAAAATCGATTTGGAGCTTGAATTATTTTAGAGTTGCTAAATGTATGCATATCCCATGGTATCAGCTAGTCGAGCACTCTAACTAGCTCGTGTCTTTAGTGGAGCAGGGAGAACTAGTAGACCTTAAGGGGATATTTAGTTCAATTTAGATCAAATTCCTTCTCTGGTAGGTGTCGTCTGAGCCTTCGGCCAGCTCCAATGCGTGGGCTGGAGACCTTAGACGTCTAGCTGGTCAGCTTGGTTGACTATCCAACTTTTCGAGATATTTCTTAGCCACTTCCTGCAAGGAGTCTAGTCAGCTCTAATTCACGCTCAACATCTTTGCTTCCCGTGATCTTCCCCAATGCAGTTTGCTTAGCTGTCGCATAGCTGCAATTACATAAAATGAGATGGGTCAGATGGAGCCAGGTCCTGGCATGCTAAAGAATATTAAGAATGAAATGGAATGTATATTCCGACCTTGTTGTCCATAGATGTCCAAACATGTTCGCTGAAGGTGAAGTCAGGTTGGTTTCAAGGTATTTGTGTGCCGATTTAGCCCTATTTAGACACTGAAGCTGAATGGGGCTGAATGTCATTCAGCTTCCCTCTCAGTTCCACTTCTATGAAATGCCAACGACAAATTTGCCTTGCTTTAAGTTGACACGAAAACTACACTAAATATCTCTTAATATATATATATATATACCTATATATGTTATCTATATATATATTTGAATTGTCTCTCAGAGTTCAAGCACCCATTAAATGGCAATTGTGCCGCAAATTGATACGACGTGACTTTTCGATCGAAAAGTAAAAAGAAGGCGCACTTGAGACGAGCCACACACACACGCACACCTACACACGTGCATAATTGAATCATCATTCACATGTCTCTCTCCCACTCTAGCCCCAGCTCTCTCTCTCTCTCTGCGTCTTAGCTCTTGGCAAAAGTCAAAAAGCATTTGGGGTTAAAATATAAAAATAATTTCCGCAACGCAAATATGATATATATATATATATATATATATATATTTGATATACATATGGAATATATATATATAATTTATACATATATCTAAATAAAAATCAAGTAGAATCCTTGCTGAGCACACGTGAACTGAAGCTGAAGCTGCCGCCGCTCGCCTCCTGCTGGTGGTTGATTTTCTTTTTTTTTTGTTTTTTTCTGGCTCGTCCTTTGACCGTAAATTCCAATAGGAAGGAAACAATTGAGCGTCTCGAGCGAACACGTGAATTTAATCAGGCGACCCCGCAGCGCGCAGCCGATAAAAAGGATATATATATATAGGTCTATATAAGGATATGCGCAACGGATATAAATAACATGTTGATTGACTCAATGGCCTCCCACTCCCCTCCCCATCCCCCGCCCTTGTCTTGTCTTTAATGCACACGAACCAACGCCCACTTAGGGCCACGCCCCCTGACGAGTCTCGCCGCGGTCGCAGCTGGATGATAATGAGTCCGGCCATCGCCGGCCAAAGTGCCCGCACGCGCTCATCTCTCGCAGCTCCGAAGCTCTTAGCCTCGCTCACTCACTCGCTCGCGGCATCAGCTAAAGCCTCGACCTCAGCATCAGCTCGTCCTCAGTCTCTTCGCTCAGCCTCTCAGCCTCAGTGGAGTGGAGAACGCATTAACGACACGCTGCGCTTAAAAGGATGCTAGAATTCTATTTATAGACCTTGTGAGACAAGGAGACAAGGAGAGTTACAGAAATGTATAAATAAAGCAAAAGAGAGATAGTGAGATTTGAGAAAGAAAGAGAAAAAGCATGATAGAAGATAGAAGGTAAAAGAGAAGGTAGAAAAAGACGTAGAAATAGGGAGACAGAAATAGAGACAGAAGAAAGAGAAACAGAAGAAAGAGAAACAGAAGAAAGAGAAACAGAAGAAAGAGAAATAGAAGAAAAAGAGACAGAAAGGGAAAGAGAGACAGAAAGAGAGAGAGAGAGAGAGAATATGTACTGAAAAAAGGGAGACAGAAAGAGAGATCTCTCTTCTCTCTTGAGATTGATGATGCCAGGTGGAGAGACAGATAGAGAAATAAAGATAGAAAGTATCAGAAAGAGGCAGGAGGGGACACAAAGAGACACGGAGAAATAGATGTACAGAGAAAGATTGATAGAGACAGGGGGAGAGGTAAGGACGTGCAGAGATAGAAAGAGAAAAATAGATATGGGGAAGGGTCACTCGCAGACAGGCGGAGAGGAAAGAGAGAGAAATTTGGACACACCGAAAGGAAGAAACGAGAGAGAAAGCCAGAGAGAGACAGACAGAGACTACAAGAGCGAGGAAACTGACAGAAACTGACGAGAATATACTGACAGAGAAAAGGAAAAGAGAGAAATGCTTTTTGAATTCTGCTTAGTAGACCTTGGAAAAAGTTGTAGTGAGAGATTGATTTAGTCCATTTCAACAGAAACTTGTCGTTTGTCGTTTACGTTGCGTCTCTGTAATTTGTAATTTTTCTAGTTTTCTCGTTTTTTTTTCCGACGATGGAGAATCAAAGCTATATCAAAGGTTAGAGTCAAGCGATATCATCTGCAGTTCACTTATTACTCTTACTGCTAAGCTAGCTGGACTACCAGACAAGAGGACTCGCTGATAGCTCCGGCAAAAGACTCGGAAGACTTTCTCCTTGTCCTTGCCCGACTTGAGTATATCTAATCTCTTCTTCCATTTCTATTCCTCTCACAGAAATCGAATTGTCCAACGATGACTCGGACATAGACATTGAGGATCGCTCCACGCCAGACTCGACGGCTCACGGCTGCCAGCAGGAGCTGCTGCTGTCGCACCACTACAACCACAACGAGGAGTCGAGCGTGGGTTCCTGCGGCACTGTGACACCCGGACCGGGCTCCGGCTCCGGTGGTGGCGGCGGCATAAGCGCTGCTGCTGCTGCGGCGGGCATGGCGGCGGGTCTGCTGGCTGCCGCAGCTGTGGGCGGCGGCTCGGGCGCAGCGGGCGGTGGCTCGGGCGGCGACAATGCCGTGGGCAGCGGCAGCTATGCCGAGCACAAGCTGCAGCTGAGCAAGAGCGGCCGCAAGCCACGCCGCCGCCGCACAGCGTTCACACACGCACAGCTGGCCTATTTGGAGCGCAAGTTTCGCTGCCAGAAGTATTTGAGCGTCGCCGATCGCAGCGATGTGGCCGAGACGCTGAGCCTGTCCGAGACACAGGTCAAGACCTGGTATCAGAATCGACGGTGAGTTGCTAAGAACATGAAGTTAATGAGTGCTTCTACTAGTTTCTCTAATATATTCCCCTTTTGGACATAGACATTTGGCTAAAATTCGATATTTTGTTGAATTTTCACGCAATTTTTGACTGCGCTTAGAAGTAGGCAACACTTTTTTCACTTTCTTCACACACTCGCAAGCAGCTAGACTAGCTGTCTCGCTCGCACGCGCCTTTTACTAACTAATAGGCAGCTCGTTGCTATATCACTTCTTTGAAGCTCTAGCTCTCTGCTTTTTCACTAATCTAAGCCTCTTTCTTTGGTTCTCTCCTGGCAGCACCAAGTGGAAGCGCCAGAATCAACTGCGCTTGGAGCAGCTGCGTCACCAGGCCACCTTGGAGAAGGACTTTGCGGTGCAGGAGAACGGCGGCGGCAACGCGTTGGGCTGCTGTCCCAGCGGCCTGTCCAGCTCGTTCAGCGCCGCCGCCGCAGCCGCTGCTGCCGCTGCCGCCGGCAATCCGTGCAACTTCTTGACCTCGGCCGCAGCGGCCGCCATATTCCGCAACGTGAGCTACGTGCACGGCTGTCCCATGTAGAGGACGCGTCTCCCGATGCGAATTCAAACCCAACTCCATGCTTGCCTATGTAAATATGATGAAAATGACGACGATGATGACGATGATAATGATTATGATGATGACGATAATGACGGTGATGATGACGATGATGATGATAATGAATGAGGACGATGATGAATGTGTTTTCTTTTGTGCAATACGAATCCTGATTTCCGACTCGATGTCTACTTCAATGCGAACAATCGAGCTATCGAACTATCGCGCTTATCGATAAGTGTATGAGAATATCCCCATTGCCCTCTGGCCTGCTCCAATCAGTGAACCCTAGGCTTAGTCGAATTAACTGTAATATATACTCGCACATACACACAGATTCTACGCGTATGTAACGGTAATAACAAATTGTGAACTTTGTGCACTCGATAAACGATAAATTTTTTTTTGTGGAAAATAAAAACTTATTGCATATTTGAAAGAAAACGTTATGAAAGTATGTAATTGTGATTTTCTTTTGGATAACAATTGGGGGAAATGATATCCAGCGAGGGTTGCTCAAAATATATCGATTTTCGATTAATCTTTGATCGTAATCGAAGTTAAGAGAATTGAGATTAAAGCTAAGGCAATGTATGATGAGAGGACAGATAGTAGAGCGATATTTTAGCAGTTTTAGTGATATTTTATAGAGATAATATAATGAGTTTTTTATAGAGATATTTCGAAATATTATATAGAAATAATTTAAAAATTTTAATATTTTAAAAATTTAAATATTTTAAAAATATTTTTTTGATTTTATTTTATAAATATTTAATAAATATTTATCATTTGAGATTATAAACTAGAATCTATTAAGGAAACAAAGTAAAATATCAAACCAAATCGATTTGAAAAACTATCGATAACCCGTTTAGATATTTCTTTAGTTGCAATCATTTACCGTTTTTTTCTCCTTTTTTCTCAGAGCGCGGGCAATCTTGTGGCAGCTGCACATAAACGCTGCAAGCTGCATTTCCGATTGTGCAGCGCATTGAGTCTCATGCTTAAAAATCAACTTGAGCGAATGATACAAAACGATATCAATTTGTCGCTATATAGTAGTAAATGGCATGCCATGCACATAGCCAATACATACGCACACATATACGTGTGTATGTGTGTATGCGTGTGTGTAGCGAGCATGTAAAAGTTAGATTGGGCTGAATCGGGTGGCCCGTCAGCCAACCGGAAAACAAGCAACAACACTGCACGCAATTAAAACGGGCATATGGCAACCGCTTGGGCCGGAGCGAGACAGCACTAGTGACAGCAGCATAAGCTGCGGCTGCGGCTGCGGCTGTGCCTGGGCAGCGACAGTGACAGCGACGTCGCGTCGCAGTCAACTTTTGTGGTTAGATTTTCATGCACATTTAGCTCGCGATGATAGATGGCAGGGGGAGGGAGGGGAGTGGGTGTGTGGGTGTGTGGCAGAGCACAAAAAGGACGAGAAATGTTTAGCCACAAATTGAATCTGCGGCGAGTCAGTTAACAAGCAGCGTCTGGCCGGAGCGAGTGCGAGCAGGATGCACTGTCATATGCAAGCAGGAACTAGACGAGCGTAGAGTGAGGAAGAGAGAGAGGGAGAGGGAGGGGGGGGGGGTGTAGTCATAGTTCGAGTGGCAGCAGCGGAAGCAGCGCAGCAGCCAGCACAGAACGCTAATTAAAAAGACACTTGAACTGGATGCGACGGCGACGGCGACGGCGGCAGCGGCAGCGATGGCAAAAGAACTGAAAAGTAAAAAGAAGTAATGAGAGAGGGAGAGTGGGAGAGGGAGGGGAAAGTTAACTTTACCGTTGTAGCGCCGCTGCATTACAGTTATCCATGAAATTGTCTATGAAATGTGAATGTAATTAAATGAATAAAATGCAAGCAGACTTCAGCCGCTCACCTCTTACCCCTCCCCCTCTCCCACCCACTCCTCTTTGCATTCAGTTTCGTTTGGCTTCGCGAATTCGTTTCTGTTCGCGGTTCATTTGCGCAGCCATTGAAATCTCAATTGCATTTTTTAATTGGTACATTTTATGTCTGCCATCCTTTGAGTGGCAAAGGAGCTCGCAGCAGTGCGCCGCAGCGGCTGCCACTTTGATTTGTATTTATTTAATGAGTTATTAATTGCATTAAGCTTTGATTGCAATCGCAACAGACAATGCAGACCGAAGCTCAAAAAGGCGCACGCAGATAGATGATCAAGCGTGATCAAAGTCGAAGGCAAATGCAGGGGCAGAGGCAAAGGCAAAGGCAAAGCTGATTGCTATGACACTTCGACTCACTTGCACTGTCTAAGACAAAGGCGGAGGCAGGGGCAGAGGCAAAGACAAAGGCAAAAGCAAAAGCAAAGGCAAAGGCAAAGGCAAAGCTGATTGCTATGACACTCCGACTCACTTGCACTGTCTGAGGCAAAGGCAAAAGCAAAAGCAAAGGCAGAGGCAAAGCCAAAGGCAAAGTCAAAGGCAGAGGCAAAGGCAAAGGCTGATTGATATGACACTTCGACTCACTTGCATTGCCTAAGGCAGAGGCAAAGGCAGAGCCAAAGGCAGAAGCAAAGGCAAAGGCAAAGACAAAGACAAAGGCAAAAGCAAAGGCAAAAGCAAAGACAAAGACAAAGACAAAGGCAAAGGCAAAGGCAAAGCTGATTGCTATGACACTCCGATTCACTTGCACTGTCTGAGGCAAAGGCAAAGGCAAAGGAAAAGGCTGATTGATGTGACACTCCGACTCACTTGCGCTGTCTAAGGCAAAGGCAAAGGCAAAGGCTGATTGATATGACACTTCGACTCGCGACATTCTAAGCGCCCGTAGCTGACTGATCTGTTACCTTACCTGTGCAATCTGAGCTGCTGTAGCTGATTGATATATTACTTTCTCTGCAGGCTGAGTTGCTGACTGAGCTGACTGATCTGCAACTTAGCTTGATTGCAGCTGTGTAAGCTACTGTAGCTGACTGATCTGTTACTACCACTGCTGCGTAGCTGATTCATACGTTACTCAAGCTAGGCTTCAATTTGTTCGATTTAAAAACACTTTAAAGCCATTTGTAAATGCATTTCTAACAGAAACACTTAATTGACAGCTTCAAATGGCAACTCAGCAAATACCACACGAATTTGTCAGGTGTTTACAAACGAATTTTCAGCCCTCAATGAGCGCTTTTTTTCTGCACCTGAGCAATTTAACGATAAATGCAAACCACGCACACGCACTCACACAGGCATTTAGAGGCTGTTGGTGACATCAGCAACAGCAACCACCATCAGCACCATCGCGGAGAGACAAGTGCTCAGCACGCCCCGCGGCACAAACACAATTCGCAACATTTTTCCAAACGGATAATGACAAACATTTTAATCACAAAATGAAACCGAAACCGAATCCGAATCCGGATCCGCACCCGCAACAGCGAAATCCACCACCGCAGCGGGCCAAGGGACGGAGCAGGACAGCACGAGGAGCGCAGCACCACCAACCGAGACACCATAGCGAAAGGTCCTGCAGACCAAACACCACTCGATGTCGCAAGTCAAGTGTGTGGCCTTTTCTTCCTCTTCTTTACCTCGTTGTTGTTGTTGTTGTTGTTGCAGTGATATGACATAATCTGCAAGGGGGAAAAAGGGAAAATTAAACTTTAAGAAAGTCATGAAAACATATGAATTAGAATATAATGCTAGAGTTATTTCAAATCTATACGCAGAGACAGAGAGTGAGGGGAGAGAGAGATAAAGAGAAAGAGAGACGAGGATGAGACTAGATGCTGATGCATAATAATGTCAATGCCAATGCTAATGCTAATGCTAATGCTGATGACAGTGATAATGCTAATGCTAATACTATTGCTAATGAGAATAGCAATTTCAATGCTGATGCTAATGCTAATGCTAATGCTAATGCTAATGCTAATGCTAATGCTAATGCTAATGCTAATGCTAATGCTAATGCTAATGCTAATGCTAATGCTAATGCTAATGCTAATGCTAATGCTAATGCTAATGCTAATGCTAATGCTAATGCTAATGCTAATGCTAATGCTAATGCTAATGCTAATGCTAATGCTAATGCTAATGATAATGCTAATGCTAATGCTAATGCTAATGCTAATGCTAATGCTAATGCTAATGCTAATGCTAATGCTAATGCTAATGCTAATGCTAATGCTAATGCTAATGCTAATGCTAATGCTAATGCTAATGCTAATGCTAATGCTAATGCCAATGCCAATGCTAATGCTATTGATAACGAAAAGGCAAATGCCAATGTTAATGCTAATGCAAATAATAATACTAATGTAAATGTTAAGGCTAATCCTATTGACAATGCTAATACTAATGCTAATGTTAATGTTGATGATAACATACATGGTAAAAATGTTAATGATAACAATAATAATGCTAATCTTATAATTATGACAATGAAATCGATTATATTAATGATGTTAATGATAATGATAATGATAATGATAGTGCTGATAATGATAATTAGAATAGCTATGCTGCTCTAATGAAATTGCTAATGCTAATGCCAGCATCTATTACTAATACTACAGCTCTAATACTGTTCATAGTCATGCTAATGCTGCTGCTCATGAAAATAATGAGTATAATTACAGCTGTATTTCTGTTTATACCCCCAACGTATGTAACAGGCAGAAGAAGGAGTAGCACGCCCCGTCAGGTATAATCTTGGATGACGAACTGAGTCGATCTATTCCCTATCCGTTTGTGTAGCTATTCTATGTGCTGACTTCGCACCTATATATTTCCATTGAGCTTAGTTCTTCAAAAGAGGCAGAGAAAGGGAGAGAGAGAGAGGGAGAGAGTAAGAGAAAGAGAGAGGTAGAGCGTTATCTACGATCTATTGAGTCCGAAGCTCGCTCGCAGCTCCGATCGAACAACTTTTTAGATGTTGGCTTCAGAGCCGATGCAATTCATAGTCAGTTGGTCGTTGAGCGTTGCAGAGATCGCAACCAGCAGCTGGCTGAGTATCGTCAGCGCCGTCGTGGTCGTCGTCGTCGCCGTCGTCAAGTGCTGTGGAGCTTGGATATCCGATAACACAAAGTCAGTCGAATGATGGAGACGTGAGTTGTTGTTGAACATGTTTCGCATTTATTCGCAGAAACCGATTATATCAATAAATAGTCAATAAATATCTGGGTAAAAGTAATACTGCCAGCTGGTAGATGTGATGCGTCGCTAGATAAGGTAGATAGGCTAGATGGCTTAGTCGTCCAGGTCGGAGTAGGTATCGACGGGCACCTCGAAGCCCTTGGGCTGCTCGACGACTTCGATCAACTCCGGTACTTCGACCTTGATGCGATTCAAAATGTTCACCGTGGTGGTGACCAGATTGCCAACCTGAATATAGATAGTTATAGATGTATCTGATTGATCGGTTGATCGATTGATTGATTGATTGAGGCCCGCTTACCTGCACGAACCAACGTCCATCGACGTGAATCTGATAGAGTACGGTTGTGCACCAGTTGAGCATGGACTCTACGTCGACGCGGCGCATCTGAAAGAAGTGATCCGGGTAGCCGGCCTGCCTGAGATCATCGCTGTTGGAGAGCATCACCAGCTCCAGCAGACGATTCATTGTCTCCAGCAGCAGATGCGTCTCAGACAGCTGCCTGGGATCCATGTCGACCAGGCTGAAGCGGGCCACCGGGCCCAGGACCTCGGCCAGCTCCTTCATCTCGCGATAGCGATGCATAGTTATCTCAATGTTCAAGAGCCGGCCAAGCACCGACCAGAGCAGGCACACGCCCAACGCCAAGCCACGCACATTGGCGCGCACCAAGCCCAGAGCCAGGTAGAGACGGTTAGTATTCACATCGCAACCGGCCTTCTCCAACTGCTCCAGCAAGTACTCCACATGGCCATGCACCTGAGGGACGAGAGAGAGAGAGAGAGCACAGATTAGCTAACTATAGGTCAGTCCCTCCCCCGCGCCCAGCCTACGCTCATCGGATCCTTGGTCTCCATCAAGCCCAACACGCGATAGATCAAGCTGCGCATGTTCTTCTGCGGCTCGACCGGGCCGTGGATGAGGAACAGCATGCCAACGGCGACCAACAAAGGGCGCAGCAAATCCTCGTCCCAGTAGCGAGCAGACTTGCGCACAGCGTCAAAGCCAGTGGTTATCTAAGGGAGATTAGAGCGCAGATCAGATGAAGGAATCGAACGACTTCTCACTCACCTGGCCCAGATCATTGGTCATGTAGATAATCAGGCATTTGTGGGCCAATGGACTGATCTCGACCCAGTTGCGCAACTGCTCCAGAGTACAGAACTGGATGTCAGAAGTGCTCATCGTGATTGGTCAGTCAAGATTTCGATTCGAAGCTAAACCTATTAACGATATTGCGATATACAATATTACGATATACGATAAACGATATTACGATAATAGGATATTGCGATATTAGGATATTACGAACTGCACTAGACGCCGAACTTCTCAGTAGATGATATATTGTCTTCGCTTTATTGATCAGAAGATATCAAGAACGTTTTGCTACTTATCGATAGATAATCGATAAATAAGGTTAATTCTGAAAAGAAAATAATAGGTATTTCTTAATTTCTATACAAATTAAGCTTCAAGATTTTCCTACATCAAATGATTGATGTTTCATATTTTCGATAAGTTATCGATATACAATTATTACTTAACTTATCTTCTAATTATATTCCTCATTACATGTTCTTTAACACCAACCGCACTCATCTATGGCATAGATATGTGTGTTCTGCTTAATCATCAAGCATACAAAATTTATCGATAAGCTTTCGTTAAGATATGTTTATCCTAAAAATTCAGTAACTACCCAAACTTCAATAACTTCTAAGTTTTGCCCCACATGCGACAAGAGGCTGATAAGCATGAATTGCCATTAGTTTGTTGCAGTTGCGGCATAATAAGTTATCGATAACTATCGTTGACTTTATCTTGCATCCCCTCTATAACAGCTGCTCTTACTAAATATGCCACTTCAGCTTGCATGACTTACCCAATCATATTCGCATAACGTAAGCCCTACACCTATTTCTGCACTTAAGAAACGTGAACTTTTCAATTTTCGATAAGCTATCGATAAAAATTAGTTTTGCTTTGCTAGACAATGCTTGCTACAGTGATACTCTTTTGCCATCGAGCATCACCTTCACTCTAATATCAATAATCATCTTAATCATTTTTGATATTTAGTATCTTCGATAATTTATCGATAAGCCATTATAGAGTCGTATTTCCCGAGCTTTTCATATAGCTCAATTGCCCAGATCTTCTGGCGCCTAGCCGCCAATGGCTATAATAACATTTGAGTGACACCAGGCGCCGCATAAGCCAATCTCCCATCCACCCACAAGGCATAAACACATCGAAGATATCGATTTAATGGGAATTGTGTGTATGTTTATGGCCGAAGTGAATTGTCTCGCATTCCACAAAAACAAAAAACAAAAAAAAAAAAAGAAGCAAGACCAAAACAAAGCAGGGTCAAATTTTGTTTAGAGCTCGACTCAACTAGCTAATTGCCAATTTGGGCATACGAAATTGAACTCGCTGAGTTTTTAGCCAGACTGCCAACCCGTGGCTCGCATTATTATTAAAAAGAGGAAAAACCGCCTACGGCAATGAGCGACAGCAAACAGTCAAAACAGTGGCAAACCCAACGAATCAGCGCATAATGATATGAGAATCTGTTGGCTTTTGTACTCCTCAGCCTCACCCTTAGACGCCCCTACTTCTGCCCCGCCCAACCCCTCGGCCGCACTCCACACTCCATACATAAAAGTGGGCGAGTGTATGTCAACAATTTGTCCTAAATTAGGCGTAAAATTTACAGATTGCCCTGCTAAACAATAACAACGATCCAACCCCTAATAAAAAACCAAAAAACAGCCAAGCAAAGAAAGCGACTGACTAAGAGATACCCTGCAGTGGGCAGCGAATGAGAGACATTTGAGAGATGTATAAAATGTGGGTAGCTGCATGTCTCGAATGAAATTCTTGGGAATTGCTGTATATAATATGATTGAAATCGACTCTTATTGCCAGCTATGGTTTTTTTTATATTGTAAACATCTCGATCTTATGTTTCATAGCTCATAATTCATATCCCATGATTTATGATTTATAGTTCAGGTTTCATAACGATTTATGATTCGTAGCTCATAATTCGTGATTTATGATGATCATGAATTCATGATCTATAATTAATAGTTCATGCTTCATGATTAATAATTCATAATTCTAGATTCTTAATCCATGATTCAAGATGTATAACCCTTGTTTCAGGATTTATATCTATATATCACAACTTCACTATGTTCAATATCTGAAGTTACTCTCGAGCCAAAGCCGATCTTTACTATATACTCACATAGCTGATGATACCAAAAGCGAATATACCCGCTCGAAGCGTGCCCTCAACGAGGGCTTGGTATAAAAAAGCTCGCTAATAAAAGGGTAGTTGCTACTTATCATGCTCAACCTCAGCCTTAACCTCGTCCGCGGCCACATCCTCATCCACATTGAGCTCATGATTATGAATGTTATCGTTATGATGATTGTTCAGTCACTCTCCTTTTTTTCGACACTCTTCAATTGGCTGGGCGGGGCGGGTGGAGGGTGGCGCGGGGCTTGGCTTTGTTCAACCCCCTTGCGCTAATTTGAGGCTTTTATGACATCTAATTGAAGTAGAAGCGAATACAGTTGGCATTGATTGCGCGACTCTGTGGTAACAGTGAAAAGAACAGGATTACAGTGTTGGCTAATGCCGCACTTATGCGGAACTCTCTCTCTCACTCTGTCTCTCTCTCGAGATGGTAATCGCTGTAATGCAGCTTCTAAGCTGATTTGCATAATTGGCTCAGGCCAGAAGGTTAAACGTGCTCTATATACATATATATCATGTGTAGTTCGTCAAGTGCTATCTTAATTGTTCGCTTGGATCTAGATCAGATCTGATTTGTTTACAAATGATTTTCCCATGGAAACAGGTTCACTTCAGGTTTTGATTAGGTATTAAGAGTGGATTCATAGATGGGAAAAGAAGTTTTTAACTGAGGAATGTCTGAAAAGACATTTTAAAATTTATTAAAATATTGAACCTATTGAAAATCTTTACAAAACCCTATTTAAAATATTAAAAAAAAAATATTTAAAGCAAAAGAGTGAGAAAATTAGTAAGTAATGAAATATTATTATTTAACAATTAGTTAATTCATTAAATCTCAACACACAAATTGCATTGAAAATTCGAATAAGTTTCTAATTGAAAACAGTTTGAAAACAATTTGAAAAGACGAAAACAGTTGGAAACAATTTGAAAAGCCGTCGAGTGTTTGTTAATTACAATTTGAGGTTAGGCACTTATAAACGCACACACACAGAAAGAGAGAGAGAGACAGACACACACACTCAGTCACACACACACACACACACACTTGCATATGCATGTGTGAAATTTATGCATTTAATGCGGATAAAGTTTGCGCGCGTTCCTTGGCCCCTTGGCTGCCTTTGTAAAATATGCATAATTAAAATATAAATATGAAATGCACAATGCGCCGTCGTCTTGGGGCAAAAGTTGTTAATCTTTTCATGCAGCTGCATAATTAAAATCGGAATATGGAAATTCTATGAAAAATTGCGCCTCCAAATGGGCCAAATGGCAAATAACAGCAACTACAACAACAACGACGACAACTGGGGAAGCAGCAAAAAAGGCACAAGAAAAAAGCTGCACGCACACATACACACACACACATAGGCAGACGTGAAACTTAACAGTTACGGCTGCTCGTTAACAGTCAGCTTTTGGCCTCGCCGACGCTGCTGTTGTCCCTTTCTCACTCTCGCACATTTGCGCTTTTAGCTAGCGCTCCAGCATCTGTATGTGTATGCGTGTGTGTGTGTGCGAAGTAATTGCAAAATATGAATGCATAATGAGCAGATATTTCCAAGTGTGCAAAGGAAACTTCAAGCAGCAACGGTGGGCGTGGACCATGGGGGGCGTCAACTTTTATGCTAAAATGTGCGAGGCGCGCGTGCACTCGCATTTTGTCAGATGCTTGCTCGCAAGGACATATACACACTTGTGTGTGTGTGTGTGTGTGTGCAGTACGTGTGCATTTTATGTGTGTGTTCTTATGCAATATTGCAGCAAGAAACTGGAAATATTTGGCCCAAGCGTCTCCACTAGCACACATTCCACTATGTGCGCATCGAACAAAGATGGCGGCCATTGAGTGCCGGCGAAGATGTTAAGCACAAGAGCTCATTAAAACTGCTGCCCGCTGTTAAGTTGGCTGCGCAGCTTGCCTATTAACAGCAGCGCACACCAGCAACAACAACAACAGCAAGTGTAGAGTAACAGCCTTTGTGTTTACGTAGGCAATATAAACAAACACATATATGCGTACATAGATTTATATTTATGCATACATATGTACCATGCTCCTTTTATTTGTTGATTTATGTTGAAATATTAGAATTGAAGCTCAGTTTACTTAAAGTAAACTATTTGATTTACTACATCAATTTACATATGCTCAGTTTCGCAAGAGAGAATGATGTAAACAAAATGTGTTGCTTGCGGTCTCTAATGTTATTTCGATAATCGATAGTCACAGCGATCACTTGGTCATCGCTAACGATGTTCCACTCATCGCTGATTCCTAAGAAATTACTCATTTGGCACTGCTAACCAATATGTAACGGAAATTCTATCCTCGACTTAACAAAACTGCATTACCGAAAAGCTCAATCCTTTTCATAGGGATTTGGCCATACGTCCGCAAGGCTTCGATATCGAGGAAGTGCGCCAGACTCTGGACAAGTCGTACCTGAAGAACAAAACCGAGTTTATGCACTCCAGCGACAATGTGATCGAAGTAAGTGCGCCCACAATTCGATGGCAAATAAGAGCAGACAATAAGACAACTTCAAACTCAATTAGCTGATTGAGGCCTTTGGCCAGCTGATGTCGCGAGAGGAGATCGAGTTCGGGGCCGAGCCGCTGGCCGGGCTCCATGTGGCCGGGATGATGCTCTTCATGCTGCACCACAACGACCTGGCCAGCACGCTGGTGCAGCGCACGCTGTTCATGCAGCGCTGCTTCGACTACATGGCCTGCACCGAGGAGACACACGTAGGCATAATGGCGACTGGTGGCGATAACCGATAGCCGATAACTAACCCGCTGTACCCCTTTCTGACAGGTGCACGAGCTGTGCACGCAAATCGTCGCGCTGCTGGACTTGAATCACCCGGACCACATGCTGAACATGATCAGCTGCTGCCGCAACGCCAGCGTGCTGGGCACCATGGCTCAGATCGTGAGCAACTGCCTGCTCTGGGCCATGCTCGACAAGCTGACGGACCTGGGCTTCGACGACTACCGCCTGCGCCCCTACCCCGACCTGATGATGGCCATCGCCATGGTCAACCCCTCGGTCTACTTGCAGAACTACTTGCATTCGCTCAACCTGATTGTGCGCGTCATTGCCGGACTGCTGATTGCCGGGCCGTACGGCTCGACGGAGAAGCTGCGCAACGAGGTCGGCGTGCCGCAGCATGTCCTCGAGTTCCCCAATGCCGACGCCGCTGTGCTCTTTCGCTGGCTCAACACCATTGTCGAGGAGCTGCGCGACGAGCTCCTGCTGCGCGACGCCCATGTGCAGGAGCGCATGATAATACTGGAGGCAACCTGCGAGCTGATGAAGCTGGTGCATGCGCACCTCGCTGAATTCTACCAGCACATGTTCAGCAGTGGCGACTTCGAGGACGACGGCTTCGGCTCCGACCCGCCGTGCGACAACGACACCGATTTCGAATGGCTGCTCTAGCAGTATTGCATTTGAGGTTATGTCGAATTTTCTCCAGGAATTTTCTCAAGGATTTTTCTCGCAATGCATGGACATAAATTATACTATTATTATTAACTAATGAGAAACTACCACGATATGTGTGGAGTCCTTAGATTGTATCTATGCAGACAATTATATTTTTTCTTTTTCAGGTTATATGTTAATATAGAGCTTATTGGACAAATATTACATATTATTAATGATATTAAACTAAATTGAGCTATTCTACAATATGCTTACCTCTGATCCTTCTTTTATTACCTCTTAATATCAGTTCAATGCGGAATTTTCTTTTTTGATTTTTAGAGAAAAATTTCAGCACACCGAGAAGTCGTTCGACGAATGAACAGTCCCAGACAGGAAGTTGCCTAGCTTCCTTAAATTCTCCTTTCCGATTTTTATTCAGTGTTGAGCAGCGCGCGCAGCTCAAAGCAACGACTAAACGGCAACGGTGGGAAGTGGAACGGCAGGGCAAAATACAGTGCGCCACCAAAGTCAACGTACCCCCCATACATTTTCACCAAACGCGCTGTAATACGCATAATCATGGGTTAGGAATTGATTTCGATCAGAAATCTTGAAATATCATATAGATTTCACCATAGATCAACTAAATAAAGTCGCAAATCCAAGTTATTAATAGAAAATAAACTTATAGTAATTTAATCTATAGTCACATCAGTCCTCATGATCATGGATGTCGCGTTTGGGGAAAATTAAAAAGAAGTAAAAATTACCCAAAATAAGCCTAACAAAAAGGATGAATTTACCATATTATACAAGTAGCTGCAGCTCGAGAAAAATATGTTTAAGGACATTTCCCTTAAACACATAAAAAAATAAATAAATAAAAAAGTCTTGATGTGGGTTACTCAAAATAATCTATTATCTACACAATATCACAAACCATAATATATAATATTTTATTTTAGTCTAATATTATAACTATTAAAACTAAACAAGTAAGACCGGTTGTAGTCGACTAGGGGATACCCTGAACCACGTCGAAGCATTGCTTTGAAATATACTCCATAGGTAGGGTTACCATTCGTCCTGGATCTCCGGGACATGTCCTGCTTTTGGAGCTAATGTCCCGATGTCCCGACCTGACACGAAATTCTCCCAGTTTTCTACTGTTTCGATAAAAATCGTAATTTTGACAAAATGTGACTGAAAAGAAGAATTTTTAGTCTAATTGGTGAACTAATTACCTAGTGATTTTTCCCTTTTTGTGAGAAGCGAAAAAGTTACCAACGCCACTAAAGTCTGTACTTGCATGAGATGCAATGTAAATATGAAGAAAGCGGTTTTTTATACCTTGAGCCCGTTGAAAATGGGAAATCGGGGTATAATGTTTTTGTTGGATGTATGTAACAGGCAGAAGGAGGCGTGGCAGACCCCATAAAGTACATATGTATATTCTTGATCAGGACGACAAGAGAAATCGATTTGGCCGTGTCCGTCTGTCTGTCCGTCTGTCCGTATGTATGAACGCGTCGATTTCAGCTCTCATAAGAGCTAGAGACTTGACATTTTTTTTGTAGATCCCTATATACAGCGCGCAGGTCAAGTTTATTTCCAAAAATCAATAAATATATTCGTTTTATGTTATCGAAATTCAGTTAAAAAATTATATCTCGCCCATCTTTTAAGCTAGAGACGCCAAATTTTATATTTAGCTTTATATGTATTTTATGCAATTTTGAATTTTGTTACATTTTGGATCCCGGCCCGTAATTCCCCAAAATTCTATGAAAAACACAGATTCGACGGGGCTCAGGGTATCCCCTAGTCGGTGACGCCCGACTAGAGTTTTCTTACTTGTTTATATTTATTTATTTTAATATGTGTGTGTGTGTGGAGGGGGGGGGGGAGGGTTGTAGTCGTCGAGCGTCCCGGAATGGCCTGAGGACCATGTGGTCACCCCATCTATAGCTTGAAATAAGCTTATACAAATTCGCGGTTCGCACTTTCGTAACCAAAGAGCATTTTTAGCAAAAGAAATAAGAAAAACCAACATTAACACACCAAGACTTGAACCTACACCAACTATGATACGCGCATCAGCTCTACCAACACAGCCACTGAACATTTTGTTAAATAAATACAACATAAATAAACACTCCGAGCGTCGCCTAGATCCGATCACCGTAGACTGAAGCAGCTGCTGATAATTCAACAACATTCATTCGCAATTGGCGATTCTTCGAATCGACAAGAACGATCGCGTTTGAATGCGTGTGCGGATGCATAGGAAAAATGCAACTTCAATTTAAAGAATTTAGGGAGATTTGGAGCCTGTATCTAAAAAATAACAACTATCAAAATTGCATAAAAACATAGATACATATGTATAAAGCTAAGTGCAAAGTTTGGTGTTTCCACAGTTATCGATTATTTGAATAAACTAGATCTGTGATTATTTCAACCAGTACCTTAAAAGAAGGTTGTTGGTCTATAAAATCTCAACTATTGGGGATACTCAAACAATTTAAACGAAGGTTCTCAGTGTGATGCTTAAACTAATACAAAATTATTTCATTTATTATACCCTGAGGCCATTGAAAATGGGAAATCAGGGTATAATGTTTTTGTTGGATGTATGTAACAGGCAGCAGGAGGCGTGGCAGACCCCATAAAGTATATATATTCTTGATCTTGAGGACGATAAGAGAAATCGATTGGGCCCTGTCCGTGTGTCTGTCTGTTTGTCTGTCCGTCCTTCCGTCCGTATGTTTGAACGCGCCAATTTCAGCTTCTATAAGAGCTAGAGACTTAAATTTTTTGGTAGATCCGTGTATAGCACGCGCGGGTCAAGTTTATTTTAAAAGATCTACCACTATCCCCAATTAATTGTTATCGATTAAAAACAAAGTCGAAATTCAGTTAAAAAATTATATCTCGACCATCTTTTAAGCTAGAGACACCAAATTTTACATTTAGCTTTATATGTATTGTATGCAATTTCGAATTTTGTTACATTTTGGATCCCGGCCCCAAATTCCCCCTAATTCTATAAAAAACACAGATTCGACAGGGCTCAGGGTATGCTCTAGTCAGTCACGCCCGACTAGAGTTTTCTTACTTGTTTTTAAAATATTTTTTAAAAATATTTAATAATGTTTAAAAACTTAAAATGAGGCCAAAACTGTTCCACAGGCTATTTCAACCACTTATGAAATAACATTATGTTCTGTAATGTATGTAATTCTATCCTCTAGCTCTTAAATGAGATCGACGCATTTAAGCATACGGACAGATGGACGGACGATCAGAAGGACGGAAGAACAAACAGACAGACGGACAGGGCTAAAACGCTAAACAATCAATAATATATTTACTTTATGGCGGTTGCCACGCCTTCTTCTGCCTGTTACGTACATTTAATATTTTAACAAAACCAATATATATATATATCCTAGTACTAGTAAATCTAATATATTGATTTAGTAACCATCATCAAAACTTTTTTTTATTTATTTCTGAACAATGTCATAACAATAATAATAATATTTTATTTTAGTCTAATATTATAACTTAAAAACCAAAAATATTGGAATTATAAAGACTTGATATAAAATCCCTGCTAATAGAGGCACTGCATCCAGAGTGGTGCGGACCTAGAAATATTTATAATGAAAAAAAAAGCCTACGAGAGGTCATTCACATGAAGGGATATCCTACAAGCTATCAAGTTTGTAATTTCAAGCTGTAATATCATCTATAAAGACAAACTGCAATCAGTAATATCATCTATAAAGACTAATTTGTTCGTGTTAGTAGTAAGCGTACATAGACTTTTGTAGATCTAAAAATGCGATATATTTATATGTATAATTTCTTGTTATATATATAAATACAGGCTAAAAGAAAATTTTACTCATAATTAAATGATATTGTACAGCTAATAGGTTGATTTATCCACCCCCATCAAAATGCATAGGGGGTACACTGACTTTATGCGCACAGTGTAGGTTCAAATTGGGCTACTCGAGTAAGGCAAAAGCTGGTTAAAATTGTGTTATTTGGCGCTCTAAGCGGATCTGTGTGGATCGCTACAAATGCGAGAGTTGCCCATGGCTAATGGTTGGTTGGTTGGATGGGGGCGGCTCACTCGTCGAGGACGCTGTCCAGCCACTGCTCGACGTCGTTCTTGCTGGCGCTCGTCGTCGGCGTGGGCGGCTGCACCTGCGGCGAGGCAATCGGCAGGGTGGGGCCCGTGGCAATGGAGGTCTGCGCCAGCTGGGCATCGGTGAGCGCCAGCAGCTCGTCCAGCTCGTCGGGCGGCGCCGCTGGCTGGGCACCGGTCTTTGTGGACTTGGCCGAGGGCGCACGGGATTTGGCAGCGCTGGCGCGGCCATTCTCCTCGTGCAGCAGGCGATCCTGGTAGATGCGCTCGGTGCGCTCGGCTGCCTCGTTCTGGGCAATGATCTGGGGCCGTGTGAACATCGTGGTCGGGTAGTCCATGCGCTTGTAGAAGGGAATCGTCTGCAGGCCGCAGTTGAGCAGGTTGAGGTTGAGCGTGAAGTAGCCGCCGGTGGCCTTGGTCGGGCCCTCGGCTATGCTGCTCCACTCCTTCTCGACGCCAAAGGCGAAGTGGCCACCGCCCATGCTGGGGAACTGCGACAGCTGCTTGTAGTCGCCGGCGCGCAGCTGGGCGCGGGCATTCTCATCGAGGGGGGTGCCATCGACGAGCTGCTCCACATCCTCCGGGTCCGACGGCGGCAGCGTGTCCACCACATCGCGATTCATCTGCGGCGCCAGCGAGCGGGTGCCGCTCGACCAGCCCTTGTGCCCGAAGCGCGCCTCATCGCTCGAATCGGCCACATCCACAATGCTGTGCACTGCCGTCGTCCTTGGGGAGCTGGATGAGGTAGTGTTGCCGCCGCGAACCGGTTGCTGCTGCGCCTGCTGCTGCTGCTGCTGCGGATGCTGCTTGTGGTAATATTTGTGCTGCTTCATATTCCTCCGGTTGCTAAAGCGGATTTATAAGTGATTTTGTATTACTCGCAGCTGCGATTACGTATGCGTGCTACTTACTCCCTCGATCGATCGTCCTTTGCGCTCATTGTGGCCTTGTGTGCAATTGGAATATAATTAAAATGATTTGTTTACGTTTTCCGTTCAGCTTTTTGTTGCTGTGGCACCGCGAACAGCTGTGCCGGTGGATTTCTGCGAGTGCGAGTGAAATAGCTGTAAGTTACATATGGTGAGCGTGAGCGAGCTGGCTGCAAAGCACAGCTGTTAGCTCTGACACTTGCTGGCAACTATCGCTAGTGACAGCTTTTACCCGCTTAATCGATAAGAATAATTTATTTTGCAGTGAATTACCTATTTAGTGTGGAATAAAACCAAATTACTTTACACGTAAATATAGTAAATTCAATAAACATATTAATATATTGTAAATTTAATGAGATTTTTAAGTTGTAATGCCAAAGGCATGCTAGCTTTTTTTTAGTTTTAAAATTACCGATTTATTTTTATCACTGACACTTGCTGAAAACTATCGCTATCGGCTACTAACATACAATTAATCGATAAGAATTATAAAGTTTCGTTGAATTTTGCATTTGTTTGGAGAGTAAGGCTAAATATTGTGATTACATTTTATTTGTATGCATATTGGAACACAAAAATTTTATATTTATATCTTATTGCTATGCTACGGACTTAATGCTCGCTGCCACTTTCGTAATCAATACACAAGGTCTGTTCTAAAATAACTGACAACTATCGATATCGGATACTGACATACACTCAATCGATAAGAATTATAAAATTTCGTTGTTTTGACAGTAAGCCGAATAATATAACAAAATAGGCATTTGTGAGAAAACTTTATTTTTGTGCGTATGAGAACATAAAAATGTGTATTATACATTTGGCTATATTAGGGTGAATTGTCAATATTTTTTATGTTCAAATTTTGTTGATTTAAATTTTGCCACCACCGTCGTAATCAATGCACAGTGCCCGCTCTAAAACAAATCGATAGTCAAGCACGAGTCACGAGAGCCGCAAGTCGATAGAATCGGTAATATTAAATACTGCGAGCAACGGCAACAGCAACAGCTTTCGTTCAATTTCTGTGATATTTTAGAGGCGATACGAGGACAGACGCAACTGGATTGCTCTCGGCACAGATGTTGCGCTTCGTACAGAGCCTGCGACTGAGCAACAGTGCAAAGACAAATGAGTTGTCGGCCACGGTTGCCGACATCTACCGAGAATGCTTCGCTGAGGTGGCGGCGCCCAGCACCCGCCCGCTGAGCCAACACAACTGCAGCGCTTCCAATGGCAACGGGCAGCCGTCCACGCTGCTGCACTGCTTCGATGCGAAGCCCAGCAACCAGACGGAGCGCATAAAGTCCAGCCCCGAGGATGTCTGGATCTTCGGCTACGGGTCGCTCGTGTGGAAGGCCGACTTTCCGTACATAGACCGCCGGCGCGGCTACGTCTGTGGCTACAAGCGGAGATTCTATCAGCACAGCATCGACCATCGGGGCGTGCCCGAGAGGCCGGGCCGCGTGGTCACCCTGCTGCCGGGCGACGTGGCCGTGGACCGGGTCTACGGCGTCGCCTACCGCATCGCCGCTGCCCAGAAGTCGCAGGTGCTGGATCACCTGGACTACCGCGAGAAGAATGGCTACGAGCGCTGCAACCTGGAGTTCCATGAGTACCCATCCCCGACGATGCCCATCGAGGTCATCATGTACGTGGCCACCCAGTCCAACGACTCCTACGCGGGCCACGTCTGGCAGGTGCCGTGCATCGCCCGGCAAATCTTCACCTCGGCCGGCCCCAGCGGCCCCAACCGCGAGTATCTGTTCAACCTGTACATAGCCATGCGGGAGCTCTTCCCGGACGCCGTGGACGAGCATCTCACCGAGCTGGTGGACTGTGTGCAGCGCTACATTGAGCTCGAGGAGCCGGCGCTGCTGGAGCACGCGCTCAAGTCGAGAATCAACTGCATATTGAAGGATTCCCTGGCCAAGGACGCGACGGAGCAGCAGCAGGCGGCGATTGCGGAGCGCTTGGAGGCGCTGCTCGAGCATTGCCAACGGCCGGGCTGGCGCGAAGAGCTGCTCAGCCAGGAGCTGCAGGAGAAGGAGAAGACATTCTGACCAAGGTCTTCCTCCCCTCCATTGGACGACCTCTCGAGTTCCATATCTCCCCTAGAGGCAATTCTTCAGTGTACATGATTTGTAAGATATATATCAATATTAATATAAATATATATACGTTTGTATACATGTGGGGCGACTAATTAATCGTCTGGGGCATTTGGGGAAGTTTGCAATAAATTTGCGCTGATAGAAGATAATTTACAACCGTTTCGAAAATAATTGCTTATAATTTATAGCAACTTATCGATAAATTGTTGCCATATATCACGATGCTGCCATTCGAATGTTTAACCGCAACATTTCGATGAGTCTAAAGTCGATAGGCCGCCTGCCTATCGCTCGCATCCACTTTGCTTTGAACGTTTGACAACGCTTGCCGGGCTGAGCTGCAAAATTTTCTACTTTGTCAGTTGTTGGCAGCGTCTTGCTAGAAAATTTTCATTTTAAGTTTGACTGCTGCTAAAGTAAGTAATTGAAGCGAAAATATAGTTAAGGCCTTAGATCTCTACTCATTGCATGCATCTCAAATAGATCGCGCGCAGCCAATTGAGTGCGAACCTCACGCAACAGCTGTTTCTTGCATTTCGATAAACGCGATTTGCAACGCTGAATTCATTTGTTATTTCGAAAAAGCACGCAACAGACGCCATGAACAACGTGAGTAATTTAAATGCTGCAATTTTGAATATAATGTATTCTATCCAATTGGTCCTTACAGGAGCTGCGAGCCAAGGTGGAAGCCTGCTGTCGCACAGCGGAGGACTTCACCCGCCTCTACTACGCCTCCCTCGACAATCGCCGTCATGTACGCAAGCGAACCGGCAAATGCTAAATTTGCTATAGAAAAAGAGAGAAAAACTATAAACAAATGAATAATTAAATTTCACTTGCTTCTTGCCTTTAGCAAATGGGTCGCCTGTACATAGACACGGCTACTTTCAGCTGGAACGGCAACGGCGCCCAGGGCCGCCAGACAATCGAACGTTTCTTCCTGGAGCTGCCCTCGTCGCGTCATCAACTGACCACACTCGACTCACAGCCCATTTTGGATGCCGCCGTCGGCGGCCAGACGACGTACATCATACTGGCCAGCGGCATGGTCAAATATGCCGAGCAATCCATGCGCGCCTTCCAGCAATCCTTTGTCATAACCGCCGAGAACGACAAGTGGAAAATTGCCTCCGATTGCTATCGACTTCAGGAGCCGCTCAATTAGTTCGTAAATGACGCTTACAGAGAGAGAGGAGGAGCAAGAGTGAGGAGCAAATAATCGCTGTGGCTAGGCTAGTTTGATATGTCTGCGAATGCAGAGAATATTTGTAAATATAGCGTGTTAACTGTATAAGCTGCCCTCGCTGTCCTGTCGCGTCCCTCATGTGTTTACTCTACAAAATGCAATTAAAGGCGCGCAAAGGCCAGGCGCAAGAGCTATATTTAAACTAACATTTGTCTATATATCCATGTGTATAACTGTAATGCATGTACTGTATGTATGTATATATGTATTGTCAGCTTCGTCGAGCCGAGTCGTGCCTCTCGCTATTGACCCCTTTAGCTCGTTCGCCTGGCTCTGTCCACGCACTCGCGTCACAACAATCGTCCAGCCCGCACGTGCGGCCCGTGGCTGCTGCTCGCTTTGCCCTCGCTTATTATTAATTAAAGGCAAAAGTTAAAGCAAAGCAAAGGGAAGGCAAAGGAGAGGAAAGGAAAAAAATCGGAAAGTAATATTTAATTGGCCAGGTTAAGCGAATTAGTCGAGTGGCAACAAGTTGGGCGAGCAGCTCGAGACTTTAGCCTTGGCCTAGTTCGCATCGTCGTCGTGTGTAGGCGCACATGGTGGAGGAGCCTGGCATGCCCACAGCAAGTGCGACAAGTGCAGCTGCCAGCGCGACGGCAGCAGCAGCAGCGGGCGCAGGAGGCATCGTCATCGTCAGCAGCGGCAGCGGCAGCAGCAACATTGCCTCAACTGCGGCGACTGTCAATACGCATCACTATCACCAGCAGCAGCAGCAGCACCAGCAGCAGCAACACCATCACCAGCAGCAACAATACCATCAACTGGCCAACAACATGAGCCTGCTGAGCGTAAAGGGCGGCGGTCGGTATCTGTGGACGGACCGGGAGCTGCTGATGCATCTGCAGAACTACACGCCGCTGATACTGCTGATCGACTTTGTGGAGAAGACGCGCACGAAGCGCTTCTATGAGAGCTCCGAGCGCTACGAGATCCTCATGCTGGTCTTCATCATGCGCAAGGGGGCGCCGTTCTGTGAGAACAAGCGCTTCCCGGCCGAGTACTGGGTCAATCTGTCGGTGGGGCCCGTCGCCGAGGCGTTCGATCGCCTGCAGGCGGCCATCGATATACCGGATCCGCAGCTGCCCATCCACATGAGCGTCACGGATCTGACCACCTGGAAGGAGATGTTCGACGGGGCCATGATTGACATACGGCGCTTCGCCTACCACACCGATCCCATGCAGCTGGCCGACGTGGGCGTCTACAATCGCATCACGTTCGAGCAGCGCTTCGCCATGCAGTGGCAGGAATAGATGACCTTGACCCAAAGAGGAGCCTAGGCCCGGGCACACACCAACAGCCCCCAACCCCCTACAAAGACGTTTGCCAAAAGTAAAGTGAATCAACCAAATATGTCCTATATAAAGCAACAATTTACCGTTAGTTTTGGCTTAGCTTTTGAGGTTAGCTTTTCGATTACCAAAAAAATATTGGCAAATTATTTAATGTAAATTTATGGAACTAGTTAAAGAACAGTTAGTTGAGGCATTTTATATTAAATTGTTTTTTTTTTTTTTTTTAATTTAAAATTATTTAAGTTTATTTTATTTGAGGTTAGGTTTATTTCAAAGGATTTTCTGATGATATTTATATGCTTTTCGCACATCTAATATCATAGTATCGTATAGCGACTATTATATACCAAATATAAGATATATATCATATAGACACATAACGGTACCTGCACACACATACGTATATATCTAGATATATAGAAGAGTTCTTGGTTTACGCCTAGCGGAATTTATATACTGTGCCTTCTCCTCCAGCCATATCACCACACACAACTCTCTCGCCCTCCCCTAACCCCCTCTCTGTTCCTTCTAGTAGCCCATATCTTTATATATAAATAATGGAAATAAATGTTATTTACTGTTGACTAGCATAAATGCATAGCTCTCGCATATATTTGATGAAATCGGACAATATATATACATATATATGCCCAGGAGCATATATATATACATAGAGTTAAATAGTATTAACTAGAGACTATTTGTATGGTAGGTGCATATGCATATTGGTTGGTCTCAGTCGTTGTTAGTGGCGCGTGGATTTCTCCTGGTTGAGGAGATCCGAATCGAAGATGCCCAGGAGCTTGCCGCGCGTCATCTCCTTGGACTCGCGCACGCCCAATCTGTAGACCTGGTCGTGCATCGACTTGATCTTCTCCACCAGCTGGTCGGGCGGCAGGCGGGCGAACTCTGCAAAGATTAATCGAAATGGTAGGCAAGGCCCAACCTTATTGGCAGCTGTACTAACGGTTAATGGCCGCCACAGTGACTTTGGAGCGGACTTGCTCACAGTCGGAGCTCGGCTGGTGGATGGGCGTCTCACAATTGGTTAGAAACTTTTCCATGCCGGGAACTGAAATGCCGTGCAACTCATAGCATTATGGATGTCTGCCCATATATATTAATGTTTTACTCACAGCGCTCTGGCCATTGCACAGGCGATTCGCGCAAAGTCTCCTGCGAAAGTAGTTCATTAACTTTGGCGGTTTGTTTGGCATCGTCGCTCGTTGGGGTTTTGTCTTTAATACACGCAGAAGTTAGATGGAACCAACGTACTTTATATGTATGAGGCTTACCTGACTTTTTCATCTCTACGTCCGACTCTAATTTCTTGCTCATTCTCGAAGAAAATTCACAATTTGACAATCAAAACGAATCGCTCAAAATGGCAAACAAAATTTGCCGTCAAAAAACGGCTGGTGCTGCCACCCTGGGAAAAACTCCATATTTATGCGATATATCGATAACTATGCATAGCATTGCTGCATATTGTTACACAATATCATCGTAAAAGCAAATTTTATGTTTATTTATATTATTTAAAAACTTTATTTGCCAGCAACTATGTCTTTCAGCACAAGTCTGTTTTTTTATTGTTGCTAAAAATAAAAGCCGTCCATGCTATATTAAAGTTTTACCAACTATGTATATGTACATGTGCTTTGCTCCGTGAGAGCATTGCGTGCTCACTCTGACTCACAGAGCTAGCCGACCTGACCTCTCGCGCCTCGCAGCTTACAGTGTTTGCTAAAAATCTGCATATTTCAATCAAACTGTTAATATATATGTAAAATATATATTTTTCTATCAAGAAAGCCAACAGAGTTCTTGCAGATGGAAACAATAAATTCAAAAACAACCTAGGCAACGGAAACCGTTTCGATTAACTTCCGATTACAGCCGCCGATATGACTTATGTCGCAAGAGCTGCCCACTTACTTACATACATGACTGTCGAATCGTGCGTATGTTCACTTTCTTTCAGTCATTGCTTTGCTCAAACTTGGTCACATTTGTCTTTTCCCTTATTTAAGTTCGAGCAGCGTTTGTTTTCAATTCAGTTGCTATATAACTAACGAAACGTGTGCAACTACCTCGCAGAAAATTTCGAAAAATTCCACTTTTTTAGTGGCGCCAAAATTAAATTAGATTAAATATACGTAGAAATAAGCGAATAGGCGTATAGAATTAATTGTGCAACGCTCTTATGATATATGTGCGTCCAACTACCGCTTCCCGTAGACGTACCCCATCCCCAAATCAAGAATCAAGTGCTCCAACCAACAGTGCGTGGCAGTAACTCATGGCTGCTAGCAAATTGTCAACAGCATCTTCGTTAACAACGGGACTCAAGCACACATCACCGTTCGATGGCATTTGTGCGCAAATCTCGGCGTTCTTCTTTGACTTAGATAACACGCTAATCCCAACGCGGGCCGGCGATTCTAAGGCAATACGCAAGGTAGGTTCACAGTAACTGTTAACTTCGTGGGTGAAAGTTCGCGCGCACCACCGAACGCACACACACGCACACACATAGATATTTACGAAAATTTTCCACTGCAGCCGCTCGTTACGTACAATTTCTTGTGTGTGTGTGTATGTGTGAGCGTGTAGGCAAATAGCACGCGCGTGCTTATAGTCGCTCGTACGTGTGCGTGGACATGTGCATGTGCATGTGCATGTTTGATCAATGCATGCCGTCTTCCTCTCACTAGAGGTCAAAGTCATAACAGACCCAAAATAAACGCGCACACATCTTTAATGTCAGAATGACACTTGTTAGTTTTGCCATTTACCGTTTAGCGAATGTCAATTTGTGCTTACGCACGAAAAAAGCCAATTGTGCAATTGTGTGTGTGTGCGTGAGTGTGTGAGTGTGTTTGGTGTTGCTTTATTTATTTCGTGCGCAGTTTTTTTTTTTAAATTTTTATTTGTTTATTTGTTGAGCGAAGGAACTAAGCATGCAAATTTACTTCATTCAGGAGTTATTAATATATTTAATCAATGCAGGAAGCCAGTTTTAAAGTGTTTCTTTTCTTATTACTAATTATACATGATTAATCGCTGCTTCCGTTGCATTCGTTCTGATAATTGATAGCTGTTGTCTGTGAATATGTTTAATCAAGTCTGGGCATTTGTTTTTATCTATTTTCTTAATCTTTATTTTATTATCAACTGTGCGAAAACCAGAATTGCAATTTTGTAGTACGTAAATATGGGTTTCTAGCAATTCTAGTTGAATTATGAATGTAATAAATATCAAGAAATGTGAATTAAATTAATATAATAGTTGGGAAACAAACAACAAATTTATATTTGAAGCTTAAACAGTTATAATTCATTTAATAGCATTTTATTAAGTATATTTTTTCATAAATGTCAGATTTTCTATATATGTCAATATTTTTTATATTCATAATATATATTTTTTCATAGTTGGAACACAAACAAAAAATGTATATATAGGGCTTAAACATTTATAATTCATTTAATGGCATTTTATTAAATTTTTTTTTTTTTTTCATAATTGTCAGATTTTCTATATATGTCAATATTTTATATATATATTTTTTCATAAATGTCCGATTTTCTATATATGTCAAATATATTTTTTCACATATGTCACATCTATATACATAAGTCAGTATTAAACAATATTTTTTCATTATTGTCATAATTTTTCACACACACACACACACACACACACACACACACACACACACACACACACACACACACACACACACACACACACACACACACACACACACACACACTCACACACACACAAATTTTATTTAATCCAACTCCTGTGTTGAGCACGTGTATGCGCCTCCGTTGCGCACGTCATGTGTCATCCTGGCAACTTCGACACTATAGCTGTCTCGTTCTCGCATATGCAATTGCCGCATGTGAGTGCAGCTTCGTGCATTGCTGCAACTGACAAGTGTCATTCGCGCATGCTTGCCGTTATTTCAATTTGTTGCGTGCTTCTCACTGACTCTCTCTCTCTCTCTCCCTCTCGCAGCTCGCTGATGTGCTAGAAGCGCAGTATAGCTTTACCAAAGATGATGCCAGCCTGGCCACACAGACCTTTTTGAAGTCGTTCCGCCGCTGCCCGGACAACTCGCAGACCTCGCTGGACTCGTGGCGCACGCACCTGTGGCGCGAGTCGCTGCAGCAGAAGCACAAGCATCTGGCCGAGCAGATCTATCCGCAGTGGCTGAAGCTGCGCTACCGCTACCTGGCCGTGCCGCCGGACTATGTCCAGCTGCTGCAGCGCATGCGCCGCGCCGGCTACTCCCTGGCGCTCATCACCAACGGCCCGTCGAATGCGCAGCGCGAGAAGATCACCAAGCTGCACATCCGCGGCCTCTTCGACTGCGTGCTCGTCTCCTCGGACCTGCCGTGGGAGAAGCCGCACCCGGAAATATTCTATGCCGCCTGCAACTTCCTAGGCGTCAAGCCGCACGAGTGCGCCATGATTGGCGACAAACTCGAGACGGACATCAAGGTGAGCCCCAGCTGAAAGTGAATCGCGGGTGTGGGGCCTGAGGGTAGACGTGGGCTAGATGAGACTTAAAGTGAAGGCGATTGCAAATGGACGTGGAGCCAATGAGTGGGGAGGGAGGTGGAGAGTCAGAGTCATCAATATCATATATTTATATATGTATATTCATGGACTTGAGGTTTCATTTTCAATGCGGCATACGGATAGCCTCTTCATCTCACTCTCTCTCTCTCTCTGTCTATCGCTCTCCCTTTACAGCTCTATCTATCTCTCTATGCATCTCGATCTCTCCTCGCTCTATCTCCATTTTTCTCTCAGTCTAGTTTGGTCTGTCTTTCCCTTTCTCTCTCTCTCTCTCTCTCTCTCTCTTACTCTCTTGATCTCAATTGCTATCACTATTCCTTTCTTTCTTTCTCTCTCTATCTGTATCGACCCCCATCTCTCTCTCTCCCTGTGCATCTATATCTCTCCTTGCTCGCTCTAATTTCATTTCAATAGTTCGCTCTTTGACTCTTCTTCGCTTTCTACCGCTATTGCTAACTCATTTCCTCTCTCCTCTCGCTCTCTCAGTTAGCGAAGAGAGTCAAAGTACAATCAAAATAAAATTAGAGAGAGTGAGGAGGGATATAGAGACGAAGGAGAATGAAAGAGGGGCACAAGCTTTTTCCCCTCTTTCATTCTCCTTCGTCTCACTCTTTTATATATTTATCTCTCAATCACCGACACACTCTCTCTCTCTCTCTCTCTCTCTCTCTCTCTCTCGAGA
This sequence comes from Drosophila pegasa, assembly GCA_035046225.1. Classification (NCBI taxonomy): domain Eukaryota; kingdom Metazoa; phylum Arthropoda; class Insecta; order Diptera; family Drosophilidae; genus Drosophila; species Drosophila pegasa. Next base: position 1,910,312 of record JAWNOD010000371.1, read on the forward strand.
GAGAGAGAGAGAGATAGTCTATGTTCATCTCAATTGTTCTCTGGATCTCCATTGCTCTCTGGCTTTCCCCTTTCTTGACTTCCATTCCATTCCTGTTTCTCTTTCTCTCTTCCAGTCTCTCTCTTTCTTTCTCGCTCTCCAAGTTTCCCTCCTTCTATATCACTTTCCTATATCTAAGGCTCCAAAGCTCCCTCTCTCACGCTCCTTCCTACCCTTTCATCTGTCTCTCTCTCTCTCTCTGTCACTCTTCACACTTTCATCTGCCTCTTTCTCTTCCTCTCAGTTTCTCCCCTTGCCTTTATTTCTCGCTCTCCTGTCTCTTCCTATTATTACTCATAACTTCCTCGCACTCTCTCTCTCTCTCTCTCTCTCTGCCTAAACTTCTCCAACTTATCTCCTCTTCTTTGTCTTCTTCTCTTTCAGGGCGGCCATCTCGCCCAGCTGGGCTTGACATTCTGGATGCCGCTGAGCAGCAGCAGCAGCGCCTCGCAGGACCTGGACGACGAGGAGTTCAAGCCGCACTTCCGGCTGAACAATCTGCTGGAGCTGTGCAAATACTTTCCGCGCCTGAACGCCGCTGGGGCTGCTCCTGCCACGCCCGCCTCCACGCACCGTCGCAGCAGCCACAGCCAAAGCAGCAGCAGCAGCAGCAGCGGCGGCAGCGGCATCGGTAGCAGCAGCAGCAGCAACGGCAGCCACAGCGATCATGATAGAGGTGGAGCAGCGCGTCGCCTGATATATGGCGAGGACCCGTACCTGCGCCAGTATGGCTCCAAACGTGGCGGCTCCTTGCCGGCGATGGACTGCTCCAACAGCGAGGCGGAGAACAGCTGCGATAGCGTTATCTAGGTGTAAATTCGGAGTCGAACGAAGTCAGCGGGAGTCTGACGGAGTCGTATGGAGCTGTGCCAAGTCGCATGGAGTCAGGCGGCGTCGTGTGGAGCCACACGGATTTATTCGGAGTCACACGAAGTCGCCCAGCCAGAGGCGAGGCAAGATGAGCAATTGAATGTGCAACAAATGGAAATGAAGTACCTTCAGTTTACAAAACCAAACACCAAACACATCACACACACACACAGACACACTCAAGTGTAACACACACACACACACACACACACACACCTAGACACACACCTACACGCAACTAGACTAAATAATGATCGAATTGGAATTGAATCAGCGAAGAATTTGTAACTAAGCCAAGCTGAATCTCGCAAATCTGCCATATATCTCGATAGATATATATATATATATATATATATAGACACCCATATATATATATATATATATATATATATCTGACATACCTTAAGCTACTTAAATACACCAACTGTTAAACTCTATATAGCTATATATATATATATATTGTATGTATATATATATTTTTCTAAAAACCAAAAAAAAAGAAAAACAAAAACAAGAAAACAAAATTGTTATGGAACAGATATACTATATGCATATGCCATATATACCTATATATACACACTCACACACACACACAGACACACATCTATATATATAGTATATATATTTATATATAGGCATATGCATATAGTTAGGCTAAGACACTCCAATTTGTAAGATTTGCACCACCCGAGAAACACCAATTCGCACCACCAAAAAACAAGAACAGAAACAAGAACAGAAACAAGAACAAACCCGTTAGAAACGAGAAGGACAAACTCATGTGAAGCAAGAAAAAACGGAACACAAATTGTTAACTAATGTTGTAGTTACCTAGAATATACACACACTATATATACTCTATATATATATGTATCATGTACGATATGATATGATCTGATTTGATCTGTTGTTGCTTATTATTTGTTTTATGATTTTGCCATAAGTTTAAACGAAACTTTTGCTTGGGCCCCTAGCTGTGTTAGTGAGTGCTATGTGTGTGAGTGTGTGTGTGTGTGTGTGAGAGTGTGCTGTGTGTGTGTGTATTTTTATACCGTTAGCAACAGAACTGAGCCAAGCACTTAGCAAACTGTTATTTGCAATGCTTTTTTTAGCCCTCGCACAATTCCCTCCAAGCGCAATCCTAAGGAACTGTTCCTAGCGTATGTCTGTGTGAGTGAGTGTGAGAGTGTGTGTTAGTGTGCTAGTGTGTGTGTGTGAAACTGCACTGTTATATATTATATACATACAAACGTCAATAAATTATAGAAAGCAAAATCGAAACAAGTTTTTTCTACTCAACGTGAGAGATTGAGGGAGAGAAGTATATATAGCCAACTCCTTTTAGCTAGTGCATTACTTTAAGCTTAGCTGCAGCTAAAGAGAGTTTTGCCAGGTGTCAATGCATTTCCTAACGGGTAGAGCTGCAACTTGTACGAGGGGTGCTCGGAAAGTATCGCAAATTTGTAAATTTTAGCATGTTACGTAAAATCAACTTGGAATACATGATGATTCCTGCTATTTGTTCTATATGACATGTGAATATGATACTACTATGGATAGAAGATATTTCTCTAAGAATAAGAAGTATTCCTGAAATTTGATTTAGATATGATTGATATGATCTCTGGATATGAGATGTCTCTAGTGACATGAGCTGTCTCTATGGAGCCAAATGACTATCTAGGATATTTTTAGTAATATGAGGAATCTATGGATGGGAGATATTTATAATGACATCTCCAAAGATATGAGATATCCCTGAGATATCTCATATGAAAACCCTCTTAGGATATGAGAACTCTGGAAAGGAGATTTCCAAAAATATAAGTTGTCTTGGGATAAGGTTAAGAACAAGGCATATGACCTTAGGAATATGAGGAATCTACAGATAGGAAATATACTTATAAATATGACTTATCTATTGATATGCGGTATCTGTTATATAATATGGATATGACATAGCGCATATCCATATCATATCAATGGATAAGTCATATTTATAAATATCTCCTATCTATTATTCTCTAGAGATTCTCCTACCTATACACCCTAGAGACATATAGAGATATGACAACTCTATGGATAGGAGATAGGAGATATCTCTACGGATATTGGATATTAGTAATTACTATACGATTACTATAGCTATTAGTTATTTTCAGGGATATGAGATACCTGACGATATGAATGTGAGAGATTTCCAGGGATATGGGATACTTGTGGATCTCAAATATCCGTAGCTATTAGCCATCTATAGATGGATAAAATGTCTATAAATATCGGCTATCTGATATCATATGAGCATATGTCGAAGCATATGGCATAGGGCTAAATGTAGGGTTATAGATGGATCAATGGATAGTATATATATCTATGGATATGGGATCTGAAATATCCGTGGATATGCAAAATCTAAGGATATGAGAGGCATGATATATAGTTATGAGTTATCCAATAATTAGATGCCTCTATGGATACCACATATAGCTCTCATACAGTTAACATAGGCCTTATCTTATCTCACTTGCTTAGATAAAGATTTTTAGCTTATTTCAAGAATTTCTATCGCTGAATCAGTTAGAAATTCTGATAAATCGTAAATAAGACTTATCTAAAGCGAGATGAGTCAGAGCTATTCCAATAGTCATTTCTTAAAGTAAACAATTTGATAAGATCTAGCTATAAATATGGGAATGGGCACGCGATTCTTGACTGATAAATGCGTTGAATAGGTGGGCTTCTAGGGGAGTATTACTATAAGTGGTATATATGTGATATATGATCGATATGATATGATATTTGATATATGTGATATGATATTTGATACATGTGATATATATTAGAGTTAAGACTAAAGAACTTCCTTATGAAAACTAGATTTTTCTCCCTTTACACTCTTATAAAGTCCCATCTTCCATTGTAATGAAACATTTCAAGGTTTTTCTTTCGAATTTATAAACTACAAATACTTTATTTATATGATAAATTGTATATAGCGCTGTCAGCAGCAAGCGAAGCAGTATATATATATATATATATATATATATATAAAGACATATACACACATAGATATATGTTTATTTGTATATCAACTGGAGCAGGTCTAGTGCTATATATAGTTAACAGACATCACTTGCACGCGTCGGGACATGCTCGTAGTTTGTGGGGCGTATGTCAGAGAGTTTTTAGGTATAAAAACAAATTAGTTATTAATTAAAACTCAGTTGCTTCTGGTCGGATCCACAGTTAGCGACCTATGGGTGTACATATACATACATATATATATAGATAGGATGTCGTGTTTATAGAATACCCTTAAAACCTTTACTGGAAATGGAAATGGATATACATAGACGTACGTACAAAGGACACGGGACACGGGACGCGGGACAGGATCATATAATTTAACATAGTCAAAGTCAAGTTGGGGGTAGTGTGGGGGGGGGGGGGGGAACAAACGCTTAAGACGAACAAAAAATACATAATATATATATTATATATATAATAAGAGAAGCACGCCAAATGTGGCATATAAATCCTATTATAATCTAGCTCTGCTCCACGCAGAGGGGGGAGGGCGATGAAGGGGTTTGGCCTGGTCTTTGATCACGCTGGCAGCGGCCGCCTTAATCTACTTGTTGTGCTCCGCATAGATTTCCTCGATCTTTTTCCTGCGCTTCGTCAGCAGGGGATTGTTGGACTTGTCCAGCGCCTTGATCTGCATCTGGAATGGCGAGGGATTAGAGGGAGAGCTCGACTTGGGTGCAGTTGAGCTTACCTGATCGTAGTCCACGCGCATGGTGGCCAGCGAGCGCGTCATCTCCTCCTGCACCTCCGGCCAGGTCTCCTCGCCCTCCTTGAGCATGCGCCCGGTGCAGAGGGGCGTCTGGGGCACGGCGTCGTACTGGGCGATCCACTTGTTGCGCAGCACGTCCTCGATGCGCAGCCGCTTGCTGGGGTCCACGTTGAGCATGCCCTTGATCAGGTCCTTGGCCGCCTGGCTGACGTGCGTCCACTCGGGGTCGGGGAAGTCGTACTGGCCCGTCCGGATGCGGTTCTTCATGCCCGGCGATATGGACAGCCCGTTGATGCTGTAGAACGGCGGGAAGCCGCACATTATGATGTACATGACCACGCCCAGCGACCAGATGTCGCAGCTCTTGTCGTACTTCTGCGGCCCGAGCACTTCCGGAGCTGGGGCAGGGGTGGGGGTAGGAGGAGGAGGAAACATTCATTGAATATGGATTCGATTAGCAACGCCGCAGAGTTACGGATGGGGGGCACTGACCCACATAGTACGGCGTGTAGCAGGGCGTCTGCAGGGTGTCGTTGGTGTGCGTCTCCTTGGCGAAGCCGAAGTCCGTCAGCTTCAGTATCGCGTTCGGCTGCTTCGTCGTGTAGAGCAAGTTCTCCGGCTTCAGGTCCCGGTGCGCTATGTCCCGGCTGTGCAGGTAGTAGATCGCCTCGCAGATCTCGCGCATTATGTGCGCCGCCTCCCGCTCCGTGAACGAGCTGTCCGCCTTGTCTTGGATGCGCTGGAACAGCTCACCGCCCTCCATGCTGACAATTAGAGAGAAAGCGGAGTTAATTAAGGTGGGATCAAGGTGAAACATTTACGAAGAGCGAGAGAGAGAGAGAGAGAGAGGCATGAAGAGGTAAGGAAATTCCTCCAGCCGGCAGAGGGAAAGGGAGAGAGAGAGAGAGAGAGAAACTGATTTTAAAGAGGCATAAAGAGGTAAGGAAAGTTATACAGTCTGTAGAGTGAAAGAGACAGAGTGAAAGGGAGAGAGAGAGTGTGTGTGAGAGTTGTTAAGGCTTCTCTCTGCTGAGGTAATATTTCTGTTGAAACATTTAGGAAATGCAGCATAAAGCAGGAGCTTAGATAACTAACAAAGGAGCAAGGACAAAGAGAGAAAGCGTAGGGGAGGTAATCAAGGTGGGCAAGGTGAAACGTTTACGAAGGGAGAGGGAGAGAGAGATAGAGGGATGGAATGAGAGACATGAAGAGGTAAGGAAATTCCTACAGCCGGCAGAGTGAAAGAGGCAGAAGGAAAGGGAGAGAGAGAGCGAGTGAGAGAGAGAGAGTTAAGCCTCTGCTGAGGTAACATTTCTGTTGGAACATTTACGAAATGCAGCATACAGCAGAAGTTTAGATAATGAAGAAGGGAAGAACGACACAGAGTGAGAGAGCGAGAAAAAGAAAAAAAAAAAGAGGAAAGGAGTTTCCTTTAGAAAGTATGGGAAGAAGGGTTAGAGACATAAAAATGGACAGAGGAGACTGAAAGAAAAGGAGAAAATGGGAGAGAGGGGAGAGAACAGACATAAAACGTATATTCTTGAGATGGAGAGAACTCTATATGTTTCTCTGCCTGTCTCTCTCTCTCTCTCTCTGATTCCCTCTGTGTAAGAGTTTCTCTTCTTTCGCTTCGTCTCTCTATCGTCCTCACTTCATTCGTTAAGCAAAAGCTTATATATTAGATATTGGAATGTAAGAGAGAAAAAGATAGTGAGCTAGAGATATATGGAAAGAGAGAAAACGTGAGTTCAGTTCTCTTTCTTGATCAAGCTGTCTCTCTCTCTCTCTCTCTCTGTGTCTTTTCCACTTTCTCTTGTTTCATCAGACGCTTTTTCTCTCTTTTCATATTACAAGCTAAGTCTAGATACTCTCGCATCACGCTCTCCTATCTTTCCCTATCCATCTCTCGATCATCTTAATTCATTCAGCTAACTAAAGAGAACGAGAGAGAGCGAGAGAGGGGGGAGACATCCTGAGTTAATCTAATCTAATCTAGTCTACAATCTCAACAATCTCGCTGTACAATCTCTCTCTCTCTCTATTTATCTTTCTCTTTAACAGCTTCAACTAGGCAGCCTGTTGAAACATTTACGAAGATAGAGCGAAACAGAAATAGCTGCCAATTCGCCTCGGGTCTCTGATCTATTTATAGTGCTGCAGCAGGTGAGTGCCGCACACGCAATTAGGGAAATTAGACGAATTAAAGACGACGAGTCGAAACTCATTTAATTGCGGCGCATTCGTGGGGGATTCCGGCGGATTTATGGCCAGCCGCAGAATGTCGACGAGGTGGCAACGCACTAATCGCGTTGCGTGCGAAAATCGAATCCATGAATAACTGTTTATAGCACGCGCCATTCTGAGTAATTGCCGCCAATTGGAAACAGGCAAATGCCAGTTGGACCAATAAGCGAGAATCCATTGTTGTGGCGTCTAATTGGAAATCGATGGGATTATATTTTATATATAGACATGTATATATGAGAGACGGGAATTATTGTATCCCAATGGGATTTGATTGAATGGGATATTGCATTTCATTCCAATACGAATTGGATAACCAATTGGAAATCGAGTGATTAATGTAGAATAGTTGGAATGAAAGATCTTGGTGGAATATCTAAATGGAAATCGAGTAATTAATGTAGACTAGTTGGAGTGAAATATCTTATTGGAACATCTTTAAGTGGAAATCAATGTGGAAAGCTTGTTGAAAGATTGATGAGCAGTTGAATTAGAGTAAATCCAATTGGAATCTGATTGTATGCCATTGCGATTCTATTGAATTTTGTGGGAATTAGCCATATGCAAATGCAATTAAGCTAATTGGAAACTGAGTAACTGCAATAAAAGTTGCAGTTATTTATCCAATTGGCGCACTGCTGCTCTATTCCAATACTGGAATACACTCTAATTGGAAATCAATTTTACAGCCTAAATGGGAAAATGTGAATTAGATTTAACTAAGAATTGGACTGCAAACGCTCTAATTGGAGAATTTTAAAATGGGTGCAGTGAGTGAGTTAAATTGGAATAATTATTGTTGCATTCTACACTAATTCCTTGTTGTGACATCCAATTGGACATCATAGGCTCAATGAAATGGATGACAACCTTAACTATATTATCCAATTGAAAAAGGGATTTAGTTGAAATAACAATAAGGCATATGAAAAGCCAATAGATCCAATTGGAATACAAGCACTACTTCAAGTAGTGGAATAACTATTGTTGCATTCTACAGTAATCCATTGTTGTGGCATCCAATTGGAAAGTATAGCTTAAATGAAATGGATGAAAACTTTAACTATATTATCCAATTGGAAATAGATTAAGTGTAAATAACAATTGGGCACATGGAAAAGCCAATAGATCCAATTGGAAACAAGCTGATTAACTTCAAGTAGTTGAAATACTTTATCCAATTGGAATACCTATTATTGCATTCTACACTATTCCATTGTTGTGGCAGCCAATTGGAAATCATAGCTTCAATGAAATGGATGAAAAATGTAACATATTATCCAATTGGAAATTTAATTGGCTATTGGATTTGGCTAAAATAACAATTGGGCATATGAAAACCCAACAGATCCAATTGGAAAACAAGCAGATTAACTTCAAGTAGTTGATCTACTTCATCCAATTGGAATAACAACTATTGCACTCAATTGGAAGACGACAAATGTGATTGGTATTATTTGTGTAGAGTTCCAATTAGAACCCGTTAGAAGACTCGTCTAGCTGGGAATTGCTATTGTTTCGCTAATTAGAGGGCTGGCCTGTCCAATTGGAATCTGATTTGCAACTGGATTGTGATTCAGCTAATTGCTGATCAATCAATCATCAGCAAAGGTAAAAAGTAATGCCATTTTCCCATTGGAATCGCCGGGTGCAGTGGGTCCAATTACCATTCCATGACGACCAGCAGGCACTTGCGGCCCCTGTAGGTGTTCTCGTAGACGTCGATGATGTTGACGATGTGCTTGCAGCCGCTGGCCCGCCAGTGGAGCTCGACCTCGCGGCGCGCCTTCTCGTTGTCCAGCAGCACCTTGAGGGCGTAGTTCTGTTTGGTGCGCCGGTTGGTGCACTGCACCACCTTCCCGTTGATGCCCAGGCCGAGCACCGTGTCCGATATCTCGTAGTCCTCCACCAGAGGCGTCGTCTTCGGTTGCCGTTGATTCTGCAGCGAAAGCATCTTAAGAGTCCAGCTTAGCCTGAGCGGGAGACAGAGAGAGAGAGAGTATTCCAATTAGAATTTGTGTTTTTATGCATGAGCGCCAGTGTTGCCGTGCTGCAATTAGCATATATAATGAAGCATCAAGTGTCAATGTTGCCGTGCTGCAGGCTAATCCTATCTAAAGCAGTGTTGCCGTGCAGCAATTGGCATACAATTGACATAGTAGCATCAAGTGTCAGTGTTGCCGTGCTGCAATTAGCATAAATAATGGAGAAATTGCCGTTTTCTATGGTAGCATCAAGTGTCAGTGTTGCCGTGCTGCAGGCTAATCCTAGCTATGGCAGTGTTGCCTTGCTGCTATTAGCATAGATAATGAAGCATCAAGTGTCAGTGTTGCCGTGCTGCAGGCTAAGCCTAAATAAAGCAATGTTGCCGTGCTGCTAATAGCAGCAATTGATATGGTAGCATCAAGTGTCAGAGTTGTCGTGCTGCAAGCGGCAGTTAGGCATGTCACTAGCAGCTACAGGCTAAGTCTAACTAGAGCAGTGTTGCCGTGCTGCACTGAGCATCAGCTGCTGCTGTTGCTCAGGCAAATTCTAGCTGGCTAGAGTCGCCATTTGGTAGTAGAAATGCTGCTGCTCAGGCAAAGCCTTGCTGGAGCTGCCATAGACAACAGTGTTGCCGTGCTGCACTGAGCATGAGCTGATGTTAATAGTTAGAGCCGCCATTTGGCAGTAGAAATGACAGTTGCTGCTGCTGCTGCTTAGGCAAAGCCTTACTAGTTCGGCCATAGAGAACAGTGTTGTCGTGCTGCAGCATGCCTGAGCTGCTGCTGCCATCTCACTAATTGAATGCAGTATCAGCTTAGCATAATAGTAGCAACAGCCCGCCAGTGTAGCCGTGCTGCCAGGATGACATCTAGCGCCAAGGCGAATCTCAGCCAGAGCTGCCATATCGCCACCTGCCTGGGCAGTGTTGCCGTGCCGCACTTAGCACCTAGTGTCATTGCATCATAATGATCTTCTAAGAACTTCAAGTTGACTTTTGCGCTATTTATCAACGCAATGACGTCACACGCGCTGCTACTTACAAATAAACAAATTTATTTTATTTTTTTCTCTGTTTGTTATGCTGCCCTACTAGATATTCTGGCGTTGCGAAACCGAACTTCAAATCATTCGCATTGATTTAGCATTTCGGGCGACTTTTTACATTGGCATGAATTATTCGAATTGGAACTGTGCAGCGAACTGGAATTGCTTTGCATATGCTAATTGGCATTACACCGTTTTCCGTTTTGTTTATGAAATTTTATGCAGCAGCCGTTTGTATCAATGTGTGTGTGTGTGTGTGTGTGTGTGTGTGGTCAGCTGCTTTGGCCATGCGACTTGTACAGTTAGTAACAATGATAAATCTTGCACCAATTGTTAAGGGGGGGCGGGGGGGTGCCAGGTGGGGGGGTTAGTTGGAGTATAAGCAAACATTACACAATAATTTTAGCGGGGGGGGGAAAATGCATTTGCAGCCTGGCAACTCTGATTGGACATTGAGCTGCGTTGGCATGCCCGCATCTCGCCCTCTCTCTCGCTCCCTCTCACTGTGTGCGTGTGTGTGTGTTTAGCTGATGAAATGAGCTTATTTATTTATTATCTTCAATCTCAATTAATTGCGCTTAAATAGGTGTATTTATGCGAAAGGTATTTAACTAAAACGTAGCATATTGCACAGCTCACACACACACACACACACACACACGTACGCATACACCTGACGTGTGTGTGTCAAAGCGGCAGCAACATGCGTCATGTTTTCTCCTACTTAATGCGGTACTATTTTTTTTTTTTTAGTACCATTTTCACTTTGCGCTTATTTTTATCAGTCACACACACACACGCACGCATGCACACGCACACACAGATGGTCACGTAGAGATTCGTCTTCTTTTTTGCGTGATTACAAGTATATTTTATTTTAGATATTAGCACTTGTGTTACACATACCTTTATTTGTTTTGATTTTTTTTTTTTGCTCGGCGTGCGATGTAATAACAATAAAAAAAAGAAAACAACCCGCTTCGATCACGGCACGCTGCGTGCTTCGACTTAAAAGCAAAAACAATAACTGAAAATAACTTGGGCAGTATGACCAGATTGCAGTAAGCGCATAATGGCGAAGAAGAACACATGCAGTGTGGCAGCCCAGCGCACTTGACTTAATGTTGTGAATGCACTGAAAAAAATGGAAGACTTTTTATATATTAATTACTTTTATATATAAAAAGTCTTTAAATTTTGTCTATTGTCTAAAATTAAATATATTGCATTGCTTAGATTAGATTACTGTTCACAAATGTGCATGCCGCCACACTTGAAAGTGTTCCCTGCACTTCAATAATGTCTGGCAACGCTGCTTGAGGCGCAATTAATTTAACACAAATATTGTGCAGGCTTTGTGTTTATTCAAACAATTTAGTTTTATATTTGTTATTATTTAAATGTAAGCATTGCATTGTTGACATTTGCCCATTGCTTCAATACACTGTTCATAGTTTCTACACAGCTGTTTACATTTATTGCTGTTCACAATTTTGCATGCCGCCACATTTTAAGTGTTCTCTGCATTGCAACAATATCTGGCAGCGCTGGTTGAGGCGCAATTAATTAAACAGGCGCGCTGAAGATTTTTTCAGCTTTATACAAATAATTTGGTTTCATATTTTTGTAATTACTTAAACGTAAACAGTGCAATTACATATTGAATTGCTTCAATACACTGTTCACAGTATCAGCTGACCAGCTGGTCACACTGCGAGTATTCTGTGCAGCTGGCAACACCTGTTGTGGCGCAATTATTTAAACACGACCCCTTTGAGCACTTAGCCCATCACAGCTGTGATTAAAGCAAGATATTTGCAATAAAAATGAACGACAGCGTAAAATATGTATATTTAATTCGGAGCATAATAAAAAAGAACCTAAACAATGTCTCTAGCAGCACATCTAGGAGGCGAGTAACATAGATACATACACAATATACCTGACAGTTTATAATTATGGAAACATATTGTTGACAAACCAGGCTTAGGTCTAAACTGTTCTCAATTGTGCATGGCCAGCGAGTCCTTGTCTTGAGTATTGCACTGATGGCTCACATATACAGCTGTTTTTCTTCCCTTTCTCTTCTTCTCTAACTTAAACTTTATTCCGGCCGCCTGTGCGGCGGACTCTCACACTTCACTCTCGCGCGCTTTCACTTACGACTTAAAATTGAAACTAGGGCTGGGGCTGGGGCTAAGTCGGGGGCGTACGACATGGGTGTTATTACTCTAAGACTCGGGACTGCGTGCTTTCTCTGTTGTACACTAAAATTTAAGACTTTAATGATTTCTTTCTCAAAATATCAATTGGACATAATGTTTGGTATTCCATGGATAACTCCGAGTTCGCGCTGCCTTTGGCTGCCGATCGAGGGGGGAGGAGGGGAAGGGGGAGGGGGTTTGGTGAAAGAGAGATGGTGGGGCCTTGCTTGCATTGCCTTGATTCGGGAGATTTACAACACCTCTCATCGAGCGACTACCACACCCGTTATACACACCCACGCACACACGCACATATATATAGAGATGCACATGGACGCACACTGGGGCAGATGGGGGAGGAAGTCCTGCGGCGATCGATTCGAGTCCTTTCCATATAGATATATATATATATAGATACAGTGGGTCGCGTTCCACGAGTCCTTGGACAGTCGCGGCTGCCCGTTCGCGTTGCTTCCTTCCTCCTCGTCTGTCTCTCCGTCCGTCCTTTTGCCATCAAAATTTTGGAATTTTTTGTTTTCGTTTTGTTGTTGTTTTTTTTGCGGTTTTTTAGTTCGTGTAATTTTTGTTATTGTTGTTGGCTGCGAATTTTGGGATCAGTCGCTGCAAGCGTTCCTATGCCGACAGGCCGAGTGTCTTGCGCACCAATCGCTGTGCGATCCGGTTGAACTCGTCCCTCCTCTCCCGCCACATGATTGCTGCATCCACATTGGCGCCGCTCTCATCGTTTGGCTCTGCAGCGAAGTCAGTTGATGGGTTAGAGGAATATATATCTAGATATATATATAGCTACTCACCCGCCAACATGCTAACCACACTTAGAAGTATCTTCTCGACGCTCTGTACGGGGCTCCAGCGCTCGGCGGAGAGCTCGTAGCCCATGGGATCGTCTCCGGGCGCGTGTAATATTGATATGCAGACGCGGCCATCGGAAAAGATGTTGGGATGAAACATATCACAAGTGAATTTCATCTTTGGCGGACTCAGCGGATAGTCGGGCGGAAAGATCAAGCGCGCTGGGAACACGCCGCCCTCGAAGCAGGTGCCCTCTGGTCCGCTATAAAACAACAAAGATTAGATATATGTATATGCGGGTGTGGGTGTGTGTGTGCGCGCGCGTGTGCTTGTGTGTGTGTGCGATCTGGCAACTCACGCTATTAACGCTTCCCACTCAAAGAAGTTGTCCTCGCTGATGGGTCCAGCGGCGATGCCCTCGGGCGGATCCATCGTTAGCTCTGCGCGCGAGTGAGAGGGGAGAGAGCTGCATTATAACAGTTAATTGCAAAGTCCCGCACACTTACGTTTGTATTCCGCCATCAGGCGACGCAGCGCCGAGCCAGCCATTTGTCGTCCACTTTCGTTCGCAATTGCAGCTCGAGGTCAGGTTAAGCGAAAAAAACACCACGTTGGTATTTGCGAGTGTGTGGCATAAAGTTTGCAAAGTGTTTATTTTGATATATGTATATAATGTGTGTGTTGTGTGTGTGTGTGTAGATATATATATACATATATATATATAAATATATATATAAAAATATTTATATATATACCTATATATATTTATATATACATACGTATGCGAGAGCCTGTGTTTATGTGTTGTTTATCTATATATATACATATAGCTACATATACATATATATACAAAAAAACAAACAAAACCGTCCAATTGCCGCGTATATATATATATATATGTATATATATGTATGTAGTTTTGTATTTATTCTGTCCGTTTGCGTATGTCAATGTCGGCCAGCTTGAGAAAAAAAAAAATGAAACTACGTTTTTGCGTTTTGCTCAGCGTTGCCGGATAGACTGCGACTTCACCTGTAACGCCATTCATCGCATAGCCAAAACATATGCACGCAAGTGGCAAGGCCACTTCTCCAAAAATGCTTTCATGACTCTGTATGTTGTTTTGTTATGTATTCTTTTATTTTTCGCTACCCCTTTTCTTTTTTTTATCATATTTGTCTGAGTTGAATTGTTGTCATGCTCACTTTATTTCAGGCCTCACCTGTAAGGCCATTCATCGCATACCCAAAACATATGGCAAGGCCATTTGGTCGACAAATTCTTAGTAGACTCTGCATGTTGTTTTGTGTTATGCCTTATTTTATGTTCTGCTCCCCCCTTTTTTATTATAATTGTCTGAGTTGAATTGTTTTAATGCTCACTTTATTTTTACTTCAATGCTAGCTTGTGCTGACACAGCTGGCAACGCTGTGCTGTTGTGCTTTGCTAGATCTGGCAGCACTCGGTGCTTACTTATTATTTATTTATGTTAATTTTAATGCAAAACGTAAATACTAACTTAAAATTAGAGCTCGTTGCGCCGCGCAGGCGAATCGGCGGGCAGATGAGCCTTCAGCTCGCGCCAGAAGTCGGCGCGCTGCTGCAGCAGCGACTCTTCCATGCGCAGCAGCGGCGTCGCCTCGGTCGCATCCTCCGCGTCCAGCTTGGAGCCCAGCCGGGCGTACTGCACAGGATATGAGCGCGTGGGCAGCCAGGTGGGCAGGTTGCTGGTGCCGTTCGCATGATTGGGATCACTAAAAGAAATTGAGTTTCTGTTTTTAGTTAAGGCCCTTGGCGATTGCTCAAGACGTCGGCTCACCCGTTGCGCGCAAAGCTGACCCAGAGGCGCAGCATGAGGTCGCGCAGCTGCAGATCCTGGCGCGTGGGCACCGCGCTCACGAACAGCTCCTGGCCAATGGGAAACAGGTACTGCAGCTCCTCGGCATGGCAGGCGCCGTAGAACTCATTGTGGGCACCTTTGAAGATCTCCGAGAAGCTAGCGGCGCCCTTGTGGTCAAACAGATAGACATAGGTGGGCGCCAGCTGCTGCTCCTCCTCATCCAGGCGCTGCTGCAGATACTCATCGACGCCAGCCACGAACCAGCCATCGGAGATCAGCTGTAAATATTGTATATATAGAGAGTGATTGAGAGATTTCTGATGTTCCTTGTCTCACGTCGGTCAGGTTCTGGTGATTGGACTTGTTGTAGTTGTGGCCCGCCTTGAAGTAGAAGTTCTCGATGTGGCGCGTTATCTGCTGCTGCCGCTCGTCCTCGTGGTGGTCGTAGTTGAGCACCACCGGCAGCAGCCGCTCGAAGGACGCCTTGAACTCGGCCATGAGGTGCGGCAGGTTGAGCAGGGCCGCCGTCTTCAGCAGCCCCTCCTCGGCGGTCACGCCTATCATCAGGGGCAGCCGCTGGCCGTGCGGCCGCTGTGCCGCCTCGCGCGGTCGCTGCGTCAGGAAGGCGCCCTCGTGCTCCGGCTCGATGACGGGCGGAAATGGAATCATCGGATCAAAGTCCCACACCTAAACGAGGAGAAGATTAATATGCTGTCGCCGGGAGCTATACACCTTTGGGACTCACAAACATGTCGTAGAGCGTGGCCACCACATCTTCGGCTCGCTTGCCGCGCAGGCAGTCCAGGCGCGCCGGCCAATCCTCGCCAGCGGCGGTGCAGTTCAGCAGCTCGGTCAGCT
This sequence comes from Drosophila pegasa, assembly GCA_035046225.1. NCBI lineage: Eukaryota > Metazoa > Arthropoda > Insecta > Diptera > Drosophilidae > Drosophila > Drosophila pegasa. Next base: position 1,926,006 of record JAWNOD010000371.1, read on the forward strand.
TGAGGGCGCGCTGCGCGGCCACGCCCTGGTGGGCGGGCTGTGCCCATGGGTTGAAGTAGGTGCCGGACTGGGCGATGGCGCGATGCAGGAGGCCGCGCGACTTCTCGGCGAGCATGTGGTAGGTGACACTGGCGCCGCCGGCGCTCTCGCCGAAGACCGTCACCGCGCTGGGATCGCCGCCGAAGACGGCTATGTTGTCGCGCACCCAGCGCAGCACTTGGAGCTGATCCTTGAGGCCGTTGTTGCCCGGGCAGTCGAGCGTCTCGGTGCTGAGGAAGCCGAGCGGACCCAGCCGAAAGTTGGCCGAGACGAGGACGATGTCGTGCTCGAGCAGGAAGTCGGGCCCGTAGAAGCTGCTGACGCCCGCGCCGCACTGCCAGCCGCCGCCGTGGAACCACACCATGACGGGCAGCGGCTCCGCCGGCACCGGATCCGGCGTATACACGTTGAGGTAGAGGCAATCCTCGGAGCCCTCGATGAGCGTGTCGCGTCGGAAGGGATCGCGCTGCATGCAGATGGGCGCATCCTTGACGGCCAGCCGCTCGCCCTGCCACGGCGGCGGCTCGACGGGCGCCCGGAACCGCAGCTCGCCCAGCGGCGGCACGGCGTACGGCACGCCCATAAACGCGCGCATGTGCCGCCCGCTGTGGGCGGTGCGATGGCGCCCCACCAGCCAGCCGCCGTGCGGCATCTGCACGTGCAAGCCCTGCGAGGCGCGCCCCCACGCCCCCCCGATCACAGCGCCCAGCGCGAGCGCCGCCAGCCACACCAGCGTCCAATCGATGGCCATTGTCCCAGCTCTTCAACTCGTCAACTGATCTGGCCAGCGGCGCGCGCTGCCGGTTTTAACATTACAACACCAGCTTCTCGAGCGCACACTGGTTCCGCTTACCAAAATAAACCAAAATTATAACAAAAAGGGGGGAAAAAAAAAACAAATGAAACTCAATTAATTTCCATAACTGGAAATAATCAAAAGTATATTTGGGCGCCAATGAAAGTTGCCTTTTGGAAAGTCGTAAAATAAAATGTCATTTGTAATCTGGAATCTGTAAAATTTATGCATTTCAGTTATAATTGATAACTCTGCATGGGAAGCTTGGTCTGAAAGCTGTTCGAGAGCTTTGCACGCTCGACAACTTGGAATAAAGCTCTGCGAGCCTTTGCTTCTCTCTGCATGCCCACACTGAGCTTTTGCGTGTGTGCTTTCGTTGTGAAAGTGAAAGCTGACCCTATGGAAGCTTGAAGTGATTAGGTTTTAGGCTTTTGTATGGAATACACTCTATGTTGTCCTTTAAGCACTAAGAGCTTTCAGCAATGTGCTTTTTGACTTTGATTTTCCATGCAAATTTAATTGGGTTTGTGCTTATCTGAAAAAATATAAAAAGAATTAATGTAAAAATATTTTTGTTCTATTATTATTATATCAAATAGAATATTAAAGATATATAACAAATATATAAAATTTTATTAATACATTTAAATTTAATTTAAAAAAATCTATAAATGAAAGATTTTTAATACTTCATATTTCATAATACACATATTTAATACTGCTATAAAATATACAAAATGATATAAAAAGTAAATTAAAAATTTTTTTGACACTTTGTAGTTATTAAAAAAATTACATTATTTAAATTTTTACTTTTTTTTCATATTACAAGTAACAAAAGAAAAAAAAACATAAATAATAAAATAATAACAATTACATTTATTATTATTATTTTTTTATTTATCTTATTATTTTTCTAATCAATTTTCTATATAAAATATAAAATATTAAATTTTTTTTTTTATTTCAGTAAAGTACATTTTTTTATTAACCTTTATATTTTAATATACTAAATTCTTATAGATTTCTAAATTAAAAAAGTTTTTTTTATTAAAATTTTTATAAGTTTGTTTAATTTTTTATTTTTATTTTGTATTTCGAGTGCTTTAAAAAACATATTTAAGTAAATGTTATGTATATTTTGAATATAATTTGTTGCTATTTATTTTATAGAAAATAGAAATGTCAATCAAAAAATTAATAAAATATATATGTCTATTTTTTTTTACATTTAACATTACACTTAAAAAAATATAAAAAAAATTCTCAACTAAAATCTTTTTAATTTCAGCTTACATTGATTTACATTGTTCTTCTGTTATACTTCGCCTTGTCCCACTGTGCACACGCCTTCATGCTCATTTGCCAAACTGCTTATATCAATTAAGAATTCATATTTAGTTGTTAGTTATAGTGCTTGTTGTTGCTGTGTCGCTGTGGTACTTAGCCAAATGTATGAAATAAATACCAAAAAAAGAGGGAAAAAACAAAATCTATGCAAAGTGGATTCGTTAACAGATGTCGATTAGCGCACAGTGGGTCAATTACGCCTTAGACTGGTTAAGCTTGCGGCTCACTTCTTAACCTTCTTCTCTTTGGCTTTTGATTTGTTGCTAGGGGGAGTCGTCTGTGTGGTTGTTGGTTCCACTGTGCGATGGCTCCAAGTGGGTCGCATGACAAGGCGAAAATATATGAGCATAGTCGGCCCCCATCAAATTTGGACACTCGCTCGCTCGCTCGGCTTGTGTGTTCTCCTTTCGCTTCGCAAGAAATCTAAGATGGGATTTTCAATCTTGTTTATGTTTTACGGCTGTTTATCAGCCTCAACGTGGCCTTCAGCCGAAGACCCGACGATCGAGTGCCCAATTGGCATTATGTGTTATTCACCTTCATTAGCGGCGCAATAAAACAACTGACGAATGTGCCCGAATGGGGCCAGATCTGCCTGATCGACTGCGCAATGATCGCTCACGGCACAAGGCGCACGTCTGTGGGGGTCTAACTCTTCAGTTAATGGGGTCTCTCCCTTCTCCCTCCTGGAAGAGGCACTTCATGTGGGCCAAGTTAATGGAGCAGCTCAATAGGGACTTAGTTTTAGCTTATTCCATGAGCCACGCCCCCCTTATGGGCGTAGATATAGCTACTATATCGTTAAGGTCTTACGAGTATGCGAATATATTCCAAAATTCTAAAGGCGTTGCTCCTAGACCAGCTTGGAAGTCATCCAATTTATCACGCTCCGGATGTACGTATTGGAAAAATCGGAATACTATATAAGTCGAGCTTATCAATAGGTCTAATGCTCCAAATAACAAGTCTCTATAGCTTCAATAGCGGCCTTAGAGCTAACGATCCGTCGGACGGATTAACATCGGACGGAAGGCCGAAAGTCGGACGCACATTGCCAATATACTCCACTCTCCACTTGCTGAGCGAGTATTAAAGCCCCAAATAAGCTTGACTCGATTGCAACACCTTAAAGCAACTAATTCTATTGCAGTTGGCTTTAATCTACGCCCACTTTGGGGCATGGCACTGATCACGCAGCTCAACTAGAAACAATTTTAAGTATATAATAAAAGCCGACAGACAGAGGCACTAATATGCCCGCTTTACTCGCTCTACTTTAAAGTTAAATAGCAAACAAGAAATAAAGAATGAAAACATTAATGAAATTTAAGTAAAAACAAATGAGTGCAAGTAGCAGAGGAGCAGAGTGGCAAGTGCTCGACTGTGAGATACCTTGCCTTAGAGGCAGATCAGAGAAAACGGAATATAAGACTAAATATGAGCAGTTATATGGCAAAGAAACAAAGAAACTCTCTCTCTCTCTCTCTCTCTCTCTGTATCTTGATTTCTCTTCCCCTCACTTTCTCTTTCCTTCTTTTTCTATATCTCTCCTTTTTTCTCTCCCTCTCTCTCTCACTCTCTCCCTCTTTCCCTCATGATCTAACTTTTCTTCTCAGGAAATCCCTCTTGCTCTTTCTCTTTATCTTCCGCTTTCTCTCTCCTTCTTTCTCTCTCGCTCCCATTGCCTATCTCTAACCGTCTTTCACACTTCATTTAGCACATTTCCTCCACTTCCACCTATATACCCACACTCTCGATAATTTACAGAGTATTTCATATTGAAGCGCACTTCAACAAATGCCTTTGCATGCCAAACAAGCAAAAAATGCCATCGAGCTAATAAGCGCAGCGTCTGCGGCCTTTGAAGTTCACTTTGCCAAAGCTGATGAGAGAAAGAAAGAGAGAGAACACTAGAGTGAGAGAGAGAGAGAGAGAGAGGAAGAGAGAGAGAGAGAGAGAGAGTGAAAGTTCACTTTTTCTGCTTTACTTTGTTTTCTTTTCTCTTTTTTCTCTGCGAAGTTTTTACTAATATGCGAGAAATACGTCGACATGCTCGACATGCCCTCACACCGTTCCGCCCACCTACCACGCCCACCGCTTAATATGTTGAAGCGACTTTTGACAAATGTTCGTGTCTCGGTCGCAGATTTATTTAGTTATTCAGTTAGCCGCGACCAGATTTTAATCCACTTGAGTGGCCATTTGTCAACGAAATATGGAAAGGACGGACGGAGGGAGGAAAGGATGGAAGGAAGGACAAAGGAAATTCGGTGCAATTGGTCAACTGGATAGAAATGAATGAGATAGATCATATGTGGACAGAGGGAGAGAATGGGGGAGAGAGAAAGAGAGCGAAAACTAAGAGCTTTAATTGATTAATTGATTAATGGAATGGGTTAAGGATAAGCAGAATGGTTAAGATAAGGTAACTGAAGTGGATATACTATACCTAGTGTAGCCTATCCTACTTCATTTTATTCTCATTTTATTTGCATCTGAACCAACTGAGGCTTTGTATATTGGCGCCAGGGCTATTGAGCTTGACCTCAGAGTACCAAAAAGGCAGAAGATGGTCAAGCCACCTCTGGAGGCTGAACTTCCTACCTAGAAGCCTGGTCAGCCGACTAGGCACCACAGCTGAAAGCTCTGCTAATTTCCACATGAGTACCAGACTTTGACGTTATCATCCTCAAAGACCTGCTGGACCGTGATTTGACCAAAAATGTTTTAAAAATTACCTCAAGCCTGACCCATCATCATTAATAATAATATAGTAATAATAGTAAGTTTATGATAAAGATAGGAAAAGAACGGATAAGAGAAGAAGAAAAGAACATAATAGGTTGGAATGGGAAATGGAATTGAGAAATTACATAAAGACTAAGAAGCTATAGCTTAAGATATAGATAAAAATAGATAGATATACATATGTTATTATTGAAAGTATTTCTTTTGGGGAAATTCAGGAAAAGTTTTTAGAAATTGTGGAAAATGTAATAAAATATGGATTGGAAAAGAAAAGGTGAAAAGGTAAAGTAAATTCCTTCAGTTCCGACAGAGTTACTATATATGGCAAGGTTTTTTATGTACAGAAGAAAATGAATCCACATTCCAAAATCAAACAAAACTTTCGTCAAATTGGTGTCAAAAGCGAAAAGATAAATAAAAGCGAGATAAATTTTAACATTTATACGGGAAAATTTTATTGTTTAACTAAAAATTTGTGTTTCCGCTCAGATTATGCAGGTATTTGCACTTTAAAGAAGAAGAAGGGGGAAGAGGAGGAGGAGGAGGACGGGGATTTGGAAAGGGGTTTGACCAAAAACCCTTTTTGTGGGCCAACAAGTCGAGTCCCACCCGGCCCCATGTCGAATGAAAATACAAAAATGATTTATTGTAGGTAAAATATTTATTGTTGTTTTTTTCTCTCTTCTTCTTCCGCCTCTTCCTCTTTTTTTTTGTTATATTCCACGCAAATTCCCGTTGTTTTTGTTGTAGAATAAACAAAAGGTCACGCGGCATCTTTGGCATTCTTGTTTCTTGCGCCTTTCGGAAAACCCTTAAAAAAAATGCAAGTAAAAATGTGGCCGACGGGCCTGATCGACTGCACAATACTCGCTCAGGGCACAAAAAGGGCGTCTGCGGAGGCTTAACTTTCTAGTTAATGGGGTCTCTCCCTTCTCCTTCCTGGGAGAGGCACTTCATGTGGGATAAGTCAATGGAGCAGATCAATAGGTTCTTAGTTCTAGCTTATCCCTTGAGCCACGCCCTCCTAATGGGCGTATATATAGATATTATATCGTTAAGGTCGTACGAGTATGTTAATATAATCCAAATTCCTAGCAACTTAAATAATGGCTTTGGTCCTAGGCCAGTCAGGGAATATTCCAATGTGCCACGCCTTAAGTGGGCGTATCGGAAAAATCGGAATACTATATAAGACGAGCTTATCAATAGGTCTAATGTTCCAAATAATAAGTCTCTATAGCTTTAATAGCGGCGTTAGGTCTATCGATGCTTCGGACGGACACACGTCGGACGGAAGGTCGAACGTAGGATGGACGGCCAATATACTCCGCTCTCCACTTGCTGAGCGAGCATAAAAAGTGAAATAATTATTAACAAAACACAGAGCGAGTTCAGTCAGCAGCTGCTTAGAAATATGCGGGCCACGCCCAGCGCAGTGCTCAGCCCTCGTCTCCGCCTCCGCCTCAGCCTCCGCCCCTCGCTGTATTTATTTATTCTGCATTTTGGGTCAATTCCTTTGGTTTCATTTAATTAAAAAAGCAAAAGCGCGACGCATAATACAAAAAAAAAAGTAAAAATTTATAGAGAGAGTGAGAGAGGGAGATGGAGAGAGTGAGAGTGAGAGGGGTATAGTCACATGCATGTCTGTCCCTGGTCTTGTTAGCTTGTTGGCATCCTTGTATTTACTTAGGATCAGGTGGTGAGCCTGAGCCGTCCGTTTGCCAAGCCAAAAAAATATAATACAAACAATGCAAAGAAGCCGCCGCCGCCGCCGCCGCCGCCGCCGAAGCCGAAGCCAAAATTTCAATTTCGCGGTTGCTGCATATTTTCCCATGCCTTTCGGCCTCGGCTGTGTGGCACACCCTGCGCTGTGGCTGGGCCGAGCTGGCAGTGTATGCACGGCTAAGCACTCTCAGTTGAGTTGAGGCTTGCGATTGGATTTAGATGGAAGTTTTTGTTAGTTCTACTTCTTACTGCTTACTGGCTGACTCTACTTTACTTTACTTTACTTTCTTCACTTTACTTTTTCTTTACTCTCTCTGTTTAGCTTCTCGCTTCGGTGCTGTGACTCTTCGTTTCTCGATTCTCCTTTTCCCTTTTCACTTCTCATTTTGCTTCTTGCTTCTGCTGGTCCTTTAATTAGCTGCTTACTTACCTCTCGTTTTGCTGCTCTAACTTCTCTGCACACATTGCTTCTTACTTGAGTTTTCTCTTTGTTGATCACTTTGCTTCTCACTTTGCTTTTCTCATTGCTTATCAACTGCTTCTCACTTATCTTATCGCTTTGCTTCTCACTTTTCTATGTACCTTGTTTCTTCTCACTTTGCTTTTTACTTTTCTTCTCTCTTTGCTTCTCACTCCTTCGTTACCTTTGCCCATTTTCTTACTTCATTTCTCACTTCGCTTCTCCCTTTACTTTACTACTCTCTCTTCTTTTAAGTTGGCTTCTCTCTCGATTTCTCCTCTGCATTTTCGCTTCACTTATTACTTTTCACTTTTCCTCTAACTTCGCCTCGCACTTTGCTTCTCACTTGCTTTTTCCGTCAAACTTCTGGCTCAGTTTCTTGCTTAGCTTCTCGCTTCTCTTTTTACTTCTGTGAGCTTCTTGATTTACTTTGCTTAGCTTATCTACTAACTTCTCTCTCCATTCCCTTCTCTTCATTTTATTAGCTGCTCACTAAACATGCCTCTCCTCTTTTCTTAGCTTCTCCCTCTTAGCTTTTCTGACTTCTTGCTTCGCCTTCCCTCACTTATCTCTTAGCTTCTTCCTTCTCAGCTTTATGGCACCTTCAGCTTAGCTTTGCACTCTTTCTTCTAGCTTCTTCCCTAGCTACTAGCCATCCATCTCTCTCCCCTCTCTCTTTCTCTCTCTACCTTAACTTCTCTCTCTCAGTCTGCTTCTCTCTTCCTTTACCTTCACTTGTTTGCTTACCCTTTTACAGGGTATTTCTTGCGTCGCTCTCTCCAAACACGTGACAACTTTACGTCTTGTTTGGCTTTGAGGTTTTAAGGGCTGTTCAGAGGGGTGGAGGGGTGCAGAGAGGGGTGGGCCGCCTCAATGGCAATGGAATTTAAACGAAATTTTTGGAAACAGCTAAAAATGGAACTTTAAAATATGCCCAAAACGCGACGGCTTAAGCGATAATTGGCCACTAGCAAAATGCTGCCACTTAGCCACGGCCAGGTCCAGGTCCAGGTCCAGCTCCAAGGCGACGTCGATGTCGATAGGATGTGGAAACATGTCCAAATACCGAATGTAAATCGTTCAATGTTCGGATCAGGCTTAGACTCTAAGCCGAACGGAAGAAGAAGAAGAAGAACTTTTCTTGCGGTGGTGGAATCGTCCAATGACGAGGACATTTCCATCGACTCCTGGAGCGAGAGGGGGCAGGGGAGGGGTCTAAATTGATATGCAGCAGCTGTTGCTGTTGAGGGGGAGGCGGGTCAAGGAGGGGAGGGGGGGAGCTGCGTGGGGGACAGCTGTGCATTTTAAGCGTCATTCATAGTAATAATAATAAAAATATGTTTAGTCGCAGATATAGCCCCGGCACAGGGAGGGACTTGGGGGGGCTGGGGCGGGGTTTGGTCTGGAGTCAGCGCTGGGGATTAGCTCGGCTGATTGGACACGATGTGATTAACTTGTCATCAGCTCCGGCGGCTCTTCTGATGCGAGCACGTCGCGCGACATGACACGTTCCACGACACGCCCCAAGCAAAGCCGCCCCAATTCCCCATCTCTGTTCCTCACTCTCTCTTTCTTCCTCTCTCTCTTCCGCTCCACATGCAGAAAAATTAACCCATTAGGCACTCCATTAACGCCCGCTGCCAATGCATATGGGCCGCAGCTAATTAGTTGTGGCAGCTGATGCTGCACACACACACTGACACACACACACACTCACACATAGACCCGCACTTACACTCTCACATGCTGCGCCTTAGCTAAGAGCTGCTGTCAAACTTCGTTATTCAGCACGATTTAATACGGATTCGAATGCAGACAAAGCAGACAAAGACTGAAACACACACACACACACACACACACTGACACACACACACATAGACACACACACACACACACACATACGTTCTATAGAGTTATGGAGTCTACATAATATCTATCTCTAGTTCATGTTCATTAATATAAATTCGACTTTTATGTAAAAGTTGAACTAGTTCTAAGTGACCATAACTCTCTCTCCCTCATAATCGTTCTATCTCTCTCCCTCCCTCACTATCTTTCTATATCTCTCTCTTTCTCCTCCTCCCTCTGTTTGCCTCTCTCTCTCTCCCCATTCTATCTATCTGTATCTCTTACTCACTGTCTTTCTATCTATCTCTCTCACTCACTTTCTTCCACTCTCTCTCTCTCTCTCTCTCTCTCTCTCTCTCTCTCTCTTCTACCTAATATCTTTTTCTCACTCTTATTCTCACTATCTTGGCCTCAATTTCGCCCTCTTTCCAAATATCATTCCCTCAACTTACTCTATAAAGTTTGCACAATTCCGTCCCACCTAACCCACCTCTCGACCTTTCTTACTCCATCTTTCTCTCTCTATCTTTGTATCTTTAGTTCTACTTATTTCTCTCACTATTTCTCTCCCTATTTTTCCATCTCATTCCTTCTTACACTCCTCCTCTTCTAGCTCCCGCTCATTCTCTCTTTCACGCTCTCTCTCTCTATTTCTTTCCGTTTCAATCACAGTGTCCCATACTCTTTTTCTCCCTCTCTCTTTCGTTTCATTTTCCTCTTTCGCACTCTCCCTCAATCTGCCACGCTTTCGATTATTCAGATTCTTTTTCTAACTATCTTATAATCTTATATCTAATAATGAAGAGAGAGAGAGATGATACAGTACGAATATCATCTCTCTCTCTCTCTTCACTGTTCACTCTTCACTATCTCCCAATCACTTTCTTTTATCGTCTCACTTTTCATCTTTCACTCTTCCTCTTTATATCTGTCCTACTTTCCATATAACTTTTCATCTAATCTCTTTCTGTCTCTCTTATTCACACTCTTATCACACACTCTCTCTCTCTCTCTTTCTCTCTATGTCCCCTAATCTCTCTCTCTCTTATCCTCATCATCCTATCTCAACTTTCATCTCCAAATCTTTTGTACTCTGCCTTTTGCTGTCATCTCTCTATCTCTGTATCTCTCTTTCTCCCTCCCTCCCTCTCTCACTTTCTCCCACACACAGTCACATGCCTCACCCATTAAAGCTATAGCCACAACATTGTATTTGGCTCAAGATCTCAAGATCCCAAACAATAACTCAAAAACTTTGCTTTTGTTGCGCGGCCTAACGAAGGCCGAGGGGCGTGGCAGGTGCTCCAGCATTATGAATGCGAATGCTCCACCCTTCTCCCCCTCTCTCTCTCTCCCCCTCCCCTTCTCTCTCCCCACTCTCTTTTGTTGCTGTTGTTGTGCATTTGGCTTTTCTAGTCAAGTGCATTTGCTTGGTTGTGGGGATGGGATCCATGTGGGGGGCGGGTAGGGGGGGCGGGAGCCTGCTGCTTGGGCACGCGCGAGTGCATTCGAATGGCTGGCATTGGGATTAACAACAATAACAACAGCAACGGCTTCTTTTTGGCTGGGCCACGCCCTGTTGAGCGCCCAAGAGGGCGCTAAGCATCAAGTGCCGCCAATTGCCCCCAAGGAGCAGCAAGACAAACCACCCCACCCATCCACCCCTTCCCCCCACTGAGTTGGCCTGAGGTTTGACGTCATCGAAGTTTGTTTGCGACGCGGGCAGATCGGAAATGTTCAATCAGTCCAGAAATTATTTCTCTTTGTAAATAATTTTTGAATTTCAGATTCTTTTTGGAATTCCGACGTCTCGCAAAAGGCACAAAATTTTGATTGCAAATACAGTTAGCATGGATATGAACATGTCTCAGGAGGGTCTGTGCGGCGTGCTCAGGAGGTGCGAGGCCAGCCTGGACCTGAAGGGGGTAGGTCGCCGAGATCCGAGGGATCCTTAGGATGTCTTAGCCTAATTGATCTCGATCCGAGGGATCCTTAGGATGCCTCAGCCTAATCGATCTCGATCCGAGGGATCCTTAGGATGTTTCAGCCTAATTGATCTCGATCCGAGGGATCCTTAGGATGTCTTAGCCTAATCGATCTCTCCCTCCCTGCCTCTCCCCCTTTAGCGTTTCTTAGCCGAGCAACTGAATTCACCCGAGGCGTGTCGCGATGGCAAACAGGCAACGAATCTCCAAAGCGAGTCATGAGTCGCTGAGCGACTTGAAGGAGTACGGCAAAGGCCTAGTGACACTTAGCGAATCGGGCTACAAGACACCTATAGCCGATCCGCCGCACAAATATGTGGACTTCCGCAGCTGCGATTCCATTCAAGACCCATAGACGCATTAGTTCAAACGGAATTTTATATAAAAACTTTTGTTATCCCAAATTCCAAAAACTTTGACGCGTCCCACCAAATGACGTCCGAGAAAGCAGTTGAGGAAGTCTCAAAGCCATTTGTATATCAATATCAAAATTATATATATCTATATACCTATGTATATATGTATATATATCTAGGTGGATCGTCTATTATGATATGTAAATTGAAATTTTGATGCTTTGACCCCGAGTAAAATTCGAATTTGTATAGTTTGAAAGGCTTTTCACTTCGCCGTCAACGTGGGGCCTTCGACTGAACTAACAAAAGTTTATCAACACGATAAAGCCAAGTGTTTAGACAAGTGTCCCGCTGTTCTGGCTGGGCGGGGGCAGTTCCTCCTCTTTAGAATTATGAACTGGCATTCCAAGCATCTCCGTCATGTTGTCCAAATGTCGCGCGCGCGTTAAGCACGCCAAATGTCTTAAGTGCACAATGGAGCCACAGACCCGACTTCAAGTGGAACGGGACTTACATCCAGCCATCCACCCCGCCGCCCACTCACACGCCCACCCACGCACACAACAATGTGGTAACGGGGCGTGCGAATATTTCAACGTGATGCGAATGCCCTAACCTGGGGCATTATCAGTTTGTTGGAGAGCGCGAGAAACTAGTAAAAGGTGACAATGACAATGACAATGACAATGACAATGACAATGACAATGACAATGACAATGACAATGACAATGACAATGACAATGACAATGACAATGACAATGACAATGACAATGACAATGACAATGACAATGACAATGACAATGACAATGACAATGACAATGACAATGACAATGACAATGACAATGACAATGACAATGACAATGACAATGACAATGACAATGACAATGACAATGACAATGACAATGACAATGACAATGACAATGACAATGACAATGACAATGACAATGACAATGACAATGACAATGACAATGACAATGACAATGACAATGACAATGACAATGACAATGACAATGACAATGACAATGACAATGACAATGACAATGACAATGACAATGACAATGACAATGACAATGACAATGACAATGACAATGACAATGACAATGACAATGACAATGACAATGACAATGACAATGACAATGACAATGACAATGACAATGACAATGACAATGACAATGACAATGACAATGACAATGACAATGACAATGACAATGACAATGACAATGACAATGACAATGACAATGACAATGACAATGACAATGACAATGACAATGACAATGACAATGACAATGACAATGACAATGACAATGACAATGACAATGACAATGACAATGACAATGACAATGACAATGACAATGACAATGACAATGACAATGACAATGACAATGACAATGACAATGACAATGACAATGACAATGACAATGACAATGACAATGACAATGACAATGACAATGACAATGACAATGACAATGACAATGACAATGACAATGACAATGACAATGACAATGACAATGACAATGACAATGACAATGACAATGACAATGACAGTGCGCAAAATTCATACCAATAACAATGCCGCTGCAGTGTATTCCCCAGTCGGTCATCCCCTGCTCCAGCTCACCGATTTTTTCCTTGTTTCTTTTGGGCTTTTGCCATTTACACTTGAGCGAAGGGTGCGAATTTTGTCACTCCGTTAACGTCAAGGCCATGAATACATCAGCTGAAGATGCCGCGGATGCGGCTGAGCGCAGTTACTTTCAGTATGTGCGGGGGCGTGGCAGGCGTGGCAGGAGGGCGTACGAATGAACAGTCGAATGCTTTGGCTCTGGCTGCCTTTGCGGATTCTTCAGCTGCTTCTGTTGTTGTTGTTGTTGTCGCCAGCATTTGAACCCAAAAATATTTCACACCTATGTGGGTGTAGTGTAGCGTAGTGTGTGTGTGTGTGTGTGTGTGAGTGTGTGGCAAGTAGCTGTAGCTGCTGCTCGTTTGGCTGTCACTTTGGCTCGTTGAAATTCATTAGGTAAGGCGGGGGCGTGGCGGTGGGCGGATGCAGAGGCAACGGCACATGCAACATGGCAGACAATGGCAGCCGTGACAAACGTAACGGAAGACGGCACAGACAGCTGCAGGAGTGAGGGAGTGAGGGAGACAGGGCTACTCCTGTGACAGTGGCATGTCTAAATGTCGACGACAGGCCATTTTCTATAACTTATCTGATTTTAATTGCTTCAAACATGTGCGTGCACGCTCATTGTCTGCTGTGTGTGTGTGTGTGCGTGTGTGTCTCCTGCCAGCGCATCCTTTTTTTTGTCGCTGTCAACATTATTTCACGTTGAGCGCTGCGTCGCCGATTCGCCGTGCAGCGTTGCCACTTGGCAGACAAGTTGATGACCCTCCCACTACCCACCACACACAGCACATAGTGGCTCTACTCCCACCCGCTGCTTTCACTATGCACGTCCACCACGTACTATGTCCCATGTGTGCGTCTCTCTCCCACCCCTCGCTCGCTCTCTGTGTGCGTATGTTTATCTCGCCGTCTTTTTATGAGCTTTGTCGGGCTTTGATGTTAATTACCCTGTAACAACGACGACGTCTCCCCTCCCTCTCTCTCCCTCTCTCGCACAGGCTGTGCCTTGACGCTCGGTAAACAAAATAGCAGCAGTCGCCGGCGGCAGCGCTGCCGCTGCTGCTGCTGCTGCTGCTGCTGTGTGTCGCTCGCTGGCCGAGATTATCTCCAAGGACCTATAAATCCAGTCATTAAAGTCAAAGTCACAAGACGTTGCCGGCTTATCAGCGTCGGGAGCGGCTTTCGGGCATCGTCCTCTCACTCTCACTCCTGCACACGCTGCGCTTTATAATAAAATTAAGCTAAAAATACACACCAACACACACACACGCACTTAGCTTGCCTGCGCTGCTTGTCTAGTTTTTGTTTTGTTTTTCTTTTCGTTTTGCTTCGTTTTTTTTTCTTCTCTCTTTTTTTTTTTGCTATAGCTTTTGGCTATGTTTTTATTGCACGCATGTAGTTGGCACTCTGCGGTGTTGTTGTCAGTAGTCTGCTTAAGCAGCGTTGCCAGATGCTTTTTTTTGGCAAATATGCATACGTGCCGTCGCTGCCACCCGCTGCGCTGTCGTCGTCGCTGTTTAAAGCGAAAAATTAAGCCATAAAACTTCTGCTTAAAATGTCATGAGGTAATTTAAAATAAAGCACGTTTAATGCTAACTGTATATACTTACATATATACAATAAATGTATTATATTATCCTATATGTTTTATCAAATTCGATTTGCTATCTTGCAACATGTCAAACAAATCCAACTCGAATAAACTTGTAAAAGAAATGTATATACAATACATATAAATTCACTTCTTCTGCGTCTAATTCGATTTCTGATCTCTGGCATTTCGATTATGTCAGCTACAATCGCAGCCTTAAATCACAATCAGCCAAATTTGTTGAAGGGCAAACGAGGGCAATTGACAGCTAGATATGTATGTCGACACGGGTGGGAGACAGAGAGAGAGGGAGACGGGCAGAGTGGACACACGCACGCACGCACGCATACACTGGCAGCACTTAACCCACCGACGACGACCAGCGGACTCTATTAAAAATGCTTACAAATGCGCTTAACATGCGAATGTGCTGCAAATAAATCTCCATATGCGAGTTGACAGGCCTTCGCCCGGCTGCCCTGCTGCTTAACTGTTAAGGCGCCTGCCAGAGCGTCGCTCACAACAGTGCTGCCACATTGGCGTTGGCCGGAAAACGGCTAGCTTTTTGTTTACTACTAGAGCAATCAAGCAAGCTAAAGTGTGACATATAAGAATTGAGAAAAAAGGCTAAAATAATTAATAAATAATAATAATTAATAATAATTAATAATTAATATTAACAATTAATAAGAAGCTAACTTTAAAAAAAGGCAGCAACTCTATGTTTATAGCTATAGCGCTGTTATTGCAGCTCTCATTTCTTGGCCGAAATTTAGCTGTAAAAGAAGCCAACTCGTTTGCGCTGTCTTGAGCTTGCTTTTGCCGTTATTTATCTGTTTTTTTTTCGTTTGTTGTTGTTGTTGTTGCTGGGTAAGTAGTGTTTGAAAGATTTTAGCTGTAGCTGTAGCTGTCGCTTAAAAGCCATAAATAACTCATGTCTTGTTGCCAGTATCGGCTGCTGTCGATAGTTATCGGCACCCAAAGTCAAGCCCCACCCCCTCACATTGGTCAGCAGCAGCTGGCAGAAGTCACAGAACGTCAAGTGTAGCAAAAAAAAAGAAGTGCTTTAAGGCGCAGCATAAAGAAAGACTAAGAAAGCAAAGTGCGAGAGAGGCGCAGAGTGCGAGCAGTGTGAGTGGTGTGGGTGGTGAGTAGTGTGAGTGGTGAGTAGTGTGAGTGTGAGTGCGAGCAGTGCGACTGTATGGTGCTGGCAGGGGTTAGCCAGTTGCGATTGTGATTTTCACTAATTTCGCTCGTGTTGCCTGTCAAATTGGATGCCATGTGTGGGCGTCATTAACCCAAACCCCCCACGGCAGCAAAAAAGACAAAAGGCTGTGTGTGTGTGTGTGTGTGTCTGTTAGACAGTTGCAGACATAGAGACGACTCATTAATGCCACTCATCAAAACTATAACTAATGTCGTCGTCGCAGGGCGACAGCAGGCACATGAATATATCCCAGGCACAGCCATAAATTGAGGGTGTGTGCGTGTGTGTGTGTGTGTGTGTGTGCTGATGGCATTTGTCGCCTGTCGATGTCCTTTTGTCGGCTGGCATTTAGCTATATATTCGCTTAAATTGCTGCTAATTTTGTTTATCGCAGGACAATTATCCAAGCGAACGAACTGACAAATGAGCCAAGTCAACACACGCACACATATGTGACTGCTATGTGTGTGTGTGTGTGTGTGTTTTATGCTGCCTGCAGCTTTAAAGCGCTTTCAAGCTTTTGGCTAGCTTTATGACTCTGATTTTAATAGCTAAACACAACACACAGAGTGAGAGGGAGAGAGAGAGAGTCACACACACACAGCAGCAGCAGCAGCAGCAGCTCGCACACGTTCGCATCTTTATCCAATTATGAATTTTTTGTCATTACGTCGCGTCCATGGCAATGCCCAAGCCACGCCCACCGCCCCACTGCCCACCTAAAAAAAATGAACGAAAATCTCATTATGATTTCATTTCGTTCAAATGAAGCGCTGCGTGCGGCCAACTGGGGCGCGCCAGGTGGACCGAAGGCGGGGGGGCGGGGCATGTGTTGTGTCCCTGCAATTGGCGCTGTGGGCCAGTTCGCTGCAACCAAAATCAACAAAGAGACAACAACAACAACAACAGCAACGGCAAAAAAACGACTTGACTCCGCTGTGTGTGTGTGTCCCGTTATGTCCCGTTGCTGCCGTGGACAACGGGATAAGGCGATAAATTTATTTTAAAATAAAATTTACTTTCCCACTGCTGCTGCTCGTTACGAATACCCTGGAGTTGGGCCGAGCCTGTGGGGTATGCGCGATTTGTAGCTATTATTATTATTATAATGTTATTTTATTTTTTTTTGTGATTTATTTATTATTATTATTATTTATTTTTCATTTTTATTATTTTTTATTATTATTTTTATTTTATTTTTATTGTTTGTTTATTATTATTTTTATTTTATTTTTATTGTTTGTTTATTATTATTTTTATTTTATTTTATTTTTTGTAATTTTTTTTCTTTTCTTTATTTCCCTTAAACATTTTTTTTTTAATCATATAACTGCTCCATTTTTTTAGAGAAGTTTCGACATCGAATCGAATAAACCTAGTAGGCCTCGACTTCCTTCAAGGCAAACACTTCTCGTCTGGCTTGTCAGAATACATTCCAAGCTCATTCAACTCACATCGACACACAAATTACACAAAAAAAAATTAAAAAAAAAAAATTTCCAGGACCACGGCATTACTAGGTACTCACAAACACTACAAGACATTGTACTCATATATATATACGGGAATATATATATATATATTTGCTAAGTCAGCATGGACCAAAAGGATATCAATGCCCAGCTGGAGCATGAGGAGGAGGAAAAGCTTATGGAGAAGAATCCCATGGGCTTGCCAACAGCCAGTTCCATCTTTCTGCAGAAGCGCATTAACAAGGGCTTGAAGTACTTCGACTCGGGCGACTACCAGATGGGCATACAGCAACATCATAAGACTACTACCGGAAGTATTATTCCAACTCCGGAGTCTGTGCCGAAGCGCAAGACCTGCAACATACAGACCTCGAATTTGAAGAAGAAATAGATCCCACTCAGATCAAATAGCCAAAAATGCAAAAAAAAGTTAAACCAAATCACATAATACCCTCAATGTATATAGTTTTATAGACCCCCATGGGTGTGCCATTGAGTGTAAGTTTCTGTGTCCGTATAAATGATAAAGCACCACCTGCGATGTGTTTCAGTTTTTTTTTTGGGAAGTTGACTTTATAGAGTTGTCCCCGGTTGCCATTTGCATGGGGTCCAGTGTCATCTATAATACCATGAGTAAAGCTTGTAAAGGAGACCAAAAACCAATTTAATATCTTGAATAGCTTTTGGTTGCATTGCAATTTATTTGGCTCTAGCTCTACATAGGCCATATAGGTCAGCCCGAAATTTCTATAATTATCGTCTTTATATGGAGTATTATATCAAAAACTGTTACGACTTAAACTCTTACTCCTCTTCAACCAATTAGTATATAGTAATGTTGCTTGAAGGGATCTGGGGTTAGGGTAAAATAACTCTTCATGCTCAAAGCTTCTAAGCTTTTCTTTTTCATTAAAATATATTTATTTGTATATGTATACATATATTTGTTTATATATTTTCATTTACATATTATTTAAATGTTTTTATGTATATATTTGTGTTTTTTTTTTTTTACAAATATTTTCCCTAAGACATATTTATACTATTTTCTTTATCTTTCTTTTTTTTAAACATTTGTATATAAAATATATATAAATAGTTTTAATTTTTTTACAAATTTAAATAAATAAATATTTTGCTTTTCAATTAAATAAATATGTATATTAATGTATTAGGATATATTTTCTTAAATATTTATGTATTTATAAAATCTTTTTTAATCTAAATACATTTTTGTAGGCATTTTAATAAAATATATATATTTTTATTAATTTATTTTTCTATATTTTTTAAACATTTTTGATTACACACAGATTTATTCATATTTATATATATTTAGCTATATTTTTCTTATACATTTTCATATATTTATTATACTTTTAATTTATTTCATGTACTTACATAATTCTATATCAAATTTAGTATTTGCATTTCTTTTTCTTTCTCTCAATTTCTTTTACAGGGCATCGCAGCGCCCACGCTCACATGGCGAGTGCATTTTAATTTTTACCGTTATTTTTTCTTATTCTCTCATTTCTGCCTTGTGCTTATTATTGTTGTTGCCGCTGTTGTTGTTGCTGTTTAATTTTGTTTGCCTGCCTGGCGTGGTGGTCGCTGTCCCTCTGCTTAGCTTTGCTTTGTCGCCGTCGCCGTCGCTGTTGCTGCTGTTGTTGCTGTTGTTGAGCTGCTCTTTAAATATGTGTGTTGTTGCTGTTGCTGTGATTGCCTTGCTTTGCCTTCTCAGTGGCTTTACCTTAACGGTAAAAAGATGTGCTGCCGCTTTTGTTATTATTATTGCTGTTACTGTTGTTGTTGTTGTTGTTGCTGTAGCCGTTGTCCTGTCGTATTTAAATTAAAATGTTATTTATGTCAGCTGTTTGATTTCTTAACTTGCCCGCCCACCCACTGCCACAGCCCTGCGGCACATTACATTTTTTTTCCCATCTCTCTCTCGCTCTCCCTCTCTCTCTCCCACTTTTCTTTTGTGTATTAGAAAAATCTGCAGCAACAGCATAAGCTGCTTAGTTAGTGTTAAACGGCTGGTGGGGCAAGTGGAGTTGGGCGCTGGGCAGGGGGCATGGCAGGGGCAGGGGGGATGACTGTGCTTTATTGTGTGTCGCAGTTGCAGCTTGCAGAGAGAAATATGCAGCACACAATTTATGTGTGTGTGTGTGAGAGAGAGAGAGAGAGAGCGAGAGAGAGAGTGTGTGTGTGTGCGCTCTCCTTTCTTTTACAGCTAAACATTTGGCAACTTTGTCAACTTTAATGCGAGCCCCAAACAAAATGAAGTTTATAAATCTTAGCTCACCTACAACTGCATATCTATATGTGTGTGTGTGTGTGGAGTGTGTGTGTGTGTGTGATTGGGTGTATGCCCTATGATAAACAAAGTATCTACATCTGTATATATCTATGTATCTATATGAAAGCATCTATTCTTTTTTTCTATCTATTATTTTTTTTCTATCTATTATTTTTATTAAATTTCAAATATATAAAAATAATTATGAATATTGTAAAAAAATAAAATAAAACTAAAATATTATTAATGTATATTTAACAATGCTTGATTTGGCGTTCTACAGCACTTCAAAGATATCTTTAAAGTCAGTTCAGCCTGCGTTTTGGGCAGCTAATAATGATATAGTGCTATGTGATGATATGTGTAATGATATAATGATGATATTATATATATTAATATATGTTAAGTTAGCATTATTATGTACATCATATATACTATATACTGTACATATGTATATGCATACTTATATACAGTATATGGTGTATAATGGATAATACATCTGATGCTAACTATATATATGATGATCTGATGTTAACTATATAACTATATATATGGTATATATGTAGTGAATTTATGTATAGTAATAAATTCACTATATATACAGTATATCCATATATTTATATATCATTATATATGTACATATATCAATATATATTACTATATGCTTTATCATTCATAGTATAACCATATCGGGCGATCTCTTAATATTAGAAAACATCGATAAGATATAGCGAAATGAAGCAACTGATATGGATATATGCTGTATATAGATACTATAAAACAGCTAGAAATTATGAAATCTACTTATTTTCTGAGTAAGTATCCTGGCGCTCTGCGTCTACACGCAGTTTATATAGAACAAGATCTCTCAAGTCTACGAATAAATCATATATCTTGACAAATTTAATGTCAAAAATGTTTGGGGAAAATCTTTTAGACAACAAATGTTAGATATAAGAGTCTTTAGATGGAGTTTTAACTTATATGAGCTTTGATTATAGTCGAAAATCTTAAGTTTATTCACAGGAACTCGAGATCTTTTAGGATAATTGAATTCTATGAGGTCTTCAAATATACATATCTGGAGACCTCATAGAAGTTGATTATCCTAAAAGATCTCGAGTTCCTGTGAATAAGCTATAGCACTTGGTTGTGTCATACAGATCAGATGAAATAAAGATTAAGAGATGAGATGAGATTCTTAAGCTTCCATCGAGATCATATAATTCGTGTATATGATCTAGTTGGAAGCTTTAACATCTCTAAGCTATATAGTTCGATATAGATCTTTCTACATATTTGAGTTCTATATAGAAGCTGTTCATATTTTGCATAGCCCCTAAGCTGTGGTGACCTGAGCGCAGCTGCCGCCTGCGTCCACCATGCATCCATCTGCCATTCCTATATAGATATATACATATATATACATACATACATATAACAATCTATATATCTATATATATTTCTCTATATTATTTGCTTCTATTCTTTTTATTTTATTTAACTTATTTTTTTTTTCTATTTATTTATTTATTGTTTTGTTGTTTAGCCTCTGCCTGCTGCTTCTTCTTCTTCTTCTTGCTCTGCTTCTTCTCCTATTTTTATTGTATTTTATTTGCTGTCTCGCTCTAGTCTATTGAGTTTTGTTTTCTTTTTTTCTGCTGCTCGCTCAGCACTTGAACATTTGCCGTCTCTTTTCCCCTTGCGTCCCCTCGCCATTTACCGTTTTCACTGTTGTTGCTGTTGTTGTTATTGCTCTGCTTTACTATTTCTCCGCTGTTGCTGCTTCTTCTTCGTACGTTTTTTTTTCTCGTCTGATTGCGATTGTCACTGCGAGCCACGACTCCGACACATGTGCAGCTGCCTACGTCTGTGTGTGTGTGTGTGTAGTGTGTGTGCGCGCCTGGCACTTGCTTCTGATTGGACACAACACACACGCACACAGACGCAAGCAGTTGCGACACATGCACACACACACACACACATACAAATATATATGGTGAGCGTAAGCGCTTGGCTATTTCGTAGGCTCCACCCACCGCACATAGCGGAACGTGTACACACATACGTATGTGTATGTGTGTGTGTGTGTATATATGTTATTTTGGTATATAAGCTGAATGTATATATGTGTGTGTGTGTACACCCACTGACAGCTTGTCGCCCACACAATGGTCATATGTGCGCGCCTCTGTATGCGTGCGTGTGTGTGTGTGTGTGTGTGTTTGGTTAGCTGCGTCAATAGAACAGATAAATCGATTTCATTTTGCTTTTCAGCTTTCGTTTTGCTGCTGCTGCTGCGGCTGCGGCTGCTGCTTCTTGTTGTTGTTGCAGTTGAAGCTGCAAAAATTTGCTATTGCATAACACTGGGCGCTGTCTCTCTCACCCATTCCCTCCCTCCCTCTCTCACCCACTCTCCCCTCTCTCTCTCTTTCTCTCTGTTGTGGCCAGCCACACCCACTAATTTAGCATTCTGTTGCCACAGTCAAGTGAAGCACAAACACGAAGCTTGCAGCTTAATGCGATCTTAGCCAAAAGTACACTGAAAAAAAGTGAAGAAAACAGAGTTTCGTCTTAGTTAGCTATAAGCTATAAGCTATACTGGTTTGATAATTATTGAGAAAAGGTAAATTTAATTATATAGAATGATATTCTCTGTCCAGATGATGGAGGAGCCTGGAGCCTTCTCTGTCCGCCTTTTCGTGCATCTGTCTAACTGTCTGTCTGCTTCTCTTCTCTCTCAATTCTTACGTTCGTCCGTTCGTCTGTCTGTCCTTCTGTCCATCGGACTGACCGTTTGACTATTTGTCAGCCGTCCATCCGTTCTATCCATCCGTCTATTCGTATGTCTTTACGTCCGTCAATTTATCTGTTCTACTTGATCGACAGCCTGTTTATCCCTTCTCCCTTCCGTCTGTGTTTCCATCCGATTATGGGTTCATCCGTCTGCTCAAGCGTCTGTTGGTCTTTCTGACCGTCCGACCGTCTTTCCTTTGTCTGTCCTTTTGTTCATTCTGCTGCCCGTCCGCTTGTCCGTCTTTCCATTCATCCGTCCGCTCCTCCATTTGTCTGTCCTTCTGATCGTTCTTCCATCCCTCTGACCATCTGTCCGTCCGTCCGTTCCTCTGTCTCCGCTTGTCAGTCTATCCATTCAGTCATCTCTCCGTTCATCCGTCCGTGCATATATCCGTCCATCCGCTCGTCTTTATTCTCTTCGTTCTTCCATCCCTCCGATTGTCCGTTTTTCTGACCGTCCGTCCTTCTGTTCATTCTTTTGTCCGTCCGCTTGTCAGTCTATCCATTAAATTATCTCTCCGTCCATCCATTCGTCTGTCTATACGTCCATCTGCTCGTATTTCTTCTCTTCGCCCTTCCATCCCTCCGATTGTCCGTCTTTCTGACCGTCCGTCCTTCCTTCCTCTGTCTGTCCTTCTATTCGTTCTTCTGTGCGTCCGTTCGTCCGTCTATCCATTCATCCGTCCGTCCATCCATCCGTCCATGAATCTCTCCGTCCATCCCTCCGACTTTCTGATCGTTCTTTCTATCCCTCTGATCGTCCTTCCTTCCTTTGTCTTTGATTCTGTTCGTTCTTCTGTTAGTTATTTATTTCATTCTTCTGTTCGTTCTTCTGCCCGTCCGTCCGTCCTTCCTTCCTTCCGTCCGTTGGCCCTTCCATCCGTACGTTGGTCCTTCTTTCCGTCCGTTGGTCCTTCCTTCCGTCCGTTGGTCCTTCCTTCCGTCCGTTGGTCCTTCCTTCCGTCCATCGGTCCTTCTGTCCATCCATCCGACTGTCTGTCTTCGTCTCCAGCTGCCTGTCCTTCCATCCATCTGTCTGCATATACTAGTCTACTCATCCATCTCCATCTCCAAGTTCTATATGCCATCGAATTGCTTGACTATTTCTCTCAGTGCATTTGGCAGCTGTGCCCAGATAATACCGGCGCAGAAACTTCAAAAGAGCACGGAAATGATTTCATTACCAGACACGTTCCAGCCGCATCACGTGGCCAGCGAAAGGCGTCTAAAACAAGGCTAATGGGCGTGGCAGGTAGATGGGGTGGGGGCTTTCGGGGGGTCTCGTTGGCTGTAAAGTGTGTGCGAAAACTCTTAACGTGAGCGTCACGTACGCAGCGCGCTTTTATTAAGCTGCAAGAGAGAGAGAGAGGGGGCAGGGAGTGTGAGAGGGGAGTGAGGGGCGGGTGGTTGGAGCTAGGCATTGATTACCAATTCAGCGGTCATCTAATCACGGCTCGGCCAGGTTGTCGAACGTGCCGCATGGGGCGCAGCAGCAGCAGCGCCAAAAAATGCGTCAGCTAATTAAAACGTACTAAAGCCGAAGCTGACGTGTCTCCCCCCTCGCTCCACCCCCCTTTAACCCCCCCCTCTCCATGTGACATACTTTCAGCTGGCGCAATTTATGAACCATAATTTCTATAAGCCAAACAACCCCCGCACTTAACTTTCCCCCTTTATTTAGCTCGCGCCCCTCTCGCTCCACCACCCCCCCATCGCCATCCCTCTGTTCGGCGGGTAAAGCGACAAATGCGCCAGCAATTTAGTTAATTGCCTGCAATTATCCTAATGAGCGCCTTGCCTGAGCGCCAATGTCAGCCTCCAGCCCGACCCCCGCCGTCCGCACTTTCATAAATTGTCGCGTATAAAGAGTCGTATATCTCTTGGCAAGGCCAACTTATTGTATTTATGACCCGATGGCGCATCGCCAAGCAGCCGACAATTAGCACAGTTCCCAGCGGATCTCCACTAAGCATCCATTATCCAACACTCTCGGCATATGTGTATGGATGTGTAGCGCTACTCGGAGAGCTTCCAGAGTTGGGGCTGCCATCTTAGAGATGAGTCTCGGTCTTGGCTATACTGTGAAGTAGAGTCTTTCGAATGTCAATCTGGAGTCTAAGGCTTAGGGGTTGGGTAGAGTCTAAGCGGAGTCTAGACGTAGTCAGTCCCGAGTTGAAGACTTAAGCCTCAGCTGGACTATGAATTCACATTGAGATAATTCAACTGGGGACGTCTTAGGCTTAGCTAGACTGATTCAACTCAAGGGATAAAGGTTGGGCTAACATCTTAGAGACCCAAGATGTAAGACCTTAGACCAAAGACCTATTAAGACAATACTGTTAAGGACATCTTGGGCTTAGATCTTAACTAGACTTATTTTAAATTGAATAACTAAAAGGCTAAAGGAGGCGTGACTGAAGGTATATACATGTAGCTTCTGATCAGATGGATTAGTCTAGTCGTTTTGAAGTCGTCTCTCCCGCTGTCACCCGTTCTTGAGCTTGTCTGTTCTACCATCCATCCTTCTGTATCTACTTTCTTCAGTTTATCTGTCCTTCCGTAGGTCATTTTATCCGTCTGTCCTCCCATCTTCCATTCCTTCCTCACCTCTTCGTCTGTCCGTCCCTCTGTCTGTCTTTCCTTCTATCTGTTTCTCCGTCTTCCTATTCTCTTCGGCTCTCTATCTTACAGCCTGCCCGCACATCCGTCCATTTCTCCACCAGTCTATTCAAGCGTCCGTTCGCATGTCCATTTGTTCGACCTTCTGCTCGTCTATCCGCCTGTCAGTCGAGCTGGCCGTCTAGTCCCTCCATCATCATCAGAGCCTATCTAGGCTGTTGATTAGCTAGATCCTATAGAAAGTTTTCCAACTGCATGAAATCCATTAATATCAAGAGCTAAAGTTTTGAGTATATAGCTACAGATAGAAGTATATATGTGACTAAAGCTAAACTCAGAGACTCCTTCCCCTCTAGAGAGCCGCATTGAAGTACAGATTTGACTTAAGCAAAACACAAAGACTTTGGATCCCTTCCTCTCTGTGAAACAACATTGAATCAAATGCACTTAATGGATGAGCGCGAGGTATCTCCTCGTCTTGCACTCCCCATTAGCATGAACTTCAGTGTCTCAATTAGTTGCTCTACAAAGTCTTTCTCTTTCTCTCTCTACATTTCCATCTTTTCCTCCTCTCTCTCCCTTTCTCACTCTTTCTCCCTCCCTCTCCCTCTCCCTTCGCCTTTCTCTCTCCTTTTGAAGTATCTCATTTAATTGATTTAGCTTCAAATATTGAACTCAATATATGTTATTTGATTTGCAATATATGCACATATATCTCTATCTATATCTATCTATATGTATAAACATGTCTTGTAATTATGTTTTGGGGCTCTGCCACGCCCATCTGCCGCCCCCCCACTGTGCAATAGTTTGCAATCGAACTTTGAAACTTGCGACTCAAAATGCAATTTAGGCAAAATTCTGATGTGATGAGACCACACACTCGCATGAGTGTGTGTGTGCGTGGGTGTGTGTGGCATGTGTGTGTGACATGTGTGTGTGTGTGGCATGTGACATGTGGCTTGCCGTTAAGTCAAGCCCCGGCTCTGTCGCGCTGTCGTGTCTTGAGCTGTTCCGGGGCCCAAATGACATGCCATTTAATGTTAAACTTTAATGTTTTCTTGTAAGTGAAGTCATAATTTTGTGGCGCTCACAAGTGGAGCAGAGGAGCAGAGGGGGAGGGAGGGGGTGTGGCGCTGCACAGGTGGGCATTATTTACGCTGGGGCATCCGCACCGCTCGCTGTTTTGTTATTTATATACAGCTTGGCGACAGAGCAGGCGGCGGGAGGGGGCGTGGGTGTGGCAGGTGGGGGCCGGGTTGGGGTCGGCGATTGCGGCGCTGACGGTAACGAGCTCATGAAATAATGCGCCAAGTGGCGTCGCCAAAGTGTTTTATGCCATAATATTTATCTGCCTACACACACTCAGCCCCCAAGACCCCCCACACGCCCCCCACAAGCCCCCCTCTGTGTGCGACTTGTCGTTCATTATGGAAATCGTGGATTTGGCAAATGTTTGCACGATCATTTGTCATTTCGGGTTTTCCTTCTTTTTTCACGACTTTTCCACCCGCCACCCGCCCCCCCCCCCAAGGGGGGAAATTGTTGTGCATGCATGATATATGCGCATCGAGCGGGTGTCGCCTCAACAATCACGGGGTTGCCACAGCGACGCTAAGTGCTCTGCCGCGTGCACGGCGCTGGAGCTGGAGCTGGAGCGCCCAGACGCCCGAAGCGCATTAGCGTGGAGCATTTGCATTTTGGGTTCGCCTTGTGCAATCGAGTGATTGATCGATTCGCCCAAGCGAGTGGGACAAAGGAGAGAGAGCTGAGATGGGAAGAGAGAAGAGGAGAGAGAAATTGGGAAGAGATGGGAAGAGATGGGAAGAGAAGGGAAGAGAAGAGAAGAGAAGAGAAGAGAAGAGAAGAGAAGAGAAGAGAAGAGAAGAGAAGAGAAGAGAAGAGAAGAGAAGAGAAGAGAAGAGAAGAGAAGAGAAGAGAAGAGAAGAGAAGAGAAGAGAAGAGAAGAGAAGAGAAGAGAAGAGAAGAGAAGAGAAGAGAAGAGAAGAGAAGAGAAGAGAAGAGAAGAGAAGAGAAGAGAAGAGAAGAGAAGAGAAGAGAAGAGAAGCGAGAAGCGAGAAGCGAGAAGCGAGAAGCGAGAAGCAAGAAGTGAGAAGTGAGAAGTGAGAAGTGAGAAGTGAGAAGTGAGAAGTGAGAAGTGAGAAGTGAGAAGTGAGAAGTGAGAAGTGAGAAGTGAGAAGTGAGAAGTGAGAAGTGAGAAGTGAGAAGTGAGAAGCGTGAAGCGACAAGTGAGAAGTGAGAAGCGAGAAGCGAGAAGTGAGACGTGAGACGTGAGAGATGAGAGATGAGAAGCTAAAAGTGGAAAGCGAGAAACGAGATGAGAAGAATCGATCTCCCTCTCTATATGTTTCTCTTTCTAGCTCCCACTCTCTATCTCTCACTTACTATCTCTCCCTCCATCTATAGCTATCTTTCTTCTCTCTCTCTCTCTCATTCTGAGAAGTGAGAAGCGAGAGGCGAGAAGAATCATTCTCTCTCTCTATCCTTCTCTCTCCATCTCTAGCTATCTATATATCTCACTCTCTATTTCTCTCTCTCTCTATCTCCTTCTATCCATCTATCCATTTACATATCTCTCTCTCTCTCTCTCTTTCCCCCACCCTCTTTCTCTCTCTCTACATATCCCACTCGACCTCATCCTTCCGGCTGCCTTGAGGAAGTCTCTGCTCGGTTCTTCTCGTCCCTCATTAGCTCGGGGAATTTGCGGTCTAGACTGCAAATTAAAGCCTCGCACGCACTTTAACCCGAAAAGGCGCAAAACTCTGACAACTTCTATTGATTTTTCGCTAAAAGTTTATCAACTTGCCGGAGCGCCCTGTGTCCGAGCACAGGGCAACTCGAGTTGAGCAACTTTTTTCTCTCTCTGTTTGTTTTTTATTTTCAAAAAACTTTGACGGGCGAGCGACAGAGAGATAGAAAGAGAGAGAGAGAGGTCGCTGAAGAAGTTTCAAAAAACAAAAACTTTTGCGACGCACTAAATGTTATCATTGTTGTTGTTGTCTAAGAGAGACAGAGAGAGTGAGAGAGAGAGAGAGAAAAAAATAGGCCACACGCAACTCTTTAAAGAGGCGTCGAGCAGCATCCAGGCTCCCCTCCCCCCCTTCGCCCCCTTTACGCGCAATATCAGAAAACTTTGCAATTAGGTATTGTCAAAAGTTTCACTTGTTGTTGTTGTTGTTGTTGTTGCTCCACTTGTTGTTGTTTGCAACTTTGGCGACGAAACGGCCTATAAAATAATGCGAACGAGTGTGACCAACTTTTCAAACACACAGCTGCAAAAGCTGGGCGGTCTGGCGGGCGTGGCGCAGCATCAGCTGATCAGCGCTGGCGGCACAGCTGTTCGAAAGGGGGGCGTGAGAGCTGCTGCTGGCGAGACGAAACTTTGCCGAGCAGCGAAAACTTTGCAGCCGGCAACAACAACAACAGCAACAACAACAACGAGTAGCGGCAAAAAAGGGTTTTTTACTTAACTTTTGTTGTTGTTGTTGTTTGGCGAGTTATCCTTGCAGGATGTTAATGAGCCAAAGGCCGCAGCAGCAGCAACAGCAGCTGCGCCCTTTAGTGGCTTTAAGCGGCTCGACAACGGTTGATCGTTGGCAGCAATTGAAGAGCCTATCGATAATCGATTGGCCAGTGTCTATCGATTATCAGATGACTTCACTTGTTGCTTAAGAAGCTTTGATAGTCGATAGATATTCGAATATTCATATTCATATATTCACATTAGTTTTCATTCATTCAATCATGCTTACAGTTGTTATTGTGAATGAATTTGTATTTGTATATGAATTTATACACTTACATTTATATTCATATATAAATATTCATATTCATAATTAAATGCATACAGTCATATTCATATTTTTATTTAGAATTATATTCATATTGAAATTAATATAATCATATTCTTATATATATTCACATTCATATTCACATTCATATTTATATTCATATTCATATTCATAGGTATATTCACATTCACATTCATATTCGCACACATTCACATTCACATATACACTCATTTTTTCATATTTATATTCACACAGTGATTCATATTTCCATTCATATATTCATGTGTATATACTTTTATTACATTCATTCATTCATATTCACATTCATTTATTTATAATCATATTCAGTCATTTATTCATATTCATATTTTCATACTGATATTCTTTCATTTTCATCTTTATATTCTTATATTCTAATGAGAATATATTTAGTCGCATTCATATATTATTTATATTCATATCAATATTCATTTGCTTTCATATAATCATATTTGTGTGAAAATGAATATGAATAATGAATGTATGCTAATATGCATTAATTATTCATATTTATATTTTGTAATTCATATTGATTCATTAATTTTCATATTTGTATAAATTTATTTATTCACATTCATATTTCTATATTCTAATTCATATTCATTCACACTTTTATTCATTTATTCATATTCATATTTACATCCATACATTCATTCATTTACATATATTCATATTTATGTATTCATTTTCATCTCTATATTAATTTATACCTTTTTAGTCACATTCATATTCACATTCATTCACATTCACTAATTCCCAATTTCAATTTTTCAAATTTATCTAGTTTTTTACAGGGTATTTTGCACGTTCTTCAGCTACGGACAAATTGAATTCACGACGGGTTCAAAGTTCAGCGTTTGGCATAGGCGCAGACACACACACACACACACACGCACACTCGCTCGCACACACACACACACTTGCAAAATATTTGATATAAAATTTTGTTGCTTAAAAGTTAAATTTTATTTTCTTTTGGCCAAAAACCTTCCAACTTTTCAAGTAAACTTTGCTACCGCTCGCTGTCTCGCTCGCTCTCACTATCTCTCTCTCTCTCTCACTCTCTATCCCCCTCTATCTCTCTCACACTCTCGCGAAGGCTGCCTGAGTAAGTTGTGTTTATAGGCGTGGTCGCTTAACGCTTCCAGACGAAGGGGGGGGGGGGGGGGCAGGGGCTGGTTGGTCTGCGGGGGGTAGGTCGCGCGTCTAACGCCTTAAAGTTTAGTGGTACGCAAAGTTCGCTTTTTGCAGTTACTTTTAGTATTCAGTTTTCTCTCACTTTTTCAGTGTCAAGGTCGCTCGCCAAGTTGCTTCTTCTTTATTATTCTGGCGCCTCTTCTTCCTTCTTCAACTTCAACTTGTCTTGCATAACTTTTGCTTTAGCCCGAGTTCGTTTAATGAGTGCCAAGAACAACAACAAGCCGAACCAACTAAAAGAACAACAATAAAACGAACAAGAAGAAGAAGATGGAGAAGAAGAAGAACAAGTGCTGTAACATATTAAAAAGTTGGCGCCGTTTTTGATCGCCCAGCGAGACTAGACAGCGAGCGGGAGCAAGCGAAGGAAGAAAGTGAGAGTAAGAGGGAAAAGTCCTGAGAGGGTTCCTCGGAGATTGACCTCGGAGGGTTCGAGTGTGCCGATAGTGAATGTGTTCATGTGTGTAGTAGTTGGGGGGATTCTTGGAAGAGATGTTGGGTAAGGTTCTTGTGAGAGGTGCTCGGAGGGTTCAGGTGTGGATTTTTATGAAGGACTTTTGTGAGAGCTTCAGGGAGGGATTCCAGGTGAGGTGCTGTGAGGGTTGGTGTGTAGTTTTCGAGAGAAGTATTTGCGGGAGCTTCCTGGTTGGGTGCCTTGTTGTGGTGTTTGAAGCATTCGCATTGGACATTTTTGTGAAGATTTTTAGGAGAGATGTTGAGATCTCCTAGGTTTCCATTGATATCCTAAATCTTCTTGGAGAGGTGCTAGAAGGCTTCGTGTGTGGATTATTTATGACGACTCTTCGGAGAGATATTGATTAAGGTCTTCAGAGAGGTATAGGAAGGGTTCCTGGGATTGCTCATCTGGCGGCTCCTATTCGAGGAGCAGAAGGGTGTTCGGAGAGGTATTCGAAGGGCTCATTGGAATTTTCAGAGAGTTGTTGGGAGGAACCATAAGAGAAATGATGTAGGGGGTTCCTTAATAGGATCCCTAGGCGAGCCGTTGCCTGGCATTCAAGAGAGGTGCAAAAAAGGTTGTTAAGATGGATTTTGGGATAGTTTCTGAGTGCTGAAATAATGCTAAGGATGCTTTGTAGGAAAAATCCTAGAAGAGAAGCGTTTCTGAAAGAGTTGCTGACAGGAGCTCTAGAAGAGTGTCTGGCAATGCTTCTATTGGGGGTGATGGGAGGGGACTTGGAAGGGTTTGTGGAAGATTTCC
Source organism: Drosophila pegasa (assembly GCA_035046225.1). Taxonomy (NCBI): domain Eukaryota; kingdom Metazoa; phylum Arthropoda; class Insecta; order Diptera; family Drosophilidae; genus Drosophila; species Drosophila pegasa. The sequence continues at coordinate 1,957,194 of JAWNOD010000371.1, forward strand.
TGGGAGACGAGAGTTTCTAGATGATATACTGAAATAACTTCTGGCAGCTCTAATGTATCCAAGGAGGGGAAGTCCTGGGAAGGCTTAAGAAAATGTGATGCGAGGGAACTTGGAAAGATTCGTCTCAAAGTGCCTCCGAGACGAGGTGGATCGCAGAGCTTCTTGAAGAGCTGCTAGGAGGAGTCCTAGGAGGTTTTCTGGGAATGTTTTTGAGAGAATTGTTAGAAGGGGACTTAGGAGGATTCATGAAAGGATTCAAGCAGGGCTAATTTTTGATAAATATTAAGAGAACTTCTGCAAGAGCTGGAAGAGGTGTCCTTGGAGTGCTAATGGTAGGAGCCCTGACATCCTTGTCGTCATTTGCCTTTGTTGTTTGCCATGTGTTGGCCGTGAGCCTCGTTGGCTTTGGTGTGTGGTCGCTCGTCCAGCTGCTTTGTGCGGACTTCAACAAGTTGCCGAGCAGGAGCCAGGACGAGGACAAGGACAACAAAGTGCGGCAACATAATCAAGAGGAGATTATGTAATTAGTCTGCAGCTGATTGATGAGTCCTGGCAGCTCTCACACTCCCACTATCTGCCTTCGCTGTGTGTCCTGCCTGCCTGCCTGCCTGCTGGGGCAATCAGGCGGCCTGCGATAAAATTTAAATATCTCCACAAAGACCTGCCCCTGCAGCTAGCTGGAAAAGCTATATGCTGTGCCCACTAGCCACCGCCCCGCCTCCACCATGGCCTGGCTGCCTGCCAGCGTTCATTTTGCGGACGGTAAACAAACAAATAAAAACAAGATTTTTAGCCCAAACCCTAGAGCTGAGATCCGGGCGCAGGCGAGAGCTCATCAGCAGCCATCAACCACCAAGAGGTGGGGCCGTGGGGCGCTGCAGAGGGTGGGGGCGTGGTCTCAATGAGTGGCATAAGAATAGCCGAAGAGGCGGAGTAAGCTGCCAGCTCATCTACTTGTCTGTAAAATGTCACAAAGGCGGCGCACAGAGCTCGGGTGCTCGGTCGGACGGACGGACGGTCGGTCGGACGGACGGTCGGTCGGTCGGACGGTCGGTAGAGCTTTGTCCGCTCAACTTTATTAAGGATATGCAAATATCCTTAATTCGAAAATGATTTTTAATAGGATCGAATGGAATTAGTTTATTACTTTTAATGAATTTTTTATGTCGCCGCCGCCAATGTCCGAGCTCTGAGCTCGTCGGCCGGCCATTGTTCGGCGCAGGGAATATAATGGATTCTCATTTGGATGCCGGCTTCGGCAGAAAGCCAATCACGTGGTTTAGCCGGCAAGGACCTGGCCGGGCCGTGTCCAAGCAAGACTAATGGTCGTCTCTCCTGCCAGCGACTTCGAGTGCGACTAATTTGCTTGCAGATGATTTATTGATTTAAAGAGTGGAGCTCCGTCCGTCCTTCACATCCTTCACGGCCCTTCACGCCCCCTCACGCCCTTTCGCTGTGGCGCATTGTTTATTTTGATTTTATTTTCAGTTTTTCAGCTCGAGCCTAATTGATTTTTTTCCACAGACCGAAAAGAGTTTTCACCACATTTACTTCGCATTTCTCCCGCCCCCTCCTTCTTTCTCTCTCTCTCTCTCTCTCTATTTATATATATTTTACTTCAAGTGCGGTAATTAAAAATTGTCGTAAATCAGCTTCGACGAACGCAGCGCCCAAAAAAAGCAAGGGACCTTCAGGGTTGGACTCTTAAAGCTTAGCCAAATGAAATTTTGTTTTTGTTTTCTTGATAAATAACAATGCAATTAGCTGAAGAGTGCTTTAAAGCTAAGAGCGTAGTGGAGAAACAAGCAAATCGCTTTAAAGTTGATTGACTAGAGATGTAATGTGGAGAGACAATCGGAATTATCTTCTCAGAGCAGAACAGAGATTATTATCTAAGCAGATAACTTGAAGGGATTGCGAATGCAACTTAAAGGAGGTATAAGAACTTAAGGGAGAAGATACTAAGATAGGATGGGGGAGCATTGTTGGACAATGAACTAGGAAGAGGCATAGAGAGTAGCGTCCAAGAGAGGGTTGTAGACCCATCTTAGACTAGGTGTTAAGTGAGAGGAGGAAGGGATAAAGAAAGTATAAAAAGTGTTGTAGACTCATTTGCAGACGCTTTAGACGCTTTAGACTATGTATATGAGGACTAGAGGAGAAGATATCAAGGAGAAGAGATCAAGACAGTAACGTGGAATATTCCGCGAGTCATAGAAACTAACACCAGAGAAAGGGCATTAGAGCGCTAGCGCTGAATCAGAAATTGGTGCTTCATTAAGCTGTATAGACCTTGACCCTTGTCTAAAGCGCGATAAATGCTGGCCGTGAAGCAGTCATGAAGATATGCTTGAGATGAGATGAACGCAGGAATATGGAGCTGCAGTTCGAGTTGGGTTTGATAGGCGAAAAAAGATTTGTTTGCGGAAAGGTATAATACTTAAGGAAGATTCTTATTTTACCAGAGAATGGAACAGGAAATGACAGTGACAATGACAATGAAGTTGGGCTTGCTTTAGTGGATATAAGTGACAGTCTTTTAAGCTAGGAACTAAAACCAAGGTAAGGTTCTATATGGACAAAGAGATTGGCATGCAAATAAATTTTGATTTGATAAGAATGCATTGCCTATGATTGGATTGGGCATTGCTAGCTAAGAAACAAGCTGAGGGCAAGCTTGAAGAGACAACAATAATCGAAAATCGTTTAGCTTTTAAGTATATAGACAGAGATGGATGATGATTTATAATGAAGGACTTCAGATAGACCGGAGATTAGGTTAGGATTAGGCTAGAAGCTGTCGTAGAGGCAGGTAACCATAAGAGATAAGTCACGAGTAATGATCTAACTAAGATCTAAGAGCTAGTTTAAACTAAACAACTAGTTTCAGTTTCGGACTTCTGCCTATCAAAATGGATTCTGGAGTCAGGAGCTCGAGTACTTAAGTAGGGATTGATGTCAACTCAGTTGGAAGCTGACTGGCTCAAAGCTTCAGTTTCGTCTTGAAGGTAGAACTAGAATAACTAAATTCGTCTATATAGTTGCCTATGCCTACTCTGGGTATCTTTCAGTCGCGCACTCCCCAGCCCTATCCATTGATATTTCAGATTTAATTTTTGCAAATTTTAATATGCCAGCGGGCAAAGCCAATGAAATTTGTCAAATGCGAAAGGTCCAATGGGTACGCTTTCTGTCCGCTGACTGAGCGCCGAGTTGCCTCTTGCTGCTGCTGTTGTTGTTGTTGTTGTTGTTGGCTGTCAAGCCAAATGCCACTGTCCGCAAAAACCCAAACACGTATTTTCAATTATTTCCGTGCCAACGTCGTCTCCGTCGTCGTCCGACTTCCGACGTCCATCGTCCGTCGTCCGACGTCGCTTGAGGTACACGTCGCCACGTACAGCTGTCCCAGAGCCAAACGAAAGTCCCTCAGAAACCCAACAGCTTTGCCCCCTTCCCCCACCCACCCCCCAACCTCAAGCAATGTGACAATGTGCAGTTGTTGCAATTGTTGTTGTCGTTGCTGTTGTTGTTGTTGGTATCGATGAAATATAGAAGCACGAACAGAGCTGCAAACAAGCTAGAAGAAATAAAACCTTTGCCGTTAGCCCAATAATGCTCGACTGTGGTTTACTCTGTTTCCCCGCTTTCTATTAAGAAACAGTTCTAAGTGACTATCAAACTGTGACTGTGACAGCAATAACCTTCACAACATTATTTGCCCTAAGTTTGGGTCATCTTTTATGCGAATCTTCGATCCCATCAAATAGTCATTCCTGACTCTCAAACCGTATGCAAAGTGACTTTACAACTGTTTCGATTTATTTACATTACATGAAAGTCTATATATGTGTGCTTATGTGTGCCGATAAGAGATAATACACTAAGTTATATAGTTCAGTTTGAAGAAGATATTCATAGATAGACATATCCCTAAAAAGGAATCTGTTCAAGGAATTCGGATAGGAGACCATAATCGATATATATTACATAGTCCATACATTCATAGGCGATTAACTCTAATCGATATGCCATATACTATAATCGATATTCTAAACATTGATATTCGATAAGGAATCGATAATTCATCATTTACAATAACCGACCACCTACCTCTTTCAGATTATAGAATATGTTCAATTAAGGAACATGACTTACGGAATTTTGATGATCGATCTTGGATAATCGATTACAGAGGTTATTTATTGTCAGTTTCTATTTTAGGTTATTCAAAGCTATTCCGAATGATCGATTATTGATGACAGATTATAGACTATCGATGATCGATTGTTCGCAATATATGTATTAGTAACTATCGATTGTCGATTTCCGATTATCGATTACTTATTATAGATCATGCATTATCTTAAACAGTTTCTTTTTTATCAATTATCGACTAAATGTCAAATATCATATATTGCTTGAAGGAAAAGCCTCTAGACTAAAAAGAGAGAAAGTTCTCTCTCTCTCTCTCTCCCTCTTTAGGATACATGGAGAGATCATATCTAGATCTATCTATTCATGCGCACAACCAAAGCCAATCGACACCTAATCAATCTGTAAACAGAGCATAATGAAAGGAAAATTTGGTATGCATAAGGCATAAGAAACAAAAGCCAACACGCCAATGTCCTGACCAGCAGCGGCTGAGGAGTCCTGCTCCGGCTTCGGCTCCTGCTGGCATTGCCATTGCCTATTTGACGACGCGTCTCGAGCTCGTGGCCGTCTTGTCGTCGTCCTCGTCGTCGTCTTGTGCAAAATTTAGTCATTGCAATCTACTTAATCATTTTGGTCAGACTGCATAAGCAGGGGGCGGGGCAGGACAAGGGGGGGGGGGACTGGGGGCAAGTAACGTCGTATGCCATTTGTAATTGGTAGCCAGCTAGCGAGTCCTGTGGCACATTCTGGCAAAATTCCTTAATTGTTCCGGTTACCCGCACAATCCATTCTCTGCATTTTACATTTTAACCTCAGAATCTACGACAGGCAAAAACCGAGTCCAGGTGCCACTGACACTGCTGACACAGCTGCCTGCCCGGCCCTGCCGTACCGTCCCGTCCCGGACTACCCGACCAGCTGCCTGGCTGCCGCCTGGCAGTGCTACCCGGGCCAAAGGTAAACCACAGAAATACAAATCAAATTTTGTTGTGCGGCTAAAAAGCGTTGCGGCATTGCCAACCAGCCAAGCGCCTCGTCCTGCTGCGTATCGTCCTTCAGCTACGTATCGTCCTTGTGCTATAGTTGCTGCGGCTCTGCATCGACACTCTGCCCGAGCGGCGAGCATGAAGACTATGGCGGTCGCTACAGATTGGATGGGAATTTATCGGTGAGAGAGAGAGAGAGAGAAGGAGAGATAGACGACTTGAAGACAATGCTAGGAGCTGGATCGATTTGATAGAAGAGAGAGCGAGAGACTGAAGACTTGATCAAAGAAGAAGTTGTCAAGTGATTCAGAGAGGGAGAGGGAGAGAGCGAGGGAGAGAGAGAGAGCGAGAGAGAGAGAGGTAGAGAGAGAGAGAGAGAGAGAGAGAGAGAAAGAGAGAGATAGAGAGAGAGACGACTTGAAGCTTGACAATGCTAGGAGCTGGATCAACTTGATAGAAGAAAGAGCGAGATAGTGAAGACTTGAGTTGAGGAAGAAGTTGTCAAGTGATTCAGAGAGAGGGAGAGAGAGAATGAAAGAGAGTGCGATTAGGCCTATTTGATTTGAAAATATCTTGCATCTACAGAATGCATTGAATTAATTGAGAAATGTTGGCAAAACTCAAGCTTGATTATTAAAATGCAATATGTAATTTTCCCTTCAGCCGAAGTTTATCAAGGCTACATTTGATAAGGCCTATAAGGTGTATAGTAATACATGGTATATACAGTAGTAAATCTATATAGAAGTAGAGCCAGTGAGGAGCTTCAGCGGAGACTTTCATTTGATTGAAGTTGGGGCCGTCACTATTATTTGTGAACAAACAAATTTGGAGAACTCTTCTATTTCAAGCCCTGAAGAGCAAATGCTTATTTGAAAATAATTTCCCATTTTCAATGGTCTCAAGGTATAAAATCTTAGTTATTAAGAATACATATTAATCTTCATATTTGTTATAAGTTGATTGCTGATTATTGAGCTTATTGAACTTAAGTTGTTTTGTCCAACTCAGTACTCAGTCGCACTATTATTTTCTTTGAACACAGCTGTATATCTACCTAAGAGCTCTAACCCTTTCAAGCACTCTATATATATCGATATATATAGGCAACTATATCAAGAGTGAATTGAACGTAGAACATCAAGAGGAATGAAAGAGTATTTGAAATGCGTTTACCTCAAGCAAATAGTTTTTGTGTATGACCTATGCAAGCTGCACATGGCCTGAGTGTGTCTAAAGCGCTCTAACTCTCGCCTCCTCTCTCCCCCTCCCCCCTGCTCACTGTTAGCTAACTAGCTCTGTGTAATATTTTGTGAAATATGTTTTATGTATGCCCACATTTCGAATCTTCAACTGCAATTTGCTAGCGCAATCCCAACCCGAGCTCTGCAGCCTCCGCCCGCCGTTGTTGTTGTTGCCGTTGTTGACACGCTTCGCCACCCTGGACCAATGTGGCTGTGCCGCCAGGTAGACAAATCCGCAGAGATAGAGCGTGAGTCTGTCAGTGGAGCCAGCGAGTGCCCCCCGCGCTCGGGCCGGGCTCTCTGACAGTAACTGACTAACGCACTGACAGCTGCCACCCGCAGATCCCCCAACGCCACACACACACACACACAGGAGCCACGGGGCACATATATGTCAGCTCTGGGGGGTGGTTGGGTGAGTAACCTCAACCTTAATTGTGCGGCGCGCATTCGGCGGTTAGTTGTACCCAATTCAATTTGGCTGCAAGTGCCAAAAAAAGCGCTCGGAAATTATGCAAAACGACAGCTGAAAGGAAGGGGGCGGGGGGGGGGGGCGTGGCGCTACGTTTAGATATCGAATAGAGACTTGAAGTTTGCTTAGCTTAAAGCCTGGCGCATAATTAAGTGAGCGAGGCTTTAAGGTCCCTCGGAGAAAGGGTTTGGGGAGGGATCCCCGAGCAGTTTCGGGCTAGCCATTTCCGCAATTTTTGTTTATGGCCGGGAGCTATCAAAATGTTTTGTGCCAGCACAAGAAAAAGGTCAGATAACTGGAAAATATTATTAAAAACGAGTGAAAGACGTTGCAGCAGCAGCAGCAGCTGGCAAAGGAGTGAGAGGTCGGGCAAGTTCTGTAGCTGAGGCGCCAATTTCTCGAGGGGGAAGGGGGCGGAGCGGCGGTGGACAAGGCTTATCCCCGAGGAGTTTTGTGGCGCTGAATGGACCTCAATCGAGCAGGACGCTCTGCCACTCCCACTCTCCGGGGGCTGCATAAAAAAGCACTCGAGGCAGCAGAGCTCAGAGAGCTAAGAGCCGAAGCCTTGGCCTATCCGCAAATGAATTAAATTTCAGTTTTATTATTAAATTAACTTGGCATGAACACCTAAAGACACAACAGCAGCGGAAGTAGGTAGAAGCAGCAGCGGCAGTAGCTGAGGCCTGGCAACAGCAGCCAACAAAATATTTTAACCCCATCGAGGCTGTTGGGGGAGGGGGCGGAGGGAGCAGGAAGTGCGCCCGACCGCTTGTGCCAAGTGAATTTTCGTCGTCATGACCCCGCCCAGTCCTCCCCCTCTCTCTTTCTCTCACTCTCTGTGTGCCTGTCTCTGTCCCGTCTGACATCCTTCAGTTTGAGCTCACGACGACGTCGTCGCTCAGCTGTAAAGTGGAATGAAATGTAAATTTTTAATAAGCGTTTTCGCTAATGGCTATTTAAAACTCCGACCTGCAACAGCCATACCCCAGCCCCACCCCCACTCACAACCCCAATCCCCCACTCCGACCATTCACATGCTTATACATGGGCCTTACCCCCTCTCTCTCTCTCCCTCCTTCTCTCCTTCTTAATATATAAAATCTAAGTGTATATCGAGTTATTCGACAGCGTTCAGCTCGATGAGCTGCTGCTGCGGCGCCCCCAGTGGGCGTGTCTGGCTGGAGCACGCCCCCGCGCCGCACAACTATTATGTAAGAAAGTAATTTTCTTATTTTCGCTTGGCTGAAATTGAAAAACTGTTGAAATCGCTCTGGCAACGCTCGCATTTAACGGTACTTAGCCCCAGCGCTGCCAGCTGATGATCGCAGCTGCACGGATTGCGGGCGCTTCAGGTGAGGTTGAGCGCGAGATACGTTGCAAAACTTATGGATGATTTAGAGAAAGTTTTGCTACAATAGTAAGAATTACGTCTATTGATGAATAGAGAGCGGATGGAGAGAGAGAGAGCGGTCGGAGTGAAAGGCGGAAGGATGGAAGGGAGGGTAGTGGGACGGATGGACGAAGGGACGGACATGTGTGGACGGAAAAATGGATGGACGGAAAGATAGATGGTCGGACGGACGGACAAGTGTGGACGCAAAGATGGAAGGAGGGAAGGACGGATGGGCAAGTGGATGGAAAGATGGACGTGAGCATGGATCCATATATTAGGATGAACAAATGGACGAAAGGACAGACAGATGGAGGGATGGACGGAAGGACAAACAGACAGGCGGGCGGATAGATGGTCGGAAGGACATATGTGGACCGTAGGATGGTAAGATCTACGAAAGGATGGATAGATGGTCGGACGGACACACAGACGGATGGACGGACAGATGGATAGACAGATGAACGGGGAGACAAACGGACAGTTGTACGGACAGACGGATGGTGATCTCACCGAATAACTATCTATTTATAAGGACGAACGGACACATGTACGGACGGACGGAGAGACAGACAGAAGGACGGACAGGCAGGCCAATACATGACTTGCCGAACAAAATTTGATCTCAGCTATCAGGCCTCTCTGACTTGCTCCTTCAGCCTGTCATCAAACCATGCTACTTTGCTCACACAGCTCACATAGGGCATAAAACTGGTTTGGTTTACGCTTCAAACTAACCTGCGCGCCTTGCGGCGCTTTTCCACTTTTCCACGGTAAATATTACGAGGTTTCATGGTGCAAATTGGAATAAGATTTTCGTGGGCCGCATCGCTGGAGCTCGACTGATTCGTGACCCATTTTAAAGTTTCGTACTAAATAGCAAAGCTAATTAATTTTAATCAAAGTCCCGGGGCAATGTCGCATTCAATGAGCTCGGCGCCTTCGCCTTCGTCACGGAAAAGTCATTTAGTTCGCTTTAGTTTTTCAATTTTCGGCTTGGCTCAGCTGCGCCGCAAAAAATGAGGAATGAGCGCGCTTGGTAAATGGAATTGGGTATCTGTAATTCCGTATTTGCAAGCTCATTTCCACAGTGGGGGTGGGGAGTGGGGTGTGGGGGGGGGGTAACTGGCAGCTGATTTGATGTTGACTTTGCTCTTGGATCATTTTAAATCTTTTGCAACATTTTTCATCATTTATCATTTCATCGAGCCCGAAAGGAAATAAAACCAGAGCCAAAATGACTGACAACGAGCGGCTGGTGTTGGGGCGCTGCGTGTGGGGGTGTGGGTGTGGCTGGGGGGCGGGGGCGTGGCATGCCAACTTGTGGTTTGCGCGCGAATGAGCCTGATGACTGACGTCGCCAGACAGCCAGACGAAGTGACGATTGACGAGCGCCAGCAAGGAGCATAGACAAAGAGAGAGAGGGAGAGCGAGAGAGACGATTATATGCAAAAAATGTCGCGTATGCCACAGCCAAAAGTGGTGAGAGCGAGAGAGGGAGAGAGGCGGGTGGGGGAAAGTTACGCTCGCTCACAGCGAGATAAATTACCAAACACTTAAGTTGGATTTTCGAGATTTTTATCGCGGCATGGATTAAGTGACTACGCTGGCTGGCAGCCTTTGTTGTTGTTGTTGTTGCCACCTTTTGTGGTGCGCGGCTGTTGCGCCTGCCACTTGGCCCGCTCATTTGGCCAACGCCGCTCTGGGCGGGGAGCAAGTGAAAAATGTGCCAATTCATTTGGTTTAAATTAGCGACCTCCGCTGCGGCGCAACAGTCTGTTCCGCAGCGGATGTTGCCGTTGCTGCTGCTGCTTATTTATTGTTGCGGGCCGGGCGGTCGAATTGCTGATAACTGTGCGAATACGGTTTGATTAATGCGCCCAGATAAGCGCGATAAATTTCATTAAAAATTGCATGGCAATTCATAAAAAACCATCTGCAAAATGAGTTGCAAATTATTTATGCTGGGCGCGCGTGTGGGAGCGAGCGAGATGGCAAGTGTAATGGCTGTTAAAGCTTTACCGTTGCATTGTATTAAATGCTGCAGTGCAAATCAAATTTAAAGCACACAAAAAAACAACAACAACAACAGCAAGAGCAAAAGCAAGAAAAAAGAGAGCAGAGCAAAAGCGCCGCACACAAATAAATGACGTGAGAGCAAGCGCATGAGTGTGAGCGTGGTGGCTGCTGGTGTCGCTGACTGCAAGCTCTGCGTGTGTGTGTGTGAGTGGAAGAGGGAGAGCTGGCAAATGCAGGCACACACAGGCCAAAGCACCGACACAGACACAGACACCGATGCCGTTACAGTCAGAGGCTTGCACTCTCACACAAGCGCTGAGAGCAATGGAGAGCCGGCAGTGGCGCTCTCTCGCTTTCGCTGCAGCTGCTGGCAATGGCCATTGCCGTTTGCCGTTTGTCGTCATCGCAGTCGTGCAACGGACGCTGCGATAGGTGAAGCCAGCAAAAGAAGGCGGGTCCATTGCCACGGCAACCATAAAATGCACAAAATGCTGGCGAAATGGAAAAGGAAAAGCAAAGCAAAAAAAAAAAGAAGCTAAAAATGAAAATAATCATAAAAGAAACGAAACGAAACGCAGCAGCCGAGCAGTAGACGCAGCAGCAGCGACGTCAGCAGCAGCCAGACCAAAAAGCAGCGCAAAAAGGAGCAGAGCAAAAAAATGACGTTGAGCAAATTTACGATGGCGTTTGCTCGCTTTGTTGTTGTTGCTCTTGCTGGAGGTTCTTTTGTGTGTTTTTTTTGTTTCTTTTTTTTTTTTGCAGTGCTCTTTGCCGCCATTTTGTGCGATTAGCGGCCTTTGTCCCACTCCACGCTCTCGCAATATCTTTTTTCAATTTGCTGCACTCGCCGTCACGTTTCACTCCGCCGCCGCTGCCGCCGCCATCGCTGCTAACGGTCAGTTGCCTGCAGTCGCCGTAGACAGCAGAGGGGCCTAACCGTTACTCCCACCGCGCGCCGCACAATCGATAACGGTGCACTAGACAGGCTTATCAGATCTAATTAGCGTGTGAAAGGCATCATTAGCCAATGAAATAAAGGCAAAGCAAAGCAAAACAAAATGGATGCCAGCTTATGCATATATGATTATTTCCATACACACACATAGATATGTGTGCTTGCATATATGAAAAACTTTGACTAAAAAAACTTTTTGTTGTTGTTTTGTTGTTTTTTTCTGTTGCATAACTGTTTCCGAATGCCAAATGTGATTAAAAAAATAGCTTATGGCGCTTAAGCTGGCATTTGAATTGCGTTTTACCAAATTGTATTATAAATAAATAAAGCAAATGGAATTAAATGCAAAATGATGAGACTCGCCTCAAAAGTTTTTACTCGAATGGATTTGATATAGATTAGCGCAAATTAGAGCATACTTTTTGGCATAATAGGAAAGATCTCATGCAATAGCTAAACTCTGTAAATATCCATAAAAATTGTATCAAACGCTTTATATAATTTTAAAAAAATGTTTAAGGGAACATTAAATTAAGGTACATAAATATTTCGTATCTATGTCTAAGCTCAATTCCTATTTCAAATCTCTTCTATTTCAATCTGAATCCTTGCGCATATGTCATTCTCCCTATTGACATTTGCATTTAGGGGGGCGCGGGCGTGGTCTTAACATTAATAATAATGCAAATAATGGAATTCGATTAATTTGATTACGGCTTCGATTCTTATCGATTGTTTTAGCTAATTGCAAAGCGCTGCCCTCGGCGCGGCAGCAGCCCTTATGAAATGTCTGCTGCCGGCAACAAAAAACCCATTCACAACCCCCCCGCAGTCAGCGGCTGTGATTCAAGGGGGCGGAGGGGCGGGGGCGGCAGGCGCGAATTGAAGAAATCTAGAGAATAAAGCAAAGGCGCGTAAATCGCGCCAACAATTGCGCTGAGAAGTATGTCATAAATTTGGACGCCTTGCAGGGGACAACAGCAACAACAACAACAACAACAACAACGGCGGCAGTAAGCATAATAAGTAAGCGCTGGCAGAGGCGTGGTCGGGGGTTGGGCGCCGGCCAGCAGCAGGACAAGTTGCTTGGCCAAAAAAGCAGCTGCGCTGCCGGCGACAATTGCTGGCAATTAAAATGTGGCGCATTTGGGAATGCGCCCATCGACAATAACAACATCAGTTGGAGCAGGGCATGCACGACTAGCCAATACCCGGTTTGTTAATAAGTTGCCTCAAAGTTTAAAATTTGGGCAAGTTGAGGTAGTTAGCTGCTAGAATCAACAAGAAATGCTTTTTAAACATATTTATATTAATCGGTATATATAGATATCGATATTTATATCCCTTATATAGCTTTTATATGCTTCGCCCACTTGCATATTCGTGTAGAAGCATCAGTTTGTGCCATATTTTACATCTAGTTCGACAATTGCAATATGAAGTTACAACTATATTATTGATATACATGCTTAAATCGATTGTTATAGATTTATTTTTGTTAAGTTATATGTTCAAATTTAATGTATTTCAAGAGCATTTATATATCAAATTTTTTTACCGCTCTATGGCAGAAATGTTTCATAATTATCGAACAAATTATCAAATAGTATGTACTAGGTTTGTCAATTTTTATCGATTAATTGCAAAAGTTATCGATCCTTGGTATTAAGCTTGATTGATTGCTCGCAGAAGTTATGGACAGCCAGTATTATTAGCTTGCTCAGTTGTTATTGATTGTTCGACAAAGGTATCGATAACCTTTATTAAGCTTGGTGGACTGCTATTGATTGCTAGCGAAAGTTATCGATAGTCTGTATTAAGCTTGGTCGATTGTTATAGATTGCTCGCAGAAGTTATTGATAGTCGATATTTTTAGCTTTTTCAATTGTTATCGATTGCTCGTGAGAGTTATCGATAGGCTAAACTAAGCTTGGTCGATTGTTATCGATTGATCGATAGCCTATATTAAGCTTGCTCAACTGTTATCAATTTCTCGCAAAACTTATCGATAGTCTGTATTAATCTTGATCGATTCTTATCTATTACTCGTAAGAGTTATCGATAGTCTGAATTAAGATTGATCAATTGTTATCGATTGCTCGCAAAAGCTATCAAAAGTCTATATTTAGCTTAAAAGTAATCTAATTTAGGATTCGATCAACATGCTCCATTTCGGCATGCATTCATAGCTACCTTAGTCAACATACCCTATAGCTGACAGCTATGACAGGGTATACCAACCACGATAAGCAGCCCAACAACAATGTCCAAATGCCTTCGCCCGCGTCGTCGACCTCGCCTCGCGCCGCTTCTGGTGCCTTTTGCTTCTGCAGCTATCGGTGGTTTCTTAGCCACGCCTCCCCCGCCTCTCGCCATTGTTGTTGGTGCCACTGCCGCCGCCGTTGCTGCCGCCGCTGCTGCTGCTGTCGCTGTTCGCTGTCATTGCCATTGTTAATGAGAATTTCTTGTTTTAATGAAAACAAATCATTGAGTGTAAAAGACTTGGATTTTATTTTTCATTTCCGTGATTTTGTTTGTGCATTTAATTAAGAAAATGGAATTAACGCATTTCACTTTGGCACATGAGAGCCCCCCTCCCCCCCTTCGCCCCCCCACACCCACCCCCTCCTCTCTTTTGCCTTGCCTTCATTGTGGCATTGGGCATTCGCTTGAGAGCATTTTCTTTGGTTTTTCTCGGGTTTTTCTTGCTTTTCTTCTTCTTTTTTCCCTTCGCACTTTCGCTTATTGTTTTCTTTTTTTGCCTCTCCTTTGTTCGCGCGGGGCGTTTGTCATTCAATACAACAAACAACTGAGCCGCTGGCTTCTTCGTCCACGCCCTCGTCAGGTGCTCGCCGCTGATGTCGCCGTCCTCTGCCCTTAAGTAGCTTATGTTATTGATATTTCGATAAAAAAAAACGAGCTGAATGGAACAAAATGTAAATAAATAAATACCAGACTCTGATGCGATCTAAATGACCTCTTAAATGCCCTCTTAAAGGGAGGAGGGTGGGGGAGAGGGAGGTGGTAGGCATGCCAAGCTGGAGAGAAAAGTGTAGAGAAATTTAACTTAAGTACTTGAGAAGAGATTGGGGATAGATATCAATGTAGATGGAGAAGATGGAAGAGTGAAGAATGAAGAGAGAATGGAGTAGAGAAAACGGGAAAGATGGAAGAAAGAAGATGAAAGATGGAAGAAAATAGAAAAATGGGGAAAATGGAAGAGAGAAGATGGAAGAGTAAAGACTGAAGACTGAAAAGTGAAGAGAGAAGATGCAAGATGAAAGATGAAAGATGGAAGATGGAAGAGAATAGAAAAACGGAGAAGGTGGGAGTGAAGACTTAGATTGAAGAGAGAAGATGCAAGATGAAAGATGAAGGATGGAAAATGAAATATAGAAGATTGAAGACTTAAGATGGAAGAGTATATAAGAGCATAAGCTCAACTGAGCTTCTCTTCATCCATTTCCATCTGCCTCCATCTGTACAGCATCCATTGAAGTCATAGATATCAGCTCTTTCGTTAGGAATATCTTTAGATATGCTAAAGTCGTTTATCTCTTGAAGATAGGAACTAGAGAGACCTTTCCTTAAAAACTCTGTTGGGGTAAACTTACTTCTCAGTAAAAGTCTCTCTAGCACTTCATATATGATGAGAGACAAGACATACACATCATATATATATGATGAGAGACAAAAGATGAGAGCAGCATTGAGTATAGTTCAAGCTAAGCAGATGAGTTTTATTTATACGTAAAATGCTTCTGGGATGGTGAAGATCTAAGTATATCAAAAACATAGCTTTACACTATTATTATTGTAGCTAGCATATAGAAATACAATATGTATCGTATCATTGTGAATGGTAATATCTAAATTTATATATGTTTATATAATATATCAGAATTAGAAGAGCTCCTTGTCTGATATGATTCTAGGAACTCCTTTAACTGTGCTCTTATTTCTATTCACTTCTCTTACTATATGAATATACTATCCCTATGAACGCCCTTGACATCTATTATCTATATATGTACATACCAAATCCACATATATCATTTCCTCTAATACTCAAAGCCAAGTCAAACCCAATTCAATCTTAGCTCAACTTCAACTTCTGCACAAAAGCTGAACTATGACATTGACTTTACTATATTCCACTTGAATAATATCTGGATTTCTATATCTATATCTACATCTATATCCTCTCTTATTCCTATCCCATTTTAATATATTTCTTCGTGGTTTCCTTTCAGACTTTCGTCAAGTTGAATTTCATTTGGCGTTGGGACACGATCGCCGTTGTGGCTGCTGCAGTCTGTAGGTGCCACTGGCCTAGCAACTGTGCGAGCCCACCTCACCCTACCCCCTACTCACCCCATGTAAGGGTGGGGGTTGGCTGAATGCCAAATGCTTTTGTTGTAAAATGAAAATCGCGCATAAAATTTGAGCCGAAGCAGCTGCGACGCAAGTGAATTAATTTGAATTAATTTAAACAGTGAGTGGTCCATGGCAGAGTCGCCTGATGCTGGGCGGGCCATGGGAGGGGGTAGAGGTGTGGGGGGTGGGGGTTGAGCTGGGCGGCGGCTGTGTGCGCCGCGTGTGTGTGTGTGTGCGGGGGGGCGGAGGAGGAGCATTTAAGTAACTGCGCCAACACTTGTGCACAACAAACACACACACACACACACACACACACACACACACACACACACACACACACACACACACACACACACACACACACACACACACACACACACACACACACACACACACACACACACACACACACACACACACACACACACACACAATGAGCGTCTGAGATTGAGACATTACAGCACATCCAAAGAAAAGTCGAATTTGAAAATGTTTTTTTTTTTTGCTTTTCGTTTTTCTGTTTTTTGCATTTCATTTTTATTTGCATTGCAGCTGGCAACGCGAAGGCAACGCGAAGGCAACGCACAGTGGAGCAAAGTCGAGCGAACAATCAGAATTGTGAAGAGGTAAATTTATGGGCAAGGAAAGTCTCATACATAGACATACATGAGAGAGGTAATAATAGAGAGATAGATAGAGATAATAATAGGAGTATAAGATAGAGATACATAGAGCATGGGAAAATAGGAGAGTGAGAGAGAGAGAGAGAGGTAGATAAAGGCGATAAGAGAAGCAGAGTGAGTGTTAGAATGAGATAGAAAGAGAAAAAGAGAACTCAGCTAGCGATGTGACTGAAGAGAAGGAAAGATATACTGAAAGAAATTAAAAGGCAGAAAGAGAGAGGGAGGAAGGGCATACTAAAGTTGGAGAAATTTATGAAGGAGAGAAAGAGCGACAGCTCGAGAGAGAACCCACGTTGCAAAGGGACTAGAAGGGGGAAAAACAGAAGAAAACTATACAAAATAAATAAAGAAAGAGAAAGCAATGAATGACAAAAGATATATGAGACTTTGCTGAGATCCCATGGTAGAGAGGGAGAGAGAGACAGAGAGATTGAGTGAGAGAGAGTCGTAGAAATGAATGAATTGCAGGCATATGTCTGACATAAGGAGCTTAAAGAAAAGACAGATTATATTGCATAAAATAAATATACAATATAAAGATAGTACCTCTTTATACAAGAGAGATATCTTAGTATATCGATGTAGTACTTAAAGAGACAATTCTTAATAATATAAAAGTCTATCTATACCAAATGGACTTCAGACAACATAAAAGACTTCTTCTCCCTTCTCTCTTTCTGTCTGCCTTCCCTCTAATCTCTCTTCCCTCTCCTTTCTCTTCACTCTTCTCTCCTCGCTCTTCCCTCTTCTTTCTCCTCTTAGCCCTCTTCTCTACTCTCTCTCCCCTCAACTCTTCTCTCTCCTTTCTCTCCCCTCTCTTTCCTCTTCTCTTTCCTTTCTTCTTGCTCTTCCCTCTTCCCTCTTCTCTCTCCTCTCTTCTCTCTCCTCTCTCCTCTCTTCTCTCTCCTCTCTTCTCTCTCCTCTCTTCTCCTCTCCTCTCCTCTCTTCTCCTCTCCTCTCCTCTCCTCTCCTCTCCTCTCCTCTCCTCTCCTCTCCTCTCCTCTCTCTTCCCTCTTCTCTCTCCTCACTATTCCCTCTTCCCTCTTCTCTTTCCCCTTTACTTTCTCTTCCCTCTTCTTCCTCTTCTCTCTCCCCTCTCTCTTCCCTCTGTACACTAATTTATGATTCACCTCAGTTCCCATGGCTTTTGTCCCACTGTGCGTGCGATTGTGTTCGACTCGAATGTGGTAATTTGGTTTTCTTAGCGCGTTCTTAGCGCGCGTCAGGTGAGAGGGTGTGGGCGTGGGCGTAGCACCTGCCCCTAACGCAATAATTTCAAATTGGCAACTGAACGAGTGTGTGCGTGTGTGTGTGTGAGTGTGTGCGTGTGTGTGTGCGTGTGCATAAATTGCATATGTATGAGATTTATGCTATTTAAAAATGTTTCAAATGGCAGCGCATTAAAAACGCGTGAAATTGTTTTGTTTTCTTTTTTTCTTTTTTCTGGCAACGGCTCAGCCGCAAGTGCGGGAAATGGAAAATGGAAAAATGTTAATGAATGCGAGAAGCTGAAGTGGATTTTGGATTTACACAAAAAAAAAAATAAATTTCGTACCCAAAAGTCGACATGAGGCGGATTTTCACTTTGGCTTTTTAAATGAGTGCACAAAGAGAGAGAGAGAGAGAGAGAGAGTGGAGAGAGACAAAGAAAGGAGTAAATGAGGTGGAGAGGGGGAGGGGGGGGGGGGGTGAGAGCGAGCGAATTGTTCGAGTGAACGGGCCAAAACCTCAAACGAGGTTTTCACGCCTGAACATTTTACAACTGCAGGCGGTTTTTCAATTTTTGGTCACTACGGCAAAAAAGAGCCCCACACACACACACACACACACTCGAATGGGGGGTGTGGGGGTTGGGGTACTGCGACCCAAAATGGAATCCGAATGCTGAATTTGCCTTCAGCTGGACATTGGGCATTGTAAGTGTTACTTAATTTGTGTAGATGCGCACTTTGCCACGCCCCCGCCCTACTCCCCCTCAACATGGATTTCAACCGCAAAACAGTGGCGCGCCAAGTTGAAAGGGGGGGCGTGGGTGCGGGGGGCGTTGCCTGGCTTTACTTTTGGCCAGTGCCAAACCGAAGTTAAATGCAGCATAAATAATGTGCGTGTGTCCAGAAATGGAAGCGCCCCATAGCTAGCCCCCAGCCCCAGTTCCAGCCCCCAGCTCGCTCTGTGTGCGGACTTAAAGTCACAGTTAATAAATTCCAAAAGAATTTGGAATATGTAAGGAAATTCAGGAGATTCAAGCATAGCTGAGTCAATAGGCGTTAAACGTTTACGAATGACAGCACAAAAGGGAAGGGAAAAGAATGACATAAGCTTCAAAATCCAGTTAAATTTTATGTTAACCAACACTGTTATTCAATTAAAACTGAGTTACCTCATTAAAACTGTTAGCCAACACTGTTTGACTATTGACAGGTGGCAACGCTGCCACATAAAGTACTGGCACGGACATAAATTCATCCAAATAAAGTCTCATTTGATGTTGCCCAACACTGCTAATCAATTAACACTAAGTTACATCACTTGCTGTTAACCAACACTGCTTAACTACTAACAGATGGCAACGCTGCATCTATGCATATGTCAAAAAGTCATTCAATTCATGTTAAGCTATCAAAATCAAGTTTCACTTGAAATTAGCCAACACTATTACTCAATTACCACTAGATTACCACATTAAAGTTTCAATTGCTGTTAACCAACACTGTTTAACTAGTAGCAGGTGGCAACGCTGCAACTGTGCATCTGTCAAAAAGTCATTCAATTCACTCTAAGCAGTCAAAATCAAGTTTCACTTGAAGTTAGGCAACATTCAATTAATACTAGGTGGCAACGCTGCAACTGAAAGCAACTGCCCAATGCCAAAAAGTCATTCAATATCATGTCAACCCCATCATTATTACTCAATTAACACTAGGTGGCAACGCTGCAACTTAAAGTAACTGCCCAATGCCAAAAAGTCATACAATATCATGTCAACCCCATCAAAATCAAGTTTCACTTGCTCTTAACCAACACTGTTCAGCTGCGAACAGGTGGCAACGCTGCCCAGTGACCAAGTCCAAATGAAATCAAAGCGAATCGCCAACTTTTTTTTATCATTAACGGCTTTAAAAAGTCGCTTTATGCAAATGCAGCTTAAAGTGAGTGAGAGAAAGGGCGAGAGAGGGAGAGGGAGAGGGAGATGGGTAGAGTTAACTTCAGCCTTGTCCCTGACCTTGCCCGATTTTGGCAACTGTGGCAAAGAAAAACGCCAAGGCATCATATGGTAAAGCTAGTGGCGAGCTGGGGGAAGGGGGGGGAGGGGGGAGGGGCTGCGTACTGGAAAACCCCAAAAACCTAAAACAAAGTTATACTTTACAGACGTTTAACACAGCCAAAAGCGTGCGTGCGTGCGTGCGTGCGACAGAGACAGCGATAGCGATAGCGACAGCGAGAGCGAACGCCAAAAACTTTACTTTAAAACTTTGCCAGCCGCCTGCGCAAACCCCTTTCAATAGCCGCCGCCGTCGCCGCCGCCGCAGCCGCTGGTGCCCGCTCGCCGCCTGCGCCCAGCGACTAGATCCCTCTTAGCAAGCGTCTATGCGCTGTCTGTGGCTGGCGCACGCTCCGTCCCGCTCTGGCGCGCACGGTCTGCCGCGCGGCTGTCTGGCGTCTCTGTCTGGTCGCCTTTTTAAGTTTTCTGCCTGCTCGCAAAGTTTCGTAGTTAATAATAAAAATTAAAACTTTCGCGCCGGCAAATAATAACAAGCAAGGGAGATAGCACGCACCATCCTGTGCTCTCGCTCGCACCAACGGTGCGCACTTAAATTCGCTCTTCTTTTTTTTTTTTCGCCTTTTGCTTTGCTTTTTCTTTTTGTTGCCCTAATTTCGCCGTTAACTTTCTTAAAGACTTTGGCCTCTCGCTGTCTGTGTGCGTGTGTGTGTGTGTGTGTGTGTCTGTGTGCGGCATTTAGCTTTCGCTGTTTGTTTGCTGTTGCTGTTGTTGTTGTTGTTGGCTGCGTTTTCATAATTAAATGCGAGGGCGAGCGAGCGAAATAGATGTTTGCATATGCGAAAGTGCATTGCACCCTCGTCTCGTCTCGCTTCCGCCCGCTGCGCTCGCTCGTCACTTAAATGTCTCTCGCATGCTGCTGCACATAAATTAACCGGGCAAAGCCAGAAACGAGCGTTGCCAGCCAGGCATGAAATGCAAAGGTGCCTCACATTTGTGGCTTGGGATGGGGCGGGGCGGGGGGCGGCGCACTAACGGAACTAGCAGCCGAAATGCTTGCTTCCTGTTGCAAAGCGACAACATCCGCTGCCGCCCCTCCCCCTGCCCCCTGCCACTGGGCGCCCAACTGACACTGACTTTGTGGCAACGCCGTCGCGGATTCATCTTGCCGTTAGTTACGATGATCCAGCGGTGCTTCGCTCGTCTGCATTTGCATGCAGAGCCAAAAGCAAACTAAAAAACAAACGAAGCAACATTTTTGGTCTAGTCGCCGCACTGCGCCGCGCTCTGCATGCGCATAATTACCCAATTAAACTAAAATTACGTTGCGTGCTCAGACATGTTAAAAGCCCTCTGCAGACAGACAGACACACACACACACACACACACACACA
This sequence comes from Drosophila pegasa, assembly GCA_035046225.1. NCBI lineage: Eukaryota > Metazoa > Arthropoda > Insecta > Diptera > Drosophilidae > Drosophila > Drosophila pegasa. Next base: position 1,978,089 of record JAWNOD010000371.1, read on the forward strand.
CACACCTACACACCTTTACCTTCATATATACAGTCGATATTACCTGACACGAGTTTGGTTTTTGCGCAATTTCTTAAGAGATTAGACCCAAGGACCTCGATTCAGAGGTTTCGTCGCCCCATCATATATACCTACAATATAACTATAACTATAAATAATTGGCTCGCTCTCTCTGCTTTTGTCTAATTGTTTATTTATGAGTGCTTGAGTGCGTAATAAAATTACAAATATTTGCACACGCACACGCACTCACACACACACTCGCACTCATGTGTCTAATAAAAAAAATCACTGGACATGATTCCGTTCGTCGGCGAATTGATGCCATTGGGCGCAGGCGAAAGAAAGAAAGAAAGGAGAGAGAGAAGAAAAAAACGTTGAGTGCGTAACGCTACATAAAGCACGATTAAAGCGGCCGCACGGGGGTGGGAAGGAAACGGCAAGCAGAGACCAGCACAGCGGCCAGGCCTGGCGGCGGGGGGAGCAAGCGAGACGAGTGATGGTCCAGCACATGTAACAAGCCCATCAAAGCGCATTTGCTTCAATTTACTAAAACACCAAAAAAAACAGCACTAAAAAAGCGGCGCATGTTGGCACTTGACTGACTGTGCGATACCTTGCATAAATGAAATGAGGTGTTGTTGGAGTTGAATGAAGTTTCGTATTTTAATTATTTATATTATTAAAAATTGTATATATATTTATATCATATTTATATTATTACAAATTAAAATTGTTAATAAAAATTATTATTAATATTTATTTGAAAATCTATAAATTACTTATACTAATACAAAAATGCCAAAATATATTAGATCGAAATGAAGATTACGTAGTTTTTGGAAATGCTTTGCATATAACAAAAATCGAGCCTAAATTGCTCTAAAAAAATTATTTATACTATATTTATATCATATCTATATTATTACAAATTAAAATTGTTAATAAAAATAATTTTTAATATTTATTTGAAAATCTATAAATTACTTATACTATTACAAAGATGGCAAAATATATTAGATCGAAATGAGGATTACGTAGTTCTTGGAAATGCTTTGCATATAAAAAAGATCGTGCTTAAATTGCTCTACAAAAATGACATTTTTGAACGACAATATATATAGTAGATATACATATATTCAGCGTAATTGAAAAGCTCGCAAAAGTATGCTACGCTTTCGCTCGCTCATCAGTTATCAATCTCACTCGACTTCCATATACCCGCACTGCATGCCGGCTTACAGGATATTTGAAATAAACGTTACATACTTGGCCAAAGGGCGATCCAGCTTGGACAGATAGTCGCAAGTGATTCAGGATACAAATAATAGAGCAAGTGAATCAGTGCCAGGGGCGGGCGGTGGGAGAGAAGAAAAACAACGGCTTATAAATAAATTTGCCTCACTTAAAGTGACCAAATTGTTATCATGATGATATGTGTTAAGATTAAAAGGACTTTCTTGTCGCTGGGGCCCCGCGGCCCAACAAGGGCCAAAGGGCCCACTTGCAAGGGCTGCACTTGGCTTGACAGTTGAACCCCTCGCTCGGACGACCGGCCGTGCCCAACCCCGCCCTGGCTCTGCATTGGGTCAGCCAACCGCAGATTCAGTTTTATTTTCACTTTTTTCCTCGTCTTTCTTCTTTTTTTTTCACATGCTGATTTCATCTGCGCGCACACACACACACACACACACATGTTGGTGGGGTAGTTATGTACATAAGCATAAACAAGGATGTAGTCCTTGGGCATTGTTCATGGACGGACGGACGGACAGACTTTTACGCTGATTTTTATTTCGCAGCAATAAATTTTTATGCGCCAGCCACTTCATAATTCGCTTGAGCACAAGACGTGGACGTGGAACCCTCCACCAGCAGCGAGCGAGTGGAAGACGTCAGGAGCAAGGACCAAGGAGCAGGGATAGCTGCGCCGCTGTCATTGATATGAAGCATTGTGCCGCCGGCAACAGGACACTTTATCATGGGAATATGCCGCAGCGCAGTGGCGCACAAGAGGCAGGCTCCTCTGTCCGGTGGGCGGTGGGTGGTGGGCGTGGCTGGCGGGCAGCGTGCAATATGCAAATGGCAAGCGCGCTTAAACTATAAACAAGTTTGGCGGGCTTATCGCACGAGTGCGCCAGCGGCGTTGCCAGACTGCAGGCAGACACCAAGCGGTGTGAGAGAGTGAGGCCGAGAGAGGAGAGAGGGAGAGAAAGGGAATCAGGAATCGTTCAAACATTTCAATTTTGATGGCTTTAAAAGCTTTTTAATTGCCCGGCGACAGGGCGACAGAAGAAGACGAAAGCAAAAACAATCAAAACTAAAAGTAAGTGGAGACACTACTGTGGGGCGTCGACAGCTGAAGTGCTCCAAAAATAGGTTGAAATTTAAAAGAACTAGCAGGAGACAAGAAGTCCATGAATAGTCTATGTGATTTTTAGATCTAACTGTAGAGTGAACTATTGTTATATAGATAATTGTCTATAGATAACATTTACCTATCGACCCATTTAGGTATAGTATAGCAGCTGCATAGAGATCGCTCTCTTTAGATCCCTCTCTATATATCCCACTCTATCAATTCGTCTCTATATGTAGATATATAGATATGCATATTACTATATAACGAAGTCTCTGGCATAAGAATAAGCAAGTAAGAAAGACGAGAACTAAGACCAAGTCATGTTGAAGCAGAAGAGCTTAAGAGGTGAGATCCAAAAATCAATACACTGTGTCTGTCTATTGCATCACGTCTCCTGTTTAGGGTGCCCACATGGACCTCAGGCCTTTCCGGGACGGTCGACGATAATTTCGTGTCAGCGGGACAAGTCCCGGAATTTCAGGACGGATGGCAACCCTACTCCTGTTACAACTTTTGTTATTATCCCTGTTGCTCTCACTCCTGTTAATGTGTCACATTTCATATGAACAGGCTCAAATTAGCTAAGAATATTCAAATATTTCTTGCTGTGCTTTAAGCCATGCCGTTATAGATGGCATAGTAAACCATTCAAACTATCGTCTCAGCAGTGCTGGCAGTGCTTCCAGTGGTACGGCTTTTTGGGACCTTTTCTCTATGTCCTCTTTTATACTAGTCTCTTATAATTCGTACATTACATAATCTATTGTCTATTGTCTTTTCTTCCTCTCTCTCACTATATAGTTGCTTTGACTTAAGACTTACTCATGTCAGTTTACTCATGCGTCAAACCTTTCAGATAAAGCCCTGACAACAACTAAAGCAACTTACTTTTTATCACATTTTTCTATTGCTTCAATCTATTTGAGAGACTAAGCATAAATTTCTCCACAAATGTCAAATCTCAAACAACATTTAGAAAACTACAATTTATCGATAACTTAACTAGCTGCTATCATATACCTATCGATAATAGTAGAGCTCTTTCTGGGACAGTCAATGATGAGCAGATTTACTATATATACTATATATATCCTATAATGTACAGTAGTCTAATCCATATATACTCACTTTACACCTCGTGAACGAGCATTAAAAGCTTAAAAAACCCAAAAAAAAAAAAATCTGGAGGCAGCTGCAAATGTGTGCAAATTTAATTAATTTTCGAAAAAGCAAGATAAACGACAGCCCAATCTATGTGTGTGAGAGTGTGTGTGTGTGTGCGTGTGAATGTGTGTATGCTTGGGTGTGTGTGTGTGAGTGCTGTAAATCCTTTTTTACTCAGCATAATTAAAAAAAGAATGAATATGAGTAGCACAAAATTAAAAATCCTAAATCAAATTTCGCTACGCGCTTTCAAAATCAAGCACATGTGTGTGCGAGTGTGTGTGCGTGTGTGTGTGTGTGCGTGTGTGTGCGTGCGTATGTGTTGATCTCAAGGGCACAATGTCGTCGGGGTTAAAAATAATTCAAATGCTTTTGCAGCTCATTACGTGAACCGGGCCCAGGCCCAGACCTCGAACTCTTTCGCTGCACGAACAAAAAATACGAAAGTTGTTTAAAACCCGTAGGTTCGTTTATGCAAACACACACACACACAGAGTGTGCCACGCCCATGCTGGGTGTGTGTGTGTTTGCTTGGCCCAAAAAAGTAGCTGGCAGCATTTGAACATTTTCCAATTTTCCGAAAACCCTTATCATAAATTAAGAAGTGCTCGTCAAAAACTGTCTGTCCCAACGCCCCCAACCGCCAACCCCCAACCTCCAGCCCTCAGCCCTCAACCCGCAACCCCCTATAGAAGGGGTTGAGTGCGTGTGTTGTTTGCTTTGGCTGTAAAATGAAGATGCGGGCCACACGCAACGTCCACGTGAATCTTTTTTGATGAACAACAGTCGAGTCGAGTCGAGTCGAGCGTCCTGGTCCCTGAAAGAAAGCGGAATCAGAATCCAAATCCAGAAATCACAAATCACAAATCAGAGACAGCGCAGCGTCTTCGCATGCAAAGCGGGCCGCGCCGAGGGTTGCTTGATGAAGTGGTCGGGCTGAACGGGTTAGCTCCGGCAGGACACTCGGGGGCTTAGCCTGCGCCTTATGCTCCTTGTCGCTCGCTGTTATCAGGCGACGCGTCATGAGAGCCGCTAATGTTTGCTGCGGGTAGTGCGGGTGGCGCCTGCTTCGGCGGTCTAATCAGCAGGCAAGCAAACAGCCGCAGTGCCAGATAAAGCGACATACGCTGGAAGGGGCTAGCGAGCACCACAAAGTAAATCCTATTGTCTTTAAAAAGGCAAGCAGGCGAGGGCTGAGGAGGTCGAGGGGGCTGCTGAGGCACACACTCACATCTCCATGCTTATCGCTGTACGGGCTGGCTGGCTGGCTGGCACTCAAGCTCAAGCTCAGGCCACAGCTCGCTGATGGAGTAGTCACCGGGTGGAGTAAGGGGGGTGGGGGGCAAGGACGGAAGGTCCTGTCTATATTATTTATGAAAATCGTCGACGTTATCGGGCACTCTCAAATATTTACAACCAAAAGCTTACGGTTGCCATAATTAAAATTGTATCCGAAATGTGCTCAAACCAAACGCTCCACCCCCAACCCTCTAACCACCCAGCCACCCTCCACAACCCTTTTCACCGAAAGCAAGCGAGCAATACCCCTTCCACTTACCTACCCCAATGAACCCTTTAAGTGTGCTGCGACTGTTTGGCTAAGGGGTCGGGCCTCGGAGGGGGTTGGCGGTGGGGCACAAGGGCACGCTATCAGCCACGCACCCCACGGCGCTCATTCGGCTGCAGGGGTAGGGGTGCTGGGTGCTGGGGGCTTTGTCGGAAGTAAAAATAAGATTTTATGGCTTACTTTTCATAATTTAAATGGCGCTGTGCTCAGGTTCTCGCATTTGCCTGTTAAATTGTAAAACGTTTTGAGGCGCAGGCGAGAGTGCTTAAGTCCCAGGCAGCCCGCGCACTTTTGGCCACGTTCCAAGCCCGAAATCCATCAATTCAATTAACCAAAAAGGCTTCAGCTCAGCGCAGCTCAGCTCCGCTCCGCTCGGCTCGGCTCAGATCAGCTCGGCCAGGCTAGGACTCGAACACTTTCAGTGTTTCGGTCTTTCTTATCTTTGAGATTTGCCACTTAAAAGCGAAAATGCAAATTTTCCCCTCAGCCGCTTGGCAGCTAATTTAAATGCCTGGCCAACAGGCCCAGGCCCTGGCCAGGCATGCCCAACCAGCTACACAAGGCTTATATAGCTCGGGGAAATTCATTATGCAGGTGATACAAAGATGTGAATGTGGCTGTGGCTAGGTGTGCCAGTGTGTGCGAGTGTGTGTGTGTGTGGTTGTGTCCTGGCGCAGACTTGACAAGGGTTTTTAATGACAGAATGAAAACGACAACTAGAAAACAACTACCACAAGGAAGTGGCAACAAAAGTGCAGCTCGTCCTTGCCTTGCCTTGCCTTGGCTGACTTTGAAGTTTTGCAGGATGTGTGCGTGTGCTGACCAGGATATGCCATTGGTGTCAAGCTGTCCAGCTGTCCGGCTGTCCGTCCGTCCAGCTGTCCGCCTGGCCTAAAACATCTTGTTCACACTTGTCCAAGTCGCCAACAGAATGCCTCAAACCGTTGCCAGTTCAGGTGAACATCAGACGCAACTTGATGAACTCTCTCTCTCTCTCTCTACCTCTCTTACTCTCTCTCTCTCTCTCTCTCTCTGGCTGTGTGGCTAGCCTGGCTGGTAAATTATTTCAGCAGGATGTGACATTACAAGGAAAACAAGCTGCTGCTGCTGCTGCTGCTCGCCCGAGTTGCCAAAAAGTGTCAAACATTCAAAATAGTAAAATCAAGTAACCTTTTGTTTTTCCACTTTGCAGCGCCCCCTCGTGGGCGGGGCTGGCTTGAGTGGGCTGTCCTTGTCGTTGTCTGCGCTGGCTTCGAGTGTTTAGACACTTAAGGTAAACTTTCGAGCTAATTGGTTGTTTTGTGGAAATTAATTGCTTTAACTTTATTTTCGGACCGTCGCCCGTCGACTGGAGACTGGAGACCCCGCCCGGCCCCGGCTGGAGCGGCGTGTGTAACCCATATTGCACTTTATGATGCATGTCGGCCTGACCACACGCAGGCTCTGCCTTTAAAAAATATTGATATTTACTTAGTGCTCCATTGCCGCAGACGCTGCCCAGCGACGGCCCCCAAAAATCTAGACGAGCCGGAGTCGGCAGTGCCCGACTAGCGAAATACCCCGCGAGTGGAGCGGCCTTTGACTGTGCTCAATCTAACAAACACGAGGGCGTCTACAGTCTAGTCTAAGACTATGAGTGCATCAGCATGGTTGAGCGGGAAACTCTATTCTAAATTTAAGTAAGTAAAGAGCTGAAGCTCGATATAGACTTGATCGGGTATGGAAGAATCTATTTAGATCTTAGGGATCTAGATCGGACGGATCTAGAGGAAGATGAATGCAAAGAAGGTTGAGCAGGCTGAGGGACGGACGGACAGCTAGAGACTCAGACAGATAGAGGAATGAATGCAAAGACAGACGGACTAAAGGATGGACGGATAAACGGAGGGATAGAGTGTTGGATGAATTGATCGACAAATCGCCACATGGACTAACGGCTAGATGGATGAATATAAAGGTGAATGGAAGGGCAATCAGACGGACACCCTGACTGAGGGACAGATGCATATACAGACAGAGAGATGGACGAATGAATGGACGAACGCACGGCTGGATGGTGGGACCTCAATCCACTGTAGATCAGCCAAGTCTGATCAGAGAAACTATCTACACTCGCTGTCTACTGCTAGGCCTACTTCGCCCGTAACATATACTCTAACACAGTCCAGCTACCCTGTTTAATCGTGTTCAGGGTATCAGAAAAATGCGGCTGCTCATCAACCAAAAAAAAAAAAATCGAGCTTTGGCTTTCATTTTGTTTCTTGGCCTTTTATATTTTTTGTTTTTTCTTGTTGCTTTCGATTTTTTGTGTGTTTTGCCTAGATATATGAAATTTGTATATATATATATATATATTGCGGGCAGCTCGGACAGACGCTGCTCGCAAGTTATTATATTTGCTTTGTACTTCTGAGCGGGGAGACGCGGCTTATTAAAAATGTGTGTGGGCGCGCCGAACGCCGAAAAAAAGCCAAAATATCCAAGAAGAAGTCGAGTGGCAGCTGGTCATAAAACAACGGCCACAAAAATTGAACGGCAGAGTGGAAGAACTTGATGCCGCAGCGTACGGTAGAGCCGAGCACGAACCTGGGCAGTCGCCGTCGCCGGCTGTCAATATGGAAATTCATATCAGTTGCATGTTCGCCCAGCGAGCGCCGAGTGTGGGGCACACAACAATTTTATGAAGTTGGAGGCAACTTTTTGACGTCGCGACGGGCCACTTTATGCAGCCACAGTCAGAGACGGAGACGGACACAGAGAGTGGGAGTGGGAGTGGGAGCCAGAGTAGGGGAGTAGACCTTAAAGCCAGCATTTGAATTTTCAATTTCCTATTTTCCATTTTCCATCTCCATTTACAATTTTGCATTTTCAGTTTGTGTTTGAAGACATTTTCTAATTGAATTTGCCGCTCGTTGCTTTAACAATAAATGCAACAACGAAAACTAGATTACCAAACTAGACCCAGAACCCCAAAGAGGCGACTCATCAAGATGCAGAGACAAAGCACTCACAAAGACCAAATGTCACGTATTTCCATATGTCTGTGTGTGCTTGTGTCTGCTCGCTTGTGTGTGTGTCAGCTCAAGGAACTAGCCAGCCAGCGAGCACTGCTGCCTTAATCGAACTTAATAAGACCAAAGATTCAATTAATACAAACTCTTGCTTAAAGCTTTTAAAATTTGACCTCAATAGGCAAGCAGACTAAATATATACTCTAACTGCATGTTGAATACATATCTATGTAGAGTGTGTATATATTTGACTAGATATTACCATTGGTCAAGTCCATCATTAAGAGCAAATGGATGTGGATCTTATTTGTATTTAGTATGGGAATGAGGTCATCTCTCAATCAGGCAATGCTTTGTAGAATAGATAGAGAGAGAGAGAGAGAGAGAGTCCTTCCGGTCTTGCGCCCTTGCGTTCTTCCATTCATTAATCCTTCCGTCCTTCCATCTTTCTTACTGTCTCTATTAGGCCAATGCTATTTTGAATCTATTGCAATTTGAGGCCGGGCCTGAGAAAGAGGGTCTTCCCTCCTTCTATTCTTCCGTGCTTCCATTCTTCTATCTTTCCCTCCTTCCGTCCTTCCATCCTTCTTACCCTCTCTTTGAAATTTCGATCCTATTGCAATTTGAGACGTAGCACATGTACATTTGATAAGACTTTTTACAATAAGTAATCAAGCTAATTCACATAGGGTAATCACAGTGACGGGAGCTAGTCAAGTGCTGCCCGCTAGAGCGCACCTCTTGGACATTTGAACAATTAGTCTATGCATGTCTTATAGAATTTCAGTGTTATTCAGCTGCATTGCAGGCTAAATAAACTTGGCACTTGAAAGGGTAACTCGCCTTAAAGCAACGACTTAAAGGACACACACATGGAGCTAGAGGTAGAGAGGTAGAGTTGTAACTGAGTGGCGAGTCGTAAAATTAAAGTGCATTAATTGAGTAATCTTGAGCAAAAGGTTGACTGTAGACGGTTTACCTTTTTCGACTGCAGACATCCGATGGGGCCAGGCTAATGTCTTGCGGCGCTGAGCAGAGAGGACATCTTCTAGGATATGTATGGGTGTGTGTGTGTGTGTGTCTGTGTTTCTGTATAGATTTAAGCCAAAGCCGCTGTCATCTTGGCCACCACAATCATAACCATTAGCCTTGGCGTGTCTCTCTAATCAGACAGCGCAAGTTGTTGTAGGCGAGGACCTTACCCCATGTCTCAGCCGCTGGCCCGCTATCCTTTGGGTCTGTATTGATTTTTGCTTTGGTTTTTAAACTGCCAGCCACATGAACACATTGCACAACAAATGACTTTCAGCTGGGCTGGAGCGCTGTTCCTTGGCTTTGGGCAGGACACTAAAGGAGCTGCCCCGCCCCGCCCCACCAATCGAACGGGGTTCGGTTAATTTGCTTTAATGTCGGCGCAAATGCGCAGGGCGTACAGGACTCCAGCACAGCCGCAGCCACAGCCATTAGCTGGCATAACTCCTTATTGCCAATGTTGAGAGACAACAACGGCAGAGGCAGAGGTAGAGGCAGAGGGAACGACAGCGGCACAACATTTGTCGCTGTCTTTCGACTTCGAGCGCCAAAATTCAAGATGTTTACGTAAAGGAAATCCCACGTAATGACCGTAATAATCGCAGTTAATTAGTCGACGATGGCAAAGCGGCCCTAACCCTAACCCTAACCCAAGTAACCAGCCAGCCAGCTACGGCCCCACTCCCTCCCGCATCGCTGTCTATGCAAAACAGAAGACAACAGAGGCCAAGCGAATGTTGCAGACAGCGGCGCCGTCTCCGTCTCCGTCTCTGTCTCCGTCTCCGGCTCTGGCTCATGCCAAATGTTCACCCACAGCCGGAAATGGCAACAAACGCACTACAAAACGTTTACCCATCCACCCCAGCCCCGGGTCTGAGCCCGAGTTCCTCCCGTGTCCTATGACTAACTGCAGCCAGTGCCCCCTTTTGGTGCCGCTTGAGCGCACAGCGAGCGCGCAACGCGTCCAGCTAAACAGAACTATTCCACTGGGCCAGAGTCATAGAATTTCGGGCGTCTCGGGGCGGGCGATGGGCTTTACGACTTTAGGGGTTTGCGCCTTAGACCCATTTCATGCCAGCGCCACTCGCTGCTAGTTTTCAGCTGGCCCGTGCGAGAGTTGGAAATTTTTCGGTTGCCGTTTATTGCGTTCATTACGGAATGACGGACGGGGGGCAGGGCGTCGATTGCTAAACTGAATTGGGTAGCCCGGCCACTGCCAGCTGCAGGTCTCTGCTGGCTCTGCCAGCCCCAAAAAATCGTTTTTGGCGTTATCTAGGCGAGAATGAAAAGTCATTACCGCCATTCGTTCCAAACTTCTGCCAATCTGCACACGGCATAAGCATTTTGTGGCCGAGGATGAGGCCAGGCCAGGCCGGGCCGGGCCGCGCCAGGCCAGCTGGGGCCGGGGGCTGCAAGACTTTGAAGGTTGGGGCCTTCAGCTGACAGTTGAGAGTATTTTCGGTTGGCTCTGGCCATTGAAGCGGAAGCAGCTTCAGCTACTTCAATCTCGGACAGACGACGACGGCGACGTGGGGTTAGCTGCATTAATAGATTAATGGACATGGCTAGAGCAAGTGTAGCTATGTGTGAGGGGGTGCGGCGTGAACAGGCAACGCGAGCGCGCTTTGTAAGTAATTCGAGCCGAGGAAAGGAAAGGAAAGAGTTCGGGTCTAACTGGCCCACAAAGAAGCATCCTACCGAGGGAGGGTGCGAGGGGGTAGCTCGTTTGTGTGTGGTTGGGTCAGTTCACATTCAGTTAATAATCAGATGCAGCACATTTAATAATAGCGCAGCGAGCGAGCCCATTAAAACAAAGTGCTGGCCACAATAGACACGCCCCCCACCGTCCACCGACCACCGCCCACCACAAGCCCTCTCAACAGGGCCTAAATGCAAATGTAAACACACATGCATGCGTGTGTGTGTAATGTGTGTGTGTGCCTGGCAAGTACATTAATTGCGTTGTTGTTGCTCGGACGCTACACGTTTAGGTTTCACGTTTCACGTTTCGGTTTTAGGCCTGGCCAGCGGGCAAGGCGGAACAAACAGGGCCACGTACTCTACATGGTAATTACAACTTCCGGGCAGCGAAGTGACCAATACACACACTCGTACACACACACACACTTAGTTATTAACATGAGCGACGACATAGAAGTTGAAGTTTAACTCGATTGCGGACAATGGCGCGGACAGAGAGAGCGTTTGGCCAACTTTGCATTACATTTCCGTTTCGAAAGGCAGCGCACAGTGGTGCAAAAACATATTCACATTGAGATGCACTTAAGGTAGCAATGTCCTAAATCAGTATAGACTCGTGGGAAGATTACGGACTACCGGTTGGTCAGTCCAAGAAACAATACATCAAATAAGTTATTTCTAGCTGTTAGGGCTTTATTTGAAAAGACTAAAATGAAATTAATATTTTGATGAATATTAAGTAAGATAGGTTGAGTTAATCTAAGGAACTGGATCAACTTTCAGCGTTTGTGATAGAAAAGAATGCAGAGTTGAAGGATGGATCTATTTTCAGACAGAGGTGATACATGGAATATGAATGGACAGACGGGTGGACAGACGGATGGACAGACAGTCGGACGGACAGAAGGATCGACAGCTAATGAATGGATAGATAGCGATGAGAGGAAGATAAAGAGGAAGAGATAGACGGTTAGGCGGATGGAGGGACCATCAATTGGATATGGCCTGGACAACATAGTGCGTCATTTTGTTCAGAGGTTCTTAATATCCACATATGGCTTGAGTCAAGATAAGCAGTCTGCAGGAAAGACGAACGGATGCATGGATGGACACAGGGAAGAGAGAGCGAGAAAGGGGAGAGAGAAAGAGGCAGAGAGAGGGAGAGAGAGAGAGATGATTGATGTTGACTAAGCTTGTTGTTGTTGAAATCAGAGCATCCTATACTCGTCTCATTCTACTAGAAGATAGACATGATAGCCCTTTCTGTCCTCATGTTCAATTGTCCTAGGGAATAAAGACTTTTGTGCTCACACTTATTCGCTTTTCAATATTCAACTTCAGCCTTAATGAAATCATGTAATTACCTCAGGAATTTAATTTCATCTAGCTACAAATATACCACTAATTTCTAAGTTTCATTTAATCTTTGAATGTTTTGTTTCATAAGGCAAAAATCCTTGACCCTAATTTCCTTGTAAAAAAACTCAAGTCTTTCCCATTGCTTTCTCTTTGTAAACCACTGTGCAGCGTTTTGAAGATGTACCGCACTGACTTTTTAGCCCGCCAGCTAGGCTGGCACCTGGACACACCTGTACACGGTACAGGCAGCCACATACACACACACACGCACAGCCGTTTGCCTTGGGGCGAACGTATTGTTGCATTTATGCATATCCTGTGGCCCCGCCTTGTGTTCCTTTTCCTCATGCAATGTGTGTGTGTGTGCGCGTGTGTGTATGTGTGTGTGTGTGTATGTGTGTGTATGTGTGTGTGGTCATTGTGTTGTATTACACATTGAAATGTTAATTGTTTTAAGCAATAATTAGGATTGCAATCAAATGGTCGTCGCTGCGGCACCGTCATGCTGCCTGCCCTCGAAAGTTGTTTGGCTCGTCGTCGTCGTCGTCGCCGTCGTTGTTGTTGTTGTTGTTGTGTTTGCTTAGTTACCGTTAAGTAGCCACACACACACACACACACGCACACACATGTACATTAATTGTATTTGTATCAATTAACAAAAGGGTTAATTTATGGCGCTCGAGGGCTACGTTGAGCCTGCCTCCAGCTGCCGCCCCGCCCCTCCACAGAAACAACTGAAGCGAACTTTTGGGGCCACGCTGCATTGTTTGTGCCCGAGTTGTTGTTGTTGTTGTCGTGTCGTGGCTGCCATTAACCTTTGAGCCCAGGTGAGGGGGGGGGGGTAGCTCTGCTGTGGCCTGATGCATGTTTTGACCTGCAGTTACACTTAATTTGAGATCAAATAATGTCGATGATATGGATGAAGCAGATGATGTTATTAGAGCGAGCTACCTCCCCCCCCCCTCTCTCTCCCTCTCTCTCTGTGTGAGTTATTAATGTCATTTGCTTGTTTACACGGGCAAGCAGTAAGTGTATCGAAGGGCAGACAGACAACAATCCAACCCAGGCAGACCCCTCGGCAGCGCCCACCCCGCGGAAGGGTTACAATCGCCGTCGAATCGTACGAAATTGCTATATAAATGCAAACAGATCATAAAAAATCTATTAAGCAACCACATGTAATGCTAACGAAAGCAAAACACAACCAACACACACACACACTCAGTCCACATAGCAAGACGATAAAATATCAATCGTTGGAAAACAAGAAATCAAACAGCCATCAAAAGCGTCGCTTACTAAAAAAAGTGCCTAAGCTATAGCTAAGTGACTAACTAGCAGTTACCCTGTAAGATTGAAACTTTGTAGAGTCAAAGATGTTGAGTAACCTCAGAGCTGCCTGAGTCTAAGCTGGACGATAGAGGTTCTGCCTGTCTCTGAACAGCAGATCAGAGTGAGATCATAGATTCATATAAGTCTACGATAATTAATAATGTATGATGTGATCCTACATTTACTTCATTGTCTTGAGCTGAGAATCATACTCAGCTTCTTGAGTCTCTTTATTGTCTTATAGACAATCGATTGCATTTGTCTATCGATAACACGATTACAAGAGTCAACCTGCTAACGAGTTCTTGGACTAACTTTTATGGAAGTCAGTTTCAATGGGATTCTAGGCACTTCTTCCATTAGCACCTATCAAAACTCTCAATATCTTAATCAATCCCATTCCATAAGCTTCTATCCTCCATTCCAGATCCACCCCTAAGCTAGCTATCTACCTCTGACTACCTACCTGGTCTCTATATCTCACTTCAGTTTCTCCCTTCAGCTTCTCACTTCAGTCAGCTTCGCTTGCACAGCTACTGCAACTACCCTACACTGTCCACTCTACAGGGTATTGGCAGTTAGAGCCCAAAGACCAAATGCTCAAACCCGAAAAAACTGCTGAGGCACACAGCAAAGGCAACCCGCCCTGTCCCCAGCCGCTGCCCCATAATACACCCCCGCTGACATGTGTGTGTGTGTGTGCATGATTGAGTGCCCTCTCTGTCGTTGTTGTTGTTTACCCCTTTTTTGTTGCTTTGTTGTTGTTGCCTTTGGTTCGATTTGTGTTCGACTCATCTATCAATGTCAAATTATGAAGTGATCATATTTGGATTTATGCGGCCACGCTTGCTGCTAGGGCTGGGGCGGGTCTCCCTTAAAGCCACATATGATAAAAGTAAACTTAACCCACACACACACACACAGCACACACACGCTCAGCGTGCCATTTAGCTCTTTAAAGGTGCGCGACAAAATGTCGAACAATGGGAAATTTGTGGAATAAAATGGAAGAAGAGTTTGGACTGTGATTGCGGGCATTGTTAGGGAAAGTCAAAGTTCTTTTTGGGGCTCAACTCAAGTAGCTGAAGAGTCACAAAAGGCAAGAGCATGAAAGAAAGCAGAGATAGAGATATGCCTAAAGAGATATATGTGAATTGAAGTCATGAAAGAGGAATAAGAGAATCTTGAGTTGGCTTTGACTTTTTGTACTTTAACCAAATGAGAGACGAAGAGGATGGAGGAAGTGAAGCAAATGCCTCTACAAATTGGTCTGCTTTGGTGCTTGTAATACTTTACCTGGCAGTTCCTTCAGTATAATGTGATGAACATCGATAGACATCAGTAGAATACGAGCTTTGGCTATAGTGAAAGAACTTGCCATAAAACAAAAATGATTTGAAATTTACTATATTTCTGCCTGAGCTCAGGTCATTTGCTTGGTCGAGCTCCTGGTTTTTACTATATATACTATAATATAGCTATATAGCTTTAAGATCTACTTTCGTCTGGCAACGTTGTCTATCTGGCAGCACTTCAGCTTACTAACCTCATCCAAATCTACTCTTGCGCTAGTCTGGCAACACTTTGGAAAATTTCTCTCCCTCTAACTCTTAAGCCTCGTATATATAGATATTTACAGATCTACTACACATCTAGCAAAGATGTAAGAACTATCAAAAGTCGGGCAACATTTCTCCATTTATCTGCCTGTCTGGCAACTCTTCTGCTGCTTTTCCTTCCCATTTGGTCATACGAATTTTTGCATCTTCCTTCCCCAGTTAGTGCCCACGGTGCCTTCTGCCACACGACGATTGTTGCATGTCAAAGGGGCAACCCACAGCGAAAGGCAGAAGGAGGCAAAGTAAAGCAAAAAAAAGCAAGAAAAGGAGAAAAGCAGTGAAGCCCTGGCTAAGCCCATAAGCGAACGTGTTCATAATATTTACAGTTATTGATATTTGAAAAGGCGGAAAATTTATAACGAGCGACATGTGTGTGACAACATGCCCTGCCGGGCCGAGGCCAGAGGACAGGGTGTTACGGCCCGGGTGGGGCATGAGGCAGGGCTGAGGTGGGGGGCTACGGCGGAAGGGCTGCTGCACGTGAAGCGATATTCAATCAAAAATCGATTACAACAGCGGCAAATGAGCATGTGGGCGACAAACGTGCTGCAGAGTGGGGGGCGTGGCTGTGAGTGTGTGCGGGTGTGTGTGTGTGAGTTGTTGTTGTTGTCCTTGTGGCAGGTTAATCTTTACCCGGAGCCACACTTGGCACCACTTGGGCATGACAATGAATTATTTGCCTCGACTCGGACTTGAACTTGGACTCGGACCCAGCTGAGTCAAGCCGAGCACATTTCGATACCCTGTAGCGAGTGGAGTATGGAGCTCACCGAACATGAGTGTTGCTATTATCGATAAATATGCAAGAATTGTTATATAGAGGGAATTTATTTCTTAGCTGAGGGAGAAACAATCAGTTGAAGACAGAGCTAGAAGGCAGAGAGACACAACTGTGAGTAGACCCAATAAGAGTGATAGCTATATTACAGCAGTTAGTTAAGTTATCGATAAATTGGAGATGTGGAAATATTCTATGAGAATTGTCATTCGATGAGATCTGAGATTTGTTAAATGGAAGTAAGGATGAAATGAGATAGAAATATCAGCTCACTTATTGATAGGCAATGTAGAGTCTGATGGGATGTCGAAGCTATGGCTTTAGAAGAAGTTTAGAAGTCATGGCTTTAGTTGATAAGGCTGAGTCAACTCTCTAGACTTTACAGTCTGTAAAGTATATAAATATAATGCTATCAGTATAAATCAGTATAGAACTAGACCTAGCAAAAAGCCCTAGCACTGGAAGCACTGCAAGCCCAGCTAAGGCCACTATTTGAATGATTTCCTATGCCATCTATAATGAGTTTGATGAGGCCTTAAAATGAAACCAAGAAAATGAATAATATTTCAAATCATCTATGTCTTATGTAAAGCTCTTTAGCTCTCGCTCATGTTTGGTCTCCCTGTATAAGAATGGATATGAGTAGTAGTGCCTGATATGTCTCGAAGCCCCGAAGTTCTTCAGGGACAGCTTCAACGAGACACCTACTTAGGTCGATTAATGAATGGCATTATAGAATAACTCAATGTCTGACTGTTATCGATAGCTTCAAATATTCGCTTTGTCACGGCAGTTATCGAAAAGAGCATCACTCTTGCTTGGTCAGTCTTCATAAAGAGTCTTCTTCTCTGTCATAAAGACCTCAGATAGCAATTAATTAGCTAGAACTGCTTCGCTCTCTCTCTCTCTCTCTCTCTCTTACTACAGGGTAACTCGCCGTCTGTCATTCCAGTTCGTCGTGCGCTGCGTTCTGCGTGCGTGCGCGTTTTTGCCTCGTTCGGACGCAACAATTTTAAAACCTTTATTCACATGTGTAAATTGAAAGGCAGCACCTGTGCGCTGCAAGGGCCTAAGCGGGGGAAGGGGGTTGAGGGTGCTGGGTGGCATTGGCTGGGTGATAAGGGTGCAAGTAGGGAGGCGTGGAGTGGGGCCAGCTTCAGGCAGCAGAGCTTGAATTATGAAGCAGGCGGCGTCTGTCTATGCTTGATTTATGGCTCTGCCCGCGCCCAAGCTCTACCCTCTCTCCCACTCTCTCCCACTCTCTCCCTCTCTCTCGCTCTGTGTCCCACGTGCCGCATAATTCTTCATATTTTTTTGTGCGCCTTGCCGTGTAGCTGCGACGGGCTCCCAAAAAGCGGGCTTCGCAATATGCCCCAGATTTGTGCATTGTTGTTGTTGCTCGCCTCGTGTGGCAGCTGCCGTGGATAATTTGTAATTTAACCACTTTTCAGGTTCAGTAGCCGCAGCCTCACATCTCATCAACTGCTGCTGCTGCTGTTGTTGTTGCTGTGGATGTTGTTCCGCTTCCGTTGGGCGTTGGGCAACATCCGCTGCGCACCTTTTGTCTGCCAGCGAAACAATTTTTTGCGTTATTTTCGCTTCGTTTTTCCAACAAGGCTTAGGAATACCCTTCGCATGGATCTGGTCCTAAGTGAGATGAATATATATCATATCATGTATAGATCGAAGCAAATATTTGTCTTCTAATTGACTTCCTAGAGGTGATTATCAGCTGGAGGAAAGTGGGAAGATTCCTGAAGTAGGCTATACCAAGGTCCTTTTTACGTTTGTCAAGAATGGGAATTTTGAGAATGATTTACTTTATAATCAAATCAATTATAATTGTTAATTTTAAGGATTTGAATATCGTTTGTAGCATATTAGCTAAAAAAGTTTGAAAACAGATCGTATTGCTATATTATAAAGCACAAGTAATACTGAACAGATATCATATTGATATTCCTCTGAGCTAAATACTCGCGCCTCTATGAAAAAATGGAAATGATAATCTGACCTTAGACTCGGTTTCAGATTTACTACATCAAAATATTTGGTTTATTAGAGAGATATAGAAAGAGAAAGAAAGAGGGAGAGTCATAGATAATAGATGAAGAAAAGACAGCTAAAGAGATAGATATTGCGAAATATAGAGAAAAAAGAGGAGAGAGAGGAAACCCACAAAAGTGAGATGATTCAGAAGTACGGAGAGAATGAACGATAAGAAGTCTGCGAAAAAGAAAAGTTCGAAGAAAAAGAGTGGGACCCTGAAGATATTGAGAGACACGGAGAGTGTCGAGTGGACTGGGAGATGTAGCACTGCCCAGGACAGGTAAAGCATAGACAGCCTACAATCTGCTGCCTGGTAGCTGACTTCACACTAAAACTCCAAATTATCCAACTGTAAGCAACATATGCATATCTGTTATACAGATGTATGTATAATAGTTATTAGCTGATAATATTGTCATTAGAGCATTTGCTATTCGTCTCAAGCTTGGCTGCTGCTGTTGCGGTTGTTCCTCTGATGGCTTCCTTCATTGCTGAGCAAATTAAATGAAATTTCTGCAGTGACACAAACTTGTTTATTTTGACAGACACACACACACCTACACACACACTCTCTCTCTCTCACACACACACACATGAATGTATTTTTTATAATATTTTTTTTTTTGCATTCTTTTATTAAAAAGCCACTCGCAATCGCAAACCGCGATTTTTTTTTTTTGATTTTAATTCGCTTAGCGAAAAAAATTGGCAAAATTTAATAAGGACAATAAGGGCGGGCTGCACCAGCTCGCGCTGTCCTTGTGCCCTTGTGTGTGTGGGCGGCGGGTTGGCGGGCGTGGCAGAGGCCTTTTTTGTGAGCGCGGACCAGCCACGTTGATGAGTATCGGCGCGTGGGCAAATTATGCGATTTGCGCCGTGCAAATCGAATCTGGTCACATATGCGTGAAATCAACCCCTCCCCGCCCCTCTGGGACCCCCTCAAGGGCAGCCACTGCTCGACGAGCGCTAAAAAGGACATGCGAAAGCAAGAGGAATAAATAACGCGAGTTGAGAAATTTTTTAATTTGCAATTTTTGCGATAATCAGTTTTATTGAGTTGTTGTTGTTGCATGGGAATTTAGCTTGCGGTTGCGAGAGGGTTGGGGGTGCGCGGAGGGGTAAGGGTAGTGGCAGGGGGTTGGCCTGTCTCTGGCAAGGCAATGCATGCAAATGAGTGAAGCAATTTACCTGACAGAGTCGAGGCAAGGCGAGACGAGGTGAGGCGAGTCGAGTCGAGCTCTGCAGCTGACAGCTCGACTGGAGGGGTTTGGAAACCTAAGGGTTGGGGGTGGGTATTTTTTTTGGAATAGAATTGAATTAAGCAACGAATCGTAATGCGAAAAACAAATTCACTTAATACGATTTACGATTATATTGATTGTGATTGCAGCCAACGCAAATCCTCGCACGATAATTGCGACGGAAAAAATGGCAAAAACTTTAGATAAATCATTTTACAATTTCAATTTGAGATCTGATTAAATAGCAGATATATATAAATTGGATTGTTCTGGTGGAATGACTGATTGATTGACGGATTGTGAGTATGCATAAGAAAGCTTAGATTACCTAACTAAACAAATCTAAGCTGATTCACCAATGGACGTCAAGTCTTCATAGCAAAGAACTCGATTTGATTGAATGATTGAGACCGACAGATAGACTCTTCATCATGATTGACTGACTGACTAAGTATAAATTATAGAGCAAAAATTATATAAACTATATTTATAGACCAACAATTGTCAATTGACTTTTGATGGAATGACTGATTGATTGACGGATTGTGAGTATGCATAAGAAAGCTTAGCTTACCTAACTAAACAAATCTAAGCTGATTCACCAATGGACGTCAAGTCTTCATAGCAAAGAACTCGATTTGATTGAATGATTGAGACCGACAGATAGACTCTTCATCATGATTGACTGATTGACTAAGTATAAATTATAGAGCAAAAATTATATAAACTATATTTATAGACCAACAATTGTCAATTGACTTCAAGACTTCTACTTGATTGACTGACAGACAGAGTGCATATCAAGGAATCATGATTCAGATTAACTGATTGATTAAATATGTTTGAGTTGATTGACTCACATAGTTAAAATTGATTGATTAACTCATTGATTGACTTACTAAGTAAGACTAGTCTGATTGATTGACTGATTGGTATCAGGATGTTTGATTGATAGACAGACAGACTTCATATCAAAGAATTTGTCTTGATTGATTGATTGATTATGTTTATCTTGAAAGACTATATATAAACTTGTTTGATTATCTGCCAGATGATGATAAATCCATTTACAGAGTGACTGATTGGAAGGCGAAAGGCTTATTGATTGATAGATGTAAGAGCTTATGCAGATGGACTGACTGACAAACTGTTTGTTGCTGATTGATTGAGTGACTGATTCGGGTATAGATTGATTGACTGACTGTTCAACGTTTAGCTGATTGATCGTCATCTTAGCTAACCGAGTTAGTACTCATCGATTGACTGCCTCTCTAGCAAGCTATTAAATTGATCACAGCAGACGGTCTCCCAGGATCCAACCCACACACCGCTGCGTAAGCACTGGGTATACATCTAAAGAGATGTCGAGGTACATACAATTAGCAGGAAATGAATTCAATTTTACAGTAATAATCGCAATTGAATATGGACGAGAGGCTGCTTGAAGTGGCTGTGCGAATGTGTGAACAGGGTTGCTGACCACTTGCACTCTGGGGGTCTAGACTCGTGATCCTTGTGCGGCTTATGATGCGAAATGAAGGAGGGGCGGAGGGCTGCAGGCCGAAGGCTGAAGTTGACGCAATTTGAGGCAACAATTTGGAAAATTGAAATGAAATTTAAGCCTTGCAATTTGCACGAAAATCTCAGCGCCGCATCGACCACACGAATGGCCTTAAAAATGTCTTTAGACTTAAGGGCACAAACCCCAAAAGCATACGCACGCACACACACACACACTCGCAGGCTGTGTGGTGTCGTAATAGACGATGAAAGCAAACAGCCGCAGAGTGGCTAAAGAAAAAACAAAGATGGCCAAGGGAAATGCATAGAGGACGACTATTTGAAATACCAGATTCGACTAAATGAAAGAGGACAAGAGAGTGGGAGAGCAAGAGGGAGAGAGAGAGAGAGAGAGTGAGGGGTGTTACATATATTCCTTTTTGGTTTTTGGGTTCGTTTTTCGGTTAGCGTCTTTGCATCTTTTGGCGTCTTTAGTGTGGTTTTGGATTTCTTGGCTCACAAAACTTGCCAGCCAGCTAGCCGGGCAGCCTTGGGCTGGCTCAAGTCCCAACTGGCTGGCTCTAGGTGATGGCAAACCAAAAGCTGGTCGAGCAGGTGGAGGCGGAGTCTATCGGTTGGTTGGAGCTGGCCGCAAGTTGCAGTTTTGCCTCGAAGCGCTTTGTAGCGAGCTGCCTTTGGCTTTGCTATGGCTGCACATCTTACGAAATTCTTTAAGATCTTCGACTGCGGTCGCTTTGACAACGACAGCATTCGGCAAAAGGGGGAGAAGGCAGCGCCTTGAGCTCGCTGACCAGTCAAATGCAAATACTGGCAGCAAATTAAATGTGCTCGACGTTGCTCATGCAATATTTAAAAACCTGACAGAGATGTTCAAAGATAAACACAGAGAGTGGGTGAGGGGGGGGGGGGGTAAGGCATAAGGGGTTAGGCAAGTCTCGAACCTTGATTTGCTTGTCAATTAGAAAGCGGGAGAGGGAGGTAGGGGGAGATAGGGTAAGAGGTAAGAGGTAAGAGGTAAGAGGTAAGAGGTAAGAGGTAAGAGGTAAGAGGTAAGAGGTAAGAGGTAAGATGTAAAAGGTAAGAGGTAGGAGGTAGGAGGTGGGGGCTATACAAGTCTTGATCTAAGCTTTGCTTGTCAATTAGAGATCGAAATGAAGAAGCGTGAAAGAAGACTTGAGAGAGGGTAAGAGACAGGAGGCAAGGGGTAAGGAGGGGTCAGGGAAGCCTCGAAGTGAGCTTTGCTTGTCAATTAGAGTGCGCATTTCTCGATTTCATTTTGTTATTCACATCACGTGACTTCATTCAATTAACCGATGCGAGTTTACTCTGCCCTAACCATATACGTACTCGCTTTTTTCCTACTCCTACCCCTTTGCCGTGGTCCACATTGAAAGCCGCAACGCGCCTCACATGCCAAAAAGGGCGTTCGAGCCACTTAAGCGACCATGGACATGGCCCTGACCCTAACCTCCTTCCCCTCGCCCACACCCACCCACTCTCTCTCTCTCCCACAGTGTAGAAGCCACGCTGGTCAGTCGCGTGTCCACACACAGTTGGATGGCCGGGGCTATTCACACGCCCGCTAAAAAGGGTTATTAACTCGTCAGCTCGGCTAAATGTCAGCTCAGGTGGGGCGTCCCTGAGTCGCTGAGTGGGAATCCCTGACAAAATCGTTGCTGATGCGTGGTCACGCACCATTATCGCCACGACTTACCCCCTCGAGCCCCGCGGTCACAGCGTGGGGTGCAACCGCCCCCCGACCGCCCCCTCCTTTTGGGCCGCCCTCACACTTCATTTGTTAGCCCTTTGGCGGGCCGCCTATCAATGAAGTTGTTAATTTTGTACTCCCAGCGCTGACCCTTGGCCGGCTGCCCCCCAGCACTCAGCGCCATGATACCTTGACCATGGCTGTAATTTCCAATGAACCGAAAGGCTTAATTATTTCTCTGATACGCCTTGTCCCAATACCAATTGCTTTAACATACTCATTTGGCCGCCTGTTGGCACGGTTCGTGGCTCATTTAATGGGGCTGCGAAGTGAGCATGGAGCACGGACAAAGGCAACAGCAGGTTTTGTGTATGCACAGGGCACATGGCTTATGAGCATTGCTGTAGGATCTAGGCGACGGGGGAGTTAGGCCAAGCTGAGTGCAGTTGGAATGTGTGATGAGAATATAGAGAGAGAGCTAATTTGATGAACATGAATTGATAATGGAACCTGGAGACTGGAGAGTAGAGTGTGAACTTGGAGCTTAGAAAGTGAGCTGGGAGAGCATGAGAGTGGGAGATCTCTCGGAAGCAAGGGGAATGCAGAGGAAGCTAAAGTTGAACCGTGGAAGATATCAGAATAGCTGATGGATCTGATGATGAGGCATGATCGAAGAGAACATGGAGAACATATTTTCTATATACAATAGACAAAAGAAGGATCTATGACAGCTATAATACCTCTTGATGGGAGTTGAGATGACAAGGTCTAGGCCTAACTGAAAATGGATCTATGAAAGCGATGAGAACTCTAAAAGGTAGCTCCGATGATACGGTATGGGCTTGGGACTTATAGAAAAGAGGAAGACCTTTGAAAGCTGTAATCACTATGAAAACTCATGCAGATAGCTCCGATCATACGGTCTATCTGTAAGTAAACATGGATCTATGATAGCTCTGATAACTATGGCATACTTAAAGCCTCTCAAGATGACCAAGCAAGTTCATAGAAGAGAATGCAATTTGTGAGTTCCAACAAAAGCTCAGAAAAGAGGTAAGAAAGGTTTCATTACAGCCGACGAAGTAGCCCATCAATATCAATATCTATGTCTATGAAATCAATTAGTACCCTTTTCGATTAGGCTGCTCGTCAATTATGGTTGGCGCGGGCAAGTGTTGGGATAAGGCAGGTGAGGTCAATGGTTGCGTATCGAAGGTCGCCTTTAAGTGGAACTTTAACAGGAACTGACGCAGGTGCATGGATTTCTGGGTCGGGGCTTATAATCAGGCACTATAACTACTTTGCGCATAATCACGAATCATTTGAGTGCAGCCGCACTGAGAGCTCCACAGCCGAAGCCCAAACTCCAGGCCCAAAGCCGAAACCGAAACCGAAACCAAAACGTGAAATGCAAATTACCCCAGAAAGCATATAAAGCAAAGTTCTGGTCCATAAGCACAGGGAAAGGCGAAAGAGAGAGAGAGAGAGATAGGATGGACACTGTGGGCAGGTCGTATGGGCGCAATAATAAATTGAAGTAACAATATCTTAACAATTACAACAGCGCAGCGCAAAGACGGGACACACAGAGGACCAAGACCGACACACACACATGACTGCCCCGGATGCGGAGGCCGCAGCTGTGCAGGCGCGGCAAGGAGTTTGGGGCTCGGGCTCTGCCTTAAGCCCAACGAGGCATTTAGAGCGCTTCAGCCAAACCCAATAAGTCTACGGTAATAATCGAGCATAAAGCACAATTTATTTTCATAAAACCTACAGCCGTAAGCTTGATCAGACTCCTGGCCACACACACACACACGCTGGGGGGGAGGAGGGGTCATGCCAACACTAAAACAACGGACTGTCCTCGTGCCCAGGCCCGGGTTCGTCTGCTGCTTGAACCCGCTCCAAACGCTTCGACTTTTGATTTTAAAACAGTGACGGCCATAAGTAGTTGTAATGGCAGTTGCCAGGGGCGTGCCAGCAAGGGGGGTGGAGGGGGGTGTCGGGCTTAAATCTGGCTGAGATGCTGGGCAAGGTCCTTGCTCGGCAAACGCTTTTGTCTGACTGTACGGGAAAAACCGCATAAACGCGAGCGTCGCCACGTCGTTGTGCCACTACCACCCACACCCCCCATCGCCCCCCAACCCCCTACCCCTTCTAACTGCTGCTTGTCGTCGCAATTTTATGGCAGCAGACGCCCGCTGCTGTTGTTGTTGTAGTAGTTGGCAACGTGGTTGCCTTTGCCAGAAGCTTAACGAACATTTTACAATGCCCATGATGCATTAATATCCGAGACCAAAAACGACCGGCACCGGCTAGCCCCAAGCCGCTCCCTCCCGCCCCCCTCTCAGCCATGGTCTACGGTTTGCGCAGATAACAACAAAACTGCAAATGTGTAGCATACATTTTTGGGCTGTGCATGAGGCGGCACGAATGGGGGCCTGGCGCGGGGGGCAAAACTAAAAACTGTAGCATTTGCAGCTAGTGTGTGTGTGTGTGTGTGTGTGCAGGGTTCAACGGGGTTGGGGCTAGTGTCGTGCCACGCCAGCTTATCGTACGAAATTAGCTACCCTTGTCGAGCTCTCTCCCCACTCCCTCCCCCTCGCTGTCTCTCTCTCTATGTGTGCTCGTATTTTTTCGGCTTGGCAGACTTGAATTTTCGTTGTCTGATCCCACTATTTATAAAATTTCAATAAATAATTTTGTTACCAGGGCCAAAAAAAAACAAGAAGAAGAAGAAGCAGAAGCAGAGCAAAGGGGTTGCCACACATTGAACAGGCTTGCACGGTGGAACAACTTTAGATATTTTGGGGGATATGACGGAGACATGGGAGACAACCTGAACGCTGTGCAGGCTAAGCATATTTAAGGAGCATTTCAGTGATTTGTATGACTTAATAGTGTCTATATGGTAAATCTTAATGAGATACTGCTTAAGACATGGGACAGTAGCTGAAATAATTGAGCTCTGATATCGATCTTAGTCTCTTAGTCTCTTATAAGATACAAGATCTAACACGGAAGACTTAAGAGCGAAGACCTAAGACCTAAGACCTAAGAGCCAAGAGCTGAAAGCTTCGATACTGAGCTATAAATAAAGCTTAGCTTTAAGATGTAATACTTAAGACCTTAGAGCTAAGAGCTAAGATGTAAAAACTCAGCTCTAATAGTTAAGACTACGATTTATGTGGAAAACTTCAGCCTTCGATGTTCCTCGGTCTGAACTCTTAGTTCTTACCCCTTAGGTGTTACTGGTCAGGTCTTAGGTCTTGCCCCTTCGACCTTATATCATTACTCATAGTGCAGAAGCGTTCAGACCTAGAAATATAGTGCTATAGCTTAAGATCTACAGGAAAAGAACGTGTACCCTGCAACTACATATAGAGTAAGAGCATGGTTTCCGAAAATCAATTTATTTTGGAATTCACTCAAACAACTTTGTCTTATACCCACACTTTCTTCCTCTCTCTCCCTATATCCCTCTCTCTTCATCCCTCCCTCTATCTCTCTGTCTCTCTCTCTCTCTCTACATTGTTCTGCCTTATTTGTAGAGCTCTTCGAGCTGGGTCAACTTGAGGCTCTTGAGCCCACTGTGCACACTCGCTCCGTGTGTATTTTTGCTGATTTCGATTATTTTGGCAGGCGCAAATGACTGCATCAATGTGTGCATTGATTGCCATTTCGGTTTGCACCCCCGTATGCCCACGCCCCCTACACCCCACTATCAGCCCCACCCTCTCCCGGTGCTGGCTCTGGCTCTGGCCAACAAGCGGGCTAACTAACTAACCGTCTAACATTTTGACGCTTGCCACGCCCATGCTCCAACACACAAACTGACGCGGCGCAGCAACCGCAAACAAATCAACAAAGCAATCAACGTCTATTTGTATTTTCACATACACACACCCGCACACACACACACACACACTCGCACACACACACTCGCATATGTTGGCCAAAAAGTGCAAATCAAATTTCGTATGTTTTCTGCCACAATTTTCGACCAAAATAACGCGGCTGCACGCAGCGTTAGATAGAGGCGAGATATCATACACCAATAGAGCGAGCGAGAGAGAGTGAGAAAGAGGGAGGGAGAGAGAGAGATGGAGTGTGTGTGTGAGCGGTGCTACCGTACGGACTTTTAGGTGCACGGCACCGCCTATGCCAAAGCGTTTAATTAGCAGCGGGCAACGATCGAAGAGGCGGGGAGTGGGTGGACGGGATAGGTGGGGTCGTGGCCTCGTGGGGTCACAGTTTTGTAGCACACGATATGTATTTGGTATCGCCATTGATTATATAGTGTATCAATATACAATATGTGACACGAGGCAAGTGGTAAACGCCTTCCGCTCGAGATATACAATTAAATGCGAAAGTTTTAAGTGGACCAAGGGATATTTATATTTATATCTATATCTATATCTATATCTATATCTATATCTATATCTATATCTATATCTATATCTATATCTATATCTATATCTATATCTATATCTATATCTATATCTATATCTATATCTATATCTATATCTATATCTATATCTATATCTATATCTATATCTATATCTATATCTATATCTATATCTATATCTATATCTATATCTATATCTATATCTATATCTATATCTATATCTATATCTATATCTATATCTATATCTATATCTATATCTATATCTATATCTATATCTATATCTATATCTATATCTATATCTATATCTATATCTATATCTATATCTATATCTATATCTATATCTATATCTATATCTATATCTATATCTATATCTATATCTATATCTATATCTATATCTATATCTATATCTATATCTATATCTATATCTATATCTATATCTATATCTATATCTATATCTATATCTATATCTATATCTATATCTATATCTATATCTATATCTATATCTATATCTATATCTATATCTATATCTATATCTATATCTATATCTATATCTATATCTATATCTATATCTATATCTATATCTATATCTATATCTATATCTATATCTATATCTATATCTATATCTATATCTATATCTATATCTATATCTATATCTATATCTATATCTATATCTATATCTATATCTATATCTATATCTATATCTATATCTATATCTATATCTATATCTATATCTATATCTATATCTATATCTATATCTATATCTATATCTATATCTATATCTATATCTATATCTATATCTATATCTATATCTATATCTATATCTATATCTATATCTATATCTATATCTATATCTATATCTATATCTATATCTATATCTATATCTATATCTATATCTATATCTATATCTATATCTATATCTATATCTATATCTATATCTATATCTATATCTATATCTATATCTATATCTATATCTATATCTATATCTATATCTATATCTATATCTATATCTATATCTATATCTATATCTATATCTATATCTATATCTATATCTATATCTATATCTATATCTATATCTATATCTATATCTATATCTATATCTATATCTATATCTATATCTATATCTATATCTATATCTATATCTATATCTATATCTATATCTATATCTATATCTATATCTATATCTATATCTATATCTATATCTATATCTATATCTATATCTATATCTATATCTATATCTATATCTATATCTATATCTATATCTATATCTATATCTATATCTATATCTATATCTATATCTATATCTATATCTATATCTATATCTATATCTATATCTATATCTATATCTATATCTATATCTATATCTATATCTATATCTATATCTATATCTATATCTATATCTATATCTATATCTATATCTATATCTATATCTATATCTATATCTATATCTATATCTATATCTATATCTATATCTATATCTATATCTATATCTATATCTATATCTATATCTATATCTATATCTATATCTATATCTATATCTATATCTATATCTATATCTATATCTATATCTATATCTATATCTATATCTATATCTATATCTATATCTATATCTATATCTATATCTATATCTATATCTATATCTATATCTATATCTATATCTATATCTATATCTATATCTATATCTATATCTATATCTATATCTATATCTATATCTATATCTATATCTATATCTATATCTATATCTATATCTATATCTATATCTATATCTATATCTATATCTATATCTATATCTATATCTATATCTATATCTATATCTATATCTATATCTATATCTATATCTATATCTATATCTATATCTATATCTATATCTATATCTATATCTATATCTATATCTATATCTATATCTATATCTATATCTATATCTATATCTATATCTATATCTATATCTATATCTATATCTATATCTATATCTATATCTATATCTATATCTATATCTATATCTATATCTATATCTATATCTATATCTATATCTATATCTATATCTATATCTATATCTATGGTCCATTGACTCACTTCCATCTCATATTACTACTCTGACATATTTCAGTTCGGAATTTGCTTTACGGAAATCAAATCGCAATCATATTAGGCCAACAAAAAGAAGAAGAAGAAGATGATATAAATAGATAATCATATCCGTTCTGGATGGGCCAGGAAATGGCCATTTCGAATGGGAAATATCGATGATTATTTTGCTCGTCGCCTCGGTTAATGGGCCGAAATTAGTCAACAATTTGCGCTGCATTCCACTTAGGCTGGTCAGGGCCTTTGGATGATGTGTTGTTTACACTTCAACACACAC
This sequence comes from Drosophila pegasa, assembly GCA_035046225.1. Taxonomy (NCBI): domain Eukaryota; kingdom Metazoa; phylum Arthropoda; class Insecta; order Diptera; family Drosophilidae; genus Drosophila; species Drosophila pegasa. Next base: position 2,007,306 of record JAWNOD010000371.1, read on the forward strand.
ACTCACACACACTCGCACAACAAAGGAGAGTCGAAAAAAAAGACAACACAAATTATTTCCGTCTTATTACACAGCAATGCCAGAAGAAAAAGCAGAAAAAAGGGCGCCATAGTCGGTGTGCTTTGGGTTCAGGCTGAGGTGCGGGTGCGGGGGCGGGGGCGGGCGCGGGTTCAGGCTCGGGTTCGGGGGCTCAGTTCAATGTGTCAGCGCGGCACAAAAGAATGGCAAATGCTATATGGCCAAAAAATGTGCAGAAAAATAACAAAATAAGGAAGCAAAATGCCATAATCATTCGCAAACAGAGCGAGAGAGACAATGAAAGAGAGAAGCTGACGATGGAATACCCTGTAAGTAAAGACAAAGTGATTATACTTGTAAGATGCCTGAGTCAGGCTATGAAATCACTAAGAATGAGTTGTATAAGAGGTAAAGGAGAGATTAATTGTGTTTACAGGGTATTTATCACAGCTAAGATGGTAGCTATCTTTGGCACTTTTGGCATTGGGTATCAGAGTTAAGTTCATAGTTTCCTTATGAGCTGTTGACAAAGTTAGTTTCATATCTGTTTTATGGTATTTTCTATATTACAGGGTATTACAGGGTATTTATTTAGTCTTCTACTTGAGTTAATTTATTTACAGGGTATGAAAAATCTATGAACTGAGTAATAAGACAATTTTTCTATTGAATTATTTGCATAAATAGACAAGCAATGACTATGTGATATCCTGTAAAATTTTGAAAATAAAACCCATAGTCTTTGATTGCTTATTTTAATAGAAAATTGTTATATATATCTGATATGATATATCATATCATAATATATAATGTAATGCCATATGAGATATTCCCATAATGCCAGTTCAAGCGAAACAACTTGTTGTCAATTTCTACATTTTACAGGGTATAGAAAAACATCCGATTCGTATGGATTGCTGTGCAGTTAGCTGACAGGATCTTGTGCCTGGGCCACAATAGACTCACCCACGAAGTGGACGAATCAGCGCAGCCAGGCAAATGGACAGCGCTTTGTCAGCGCTCAAGAGATGCGAGAGATGCGAGAGATGCCGGAGCGACATGAGAGATACAAGTTAAGGCGTTCCGATTACGTAAGCGACGCGTCATAAACTGTACACGGCGTGTACTTGACCCCCCTTCGGCCGCCCCCTTCAAGTGGGCATTGGACCCGCCCGGCTGGACACACTCGACGCTTGACAAAAGCGTCGAGCGAACAATGGATTCATGCTGCTCTGCCTCTGCCTCTGCCTCTGCTGCAGTCGCCGTCGAAAACACAATGAAGTGAAAAAAAAAAAAATATGATATGATGTCGAGTGTGGGGGGTGGGGCGAGGGCGAGGGCGAGGGCTGCCCCAATTGTTGTTGCTACTATTCTTTTCCCTCTTCAGCATTTTTTTATTATTTATTGTGATTTACAGTTGAACGCTTGATTTGATTTTCAAGTGGTTCCCACGCCAGACTCCATAAAAAAGTCCATCCAGCGAGCTATTCGACAAGCAGAAGTCGCCCTGGCCCCGGCCTGGTCCCGGCTCGTAGTTAATTAGTGGCCATCAGTCAATTGGAGTCGTGGCCCCGCTGTCCATTTGTCAGCTTGGGGCGCGGCTTCGATAACGATTGCGAATACTCGATAGGTGAGTGGGGTGGGGCGCGGCTGGGGGCCGGGACAAAGGCGAACTTGAACTTGCAATTTGCATTTGGGCCACGTTGGGCCAGACACGCTCATTGGGCAGCTGCATAATGGCATTAGCCACGACATCGGCCTTATCGATGGGGCCCCGGGGACGCATACGTTAACGCCAAAAAGTCGTGCGCTCCCCGCCATCGCCTGCTGCGTCGACCCGCTCGCAAATCATCGATTGCCATTTGCAGTTTGTCCTTTCCAGACGCGGCGCCGCAGCTCTCCGCCCAACCGCCCACCCGCCGCCCGCCGCTCGCTCGCCACGCCTTGTTTATGCCACTTTGATTGTCTCACGTGTGGACAATTTGTTTGCTACTGCTGCGACGCGAGAGCTCTGCGCGTTTCGCTCTCCATAAATCCTACAGCATTAACCCATAATTTTTTAATAGATTTTCGGCTGCTCCTGAAAATGTTTTGTGCTTGCACTGAGAAAAATCTTGGGGTACTTTGAATATATTTAGAAATGGGTTTCTTTAACGATCTGGCAATACTTTATTTTGTAGTTAAGTTAGCTGCGGCTGAGCTTGAGTTGATATGCAAAATGTGTAAAGTTGGCTGCGCAGGATATGTTAAATGTGTTAAGTTAGTTGCGCCTGAGCTTCAATTGATATGCAAACTGAGTTATGTTGGCTGCGACTGATCTCAATGTAAAATGCAAAATGAGTGATGTTGGCTGCGCCTCATATGCAAAATGAGTAATTTTGGTTGCGCCTCATTTGCAAAGTGAGTGATGTTGGCTGCGCCTGAGCGAGAGCTGATATGCAAAATGTGTGAAGTTGGCTGCTTGTTGATCGACGAGAGCGTGAAGTTGGCGTCCAAGCGAAAGTTGATATATAAAACGTGAAGTTAGCTACGAAACACATTGTTTTACTTAATTGAAAATAATTTGTCAATTACTCAAATTTAAAGGAGTTTCTTCTTTTTCTTTTTCCTTCAAACTTGAAATGTTTATTTCAGTGCAATACTTGCTATGAGGACGGTCCAGTGCATTTTGCCGTGGTAGCGGGCTAGGAGCTAGAAAAGTGTGCAGAGCGAGAGCGAAAAAATGGGACAGGGAGGATAGGAGGGGGGAAGTTAGATAGCGAGTGGAGCTAAAGTTAAGAGCGTAACAAAAATGCGCATCACGTAGCATCGTTCAAAGTGAATATGTCCAACTGAATATGTTGCGTGATAAGCGGGCAGAGTTATTGCGTCTGCCAAGTGGCTCCACACACACAAACACACACACACGCGCACACACACACACACTGGCAGACGCACGCTTGAGTGTGCCGTGCAATAAATGTTGCCTACTTTTTGGGGCTGTGCAAATATTTATTGAACATTTTAATTCGTTTGTTGTTGCAAATAAATTCTGATTTATTGGCAATAAAGCGCACAAATAGACAATATGTTGGCACTGAAACTAGCCAAAGAGCAACTGATAAATAAGCCACACACACACACGCACACACACACACGCACACCCCTCTTTCAATCACACGCTAAACTGGACAAATGGACATAAAGTTAAGCGGCTCGTGTGCTGAATTTTGAGTTTTTCTATTTCTCTTTTTTAAGTGCGTTTTTTTTTCTGTTATCTTATCTTTTTTGCTCTGTGTGTGCGCTGCATTGGAATACCCTGTAGCCAGTCGAGCGTCACATAGAGGGGAGCTGCTAGTTGCAGTAGTGCGTGTGGCTAGCTTGGTGCAGAGAGATAAGTGTTATCAGCTGCCATTGAAGATGGTTACTAGAGTGGGGATTTCTTGAGTGAACTGAATTTGATATTGGGTAGAAGACAGTTTTTTCTCATTCTCCTTGATACTTTGTATTGGGAAATGCTGTTTTGGTAGTTAGATTTCGGAATATCTTCAGTAGTTCATAGTAGTTGAGAAACGTTGAATATCTCTATTCTATTTTCTATGTAAATATAGTTTATATTATAGATCTATAGATAAGTAGAGGCATTTTATTCATATTATAAAGTAAAGTTTATTTAGACTACAGGGTATGTTCGCGGTGTAAGAGCATGTGCTAGCCCTTTATTAACTTTCTTAAAATAAATATTTAATTGTTCTTTTTGCCATTACATAAAGACAAGGGATATATCAAAGTTAGTTAATCTACAGTGTATTTTTTAGTCGTTCAACTTTCTCTTACTTCGCTTTCTTAGTTTTCTTTAGTTTCTTTATTTTCGATGCACATGCAGGCCATAAATATGTCAGACGCACTACATATCATTCTCATTTAAGGGTATATGCTAGTCAATCAACTTATATTATGCTCACTTATTCCTTACTTTAATATTTAATTTGGTCATCAAGTTCATCATTTCATTCTCATCAAATCCTGAGCTAGCTCTACTCGCTTTATTTACGGGGTATCTATCAGTCGATCACCGAATACTTTTGCTTATGTATTAAATCTCTTCCTATTCCATTTGATTCTGTCTGTTTCCAAAACACTACTAGAACAGTAAACGTGGCTGATTTCATATCAGCTTCATTTACAGGGCATCTGCTAGTCATGCAGTCCATTAGCATCCTTTTCCCTTATAGTTTCATTTACTATTTACTGTTCTTTTCACAATATGAAGATCAGGTGAAAAGTAAGGGTATCTGCTAGTTGATCAGTTTATCCATATGCCTATTTATTCATTTCCTTTACTTTTCAATCAGTTTCTGCTTCTGCAGGGCATTTGCTAGTCGTTCAGAGTCTGCTTTAGCCTGTTTATTTGTTTCTTTTAGTTTTATTTGATTTCGCTTCTCGTTTTTCTTTGTCTTTTTTTGTTGTTTTTAATTTCACTTTTGTTGGAAAGTTCGTTTCGCTGTTTGCTTTACGCTCAATCAAAGTCCAGAAATTGCCGTCGTTGCTGTTGTTGCTGTTGCATGTTGTTGTTGCTGCAGCGTCATTGTCTGTGGCAGCGATGGTTGTTGCTGCTGTTGATAACAACACCCTTATGACCAATAGAGCAGCGCATCAGTTGGCTACAGCTGCCAAGTGTGTGTGTGTGTGTGTGTGTGTGGAGGGGGGCTCTGCGTGGGTGGCTGGGGCTTGTGCTGGGACTCCAGCTAGTTGTGAGCGCGCCACATGTCGCTCATCAGTCATCGCACACACACTCAGCTGTCGCGTCTGGCATTGTCAATGTTGCTACCTTTTTTGCATAAGCCACACACACACACACACACACACACATGAGTGTGCGCGTGTGTGTGTGTCGCTTGTCAGGTGTGCCTGTGCCTCGTTTTTTTTTTATTTGTGCGCTTGCTGCTGCTCTATGTTGCCCATGTCTGTGACAGCAGCAACTGTTGTTGCTGTAGCAGTTGCTGCTGCTACTGCTGCCTTTTGTTTTGGCTGCTTTCTTTTTTGCTCTATGCACAGACAACAACAACAACAGCAACAACAACAAGGCGAGGTTGTTGACGCCGTTGCCGTTGATGATGATGATGATGATGCTGATGACAACTGCTGCTGCTGCTGCTGTTGCTGCTGTTGTTGCTGCTGTTTACCTTAATGATAAGGCGCTTGTCAGTCAGTGCGTCAGCGAAGAGCGCTCTATGTGGGCGCTGCGGAGGGACAGGGGGGGGGGGCTGCCTGCGGTAGACAGTCGTCAAATGTTGCGGCGCTTGTGGTTGTTTTATGCCATTTGCCAGAACGAGGAAGACGACGAGAACAGCAGCAGCAGCAGCAGCAAAGGCAACGGCAGCAACATGTGCTGCTGTGTTTTGTCAAAAAACATATTTGCCTTGTCTTCACATATAAACGTATGTGTGTGTGTATGTGTGTGTGTGTGTGTGTGGCAAATACAAAAAGCACATTCACCAAATATAATTATTAAACATGTTGCCAATTTTTCGGTCGCTTTTTAATCCTGTTGTCTGCGCCAAGCGCCCCCACGGCAGCCACGCCCACACCACACACACACACACACACACACACACAGACACACACACACACATAAACACACACACAGGCACATAAATAAAAGTGTATTATGCGGTTGTGGCTTATGTTGTGATCGCTTCAAAAATTTTTGAATTGCGGCAGTCGCTGTGGTTGCTGCTGCGGGTGGTGGTGCGGGTGGTGCGGATGCTGCTGTCGATGCTGCCTTTCGCCTTTTCGTCGTTTGAAAATCTGTTTAGTTTGGCCACATTTCCCTCCGTCAGTTGCAATGGCAACGCCAACTAAAATCCGCTTTTTGGCAGCGTTTGAAATCGCATTTTTGCTGCACTCGGATTAAAGTTCGGGAGGGACGTTTCTTTTTGGCATGTGTATATAGATGTGGTGTATATAGATGGGTAAATATATATAGGTGTAAATTGGAGTATGCTAATATAACTGCCATATCAAGTTGTATCTTAGAACAGAGTCCTTAGAGTCTCTCCCTCTCCTTTAAGGCCATTAAACTCTCTCACAGTTTGCATAAAGCTTAAGGTGTTTGTTGTAGAGTGTTAGCCAAGGCTTTTAGCTGCATCTGAAATGCATTATATATCTATATATATAAGCTAACACACCCGTTCCGCCCCAACGTGGAGAGAGTGTAAGTCCTAAGGATTTAATGGGATGCAATATTCAGGATTTTGCAACTATTTTCCAACTTTTACTTTTAGTAACAGTAATTAGGCTTAGTTATCGACGAGAATTTGGATTAAGAATAGTGGGCAGTGCCTATGATGTGGAATATAATGAATCTACAGACTGTCTAAGTGATATATATAGGTCTCCCGCTCACGCTTAGGCATTGGGGTCAGTAGTCATTGAGGGCTCATAGCGAAAAGAGCTCTATTCCATACCAAGTCCATACGGCACAGCTAACTTAACTGCATTGCAACTGCAGCCAACTTAATAGCTAACAAACAGTGTTGCCAGATTGCATGAATTGCTCAGCTTGAGCGGGCATCAACTCATATAATTCTTAGCTGAATTTTCATTTTATACATGTTACATATAAAAACCTGACCTCATGAATCTATCTCTTGATAAACTACGAGATTTATGAAGCTATAGCCTGGCTTAACGGCTGTCGCCGCTGACAGCCAACTATTGCGATTTTCAAGTCAAGTCAAGTCACAGGCAACAACAACAGCAACAACGACAAGTGAAGCAGACAAACAAACAAACAAGCAACAACAACAACAACAACAATGGCCAACAAAGGAGCAGAAGAAGCATTAATTTTAATTTCTACCCAATTCTCTTTTGTAACGATGTGAAAATCTCTTAAGTACTCTTGTCATTGACACTCAAACCCAGGCCGAATACAAAAAAAAAAAAAAAAAAGAAAGCAGAAGCGAAACACCCCCAGTCGCCGCTGCCTCTCCCCCGGCCCCTGCTCCATGTGTATGTGAGGGCTTAACCTTAGTTAAGCTGTTGCCCGTCTGAACGTCGTCTGTTGACGGGCGGCTGTGACACAATCTCATCAACAGATCAGAGATTTGCACAGCTCGTCGTCCTCGTCGCGCACTGATGACATCTGTGGTATTTTCAACGTGCGACGTGACCGGCATAACCGGCACAGTCCAACGCCAGCCCGGCGAAAGGTAGCGCAGGCGGGCCGGGGGCAGCCAACAGCTGAAGGTAACTGCCTTGGCGCCGGCCCGGCTTGGAGGGGTATCCACGGCGAGCGCCAGTCGGTGGGTCTGCCTGCCCGACTGCCTGACATTTGACACGCGCCGTTTTGGCAGCCGTCAGCCTTCAGACTTTCAGCAGGACATTTGCCCACTGACAGCCGCCACGGCTGTCCGTCGTTGTTATTTCTCTATTTCTCCTCATTTTTTTTTGCCTTGGTTTTTCATTTCTCGAATACCCTGTAAAATGGGCTCAGAGAAGGTAAAACTTAGCTGTAGAGTTATTTTTGAGTTGAAGTTAATCTATGCCTCTCATGTGAATGGCTTTTAAAAGTAAAAACTTACACATAGTTCGAAGAGTATATGAATTTGGCATATATTTTTATTATATTAGAGCACTAAGCAGCCTCCTAAATTGTGCTAAAATATTTTTTCTTTCAAATGTAGTCAATATGCCAGATACATTCTTTTAAATGCCAAAATCTCAGGATCTTTAAGAGCTAGAATACTCAAATTTGGTATGCGACTGTAGCTGAAGCTTGAGAGCAATATATAAATTGCATATGCGATTAAAGAGCTAATGGTATGCTAAGAAATAAAGGAACATGATCAAAATATAGTACAATATTTTGCCAACCAGTATTGGAAAATGTTATTTATAAAATACCGTCTCTTTCTAAGTCTATCTATTATATTTTTATTTTATATCCAATATATCTTGCTTTTAGCATATAAAACAATCTTTGTGCATATTTATCTCAGGATCTTTGTAAGCAAACAATTCAAAATTTGGTATGTGAATGTAGCTAGCTCTAAAGAAGCTTAAAATTACTTCATTTACGATTAAAGATCTAGCGAAAAGCTAAGAGCCGATCAAACATAGTCAAATATATACTAAAATAATATCTCCCTCTACTACCTTTATCTAAGTGAGATTTCTTGTATCAAGTACCCCACGCACATGAACGCTTCCCTGAGCAAATACAGGATATAATTTCGTTCAGATTTTGTTTGTTTTTCTCCACTTCTTTTTTTTTTTTATTTGGGGAACTTAATATGGAGGTCAGCTCTTCTGTTGGTCAGCGGCTGACGCCAGTGCCTGTGCCCGTTGCTGCTCCTTTGTGCCGTTGCAATATTAATTTTGAGATTGGCACGTCGCACATGTGGAGGGCATGCGAGATGGGCGCTCTTCGAGGGCGATGTCATATTTGTGCTCGGCATTTGTTAGCCTTCATTTGATTCGTGGAAATTGGCCCAATTAACGCAAGAAGGCAAGAAGGCAAAAAGCCAAGCGCGCACACACACACACACCTAGGCAGGCAGAGTGAGGAAACCAACAACTCAATTTATCACGCACAACTAAAGTGATTTGTTGCCAATGCCAACCGAGGCTCGGCCCCTAGCCCCTGCCCCGGCGCGAAACCAAAAAGTCAGTCGCATGCAAAAAACGCAGGGTAGGAAATTGTTTAATCAATTCATCAGACGTGCACGTTGCATGTGTGTGTGAGTGTGTGTGTGTGTGTGTGTGAGTGTGTGTGTGTGTGGCAATAACAGACAGGATATTAACTTACAAATTCGACTTGGGAAACGCGAGGCGCGTTGTAAACGTTAAACGACCAAAAATTTGTTTGAATAATTACCGAGACAACACAGACACATATGTGAGTCTATCTCTGCGTGTGTGTGTGTGCTGCTATTTGGTCATGTTATTGCCCTGTGCTCCGTCATTGACTTTACAAGCAAACAATTTGTCAAATGCAAATACAAATAACCCTGCCTGGACGCCCCCATCACACCCATCACACCCATCCCCCATCGACTACTGTGGCCAGCATCGTTGGCTGCCAATTGAAAAACGATTCGAAATCAATCACAGCTGGGGCAGCCAGTGGCTCGGGCGTGGCGCTGGTGCGAGGCGCGACCGCAACGTTGCTGGGATTTGGCAGCTGGAGGTCCATTAATAATTCCTGTGGCATGTTTTATGGCCGCAGCGACAGCAAACCCTTCCGCACACAGAGAGAGAGAGATAGAGTGGGGGAGAGGGGGGGAGGGTCTCCACACACACACATGCAAACGTGACTTTCAAATGTTGACCGCGTGCCAGCTCTGACCATTTATTGGCATGTTCGCCGCATCCCCCGCCGCCCACATGGGCAAGGTCGTGCGCTGTCCATTGCCAGGGCTGTCGCGCCAGCGCCATCGCCATCGCCATCGCCAGCCAAATTGATGGGCAGTCATCAATTTCACTTGTTGGCCATACGCCAGGCTGCGGCTCCCACTCCGGGTGCGACTGGTGCTGGCTTGCGCTCCATTTGTCAACGATTTGCCTGCGACTCCAGCTCCAGCTCCGACTCTGCAGCGGATGCGGTGGGTGCGACTTTGTGCACTCAATTAACCAGCAGCCAGCAGTCGGAGGAGGCGAAACACATGTAGCTGCGGGTGTCAACATGTGTCGCCAGCCCATGAATATGCATTTGCGCATTTGCGTTCGCACTGCACTCGCCAGAAGGGGTCAGCGCGGCCAATCAGACGAGACCTGACCCCCTCCCACGACACGAGTTCAGCTGAGCCCAGAGCTATTGAAAGGGGAGTGGAAATGGAAATCCACATGAGTTCGCATATCGATGGCAGGTCGAAGAGCTCAGCCATCTGCCAGATATTTCCGCTCAGCTCAAGTCTTAACTAGCAATTATAAAGGGATTTCTTGGGCATGTTGAGTATATATGTATCTGTGAGATACAAATGCACAGCTGAGATATAAAGACATCTTTGAGATGAGATACAAATCAATCTTAACGATAGAAATCCATGTCGGAAATGTATCTATGAGACTTACATGTATCTGTAACATAAGACGAATTGCTAAGATACAAATGTATCTGTGAGATGCAAATGTAAATCTGAGGTAGGAACGCATCTTTAAAATTGAGAAGAATCTCAGGTATGCAAGTTAATTCTGAAGAGACAAATGTATCTGTAAAATGCAAATGTATCTTTAAGATTTAAATGAATCTGTGGCATACGCACTACAAGATACAAATGTATCTGCATGATACTAGGTTCAAATGTATCTCTAAGATTGAGAATCTCGACATTAAATCAATATGCATCTGAAAGATACAAATGAATCTGTAAGAAATGTATATTCTAGATGAGTTTCTAAGATACAAATGTGTGTAAGACTTAAATGTATCCTCATGATGAATCTCTAAGATACAAATTTATCTGTAAAATACAATAAATCTCTAATATCTGTAAGATCTGTAAGATACGATTAATCTCTAAATCTCTAATATCCTCTAATGTAATGTATCCCACTAATACAAATGTATCTGTAGCTTATAAAAGTATCTGTAAGATACAAATGTTTTTGCAATATAAAACTGCATCAATGAGTCTCACATATATGTATTGGAAATAAACTGGTTATATGGTGCCCATCAGAGATACAAATGTATCTTAAGGACACGTAGCCTGGAGTCCGCTTATTTTCTATAATTTATAATATATCAATTCCTAATCAAGTCTGACTTATCTCTGACCCAAATGTATCTTTAAGATACAAAGTTATCAGTGCGCAACATAAAAGAGCTGTCAACAATCCAAGGAATCTTTCAGTTACATTCCTCACTTCAATGCACTCAAAGTATCTTTAAACGGGAAGTAAACTTTTATGCATGCATTCGTTTATGTGGCAAATGCATCTGTCAGTTGCAAGTGCTCAAAGCATCTCTAAGCGAATATGTTCGTAAGATGCAAATATGCGCTTCAAGTATTTGTCAGATGCAAATGGAAAGTTCAGTAACACTCGAAAGCAACGTCTCTGTAATGGACTGAAAAGGAGCTAAAAAAGCGCATAGGAAAAGTATCAGAAACTAGTTAACGCAGTCATAAAATAAAATATCAAAACGGTCAAACGAACTGTAAAAGCATAGCGAGCTAGCTGAGGCAAAGACACTCACTCGCTCTGAACTCTGATCCCAACTATTTATAGTGCATTGCTGGCACATCTGCTTTCATGGGCAGAGCATTCGCTCTGACCTCATAAAAATTGTGCAAAAACCTAAGCTTGATTTGTGCGCTGGCTCCGTTTCGTATGCTCGCTCGAAAGGTGATGGGGGAGTATATGGGTTTTTGGACAATCTTGAACTGATTGAGGTGAGAGAGTTGAAGTGCCGGGTATATCTAGTCGGGCATACCTTTGGCGAATAAAGGGCTAAGATTTGTTTGATAGACTCTGGAGAAGGTTATTGTAAGTTAGACTTGGGCTTTAAGATTCCCCGCGCAGCAGTTTCTTGTTTTAGATTCAATTTCATTTCTGACTAATTTCGTTTCTTTACATGAATAACAGAGCAGTTATAATGAGCATAGCTCGCCCACCTCCACCAACTGCTGCCCTTTATAGCAGTAAAGCAATGAGATGAGATGAGATGATCTGAAATGAAACGGTTCGCTCTACGATCGATGCAGCATGAATCACTGTAGCTCGCACAACAGGGCTGAAAACAGATCATAATTCCCATTCAGAGATACTTGTCATAGCTCTCTCTAAGCCCAACTAGCTCTTTCTCGCTCTCTCTCTCTCTCTCTCTCTCTCTCTCTCTCTCTCTCTCTGTTTACCTATGACTCCCTCTTCGATCAGATAGATCATTGTGTAAGGTTGTGTTGAAGTGAGCGAGCATTCAGTCAGTCAGCAGTGCCTGATTGTACTGTGCGGACTAGTTTCTCTACGGCTGCACATGCCACACACACACCCACACAGTCACACACACACTCACACACACTCGCACACACACACTCTTCCGCTGTTGACTGTTGAATGCTGAGCTTTGGCTGGCGATTGCGGAGAGCGCATTAACTTGTCAAGCCGCAGAATGCAAACATATTTTGGGCATTTGCACACCCGTGTGAGGGGGCGGGCGACGGTGGGCGGTGGGCGGAGTTCGCCTCTTTTTTTCTGCAGCTCGCAATGTACATAATTTTTGTAATACTTTGCGCGATTTGCGCGCGATTATAAAAGCTTTTCGCGGTACGACCCCCATAATTCATGCGATGTCGACTGGAAAATGTTTACAACGCCAAGGCAAAGATTGCAGGCAGACACAGACGTGCAGCGTGAGTGGGGGCGGGAGTGGGGGCAGGAGTGGGGCTGGGGAGTCTCTCAGAGACTAGCGCCATTATCGTTTTGGCGTCCTTGCCGCCCGAAAAACCTACTAATGCAGCGCAGCCATTTATATGTCTATCGGCAAGGAGTAAAGCGTCAAGAGCTGACGGCTGAGGGCGGGGTGCGTGGGGCGGGTGGGTGGCTAGAGACGTCGCGGCAGCGATTTTCGCAAGACAGCGAAATATTCAAATGAAAATTTATGTTTGCATTATGAATTTTTATATAGTGTTGCTCTTCGTAGGCATTTTTATGTGTCTGTGTACAGCTGGCTGAGCGACTCTGCGACTCTGCGAGTGTGTGTGCAGCACAACCCCGTCTAAAGCAGGAAAGTAACTGCTCTCTCTCCCCCCTGCCCGCCCCCCTTCGACTGGTAACGAGTCGAGGCGTGTGGAAAATTATTAAAATGTCGTATATAATGGCGCCTTCGTCTCGGCGTTGCCTCGTCTTCTACTTCTTCATCAACTTCTTCTTCTTCTTCCTCGTCGTGTTGCTCGAGCGAAAGTGAACAAAATTTATGCGTTTATAGCATTCATAATTTTCAAATTATTATTGTTATTCGCTTCCTGCTGCCATCGCCGGCATCATCAGGCCTAAGTGCGTGAAACGCTGATGGGCTCGACGCACTCATTGGGTTCACTTTGGCAAACGCTTTGATTACCCTGCCCCCCCCCCCCCTCCAGTCAGAGCGCCGCCCAGTCTCCTCGCCTCCAGCTGCTGTCACACACTCGGCGCTCCTCATAAACTCCGCACAAAAGTAGGCAACGTCAGTGACCAAGTTGTGCCCCCAGTCCAAGTCGCTGCCTCATAAAATACCCCAAGTCGACTGCGCCGCGATTTAGGCAAGTTATCTTCGTGTTCTGCGCCCACTAACGGCATTCGCATCGCTCGTATCCTTAAAGCTTCACGTGAACTGATGTCACTACACTTGATTTTCAGTTCATCTACTTTCCAGGCAATTCCAGTGCTTGCTAGCTGTGGCAACAGCTTTCCAGCTACTTTCAGCTTGCTTTATATGTTTTTTTTTTTTTGAGATACTTCAAGATTTTTTAGTTACTTTCAAATTCTCTCACTTTTTTTGTAGCTTCTTTCCAGCTACTTTCCATCTATATTCCAGCTCATTTCTGTACCTCCCTTCAGCTCTTCCATATTCGTTTATATATTCAACTTTGAATGGCTGGAAAGTAGCTGGAAAGAGGAGCTTTCCAGGAGCTTTCCAGCTGCTTTCAGCGACTTCCAGCTGCAGTCATACCTCTAGCAATTATTTTTCAACTCTACTTTCCAACTCATTTTTGCAAATCCGTCCAGCTATTTCCAGCTGCTCATAATAAGCTGTCTTTCCAGCAACGTCCATCTGCGTCCAGTTGTTTCACAGGTTCCAAAGCTTCTTTCCAGCAACTTTCCATCTGTTTTCATATATTTTAATCTGTATTTCCAGCTGTTTTGCAGCTCATATCTGCGATTCTTTCCAGCTAATTCCCAGCTACTCTCTTGAATTATAACAAGCTGTATTGCTACTTTTATTCTTGTACTTAAAGCTGTCTTTCCAGCTGCTTTCAGCTGCTTCTAGCTCTTTTCACAGCTGTCTCAGCTTCTTTCCAGCTGCTTGTGTAAATTCTATGCGCTTTTTCTAGCCACTTTCCAGCTACTTCCAGCTGCTTTCATAGCTTCCACAGCTCCTTTTAAGCTACTTTCAGCTGCTATCACTTCATTCCACTTAACCCTAGTCACTTTCTTTTTAATTTTCCTTAGTTTTCAGCTAATCCAAGCTGTTTCGAGGCACTCAAAGGCAATTTTATACATTTTATCACTTAAGATTTGAGTTCCTTCCAGTGTCTTACTAAGCATCAGCTCAGCTCATTCCAGTCTCTGCTGAATCATTCATTGCCGTGACGAATTCACTTAATAGCCGCGCTGCATTCCTCAGCATTGGAGGACTCATCAGGCTGGCCAAGCTCTGCTCATTAGCGCGCCGATGCAGGCATCCATCAAGTGCGCTAGCCTCCCCCCGTCGGTCGGGCCCTAATGCGCTCGTAATGCCGTTAACTGCTCGTAGAGCAGCGAGCGTGGCACTGACAGCGGCATTGATTTGTTCCTGGCTGCTCGTTCGATAAATCTCTCGGCAAGCGAACGGCCCAAGCAATTTATTTGTAAATGGAATCGATTAAAAAGCAATCGCTGCACCAGCTAACCCCTCGCACTCACACACGCTCGAACACTCTCGCTCACACGCACATTCAATTCCCACTTTGAGGCCAGACGACACCTTTGTGGCGCCGTTAGTCACGTTAGCAACTCTCCAAGCAATCCACCGAGTGACAACAGCCAGCTACGGCTCCTGCTTCAGCTCCCGAACAGCAGGTGGCCCCAAGACCCAACCTCCGTCAGCCGCCCGGCTGCGTCTCAATCTTAGACCTCGGCAATCAGTGGCAATCCAAGCAACCAACCAACCTACCCCTCCCCGCCCCTCCCCTCGCTCCAATCGATGATTACATCATCTTGTATTACAAATTTCTTATCGAATATATTTCCTCGATTACCCCCTTGGGTAAAATTTATTTGCTGTCATTGCAGAGCGCGACAGTTAAAGGATTTATACAACACGGAAAAACACAAGCTGCCAGAGAGTGGCCAGCGCGGCCAGCGTTGCCAGACTTGCAACGAAACTTCTTCGCATGTTATTCCCATATTATCTGTTGGCTTTAAGAAATCTCACAGCTCCATCTCCTTAGCTGGCCCAGTCGCAGTGAAAATCTCTTTCAGCTTTTGCTTGGCATTGACTGAAATTTCACAACAAATTCGTATGCGAGCTGTTGACTTGTGATACCAAAGCAGATGTGATACCAGTAATGTATGCCAGCTCAAAGAAGTATTTACTTCGAATAGATCGAGATAGTCACGATAAAGAACTGACTCGATGTTGCTTAAGTTCTTGACTGTTTGAGATGCTATCAGTAAAAGATAAAGTATATAATTGGAGAATAACTATGACTTGTTCGCGCTTCATTTGGCTTAGTTAGAGTCATGAATAGTTTCATTTCAGATCTACCCTGCAGATGGGATATTACGTTAATGCTTGAGTGTACGCAACAATGAAGAAGGAGCGGTTGTCCTCATCAGGATAATTACTTGTATGCCCGTACGTAGGTCCGTTCGTCATCTTGTCTTTCCTTTCATTTGTCTGTCCGCCCGACTGTTTAACTGACCATCCGTCTGTCTATCCATTGACCTGTCTTTTCGCCTGCCTGCCCTTCCGCTACTCCGTCCGTCTGTCCGTAATACCTTCGACCGCTTGTCTGTCCGTCCGTCTGGCTGCCTGTATATAGCTTTTCCTGCTTCTTACAATCATTATCAATCTTTGATTGTGTGAGTATATAGCTTAGCGCTAGAGTCATATAGTATTAAGGTTACCTCAGCTTTTGAGCCTTAGCTAGAATATACCTAAATGGGTAAGCAGTAAAGAGTACGAGCATCTATTTGGATATCTAATATAGGACTAAGTCATAGTTCTATAAAGTGAAGGAAGAGATAGAAAGGGAGAACGAGTACAAATAAATAGAATCGAGGATAGATATATAATAAAGTCGAGGAAGACAAAAAGAGAGGTAAAGCAATTAGAGAATTACTCTTCTATAGACTCTACTCACAGTTCTCTCTCTCCCCTTACACCCACACAGACCCACCTACACGCGACTTCCACTTTCTAAGCACTTGATAAAGTTCTTAACATGATGTTTGCTTAGCCGCTGTCCTCGACTTGGCTCCAGCTCCAGCTCCAAGGCGCATTAAATTCTGTTTTGTGTGCGAATTTATTAAAAATAAACGCCTCTGCAGGGTCTTACCTCTCCGGGCCGAGCTGGGCCGGGCCGGGTCTGGTCTTACCTTAGTCGTGCGTTGGGTCTGAGTCTGGGTTGCGCTCAGGCGGAACATCTTGTAAACATACTTAGCTGCAGCTCAGGTGTAATAAGTGCGCCTTCAAGTGGGCCCCGCACCGCCCCATCGGGCCAAGACGAAGGTCAGGCTGGGGGCTTTTTTGGCCGTGCTGCTAATTTCTTTCATGTTGCCGGGCCAAGGCTGGAGAGGGGGGAGGAGGGCGGCTTTATAGACTTGGCCTTTTTTTTACCGCGTCTTCAGCTGCCGGCGTCACTTTGTCGTGTATCTCTCACGTTAATTGTAAAGTGCGGCAAATTCGAGCGGACGGAACGGGGCCAGGCCGAGCTCTCGAGCAGCCACTCCAGCTGCGCCAAGGCGGGTGGAGCTGCGGGTGAGTGGAGTGGAGCTGGGCGTCGTTATTTTTTTACGATTTTCACGAGCTTCGCTCGCTTTTTTTAATTAACTGTGTACATGGAAAAAGTTGTGTTTGCCTGCGTCTTTGACTGACGACGCGGCCCCTTGCGACTGGCCGGCGCAGTGCGTCGACTGCAGCTCAGGTGGGCAGCTCTGCGCTTGTTTGACTCGCTGGCTTTTCGGTTTGCATTGCTCAACAGCGCGTGAGCCCAAGTGGCGCTAAATGAACAGCAGTTGGTAATTAAACCCTTTGCCAGCTAATGAACTCCTCGCCAGCCAGCCAGAATCTGAGTGCAGAGCAATCGACACACACAGAGAGGGGGAGAGGGAGCGGGAGTGGGGTGAGTCTGGTGTGGGTGGGCAGCACTTTTATCTCTTAATAGCAGGTAGCAAACGTAACGGTAAATATTTAAGTGTTGCCTAACAATTTGCATTGCCTACTTTTTGGCGACTCCATGCAGGAGGTTGGTCACTTGGTCGTGTCTCTGGCCGAGCTGAAAGCGTCGTCCTTTCACAGCCAACGCCTGTAAGCAGTCTCTCCCTCTCTCCCATATCGTGTCGTTGCCATGGCAGGGGCAAAGCAAGCTTCGTCTAGCCCAAAGCCACACTGATTTTTGACATTTTTCCAACACTGGAAATTAGCTAATTAAAAACTCTTTCCGTCTGCCACTGCCTCGCTGTATCGAGCTGAGTAAATAGTGTGTAAGCATATCAAAGTAAAGCCGATTGATGTGTGGAAAGGGGACAAGGTGAAGCTGGAGTGTCAGACCTAGCATATGTAGCTGAGATTTAATATTGATTGAATATGGTATTTGTAGTTAAGTGTCTGCTGACGATAGAAGAGGCTTGACGAGCTCACTTTATAATCTTATATGAATTCGGCTTTAACCTATCTTATTATCTATTATATTGAATTCACTCTTCATATATTGAAATCCTCAAATTGCGCCTTGACAGATGTATCGACGCATTGCAAGGCTTAGAGCCTACATTGATTGATATATAGAAAGAATAACTAAAATCAAATTCATATTAGATTATAAATTTATATGATATGTTGACGAGATGTGCTCAAAATTTATTGTAAATTTTGCATTCTTTTAGAAATGACTTATTTATTCATGAGAAAATCTGCTTATTGCCTTTCAAAGTAATTTCCAAGCAGATTTTAGACCATCAAAACAAATAATATTTATATGATCTTATTCAACTCCTTTTATAACATCTGCATCTCAGTTCAATCACAGCCTTGCCTCGTTCTTTCAGCTCTTGGGCTCATAGGCAGCCAGATCTTCGCTCCTAGACTCCTCTGCTCTACTAGTAATTCGAACTGCTTAACCGGCATGAACTACTTAACTTACCTATGATATAAGAGTTTATATATTTCTAATAAAAACTTAGAGCCGCCATAACTTTTGGCCCACGTCAAGTCAGCTTCATCTGAGCAGCAACTGCAGCTGAAAAAGCTTCTTTGACTGCTCGTAAATACAAAAAGCGTCGAATGTGCTGAGCATTGCACATTAAATGCCAGCAAATAGAAACAAATTTGCTTAAAGTCTGGTTCAGAGTGTGCTCAACTAGCTGCGACACTGGAACCAGCGGTTGCTAATTGGTATTGATAATGTTTGTTAAACTTAACTGAGCTTCAATTTGATAAAGTTCCTTTGCGGAACTAGTTCTTTTGACATAACTGGCTCTGACGACTGGCTCCGACACTGGAACCAACTGTGGCTATTGATAATGTTTGTTAAACTTAACGCAATATCCACTTGAGAAATTGATATATTTGCAAAAAGTTCCCTTACGGAACTAGTTCATAACTGATTCTGACGACTGGTTCCGACCCTAGAACTCTGGGTCCATTGCGGAACTAGTTTATTTGACATGCAGTTCATTAGACACATCTCAACTGGTTCCGACTCTAAGTTCCTTTTAGTTAAGTCTAAGTTACTTTTCTGGAACTAGTTATTTTGGTATACAATATATAAGTTCTTTTGGTTCACACTCTGGAATGTTTGTTCAACTCACTTTCAGTTTGACAAATTAATTCATTTACAGCTAGTTCTTTTATGTAACTAGTTACTTTGGTTCTCTAATGTAGGTTCATTTGGCACTAGTTCCGACTGATTCATTTCTATAGTTGTATTTACTATATTTACTATCACACTTATAGCTTCCTCTCTCACCCCATCTCTCTTGCTATCTGTTCCTCTCTATTTCTTCCTCTCTCTTTCTCTCCTTCTTTCTCCTTCTCTCCTCGTTTCCCTCTCTCCCTCTCCCTTTCCACCTTTAATCTTGCAATTTTTGCTCTAAAATTAATTCAAATTTATTGAATCTTAAATTGTTGCTTAGTTTTTGCACAAGTTTTGCCCCAGTGTGCGGCACTAGCCACTTGGCATATTCCATTTTGGGACGCCAGGCGACGTAATGAATGTGTGCCCATGTGTGTAACTGTGTGTGTGTGTGAGTGTGTGTGCTGTGTGTGTGTGCGGTTAGCTACCAGCTAGATACAATGCGGCCCACACAGAAGGCAGCTCTGTGCCGCTCTGCGCCGCTCTGCGTCCCGTCTTGGCCTCGCCTCGCATATGAATATGAATTTTATCGAGATTCATGGCAGATGATAATTTTCCCTTGATAACTGTAAACTCGTCTATAGCTCGAAGCGAGGTTGTTGCCAGCGAGCGGCAGCTGGAGCGGGAGCGGGAGCGGCAGCTGGAGCGGGAGTCATGTCTGCAGTTGGACCACATGCAGAGTGTGTGTGTGTGTGGGGGGTTGGGGGATGGGGGCGGACTAGCTGGTTACATGGTGTTGAGTTTTTTGGCCAACATTTCTTTGGGGTTTCGTGGGCGGGGGGTGTGTGGGTGTGGGGGCTCGGGTCAACCCTCTGCGCTGGCGCTCATTTCATTCATTTGGCTCGTTCATTTCCTTGTGCATTCATTTGCCTTCATAAAATATAAACAGCGTATTAAAATGTATGAATATCCCAAAACAGAATGCGAGCTCCGCCCCCGCCCCCCGACGCACACACGGTCACCCGCCCCCCCGACCCCATGCAGCAGCTAATGTTGATAAGTGAAGTTATGACTTTGGCTTTGGCCTCGCTCAGACAGGGGTGGGCGTGGCATGTTATGTGGCATGGTTATAGTGTGTCTGTCGAATGCTCCCCCCACCCCCCAGACTCTCTATTTTTTGGAGCAGCATTTCATTAAAATGCTGCAGCCAGCAATCGTCTGACTTTCTATTAGCATAACAAGCTCAATTTTGATAAATTAAGTGTTTATCCATAGTCGTCGCTCGACTCGCAATTCCGACTGTTCGCCGCACTAATTTAAAGCATCCCCCCTTCCCCCCACCTCCTGCCTGTTGGCTCTCTAGGTGTTGACAGCTCAAATATGGCCCGCCCCCCTCCAGCTGGGGCAACCCTGCCCAGGGCAGCGCTGACCTTTCGCCAGTTGAGGCAGAGCGAAAAAAAACGAGGGTTTCGCTCCGGACGCATATGCAAATCAGCTCAGCTCAGCTCAGCTCAGCATTTCCGGCTCCAGCTCGAGCTGTGTGTGTGCGAGCCGCCGCCGCTCAAGTGCATGCGGTTAGCGTGCTTTGAAGTTAAAACTCAATTACGCAAAATTCTCACACGTTGGCGCCCGAAAAAAAACGTGAGAGAGAGAGGAAGAGTGGGTGGGAGCGAGGCTGGATTAGGGTCGGGGTTGGGGCTTGGGGCAAGGCGACCGCATTTGATGTGGGTGCAGTTGGTTCTGGTTGAGCTGTAGCATCAAATTGCAGCCGTTTAGCTATCAAGCAGCAGGCATCAGGCAGCAGGCAGCGGGCAGCGGGCAGCTGTTGCTGGCAGCGCCATAAAAAACCATTTAGCTAATTGCCTGGCCGCCGCTCGGGCTCATGGTCAACACGCGCGCGCCACCTGGCAACACCTGACAAACAGCCCCAACCACCGCCCCCCCCCTTCGCTCCCCCCACCCTCATCGTTTTCCATTTCATGGCTGCGAGCATCCGCAGCATCCGTTTTTTTGCCTCTCGAATCGAGCATATTTCAGCGATTACCGCAACGGAACGTGGAGAACCAAATGCTTTTTATATGGCGCCCAGGCGAGGCCCCCACCCCACATCAGCCGGGCTGCCCGCCCACCCAGGCTGATCTGATGGCAGCTGCTTAGCATGCGAATCAAGGCTCTTGTGCACCAAATTGAAATAATGAAGCTGATTTGGTGGCCTTAAAGAGATTAGCGAATGAGCCGAGTCCGAGTGGTTCATTAGACAAACTCAAACAGTTCAAATGAACAGGCCCACTCAGCTGTGCATATTATATGGAAAGGAGTTGGATATGTAGCGAGGGAAGGGGAACTAGGCAGTAGATAATAGTTCACTGGAACCAGTTCGCAAATATATATTTAATGATGAATTGCAAACAAATCATATGAACTTGTTCAGAGCTCCTAGAAAAAACCAACTTGCTTACTAACGAGCGAGATAAAGACAGAGAAAGAGTGAAAGAGGAAGCGATAAGTGTGGAAGTAAGTATTTACTAGCTATACAAATGAATCACTTGGAACTAGTAACGCATGAACCTATAGCTGAATAAGTTGAAGAACAGCTTAAAATTCTATATATACAATTCAAGCATACATTCAGTCTGTAATAATACTGTAACGGAACCAGTTAAAGATACTTGGAACTAGTTGGGCTCCGTCAAAAGTCATAAGAGGTAACTCAAAGATGCTATGGGAATAGCTGAGCTGGAAAGTTGCATTGACACTGACGCAACAGACCAAAATAACTAATGACTTTAATGTCAAAAAGAACTAGTTCTTTGAGCAATTTCACGGCAAGGGTATAGACTTGACAGAAGCCAAAAAGATTTATACCTTACATTGCTAAGATTTGTAATCTGTTCTGGTTCTGTGTTGGAACTAGTTGAAAACATTCGGAACCAGTCGAGCTTCGTCTAAAGACATTCAATCTAACTTAGAGAAATAGAAGTGAACTAGTTCAATAGTTAACTTTACAAGCATTGCGACAGGTTCCAGTATCGGAACTAGTAATTTTGATGTTCAAAAGAACTAGTTCCGTAAGCAACTGAAGCTGACCATGAAACGACTTAAACTACCTGAAGGCAACTAGCAAAGCTCTTGAGCAGCTCTCGGATTAGCTGAACTAGCTGCACAATGAGAAGAGGAAGAATAAGGAGAGGGAGAAGGAGATGAAGAAGGAGTAGAAGAGGCAGCAACAGAGAGAAAGAATGAACGAAAGAAATCGCAACGCATAACTAAAAAGGCGTGAAAATAATTTGCATAAATTGATGCCCTTTGATCGACTCAATTGCTGCAGAGGCTAAGGCAGAAGCTGGAGCTGAAGGTGGAGTTGGAGCTGTTGGCCGTTGGAAGGCCGTGCGAGTGATGGGCCAAGGAGTTGGCATCTAATCGACGGCTGTCATGGGAACAGAAGGGCTGGGCGGGAGGCGTGGCGGGGGCTGGACGAGAGGCGTTGCCAGGCGTTTTAGGGATGCGCTGCGTGTGAAGTGTTTACGTAGCAGCCGGCACGCCCACGCGCCGCCCCCGTGCAGCAGCAAGGCCTGCACTCAATGGGGGGGAGGGAGGGCAAAGGGGGGCTGGGACTGTGGGCGGAGGCCATTCTAATTTGTCGCCAACGTCGATGGCTGTTGGCTGCTCTTTGTTTGCAGTTGGGCGACCGAAGAGTGGCGGCCAGAGCGTATGGCCTGACTGCAACTTTTGAAGTGCTCTGCTGGGCACTCCCCCCCACTTCCACCTCCCTCCCCGCACCACTCGCTTTGTGTGTGTCGTTGGGCTCCACTTGAGCCGCCTAAAATGGCACTTTAGTGCCTTTTGGGGCGTGCAAAAACAAAGGCGCCAAGTGTCGTGTAGCGCATTGAGTGGCAACACTTGGCCACAGGCCTGGTATCAGGGCAGCTCCTCTATATAGATGTGCCCCCAGTGTGTGCCCCCGGTCCGGGCCATTTGGCCACGTTAAGCATCTTGAAAATTGTGTCAATTTGTTGAAAATGTCGCTAGAGAATTTTGTGGTGTGATTTTCGTTTATATCACATTTTTTCCGTTGTTGTTGTTGTTGTCCTTGCGCCGTAGCCATAAAATGGAGCCCAAGCGGGGAGGCCTGCAGCTGCTCTCTCTTTACAGGGTATCTCATAGGGCGGCCTATACTTTTTTTTTGGCAGCTTTCATTATTGTCGACAAGTGACAAACTTTGACAATGGGCGTGGGGTGGGGCAAGTGCCGCCTTGCATTGCCTGGGCAGTTCACTAGATCGGCCCGAAAAAGTATGCTATAAAAAAGTAAATATCAATCTAGCTGACAAAACTGGCCAGCGCAAAGGGACGAAGTGTGCGAGTGTGTGAGTGTGAGCAGCTGAAAATGAGTTTTTCGCTACGCTGGAACCGCAACTTATGCTTTAAAGTGGATGTTACGAGCATGTTGAGTGCCAGAACGCCTGCGGGGTAGGCGTTGCTGTCGAAAGACCTGAAACCCGCAGTGGCAGTGGCCATGCCAGACCCGGCCCGAACCGGAAGCCCTTACACACACACACACACTGACACAGAGATAGAGAGGGAGAGGGATTTGGCTGACGAAAGGGGCAACTGCGAGCAGGAGCGAATGAATGGAACAGCTGTGGCCATTTCCTTTGCCAAGGCTTTCGCTTGTTTTCTGCTGACCAGCCGCAGCAGCAGCAGCAGCAGCCCCTTCACCTGCCTCGGAATTGAGCCGTTGCTGGACGCACATTAACACACATTGTGCGTTGTCCTTGTGGCAGCTCACCAAAAAAGAAAAAAAAACCTGAAAGAAAAAAATTAAAACAAGCTCTGCAAAAAATATGTGGAAAAAAGAGGAATCTGCTGCACAAATGATGCATGTGTGTGTGTGTGTGTAAGGGTTGTGTATGCGAACGAGTGTGTTTGTCCTTTTTACGAAAATCTGATTAAAATATTTGAGTTTGCCTTTTAATGTGATTTTTGAGCATAATAAAAAGCCAAGTTTGAAGCCAAGCCAAAAGCAAAAAGTTCACAAAATACCTACCCAACCGGCTCACCGCCCACCGCGCACCGCCTCCCGCCGACCGCTGGCAATGCGAGTTGTAGTCCGAGTCCGAGTCCGAGTGCGCATCCGATTCCTGTCAAGGGGTTGCTTAATGTAACTGCTGCCTCGTTTAGTTTTTCTGCCATTTGTTGTCCTTTTGCGCTGTCCACTGTATCTTCTTTTGATATCCTGCAAAGTACGGTGACAACTGAGCATATGCGTCCTTTCAAATTGTAAAGGCAGCGCAACCTGAGGTTGCAATTGGCTAATTGATTAAAGCATAGTTCCACTGCCTTCGCACTTGCAAGCTTAACTGAGCTGAAATGCATCTCGCTATCTCGCTTCCTCCTTGTCAACTCAAGCAAGATCTTCGTTTAGTTGAGCAAGATCTTCGTTTAGTTACTCCATTTTGAAAGCAGGAGTATATGTTTGTTTCACTCGTGGCTAGCTGTATGCCCGTCTCGCTTGCGTAAACGAACGCAGCTTGGCTCAGTTGTGCGTTCTACAGCTGCTATTTTTTGCGCACCAAAGCTGCTCTTTTTTGCGCTCGCTTTGCACTGCTCGCGAAACACTGATCAGCCATACTGCAAACAGCTGCGAGTAAGCAGGACGGCAAATATACAAATTGCATTTGTCTTCTGCAATGGTTGCCTTGCAGCCTCTTTTAATTGGTCTGATTTTTCTTTCAATGGCGCGCATTACTAATGGGTAACTATTAGTCAATATGGCGGTTGGTCAATGTTGCCATTTGATGCTGGACCGTTGTGGCATTTGCTTGGCGTGGGCGTAAAGGGATGTCCTTGCATTTGAAAGCAAAATAAAGTACAAATAATGTGAATGTAATGAGCAAATATCTTTGTATAAAAGGTCCAGAGAAATCGATAGATCGCAGGCCGATCGACCCAATCCAAGCACTCAGCACTCAGCTCCACCCAGCCACGCAAGCAACCCCGCGGCACGCCCCTCTGCTCATGTGAACTTAATTAATTAAGGCCCACGGCCGACAGCTGCTGGACCCAAAAACCAAAACCCAAAATCAAAAAAAGCCCCGGCAAAAAATGGAAGATGAGAAATCACTCAAGTGTTCATTAATGCAAATCAGTGTCTCTAGTGGGCTGTGTGTGTGTGTGTGTGTGTGTGTACGTGAGCGTGTGTGTCTGTGTGAGTGTGTGTGGGTGGGGCGGTTGGGGTAGGGTGTCTCTTGCTCACACATCTCGCTCCGCTTCTTATTTGTCCATCATAAATTTCTTGGGCTGCGTTTTCTTTCAGCTGCCTTTTGACTTGACGTTTTGTTTGTTAATTTGTGAAAACCCAAAAGAGCCCAGAGAAGGGGCAATAGGCTGGCTGGCAGATGAGTGGCCGGGTGGTTGGGTAGTCGGGTGGTTGGGCTGGCCGAGGGGGGCTGACTGTGTGGCCATGTGGCTATAATTTGTTGACGTTTGACTTTGTGCGTCGTCTAATTGTTGGCGACGTGGCAACCGAAAGCCCACTGCGAGTGCAGCGCGCGGAGAGGCCGAGGGTGGCTGTTGGTTAGTAGACCGCTGGTCACTTTGATGTGGCGCCGCTGTGGGAAACGCGTAATTTACTTCCTTTTTTCAGGCTTTCTTTTTATTTATATATTTACTTTTGTTTTTTGCTTCTTACAGCGTTCTATATTTATTTCCACAACAACTTCTGGCCAGGCGACACGCTAATGAACTGATTATGCAGCCGCTGCGGCAGGGGGCAGGGGGCGGGGGGCGGCCGGTCGAGCAGAGCAGAAGCTGTTAAATGTTATGTCTAGCGGGCGGGCGGCCAGAGTTGGCTGCTTTTAAATGCAAATCACAGGAGCTCGCTGAGCTACAGTTAGACGGAGAGATTACACTTGCCCTTAAGCATTTACGGAGCGTAAGTAAGTGCCAGAAGTGGAATATTAATTTTCCTTGGACGCATCCACAGCGAGCGCGCAGTCATGCGTGGCCCAAACAGAGAGCCGCCGCTGCGTGTGTGTGTGTGTGTGTCCAATGCAGGACATGCTGGACATAAAAGCCTTGGGAATGTTGAATAGTTGAAAATTCGTTAATGGTCACTGCGCTCGACAACAACAACAAAAGCCGAGCAACTTCAATCTACAAATTCGAAATTTCAGGCCAAACGCAGTGCAAATAACTATGTGTGTGTGCCAGTGTGTGTGTGTGTGAGCACACATATGTGCACATATTTTCGGCAAGTTAAAGTTCTTAGAAATCCTTGAGTGCACACAAAAACAAATAAACAACGAAATAGACAAACAAAATGGTCGCCCACGGCTCATGGGGTTAGGCATTTGGAGTGGGGGCATGTGGGGTGCGGGGGGGGGGGGGCGTGGAGGCTAGGCACAGGGGTCGAGCATGACCGCCTGGGCGCTCGGCCATGTACTGTGGTTAATTTGTGTGCTTAAAAGCGCTTTACGACTTTGCCGCTGCAGTCCGAGGCGAAGTCGAAGTCGAAGTCGGAGTCGCAGTCGAGCCAAAGTTGGAGCTGAAATTGGAGTCGGTCAGCGGCAGCGCTGCCCAAATTTATGTGCATTGCAAGTGTCAAACTATTGCTACACATAAGTGCACACACATACACACACACACTCGCACACACACGCTGGCAAAACTATGCAATGTGTGTGCAAGTTGTGCTTAGGAATTTTCCATTTTCTTAAGCTCTACACAAACGAACAGTGGGGCAAAAGTAAATAAATGTAGCATAATATAATATAATATATAAATATAAATAGGAAATAAATAAAATCAGCGCTTGATATAAGCCTAATCTAAAAGGAGTTTCAATAGGTAAACTATAACTAGCTAGGTTTAAAAAGATTACAAACTCCTTTTCTTATTCACTTCATTGAAGCGCTCAGCCCACTGTGCAATGTCTTCGCATATGTGCACCCTGCAGACGACACACACACACACAACACGCACGTGAAGCTGTACACGTAAGGGACAAAGATAGATAGAGAGAGATGGAGTCAAAGCACAAGTAGAAGCCAAAGTCCTTGTCCAAGTGCAAGTCCAAGTCCAAGTCGAAGTCGAAGTCGTTGCCGCCGTCTGTCGCAGTCGCTGGGTGCTGGGAATGAATGACTTTAAATTGAAATGCGATTACATGACCAGGACACGCATTTAGAGGCGGCTTAGGCCACGCCAAGGACAGGTCAAGCGCTGCCCAGACGCTCGACGCCCAGACTTGGGCAATTGTTCGACTTGGCCTCGTGCTCGGCGCGGCGCGGCACAAACTTAACGCCAGCTGCCTCGTCTCGTCTCGTGGCTGCTCTTAAATTTCATTAGTTTAGTTTTATTGCGCACCAGGCCAAAAGCAAATTCGGCCCTTTTGCATATGGCCAGGGATACACACGGCCCGGATACACACGAACGGGCTGCGGCCGCCTTAAAGCTTTCACTTTCGGCTTTAAGCGCCAATCGTGGCAAAATGTGCTGCAAAAGCCACGCGCAAAAGATAATGAATTGAACATAGAACGGAAAACGGTAAAGGATGGGCGTATAGGCAAGCAGCTGCCCTGTAAATTTGTTACTTTTGCCTTGGCAGAAGTAATATCCATGACGCAAATGCCTTAATTGAGGGTTTCTATGAGTTATCATAGACAGATTAAGAATTGTATATTGGCATGCGCTATGCAGTTGTTAGTCGAGCTCTGTTTTGCGTGGACATATCTTAGATAGCTCTAGATATAAATAGTTGGGTATAGCTCTAGGCTGCATAAGGCCGGGTAGCTGTTAGCTTACTTCACTCAGGAGTTGATATTTCAGACTTTCTCGATCCGCTTCCAATCTATGATTGTAGCCTATCAATACTCCTAGATCGAAGGTATGACCCTATGAACTCTTAGCTGCTCCAGACAGGTCTAGAGATTACTATATACCTATAGCTCTGCCTGGAGGTACTTAGCGACTATAAAAGCTAGCAAGTTCGTAATTTAGCACATTAAGAATATTCAATTTCATGAGACTCACTTCAGAACTCACATATAAAAACTTTGCTCCTCCAGCTCTTCTAATCTCCAAGATTCTCTAGACAGCACTGGATATATACGATAATACAAGCGTTAAAGGCTGACTTCCTCTAACTCTTTAGTCTCGAAGTTCCCCAAGATATCTGTAGCCTCTTGCAAGGTCTTATTTGCTCATATGAAAACTTCCTTCCTTCAGCTTTATAAGTCTCTGACTTTCTTCGCACCTTTAAAAGCTGATTCTTCCTTCAACTCGCATAGGCTATTAGTATCTCTTATTAGCTATAGCGATATATAGCATAGCATAGCATTACCTTGCATGCAGCTAGTTCAGCTATTGGTTAACCTCGCTCAAGTATTCACATATCAAAAGCCTCCACTCTCCAGCTCTTCTAGTGACTGAGTTTCAATCGATAGACCCCGATACCCATTCATATACCTTGGCATTAGCTGTCAGGGCAGCTCAGCTGCTAGCAACCCACGCTCATTTGCATGCCCTATAGGGTATTGTGGGCGAAGATGTCTTCACATAAATCGAGGGCGCTGGGGCGTCATGATTAAGGGGTTCGCTTCTTGTCGCTTCTAATTTTTATTTTTATTTTCATTTTCATTATTTTTGTATATTTTTTTTTGCTGTCTTTTTTTTTTGCTTGGCTCTCTGGCTGTGTTTGGCTGGTATCCCGCGGATACTTCCGCTTAACGGTTACATTTATAATTACATTTTAATTAGATTCATTCGGCTGTAAAGTGTCCCTTTGTGTGATTTTGCCGCCTGGCTCGCTGGTGCGCTGGTCGCCTGGCTGCTTAATGAACGAATCCTTGAATCTAGCGCTCGCCCCGGTCTCAATCTCAATCTTAAGCCGCCTGCCCTCCCCCCAACGACGTCTTAACGCAACCGCCATGCCCATTTGGCCACAGCCTCGGACATCCACAGCGCCTTTTCATTCGATTTCCAATTTACTTCTTTTATTTTGCATACTCTACCAAGGAAGGGCCTTTCGCCAATGCCAATGCCAATGACAATGACAATGACAATGACAATGACAATGACAATGACAATGACAATGACAATGACAATGACAATGACAATGACAATGACAATGACAATGACAATGACAATGACAATGACAATGACAATGACAATGACAATGACAATGACAATGACAATGACAATGACAATGACAATGACAATGACAATGACAATGACAATGACAATGACAATGACAATGACAATGACAATGACAATGACAATGACAATGACAATGACAATGACAATGACAATGACAATGACAATGACAATGACAATGACAATGACAATGACAATGACAATGACAATGACAATGACAATGACAATGACAATGACAATGACAATGACAATGACAATGACAATGACAATGACAATGACAATGACAATGACAATGACAATGACAATGACAATGACAATGACAATGACAATGACAATGACAATGACAATGACAATGACAATGACAATGACAATGACAATGACAATGACAATGACAATGACAATGACAATGACAATGACAATGACAATGACAATGACAATGACAATGACAATGACAATGACAATGACAATGACAATGACAATGACAATGACAATGACAATGACAATGACAATGACAAATGACAATGACATGAAATGACAATGACAATGACAATGACAATGACATGAATGAAGAATGACAATGACATGAGATGACAATGACAATGACAATGACAATGACAATGACAATGACAATGACAATGACAATGACAATGACAATGACAATGACAATGACAATGACAATGACAATGACAATGACAATGACAATGACAATGACAATGACAATGACAATGACAATGACAATGACGATGACAATGACAATGACAATGACAATGACAATGACAATGACAATGACAATGACAATGACAATGACAATGACAATGACAATGACAATGACAATGACAATGACAATGACAATGACAATGACAATGACAATGACAATGACAATGACAATGACAATGACAATGACAATGACAATGACAATGACAATGACAATGACAATGACAATGACAATGACAATGACAATGACAATGACAATGACAATGACAATGACAATGACAATGACAATGACAATGACAATGACAATGACAATGACAATGACAATGACAATGACAATGACAATGACAATGACAATGACAATGACAATGACAATGACAATGACAATGACAATGACAATGACAATGACAATGACAATGACAATGACAATGACAATGACAATGACAATGACAATGACAATGACAATGACAATGACAATGACAATGACAATGACAATGACAATGACAATGACAATGACAATGACAATGACAATGACAATGACAATGACAATGACAATGACAATGACAATGACAATGACAATGACAATGACAATGACAATGACAATGACAATGACAATGACAATGACAATGACAATGACAATGACAATGACAATGACAATGACAATGACAATGACAATGACAATGACAATGTTAGGGTATTCACGCTGCCGGCATACACTGATTGCTCACTCGCACTTTTTCTATCGTCCTTCCATTTAGCTGGTTGTCCTTTTCAGTTTTTTTTTCCTTTGGTGCTGCATTTTTAATGACTCTGATTTATTAATGGCGGCCCGCTGATTAAAGCCTATCCGCCCCGCCCCGCCCCACACCACGGCCGTGCCGCCCTTAACCTTATATGAAGGCAGCTCAAAATCTAAAATTGGACAATGTTTTCGGCGGTGTCTTCGACCTGGCAGCAACAACAACAGGAGCAATGGCAATGGCCACAATGAAGGCAACTCTTTAGACGCGATCTAAATACGGTTTATGGCCAGCAAGAATGCGGGTAGATGGGGGAGGCTGGGGCTGGGGCTGCCATGGTTAAATCTCAGGCTGGGTTTGCGCTGGGCGGCCAAACGCGACGACGTGCGACGCCGCTTAACTGTTTAATAACTTTTGGCTGGTTGTTGTCTGCCGCTGGGCAGGCCATGTGAGAGAGACGCCAACCAGGACGACGACTCATTGTCTCTGGTCTATGGGAACGGCTTGAAGTTCCACGTCGTTGATTTTATTAGTCTCCAGCGAACAATTCGAAAAATTTGTACCGAGAAAAATGCGATTTTTTGCTTCCTTTTCTTTCGTTTTATGCGCTGGCGTCGCCTTACCATTGTTGTTCTCGTTGCTGTTGTTGTTGTTGTTGTCGCAGCCTTTGAGCCCCAAAAGATAGTGGAACAGGAGACGCGACTCGGCGCTTCAGCAATTCGAATCGAGTCGATTTTCTTTGGAATTCCTTGCCAGTTGTTGTTGCTGCTGCTCCGGTTCGGCCCGGGCAAAAGGATTGCGAATAACGTATTTGGCCTTGGTGCGAGGCTGGCGGATTGCGGATTCAGGATTTGCGAACTAACGACTGCGCCCTGTTAGCTCTTCGCAGGGAGTCCTGGGGGTCTGGGTCTGGGCCTGGGCCAGGCCACATTTACTGCGTCTTTTCGGGGCGCCTTCTAATGGCAACTTGTTAAATTGTAAAATTGGAAAACAAGTTGTTTTCGTTCCTTTTATTAGGTTGCCGCCTCAATGCGCGCGCCCCTCCCCCTCGCCACGCCCACGCATCCAGTGAGCAGACATCAATTGCATTAGAGCCAGCCCATCACATCCTTTGCCGCACATATATCCTCTGCCCGCCTGCTGCCTGCCTGCCATGGGCCATTTAGCTTTAAATTTAAGCCTCGCCACGACAACTAACGGCTCAGAGGCGCGCCCCTGGGCGTGCCGGGGCGTGACAGCTGCCCCCTAACGCAATTGCGGATGCTGCGAGTGCAGCTGCTGCGTTTAAGCGCAAACTCGAACGAGCAGCGCGAATCATAAATAAATTCGCGAATCCTTTTTGCTTTGCATCTGAGACAATCTCTCAGCTCTATTTTATTTCTATATAAGAAGGGAATCTATAATTGGAGCTGGCCTGAGTTCGATATGGAAGAGCTAGAGCTGAAATGCATAGCAATTGTCTTAGCAGCTTAACTTTGTGGGAGCGATTCGCAGACCTGACTGTTGACATTGGCTCCGTGTTAGTTTCATAGTTTACAAACTTTATATATTTTATGTGCTTCATATACTTTACATGCATCGCATGATATTTACGACTTGTATACTCGATATAAGTTGTATATTGTCTATGCTTCATATACTTTACGTACTTCAATACTTGTTTTAATAGTTTCAATACTTCCAATTCGTTATGTAGTTTAGTTTATATAGTACTGTATATACCTTACATACTTCCATACTTCATATACTATATATACCTTACACATTTTATATACTCCATATAGACCTCGAACATTTGCAATACTTTACATACCACTCTACATAAGTAATATAGCTTACATGATTCATATACAAGGTATACAGCTTTATACTTTCTACACTTTCCACATCCAATATATGTACTTTCCACACATCATATACCTTCAGCAATTTCCATACTTCACACATACCTTAGATATTCTAGTATACTTTATACACTTTCCATACTTCTTCCCTCACTTTCTATACCTTTCATACTTTTTCGACTTTCCATACTCTTCATACTTTATATACCTTCTGTCTTTAATATACTTAGATTTACATGCTTTGCATACATATTATACCTTTCATACTTTTCTTTCGTGTTATACTTTCCATACCAAATATATATAATTTTTGATACACTCTCCACTCTTTCTTTTATACTTTCTATACCATATAGTATATCTTCTGATTTACATACTTTTGTATACACTTTGTCTATATACTTCCCATACTTGCCATACTTCCCATACACGCTCCACTCTATATTTCCATTATTTATGCTTAATTCTACACACTTTGTATACCTTGTATACTTCCTATACTTTCCATACTTCTTCCGTTTTACATTTATACAACTTTCGTTAAATTCTTTATACTTCATATACTTTTTCTAGTATGCATACTATAATATATTTTCTTTATTTTCCATATCTCTCTCTTATAATATCTTATATACTTTTCATACTTTCTCCACTTCATATTTCCATTATTTTCGATTTATCCTATTTCTCAGTTCAATAAAATCCGATTTTAGTTGATCCTGAGTATTATCTACCTCTTCGACCTCTTCCCAGGCGCCCGCTTCGCGCTCCTCCACATGGATGCGGCGCACTTGAATACTTTGGCACAGTTTTGGGGGCCAACTCGAGCTGTGCTTCAGTTGCGACTCTTAAAGCTGATTCCGTGCGGTTGCTCGGGCAACTCCAGCTTCAGCTTCAGCTTCAGCGTGGCCAACACCAGCGCGAGCAACTTCAAAAGGCGGCAAGTTTTGCTTTTTAATTTCTTCAGCCGATAATGATGACGTTAATGATGATGATAATGTGAATGATAACGTTGTTGTCATTGTTGTTGTTGTTGCTGTCGATGTTGTTGTTGTTGTTGTTGTTGCTGTTTGGCTGTGTGTCAAATAGGTCGCAGGCGCTGCTCATTTAGCTCGGCGAGTCCTTGGCGCCGTGTTTGATTTCAAAGTATCGCTGGAGTCCCTTTCAAGTGCACAGGACACTGCCACGCCTCCACCCCTGCCAACCCATTTGGCGCGCTGACTTTTGTGCTTTTGGCAAAAAGGAATTCGTTGGAGCAGTCGGAGCTGGAGTAGTTGCTGCTGCCTGGTGTCACAGAACGTCATCGTCCTTGGGGCTGACACTGCTCACTTTCCCCATCAACCCCTCTGTCCCCCCTCTGAGCATGCAGCTGGCTGGCTGGCTGGCCAAGTCTTGTGGGCTGCGGCGCCGTAATTAGCTGCCACTTGGAGGCGGCGCAAACAGACGAAATAAGCAAACAAAAGTGTAAAGTGCAAGACACTAAAAATGCGTACGGGATAAAGCGAATGGCTGAACAGCAAGGGGAGCGAGGGGGTTGGAGCTGGGGCGAGCTGGGGCGAGGGCAGCTGCTGCGTGCAGCAAACTTTTTGTCTTCGCTTTCATTAATTTGGAATAAATGAAAACCACAGCCACACACACACACATGTGTGTGGCATGCGTGTGTATGTGTGTGTGAAAAGGTTTTCAGCCGCCCCCACCTTGGCCCCCACTACACGCATTGATTAAGTCTCAATAATAAAACAAACGAAACGAAATAAAACCCCCAAAGCAAAGCCCAAAAAAATTCCAATTCGGAGCATTTTAACAGCAACTCGAATAGCTCTGGGCTTACCTGCCCATCTCTCTGTGTGGGTGTGTGGGTGTCCTGTGGGTGTATATGGGTGGGTGGTTGGTTGGTTCGGTGTGTGACTAGCTTTAAGCTACTGTTTAATGGCAGCAACAACAGCAGCTCGTGTTGACTTAACTTAACTCTAGCTCACTCTCTTTCTCTCTCTCTCTCTCTCTCTCTCTAGCTCACTCTCTCTCTCTCTCTATCTCTCTTTCTCTCTAGCTCACTCTCTCTCTCTCTCTATCTCTCTTTCTCTCTAGCTCACTCTCTCTCTCTAGTTATTTAAGCGAATAGAGATTCTTGTGCTTTTATTCAACTAAATTTAAATAGAAATCTTTTAGTTTCTGCTCGAGCTGCCTTACCTTGGCACAGTCTAGAGACTTTACATGGACTTCTCTAAGATCCATTTATGTCTCAAAGTAAAGAATGTCTGAAGATACTCAAAAACTCATAATCAATTCACTTTGTCTTCATATGAGCAACAGCATCTCGAGGCGATGGAATATGCACTGCGCGTCATCAGGATAGCGCACGCTCATCAAGGCGCTTTTTTTCACTCATTCGCTTTTTTTGTACAATCACATAAAGCCTTTGCTACAATTTTTTATGTCTACAGAGGTTAGCTATTGCTTCCCAACTGAGATACTTACAATTTTTCTAAGTATATAGAAGTCAACGCGTCGTAGGCAGGCGAGAAATACTTCAGTCAAACGAAGTCAACTTAACATTTCCTGAGCTATTCAATATTATGTAAACAGTTTATGAATTTGTCGTCGTTAGATTAGAGGCAGATCAGAGGTGCGCTTAGCTCATATATATCGCGGAGCTGTAATAAGAAGCAGAGCAGGCCCTAACACCACGGAGCAGACATGAGTCAACAGGACACGCTGGATGACGATACAGAAGAAGAAGAAAAAGAAGTCTGGTATGTCTAATTTAAGTGTTTTATTATTATTATTATTATCATTATTATTATTATATTATGCCATTGTACATCATATATAGAACAAGTATATATAGTATATCATATATATAGTATATCATATATATAAAACCTAAGCAAAGGCAGAGTCTTGTCCGGCATAAGCAACTGCCTGATACACGCTGACTTGTGCTAAAGGATTAGCTAAATTTAAGCTAATTTTTATATTCTCCTTTTTAACATGTCCCTCACACATAATTCCCAGCTTTATCTACAGAAATCTATCTCAACTCATCAATGATTCAACTGCTAAAGTTCTTGAATCTCGCTCGAAAACTGTGCCACATATGGCTTGCAGTTGGCTCCGATTTGCCACGCCCTCAAGAGACATATATAAACAAATTTTGGTCTAGCTATAAATAGGTCTTACTGTAACTCGTATACCAAATTTAATGAGTATAGCTCTAAAACTATACAATTTATGCAAAACGCTTCGACATGCGCCCAAGAAGGGCAGCTTGAGAAGTTGTTGAAACATTTATAGAATACTCGAAAAGGCCTATAGACTTGTGATATTAAATAGAGAGTCCAGTCTCGTCTTGTTGAAGTTGAGGAATCATATAAACCATGTTCCACGCCCTCTACAAGATCTCACAGTTATGGCAGAGCAGGGTCTGCAATCCTTATATCAACTCCTTCTATCGAGGCCTGCAATAAGACATAAGGACGAAAGACCTTGCACCAAAGCCAATATACTCGCTTCACACAGCAGTCGAGCGAGCATAGAAAGTGTTTTGGAATTTGCTTGAAATTGATTTAAGACGAAAGTCTTAATAGCTGTGGCTGTTGCGTGTGTGTGTGTGCTTGGGTGTGTGTGTGTGGCTGGCTTAAAGCTGGAGTTTATGAGTTACTTGGGGTTGACTTTGTGCAGCTTAACTTTCAAGAACCTGATGCCACATATGTATATAATAGCCAGAAAGATATGGCTACATATATATAAAGATAGAGAGGGAGAGAGAGAGAGAGAGAGGGTGAGTAAGAGAGAGAGATAGCTGAGAATTGGTATTGTGTGTGCGCACATCACTTGAAAATTCGATTAAATGCTGCAATTTAATGCCTCAGCCATAGACCACACACACACACACACATACACACAGAGACAAACACACACAGACACACACACAAGATAAGAAAGCTGTAAGGGCAGGGGGCGTGGCTGTGGGCTGGCAAAGTGAACGCATAATTAAATTACGCAGCGGCAGCAACGAAAGAGTTAGACAAATAAGCTCAGGTATTAACCTCTGGCACGCTAACACACACCTACACACACACACACAGAGAGAGAGTGTGTGTGTGTGTGTGTGTGTGTGCAGACAAGAGCCCAAGGAGCCAGCCAGCTAGTGGAGCCTCCATTGTGCGCCACAGCGTTCATTAATTCGATTTCCATAACAATTTATTCATAAGACAATGTCTGGCACCGTTATTTTATCTCTGGCGATGTGCGGTAACGGTAACGCCACTTAGCTACCCAAAAAACAGCCCCAACCACCTTAAGCCAGCCCCCCCACCCCCCACTCAGCCCAGTCGCTGCAGCAGCAGCAGCAGCAGCAGCAGCTTGTCTGCAATCCTTTTGCGCCAAGGCGAATGTCGAGGGAAACGCCATAAAATATTTTTATGTGCGAACACTCTATAAATGCGTTGAGGAGCTGCCAGAGGATATGCTGCTGCCACTGCTGCTGCTGCTGCTGCAGTGCCAGTGGCTGTGGCAAGTGGTGCAAAAATTATCTTCAACACCTTCGAACTTTAAAATTAAATGAGGATTAGCGCCGACAACGCACAGAGCGCAGCCCGAGTCTCACAGGTGTCTCTTATGCGTGCGTGTGTGTGAGTGGGTGGGTGTGTGTGTCTCGGTGTGGGTGTGTCGCTGCTTTTCATTAAGGCACTTGGGGGATCTTTGCTGTCTGCCTCAGACCCTCAGCGTCGTGGCCTTACTTTAGTTTTATGCCGCTCATTTGCATTTTTTGTTGGGCAGAGCTGATTTATAGACACACACAGAGAGAGAAAGAAAGAGAGAGAGAGAGAGAGAGAGAGAGAGAGAGAGAGAGAGAGAGAGAGAGCGCTGCACTCTGCTGTCTGTGCAGTTTCTTAAGGCGCACTTTTTGCGGCTTCGCATCGCTTGGCAACGCACTCAACTCAGCAAAAATCTAAAACAGAAAAAAAGAGAAAAAAGGAAAACAAGTAAGAGGAAAGTGAACGACTAACAGAGATACCCTAAATTATTGCAAATGTTCCACAAATCATTTTATATAATCATCTAATTTGCCAGCCAACGTAATACAAATTTCATATTAAAGTCACAATTCGTTGTCTTCACACCATTTTCGGCATTTCGGCACATCGTCTCATCCCACTCTCTCGCTGCAACTCCTCAAGTGAAACCTACGAATGCAAGACAAAGACAACGCCAACAGCTGGCAATAGCAATGGCGATTCTATTTTGAGCACGCCAATGAGCATGCATGCACTCGCATGGCCGATCGCAATTACAGTTATATTTATAGCCAGCCAATGGGCAAGCATTTGAATGCGTTTCTTTGTTTGTATGTGTGCACACGTATAGAGAGTGCTTGGCCTGTGTCAGCTGCTTATTCCCACAAGATTTTGTCGACTGACTAAACGTTTTCGTTAATAACTTCTGTGCTGCTCAACGGATTTCAATGAAATTTTCAACAGCGCACCTAATGCTTTATTAAGTATAACTATTTCATTAAACTGATATGCGGGGATCTACGTGCAAATCTCTGTCTGCATCACATCTAGGAGCTCAAGAGAAATCTTTTTACATACAGACAAAAGGCCTGACATGCCCAGAGCAAACGCTGCCACGCCTCCTTCAGTCTGCTCTTTACATGTGCACAAGCACATTCAACTCTGTTTAGCCATTTGACAGGGTATAGAAATAGGTAAGGAAATGTGGAGAAGAGCCGCCAAAAAATAATAAGAAACTGGCGGCAAACAAAAAGGCCAAAAGGCAATTACGTTCACTTTGTTGCCGTTGTTGTTGATGGCCATATCAGTGCTGCCCCGCCCACAACAAATTAGTTGTATGCAATGCAAGTGCCTGGCACCGCATCAGCCACGCCTAGCCACCTGCACGCCCTCCCCGCCAGTGCAGGTACTTTATTGCGCCTGTCGATTGCAACATTTCCCATTTTATGAATACTCGCTCGGTGCGTGAAGCAGGGCATATTCACTTCTGAGATGTATGTCACGATCTTTATAGACAAGGCTATAAGACTTGGCTTGAATGTGACGATTTTATGGCTAGAGATGGCACACACGCTCAGCATGTGCAAACGGGTGTATTAGCTTCATTGCTTAATTACATAGACTTCGTGGCATATAGTCGTATATACCCGTTTCAGACTATAGATTCAACTTCTTTTTACACAAAAACTCTTTGAGTTCCTTCGGTGCTGAACGCGCATTGTGCAGTCGGGTTGGGTCTCAGTTTTTTCTGGTGATTTTATTTTTGCATGTCGTGCCTACAGATTGAGCAGGAGGCGAAACACTTTGCCAAATTGGCCAAGAAATGCCGACGAGTCAATAATATAACAACAGCAGCAACAACTGAGGCAACTGAGGCAACTGGCGCAGCCCAGACGACGCCCTTTGCCCTTTTTCTTTTCGGTTTCTTCGTTTTGATTGAGGCCCGCCTCTGCTTTAGTCTCGCTGCACTTGCAGTTGTGGGCCAGGGACATGTGGCCTCGGGCAGCAATTTGATGTGTTTGCCTGGGCGAGACTCGAACCGGGCCGGGCCAAGCCGAGCCGAGCCGAGCTGCAGCTGCTTCAAATTAAATTAAATGAAAATCAACGAAAGCCAAACGATAAATGAAAACAAATCTAACGAAATAATGTTGCGATTCGACTGTCACAGCCATTGTCAACGACAAACTCAAGCACGTTGACTATATCAGAGTGAGAGAGCTAGAGAGAGGGAGAGGCAAAGAGAGTGGGAGCATGTGCTCTGTTCTTGGCATCAACTTGTGCCCGACTGTCTGATTGTAACTATCACTCGCTGTCCGCTACTCTTAATGCTCGTTGGTTCTATTCTCTTGGTTTGTATTTTCTCGTTGCTTTTGCATACCTAACTCTTTGCTTGGGTCTCGTTCCTTTACATTATTTTCTCAAGATCAGTTGCTAAATAGTTAAATCTTGTTTAATTGAGTTCTACTCGCTGCTGTCTAGCTCTAAAGATAACTCGTTGATGTCACAATAGTTACTCCTCCTTATGGGATACTCATCACACGCATATTGAAGCGATTTCTTAGCAATAACTGTTCTATATTTAGCA
This sequence comes from Drosophila pegasa, assembly GCA_035046225.1. NCBI lineage: Eukaryota > Metazoa > Arthropoda > Insecta > Diptera > Drosophilidae > Drosophila > Drosophila pegasa. The sequence continues at coordinate 2,046,557 of JAWNOD010000371.1, forward strand.
CTCGCTACTCACTCGCTACTGTCACTTATATTTTGTCACATAATTAGCTAATTATTATTAGTTACCCATTGCTCTTTGCTTTTTACACAAAACTTTTAATTCGGTATTCCCTTTTCCCTTCTCATTTACTCTCAACGTCATAGTCGTTACTCTTTACTCGCCCTTCTCTACTCTACTCTACTCTGTACTCGCTACCCTCAAGTCGTTTTACGCTATTGCCTAGTTGCTACTTCTCACTCCAGCCGCTACTCGCTACTGTCAAGTCGCTGCTCATCACTCGCTTTTCTCACTTTCCAGTGTTCGGTCTACTGCTCTTCCCTCGACACTCAGAGCTATTACAAGCTCCTCCTAACTCAACCTCAACTCGCTACTCTCTACTCGTTTCCACTCTCCACTCGTTACTCTTCACTCGTTTTTCTTCACTTACTACTCGCTACACTACTCTTACTTACTACTCTCTTCACTCTTCTCCCTACTTTCCCCACTCTTCTCCCTGCTCGCCCATCCTTGCCCTCTTCACTCGTTTCTGTTCACTGATATTCTTCTCTGGCTACTCTCCTCTCGCTGCATTTAGTCGTTACTCGTCCTTAATCTCTTTTCATTTACTTTCTCACCAATCTTTTCTCCCTCTCTCTCTCTCCCCCTCTCGTTGCACTTTTCACCCCTCGCCACTCTCTCCAGTTAGCCCCGTTCGACACCCCCGACTCGCTTTGCATGCACACACAGTGCATATCTCCCAGCTGACATAGAGCTGACATCCTGCAGCATGTCACTCGCTGCTGGCGACACACGGCGCTCACTCGTTCATTGTTCGACTTTCACGGCTGGGCGGAGGAGCGTGGGTAAACACAATTACATACATCGTACATCTCGTCTCGTTAACTGGATCTGGGTCTGGGTCTGGGTCCACTCGGCGGCGCCAGCAACAGCAACAGCAACAGCAGCCGCAACAGAGACAGAAACAGAAACAGTGGCCAACGCGACATCCGCTTCCTGTTCCTGGGTATGGCTGGCTGGCTGGCTGGCTAGCTGGCTGTATAGCCGCATAGCCTTTACGCTTTTTGAAGCCTTTTCACAGCATTGGACAAAAGAAATGCTGACAATGTCTGCCTGTCCAGGTTTGTGTTCCGCTCCTTTTCTTTCATTCTATTTTCATTTCTTTTTTTCTGCTTTTATTTTTGCTCCCAGTTCTTTTGTGTGACTCCAGCAGCGCTTTTATGTGCCCCATTGGCCAGCCAGACCGACACCCCCACACCCACACACACCCGCCCACTCACACACACGCCCAACAAGTATTACAAATTTCAATTAGCGACATGTGCTGCTGCTGCTGCTGCTGTCCTTAAAGTCACCTAACAGCTGTAAATGTAAATTGAATTTATCTTTTTCGGCTGCTCATCAAGATATATTATCGCATTTATGTAGCTATAGATTCACTCCCTGAGTTCTCCATGACCACTCCTTGCTGTTTCAGCTCTCTTCATCTTGAGCTAGTGTCCATAAAATCAGCAACTGCTTAGCTGTTGGCATTGGAAGTAATATATGTAGTCACTCTACTCGTTACGTATCTGTCTCCTCTTACCTCTCGGCTAACCCTAGCTGTGTGGACTCTCACTATTTCCCATCATATGGTAGTAAGTCGTTTCATCACTTGCAATATTTATGACTCGCTACTCGTTTATCCTTACTTTTATTTTAGGCATCCTCTCTTACTTTCGTTCTGAGTCATTGTTTATCTTGTTCGGGCTCCTCCCTGCTCTGACTCTGACTCTAACTCTGACTTTGACTCTGACTCTGGCTCGGGCTCTGACTCTGCCTTCGACTCTGAGTCTGACTCTGACTCTGACTCTGACTCTGGCTCTGACTCTGCCTTCGGCTCTGAGTCTGACTCTGACTCTGGCTCTGGCTCTGACTCTGACTATGCCTTCGACTCTGAGTCTGAGTCTGACTCTGGCTCTGACTCTGCCTTCGGCTCTGAGTCTGACTCTGCCTTCGACTCTGCCTTCGACTCTGCCTTCGACTCTGCCTTCGACTCTGAGTCTAAATCTGAGTCTGACTCTGACTCTGATTCTAACTCTGACTCTGACTCTGATTCTGACTCTGACTCTGACTCCGACTCTGCCTTCGACTCTGACTCTGTCTCTGACTGCACTAGATTTACTGTTATGTGCATTAATATTTATTTACATTCAGTTGCGCTTATTATATGGATACTTACAGTGACTTCAGGAACTTTTCACATTTCTCTCCCTTTCCTCTCTCTCTCTCTCCACCTTTCTCTCTGTGTCTTTGTTTGGTTTTGGAAATGTTTAATTTATATTTCGTTGACTGCTGCCTTGGCGAGCACAAAATTTTAATGCACTTCTCGGCGCACAGCACGAGTCTCGAGCAGCTCCTGCTGCTTGCCCAGCGGGGCAGCCTGGCCGGGCCAAAAAAGAGGAAGAGCGGAAAGAAGAAAAAAGAGAAGAAAAAGCGAGGCTAAATGGGAAAAACAAAAACGTATTTACCTCAAATTAAACATTATTATGCGAAGGCCAACGGCGCGAGGCGAGGACGAGGACGAGGACGAGGACGGGGCAGGACGAGTTGCGGGGGCCGGGCCGTTGGCCTGAGAGCTGTTTGCCTGCTCGCTGGTCATTTGAGGGCAGCCGCAGGTGGCGACCACACACACACACAACGAGGCATACAGGCACACGTTGACCGCAGTAAATCACGCCGTTAAATGGCGGCGACCGCTGGGCTGGGCTGAGCTGGGCGGCACTGCTCCCCTTCCCTTCTCCCCCTGCCTCCTGTTGCTGCTCCACTGACTCTGGCAACGACATATGTGCGAAACGCGCGCGCGCTCTCACTTCAAGCACGTCCTGGACACTGGCTGCTGGCCACTGGCTATTGGGTACCGGGGTCCTGGGTCCTGGGTCCTGGTGCCTGGGTCCTGGGTCCTTGGGTTCCTGCATTTGTCGAGGCACTTCCTGTTGGCTGGTCAGCGACGCGAGCGCGAGTGTGGACGCAAATGTGTGCTTTGGGCGGGTCATTCGCAGCCTTAATGACATGGCCACACACTCACACACACACACAGAGAGAGAGAGAGAGAGAGTCGCACACTCATATGACACCCCCTGCCTCGCTCAGCACCCCACTCATTCATGAGAGTTTATTTTGTAATTAACGCCTGACGCCTGTTGCGCCTCTGCACCTAAGGAGTCGGGCCTGGGGTCGAGCTCATTCTTTCTCTTGTTAATGACGTTGACAGGCATTAGTGAGTGTGTGTGGGTGTGTGTGGGTGAATGAATGTGTGTGAGTGTGTGGGTGTGTGTGGGTCTAGAGATGGGCGTCAACTCGTGGCAGCTGTGAATTTAATGCGGGCAGCAAAAAAAAATGGAGTGTGAAGTAAAGGCAAGAAGGGAAAGGGCAAGGAAAGAGAAAGTCAAGTGTGAAGCGAAGGGAGAAGCTAAGCAAGAAGAAGAGTGAAGTCTAGTCTAGAGACTAGAAGGCGAGAAGAGAGAAGCGCAGGAAGAGAAACTTAGTGAGAAGCTAACAGATCAAAGAGAGACAGATAGAGAGAGAGATATAGATAGAGAGAAAAGAAAGCAAAGTGAGAAGCATTAAAAAGATTTGAAAACATAAGACAACAGTAAGCAGCTTAGGGAAGAAGCGAAGCGAGAAGCAGCTAACTGAGAAAATACTGAAAGTAAAAACTTGAGAGAGAAGCGCAGCGAAGGCAACAGAGATAAAAGCAGAAGTGAAGCAAGAAGCAAATTCATAAAGCTAAGCCTAAGAATGAAGTGAACACTTAAGGGAAAAAGTGAAGCGAGAATCCTTAAGCTCATGCAATAGAGGAAGCAAAGACTTGGGAGAGAAACGCAGCAAAATGCATCCAGCAGAAGTTACCAAAAAAGCGATGAAAGAAGTAAAAAAAAAATAAATATGTGAAAACTTGAAGAAGAAGCGCAGCGAGAATCCTTAAGCTGAATCAATGAAAGAGGTCAAGAGTTAAGTGAGAGGCATGAAAAGAAGAGTTTAATGACTAGTGCAAGGAGAAGAAGGCTAAGGCGAGAAGAGTTGATAAGCTCAGAGAAAGCTTGGAGAGAGAAGGCAAGCGAGAAGCGCATAGGGGAGCTAGAGACGATAACTAAAGGGGAAGAGCCATGCTAAGAAGCGTAATCACAGAGTCTCAGCTAGAAACGACTAGCATAGTGAGAAGCGCGTAGAGAGGCAGAGCATAGTTGAACAAAAGCTTGCAGAGAAGAGCTAAGCAAGAAGCGCACTTAGAGCGCCTCAGCGAGTAGCATTTGATATAGTGAGAAGCGCATAGAGAGGCTGTATGAAGCAGTTGAATATATGGAAATCTAGTTACCTTTACCCGCTTTGCTCAGCACTGAAATCTTTGAGGTCTTCGTGCCCACTTGCTGCTGCAGCCAAGGGCAGCTGGTCCAGCTTCACTTCAGTCCATCTCTACCAAGGCGAGAGTGTGTAGGACACACACACACATTCGCTCAGTTTTTTTTTGCCCCACGCAGCCTATGCAAAAAAAAGTAACGTGGGCGTTGCAGGCTTCGTAGTTGCCCCAACCGTGCAGACGCCTTCCACTGCGCCTCCTCCAGCTGCTGCGCTCCCTGCGCCGTGTCCTTGTGGCAATTTGTGTAGCTCGTTATTGTCGCTGCTTTGCGAGTTAATTTGCGGCATATGAACTGTGCGCATGAAATGAATTGAATGGAGCGTGCGAGTGTGTGTGTGTAGTGTGGGAGGTGTGATGTATGTGGTTGTTGCTGCTGCTGCTGTCTGCAATGCCAACGCCGCCAACAGGTGTAAATGTGAATTAATTAACCGCAAACACTATAAACAACGCCTCAGCAAGGCGGGCGAGCGTGCGTGTGTGTGCGAGTCTACAAATTGGCTTGACGTTTTGCCAAATTGAAATGAAATTCATTATGCCAATGGCTTTTGTAGGCAGCTAGACAAATTCTTAAATTGCCAGCAACAGGGACAGCAACGGCAACGGCAACAATATGTCGCAAAGTCGAAAGTTGAATGGCAAAAGAAATCAAGTGGATATTATGAAGGCACAATTCAATTGCAAGTGGCAGGGGGGAGGGACGGGGGGGGGGCGTGGCAGGCAGCCAAAGTTGTTGGGGTCGCCTCGATTTCAGCTCAATTCAAATCAAATCATTTGGAAGCAAATCATTTGATATGTTGCGGCAATTGACAAACTCCAATGTGGGAGGTGCGGAGGCTTGGAGGCGTGGCACCTGCACACATTTACAATTGCTCAATTCAATTTCCGTTCGAGTGCGTCGCGCCGGCAACTGCCAACGCTGATGACGTCGCTCCAAACGGCAAATGGCAAATGTCGAAAAGGCCAAACGGCGGCTAAAGCGGCCCAAACGGCGCACAGGTGAGTGGCTTTAATGCGCTCGTTACGGCGCGGCGGATGTGGATTACGCTTCCACGCTTCACTCGAGACGCGCTGTCTAGGCGGTTGGGCGCCCAGGGGGGTGGGGGGCCCTAGGGGGGACAACTCTGTCACAGTTCACGCTAAATGCTGCTCCTCAATTGCCTGGCACTTGATTTGCTACTTATTGAAATCAAATAGGCATTGAAATTGCCTGCCTCCTGCCAGAGAGTAGCTCCAACTCCCCTACTCCCTCTCTCACTCTCACTGCATACTCCTTGCCAGCTTGGCTATAACCGACTAGAGAGAAAATTGTCATGCGAGATAGAGTTGAAGCGTGAGAGAGTTGTATTAGCTGTAGATGTTGATATTGTCAGGATGGCGAGAGAGGGAAGATAAAGAGAGGCAAAGAGAGAGAGAGAGAGAGAATGAAAAGAGATATAGAGTGCGAGCAAGGGTAACTAAGGGGAGAGACAATGACAGTCAAAGAGAGAAAGAAAGATAGACACATTGATAGAGATCAAAAGGAAGAAAACGGATCCAGAAAGACAGAGCGAAAGCGAAAGAAGAGTGGACATTATTGGAGATAACGAGAGATAGGAGGATAGAAAGAATATTAAATGGTAGGAGAAGGAATGATAAAATGATATATAAAGAGAGAAAGAAAGACAGAGAGGCAGACAGACCAGTAATAAATAAAGAAGTGCTGGAGAGATCGAGAGAGAAAGTGTAAGAAAAAATTATTGAGAGAGGGAGAGAGAGAGAGAGGGATCAAGACAAATAGTCATATTGAGCGAGCGATAGCGAGAAAAGAGAAAAAAGTGTAAGAGAAGGAGAGAGGCTTAGAGAGAAAGCTAGTGAGACAATGAGACACAAAAGACAATTAAAAGAACGACTAAAAGGAATGAAGAGGGACACTTCAAGGAAACCGAGATAAATAGAGAAAGAAGAGTGAAATACGGGTATAAGTAGATGTGGATAGAGAGTGGGAGGAAAAGGAAAGTTATACATACTTATATAGCTAGAGAAATTGAAAGAGGGCGACAAATTCAATGAAAAACGAGGATGATAGATGAAGAGAGGGGCAGAGAGAGAGAGAGAGAGATAACAAGGGAGAGTAAAATAAAGAAGTAGAGCACATTTTACAGCATCTGTAGAGATGCAGACCTACAATAATAGAAGGATAAGGAGGCAGAAAAAGAACGAAACAATAAAGAGATAATAGGTGAAATAGAATTAGAGATAGACAGAAAGAGAGTTACTCTATCCTTACAGCTATCTATAATTCTGTCCCACCTATCATCTCTATCTCTTTCTTTTTCTGTCTACTTATCTTTCTATTAATACAAGAATGATCGAATTTAAGATAGAGTAACTCTATCTCTATCTGTTGATCACTCTATCTCTCTCCATTAATTATTAATCAAAAGTAGAATCACAAAGAGTTGTCATCCTCAGCGACTAGCTCGTTAGGGACTCTTCGTCAGCTGCGATCTCTATTAGGGCATTTGCTGGTCGGCTTGACATTCGCCTTGTTTGCATTTGCTATTCAGCCATTTGGCTGCTCGCCTCTTCGACTCTTTGGCTGTTTTATTGTCGTCCCCGCAACGCGCTGTTATTTTTATTATTGGATAACAGTGCCCGATTACGCGCACTTGAATCGATTTATTGTTATTGAGGAGCCGAGCCAGAGGACTACGCTTTCTAGCCATAATTACAAGTGCTACGCATTTGTCTTAATGGGGCACGAGCAGGTAACTGGCGGGGTTGGGGTTGGGGGTTGGTTACGGTGGGGTCCTTTCACTTAGTCGCGCCGCAGTCGCAGTCGCAGCCAATTCCCAATTATTTGACTTTGGCCCGGCGAATGATTTGGATTTTGCTTAGCCGGATTTTTGGCCATAATAATTTCTTTTCTCAGCTGTTGGGGCTGGGCTGCGGCTGTGGCTGTGGCTGCTGCTGGGAGTTGGGGAAAGTTTTGGGCTCTTTCGTTTCGTTTATTATTTAATTATTTGCTCATGGCAATTCCTGGCGGATGCCGCTTCTGTTTGCTTTAATTTCATTTCGTTGCCGCTGCCAACCGCAGCAGCAGCAACAGCCCCGCCCCCTGCGCCATAACCGCCCCCGCCAAGCGTTCGGCAATCACATTTCAGTTCATCATTAGCGCCGACATTGACAGCGCCGCAGAGCGGGAGAGTCCTCATCATAGTTTCGCAATTACGAGGCTGAGGCTAAGGGCGAGGCAGAGTTGGGCTGGGCGGGGCGGGGCTGGACTCTCGTCTCAATCAATCATAATTAGCGTGAATTGCAATTATTGCTGCATAGTTTTTCGAGCTCTGCCAGAGAATTGCAACTGACGTGTGACCTAATCAAGTTTCTCGAAGAGCCCCGTTGAAGGCGACTTCACCTGCCGAGTTCTGTGAAGTCCTAAGCCAGGGGATTTCGGATATATATTGAAAAAGTCTAAAAGACTTTAAGAAATAACTAGGAGGTAGTTGGATATCCTTACGATAACTCTTCGATATGTCTCTAATCATCTATCCATTGCACTTCATATTCATATCTTAGTCAAAAACTACCAAAAGTATGCTATGCTTTCGAAACTTGACTTTGAGTAACTTATCTAATTATTCAGTCTATTTAGTATATCTAGATATTTAATATATCTAGTATTTTTAGTATATCGTTAATCTTGTATATCTGGTATATCCTAAATGGAGATACTTAGTTTCTGTAAAGTGTGTATAAGCTTCTACGTCAAGTTGATGTCTTAATTTCATTCGCCTTTTACAGCATATAATATCTACAACTTTTTTTTTCTTAAGTCTCATATGTTAGCCACATCCTTAGTTTTTACATATTTGATTTAATATATTTTCATTACCTCTTTCTCACTCTTCACATACCGTCTTTGGGTTCTTTGTCTCCATTAGTTCGGATGGTATCTATATCTTTCAAGCTGCATCTTTATCATCATATCATATGATATCCACATCCTTCTATCCCTCTTTTTATTTCACTCTTCATCTCATTCGGTATATATATCTTCCATATCTTTCTGTATTTTCTTCCATATGATATTCACATTTTGAACGGAAATAGTTAAATCCGAAAGTAACTTTAACTTTAACTCTCTCTCTCTCTCTCTCTTCGGCTCTCTCTCTTTCTCTGCACCCCACTCTCTCCGTCAGCTGGTTCTTGGGGCCCAGTTAGGGAGCTGGTATCACAGGACGTGGTCCTGTTAAGGACTCGCCGCACTGATACCGATAATACTTGGTATGCAAATTTGATTTGTTGCGCCCATCCAGCATCCGGTACGTGAGAGCGTCCAATGCTCCCGACGAGCTGCCGGGCCAAAAAAAAAAAATGTATAAGCCAAATAAGAGTGCGAAAAGCGGAGAGTGCACGACCCGAAGATACCCTATTGCTCACATCACAGCTAACAGCCGGATGGACAGACACATGAGCAGATAAAAGGATAGACCGACGGACGGACGGATGGACAGACATAGCCTAGATCAACTCAACAGATCCATCCTTCTGCATAATATACTCTCTGGATTCGATGATCTTGCTTTCTGCCTTCCTTCGCTCTTTAATTCATCCCATTCTTCCTTCCTACTTCCTTCTTTGCATATTTGGGTCGGTCCTTTTTGCCTTCCTTCCGTCCTTCTTCTCCCTGTGAGGAAACCAATCTACCCCACTTAAGCATCTGCTGGGTAGAACAAAAAGGGCCAAAGACTAAAGACTAAGAACTCGGCCTGGGTGGCTTGTGCACTTTGTAACTGGTTGTGTAAACACTCCAAAGAAAGCTGCCAAAGCTGCGCTCAGGTCCGTTACACTAAAAATAGCAAAAAAAAAAAAAAAAAGGAAAAACAAAAAAAATAGAAAAAGAAAAGGCCAAAGCCGAAAGGGTCAGAACTGTCAGTCAGAAGCAGCGGCGGCGGCAGCTGAGCGAGGCGGAGTAAGGGCGTCGCATCACATGATGCCTTGGCATTCAACTTGTCGTGGTAATTGCGTAGCATTTCCATAGATTAAGGGATTTACTCAACTGCTTTCACTTGGCGTCACCGATACCAAGCGGCGATACAAAAAGACAACAGAAAAATGTGAAGGAGAAAGCCCGAAACGACTATTAGATACCCTAGCTGATGGGTCATGAAGTAGAGCATCTAGTGGAAGAAGATTTCCTAGGAGATTTCAGAATGGAGGTAGAGAAAAGGAAGTAAGGCTAAGGAAGGAAAAAGCGTGAAATGTAAGATATATAAGAAGAGGGAAAGCAGGAAAGGTAATGAATATATAGAAGAGAAATAAAAGATATATAAGAGGGGAGAAGGAAAGAAGGATAAGGAAAGAAGAGAAAATATATTTCTCTTCGAGAAAAGGGAAGGAAGGAGAAAGGAAGGAAAGATCCTACCTGACTTAGCTGCAGCCCTACACCTGCTATAGATCAAGAATATATCCACTCCTTCTATATATTCCGATATCTTCTATATCTTCACGCTTCAACACAGATGTCAAGTGACCTCTTCCGCAATTTATTCAAATAGCAAACCAGAGCAAAGAAAAATTTTATGGCACGCACCAAAAGCAGAGAGAGAAAAAAAAGAAGGCAACCGGAGGGAGAGAGAAGAAAACGGTGAAAGTGTAGTAAAACGCTTGTGTTAAATACTTTTATTGAGATGGTAAGCCTTTTTATTAGCTCAGACCTAAATAAACAAGGCGAGCGGGTCGGACATGGAGCTAAAGCCCCAACCCCGACCGGCCCCAGTTGAAGGTAGAGTCCTTTTGCAGCGGCGAAAGGGGTTGCTCGCTCCTCAGCCAGGGGAATGCGCTGCCTTTTATCTGTCCGAGGGGAGCGTGGGGCATGGGGGCGCGGGGGAGGGCAGGTCAGCGGGTTCGTCGTCGTTTAACATACTTTAAACATGTTTTGCCAGCCTGAAATAGGCATTAAAAAAAAACGAAACGCAACTGAAAAAGGCTCACAAATGCGTTAAATTCGTTGAAATTAAGCAACCAAATGGCAGCCGAGGCGACAAAATTTAAATAAAAAATAAAAATAAAAATAAAAACAGAAAAAAACGGAACAAAAAATAAAAACAACATTCAACAAAAGGAGCTGAAAACCAAATCAAATTAAATAGCCGCTTTGAATTAACTAATAAAGACGAGAGTGTCGCACTTAAAGGACTATTCAACGATTCCAAAACGATTAGCTGACAAAGGTGAGACCATAAAAGCAGAGTGTGATACGGGGAGAGAGAGAGGTGGAGAGAGAGAGAGGGAGAGAGAGAGGAGTACCTAGAGAGAACCCAAGCATACTTACTATAGCTTCTTCTTGTGCCTCTTGCTCTTACCATAAAATGAGAGAGAGGGAGAGAGAGAGAGAGATATAGGGGAGAGAGTAAGGAATAGGTAGGGCAAACCAGAGCTTAGCTTCAGCTTACCCTTCCTCTAATTTCTCACTTCTCTCTGTGTATATTCTCCTCCTCCTCCTCCTCTTCCTCTTCCTTTTCTTCTCCATCATTTTCTTACTGTCTCCTTGCACTTTTCATCTCCTTTCTCTCTCTGTTCTCTCTCTCTCTCTCTCTCTCTCTCTCTCTCTCTCTCTATCTCTCTCTCTAATTGCCTCTCCAGCGCTTTCTGTCTCTTACTACCTCCTCACCTCCATCGTTTTTTAATAAGCCTTAAGCTTACTCTAACTCGCGCTTTTGTCTTCACCCTCCTCTGTTACTTCCTGGTACTTCCCCTTCCTCACCGTCTACTATTCTCTGTCCTCTCTCCCTGTCTCTTGCAGAGAAATTTCTCTTTCTCTCTGTATCTCTTCTTTTCTCTCCCCCTCTCACTTTCTTTGCCCTTTATCTGTTTCTCTCTACCTGTCTCTCCTTCTCCCTCTCTCTCCCTCTATCAGTCTCTTCCATTCAATTGCACCACTCAATGCACTACAGTCACAAAACACATTTAACATTCCCCAAGATTTATGCACTCTTGATTGATTGATGGCTTTGATTGTCATGAGTGGATAAATTGATATATTGGCATCTATAAAAACTATTCTAATACAAGAAGAAAAATTCTCTAATGAACTTGAAGATGTTTCGTCGCGGAAAGAAATGTCAAAAGGTGTTAAAAACTAACTAACTAACTAACTTATATGAAGGAGTAGATACAGTATCTACAGAGTATATCCAAGATTTCGCATAAGAGTCCTTAATAACATACCAAGCTAAAATGACTCAAGCCAGGCATACTCCTAGTCTATATACAGAGGAAGGACAAACCATTTCAGCACCGAGTTTTTTAGTTTAAACTCTTTATGCCTCGCCTTAAAGCGCGTTTCAATTGCTTAAAGAAACCGCCTATATCTACTCCTTCTCCGCCCCCCCTCCAAGCGCGCCCATGCATTGCCATTGCTGTGGCTGTAGCTGCTCTCACCCCTATGCTTTTTTTTTCTCCTGCTTCCTCGACTCCATTTCCTCATTATTCATTTCTGTTGTCTTTGTCGATCGGTTAATGTTTATGTGTGTGTGAGTGAGAGTGTGTGAGTGTGTGAGTGGCTTTTAAGTCTTAGATTTGAAGCCAGTGCGAACAACAACAACAACAGCAGCAGCAGAAGAAGAAGAAGCCGAAGAAGAGGAAGAAGCAGCGACAGTGGCAGCGGCAGCGAGGGCAGCACGCACGCATTTAAATCAAATTTGTGTGTGTGCGAGCGAGAGGCAAGCGAGAGGCAAGCAGAGAGCGCGAGCCAGCAGGAGCTTGCGAGCGCGAGCGAGAGAAAGTCATAAAGTGTTGTTTAATGGCATTTTTCATCCATTACTTACCGTTATTATGCTAATGAGGTCGTCACGCGTATTTGTGTGTATATTTTATTTATATTGGATTGTGCGTGAGTCCACACACACGCACACACACACACACACACATGAGAGCACACACGAGTGTATATATATAGACATCATCAGCAACAACAACAACAACAACAACAACAACAACAATTTTCCATACATTTTATTTGTCGTGCCCTGTGGGCGACTGTGCGTGCGTATGCGTGTGTGTGTGACCCCGCCCCCTTCCGCTGCCTTCCACTGCCGCCTACATTTCAGTTGGCATTCATTTATTTTTGTGTGGCTAATTGAGTGGGGCTCGGCTGTCATTTGTTTAGCTTTCAATGGCATCATTTCGCCTTAAGTGGCAACGCCGCGCGGCGCTTTAACAAGCAGCGTTGCCACACCGCCGTCGCATATGAGCTATTGCCCGCCGTTTGTTGTTGCTTGGTCGGCCAGAGCCCAGCGGCGGCATTAGCGACATCAGTCCCGTTATGAAGTAAGAGCACAGCAATAGAGGAGTGGGAGTGGGAGAGCGCAACAACTAACGGTAAATACGAAATGCAAATAGCAAAGGCATATAGGGAGAGTGAGAGTGTGAGTGAGAGAGGGTGGGAGGGAGTGAGGGCATCTCGCTCATTGCGTGACTTTGCAGTGTACTATGGAGCAAATTAGCATAAAATTGCTTGATAAATAATTATATGACAGATATGGTATAAGGCATGGAGAGAGACATATATTATGAAGTAAATGCAAATTAAATGAGAGGGGGGAAGGGGGTAATACACTGCGAAAAGTTCTAGCATATATCAAAGTTTAGCTGTGCATGGGTATATGTGGATTGCAGAGAAGAACGAGCTATGATATGATGCATATTGATGGCATAAGCCTAGAAAAGTTGATGAATCCGGTAACTAAGAATCAACTAAGAATGATTCTGAGTCTAAGTAGCATTATTATGGATTCTTTTCAAGAAGTTCTATCTATAAAAACTTCTAGTTTCGATAATAGCTGAAGTCCTTTAAGATGAATTTTAAATTATGATATCACCAAGCTCCTTTGCCTGCCTAATCTCCTTATAGAATCTATACTGAGTACTGATTACCTACGCTATAGACATTCTCTCTCATTTTCCACTCTCACACTCAGCCCCTCTCAAAGTCTCTTTCAACAGATGATATTTTAGTAGGCAAAAACTTGTTTAAGCATTATAGATTCTTAAGTCTGAAAGATAAATCACTAAACCTGTGCCCTGATCTTAGAACAGCTCAATTTGATACTCAGTTTGACTCCATCAAGTCCTTTCAATTTTTTAAATAATCCCTGAGTAACCGAGTTGCCTTAGCCCAGAGTTCTTTCATCTCGAGCTCTATAAAAACTGTTGACTTAACGACCTTTGGCTGTGCCGAGCGAGAGACTCGTGTGTAAATTTGAAGTGTTCTTAATTGAAGGAGTCGAGATTTTTGCCAGACAAGCCAGTGGGCTTGGCCGCTGGTACAGCGGTACAGTGGTACAGTGGTAACTGGCAAAATGCGAATCGACGGGCAGCGAGTGGGAAGCGCTCGTCTCCTGCGAAACTTTTGCTGCTGAATACGTAAAATGTTTTGGTAAATGTGTCCCAAATGTCGCTGACGAAACGAACGCAACGATTTGCACGCAGTAAGCGGCTGAGCAGGCGGAAGGGGGGGGGGGGGGTTGGGGCTGGGGCTGGGGCTGGGGCTAGCTCGCCGACTGCCTTGCGCGACATTTCATTCGATTCGTGGCTAAATAACTTGGTTTGGCCAAAAGCGCCAGCGGGCAAAGGGAGCTGAAAGCTGGCGCAAGGACAACGACTAGCGGTTGGACTAGGCGCACTGGGGGTAGGGCAACTAGAGGGCGGGGCAGGGGGGTCCTGCTTAGACTGGGTACGCTGAAGCGCGGTCTGTGGTCGCCTGGTCGCTGTGGTTGCTCTCCTCCTCCTCCTCCTCGTTGTTGTTGTCTATTGCAGCTGTTTGGATTGTTGCGCCGTTTTTGGCACAGACCCCTCCTCCAGCCAGGGAGAGAGAGTCCTTGCCTTGGCACTTCTTAAGCGCTTTCTTGTCCTGCGGTGGTCGTTTGTTTGTCGTGCACATAAATCCTAGCGCTAGTTGTCCCAAAGGCACTGCCACTGGCAGCCCACGGTGACAGTTGTGCCATGTCGCCCCCGCCCCACCGCCTCCGCTCCCGCCGTCTAACCACCTGCCCAGTCAGTGTCACAGCCCAGTGGTTGCTCGTCCTGTGCGCGTGTAAACCGCATACTTAATTATGAAGTCGCCAACCCCCCACACACCGCCCCGTGGCAGCACCTGGTCGCAACAGCTGCGCCATCCAGCAATCTTAAAGCTACTTTCAATAAACCAAGCAAAAACTCTAAATTGTAAAACTGTCAGCTCGAGCTTGAGCTGGGGCTGGGGCTAGAGCTGGGGCTGGGGAGAGGCGAGTGGTCTAGACTCGAGCGATGCCTGTTGCTCTCGCAACTGGCGTCAGCTGCTGCTTATGCTAAAGCAGTTTCTTTTCTCTGCCTTCTTAATCGGACATTCTAATGAATGTCATAAATTGATGGGGACGCCCCAGTGATTGGCTTCGTTGTGCGCCCTGCGACTTCCAATTGTCGCCGACAACACTCAGCTGAAGTGGTCAACTATAAAGTTCAGCTCTCGCCGGACTTTTTGGCACTTGTAAGCCAGCGAAGACGAGGACGACGAGGAAAACAACGAAATGATGTCGAAGTTCTGGTCGAATCGGATGGACAGGCGAATGTCGCTTTGTCGTCTTTGTTTTCGTTTTCGTGCGCTCTCTGACATCATCATTTTAATCATTGAACATTGGACCGGCTCCAGCTCCACTCCACGCCACTTCAGCCACTGTCCGTGTGCGTGTGTGCGCTGTCAATTCTTTTGCTGTTACTTTGCCGATAAGCCAAGAGCAAAGGCATCCACCCCAACCCCCGGCCAATCACACAGGACTCGGACTTTGGGACTCTGGGACTGTCGGACGTCGGACATCGGACGTCGGACGTTTGGGTCTGGACACATGCGACATGCACGCTACAAGATAATCACATTAAAAATACTTGACCAGCAGCAGGCGAACCCACATCAATATCAATCCAGAGCGCGCCGATAAGGTGCCCCCACCGTCGGGGCTATTGGCAAATTGCAAGATCTGCTCCATAGCAATAATCATAATGCCCAACCCCCACTCGGCTGCAATCACTCCCCCAGGCTCTAAGCACCCTCTGCTTAGCAGCAGCTACTTCTGCTTCTGCTCATTATTTCATTTAGGGCTTTTATTGTTTTTCGCATGCCATTAGTCAGTTTTGATTTACATGAGACAGAAAGCGCCAAGCGGGAGCGGGAGTGGGGGCGGGGGCGGGAGGCTAACAATAAAAATAATAAAAACAACTGTCGCTCAACTTAATAAGAAACAGAGACGGGAGAGAAAAAAAACAACATTGAAATCTGGACAAAAAGAAAGCAAATGAAATGAACAAACCCCCCGACGCCGGGGCAGCGCTCAAAAGTGAAAAGAAAATCATTCGAAATGACTGTAAAAACAATGAAATTAGGCCGACGGACTGAGAAATCTAATTATTCATCCCCTTGTTCGGGCCTGGCCAAATTCAAATTGGAATTTCTTTTTCGATGCCCGCCCAACCGTCGTCTGCTCTTGCACTTGGACTTGGACTCGTTCGCTTCGCCTCGCCTCGTCTCCTTCTGCCTGTCGTCAGCTGGCACTGGCACTGGCCCCATTGCCGGTCCGTGCGCCACTGAGCACCGCATTCCGAAAGCTCCACATTAAGTAGCACCTAGTAGCACAGTCGGCGTGCCTCAGCTTGTTTTTTCGGACTAACCCTCGGCGCGTGTGCGGCGCATGCGCTGCACTTGCCTCCGCTGCTTTTGGGGCTTAGGCAGTGCCAAAGGACTTCCCACATTTACTTTTTTGCTCGCTCGGTTTTTGTGTTTTTCTTTTCGTGCTGGGAGCGCCGCCTCCATGGTTTTCCCATTGGGAGGCGATGCCAGCAGCGGCTGCGGCTAGCACCAACGCTTGCGCCTCTCGAGCGCCCTCGCTCGCTCGCTCACCCGACTTCCCTCTCTCTGTCTCTGTCTCTCTCTCCCACTCGCTCACTCGGGCTCTAGCTCTCTCCCTCTCGCGCCGACTGGCTCGCTCACTCGCTCGCACAGCTAGGCAGTTGCTAAATATATAAGCTGCGACTATATCTCTATATATCTCCACATACACTTGCGTATATATATAGAGAGAGAGAGTGCGCTAGGTTCGCATATACATATGTGCTCGGCTGGCTGTTGGCTTGCTGGTGCTTTAGGTGCTTTTGGCCCTGGTTACATATTACATAAAATACCTTTTTGCAATCCATCAAAGACAACTAAACGCTGCTTCATTGAACTGCACCAAAAAAATTGAATTCCCTCCGCCTCTAGTTCCTCTAGCTCCCCTAGTTCCCCCCACTTCCTTCACTTCGATTGATATGTGCGCCGGCTTTCAATGCCCAATTAATTAATCAGCATTGGCCGTTTTAAAGCAGCTCTTAAAGCCAGTCCCGAAACAGGAAGAACAAGGCAGAAACTTGCCTAAACATTTGCTGGCAAAAACAAATTTTCAATTATGGCCGCTCGCAAAATAAAAAAAAAAGTTTCTCAACCGGCGAAAGTTCTTCAAAAACTTTTCGCGACTTTTACTTTAATTTCTCTATCCCTCTCGCTCGCTCTGTCTCTCGCCGTCTCACTCTTTCTCAGTGTGTTGTTCACGTTTTTTAGGTCTTTAAGTTTTGTAGAGTTCATTGTCGTAGGGCAGGTGCAACGGCCTAAGCACTAAGGCAACTCTCATAAAAACAAAACAACCAGGAAGAGTTTGCCCCAGTCGGCACTGCCCGACCAGCAGATACCCTGAGCTGCGCTTTGCAATTGATCTAGTTAGCCAATTTTGTAGCTCTAATTTGTGTATGGGCCATGCAACAGACTACAGTCCTCTTGGGTTATAGAGTCTAGTAAATAAAGATACATTTCTCTTTCCCTTCATCGCATCTTCAATAAATGTTCGACTTGAAAACAATTGATTTACTTTATGTGGAATTCAACCTGAGTCTTCACAGCAAACTAATGTTTCTCTAGCTTTGTCTCTTACCACTCCGTCACTGCAGCTGTTGTTGAGAAGACGACAAATCCAAGAGAAAGGCAACGGTTAGATATTAAAGCTACTCAATAGCAATGACGATTCTATTTATAGAATACCAATGAATATGCACTCATTTCAATGGCAATATGCGTGCATATGCATAGAGATTGATTGGCCTGCGCTTGGCTCTAATTCCACAAGATTTTGTCGATTGATCTAACATTGTCTATCGCAACCTCTGTGTTCCTCAACTGATCTCAATGAAATACGCAATAGTGAATCTAAATAATCAATTTTTCAAGCACATGTAACCAAAACTGATTAGATCCTTTATATAATTATTTAACTCAAACGATTCTGGTAAATTTTAAGTTGATATTAAAAATGTGGAAGGATTCAAAATTACTTTAACTAAACCAAAAAACTAAATGTAAAATTTGGTAGCTCTAGCTCCAAAGATGTTCAAGTTGTATGCATATGCTCAAATAACTGAAGCTATCTAAAGTTTTTCATGAAATTTAAATTTAATTTAAAGCAAAATTAAGCAATTATGATATTCACAGAAGCTACACATTAGCTTACAAGTCTCCACCTCTTATAGCCTCCAATGGGGCACAGCTGGCCAAGGCTAGATCGAACCGTCTTTGTCTCCCCATCCGGTATATATTTACTCCGTGGGCTCGACCACGCCTCCTTCCGCCTGTTATATACATTTTAGCGAAACTCTTAAACTCTCAATTGCCATTTCCAATGGCTGCAGACCATAAACAGCGAACAGAAAAGAAAATGTTAATTTTGTAGGGTTGGGGGTTGTTGTAGGGGTGGGGGTGGGTATTTTATTAGGCACTGCAGCGCCATAAATTCAATCTATATCGAATTAATCGATTATATATACGCGCGCGCTGGCAACTCTGTCGGCAATGCGTTTCCGTTTCCGCAACAGGAAGGCATTTTAACACACACGCAGCTCCCCCTTCGGCTAGTCAAAGGGTTCACGATTTATTAATAACATGAACACGCAGGGGATAGGGAATGGGGGATGGGGGAGGGTAGGGGCTACGGCCGAGGATCAACAAACCCTTGCGCAGCTATTTTTGGGCGGCGCTGCTGGTAACGAGCGAAACAAACGAGCCTCAACTTAATGGAGCATTTGGTATGGCGGTAGGGCAGCGGGTGGACTGGGGCCCGTTGTCACTAAGGGTGGCTGGGGGTGCCGTGGATCAGTGATTTTTATAACGTGACAACACGCAAAGTCACAAGAACAGGCATTCCGATTTGGCAGCGTTTCGGCTGCTTGTTTCGATGCCATCGAATTGATTAGGTCGACATCAGCATAACCCTTGCTGACAGCCAGGTGAGGGTCGTAAGACCTATGTCTAACACACACAGAGACAGAGAAAGAGGGAAGGGGAAAGAAATCAATGTATTACATTAATGGGCAAATGTGTGCCGGCTCTAATAGGCTTTATTGCTCATTGTTATTATTAATATTGGCATGCAACAAGGTCGTCGCATTGCAGAGCCTCAGGCCCCTTGCACCCCCCAGCGCCTGCTGTCAGCTCCCCAAGCCGCTAGTCCGTTTAGTCACGCCAACTCGATTGAGCCTTAGGCACCGGCGTGGGATTTAACGTGTATTAAAAGCGGACGAAAACGTTTTTATGACTTGCCCAAATGAACGAAGTGCGCAAAGTGGCAAACTAACTTCCCAAGCGAGACTGAAGCAGAGCCAAAACTATTTCCAAAGCTACCCAAATCAAGGCTGCCCACGCATACGAAGACTTGCTTGATTCCTTGGGTCTTGCATATAGTCAAGACTTCGATTTTCTTGCACTTTTCATGACCTGCAATCCTTAAGCATTGGCTATATGAGTATCTAAAGTAAATCTTTGGTACGGGCAGGACTGGGCGCAGCTGTGAATATCAAGAAGAAAAGCTGACTGAATTCTAGTCATTCTAGTCTATTCGACTCTAGTCATCCAACTCTCAATCCATCCGACTCTCTGACCATCCGTCCACCCGTCGCCCATCTATCTGTCTCTCTGTCTATCCATCTGCACACCTGCTCTTTCTTCTATCTGTTCGTCCGTCTGCTCATCAGTCTATCCATCCATCTATCTGACCATCCATCCCTCTGTTAGTTCATCCTTGTATCATCGTAAGCTTCAATAGTAAGAAACTTAAAATTTCATGAATGAAAGAAGACCAGAGACAACAAACTTGACATTTCTTAATAGTTTGATTAAGATTCTAAAAGATTTCTGAGAAATAATAATAGTGATCTATGATTTGAATTTAAGAATGGATAGACGAATGGTCCTACGGACCGAGGATGGATAGATAGATATGGAGAGATTAACGGATTTACAGGCATGCAGATGATCAGATAGTAGAACGGACGGATTGAAAGATGCACAGATAAAAGGGTGGACAGGCAGACTTCCAGATGGACAGATAGATTAATGAATAAATGGAAGGTTAGATAAATGAACGTATGGACAAATGGATAGTTGGATAAATGGACGTATTGAGAAATGCACGGACGAATAGACAGATTTATGGACAGATTGACGAATGGACAGACAGGCGGATAAGCATAAAGAAGAATGAACATACAGGTGGACAGAGAGAAAGATGTATGGACAGACAAATAGATGGTCGGACGAATGGCGAGGCGGACGGATGGACAGACAGGCAGGTGGATAATGCCTAGATGGTCTCTACTGTTGATTCCACCAAAGATATAAACATATATATACATTATAGTTTCTGCCACGCCCACTTCAACCAATGAAATTTCTATTAGCAGAGGAATATATATATTCTAATACCTTCCCAAAACCACATCTATTTGGTTCAGTCTTAAAGCTGAGTTAAGTTCCAAGCAGAAGTCAATAAAAGTTTATAGCCAAAAAGTGGAAATCAAAGCAAAGCTGAATCCTTTCTAAAAAAAAATAGCTGTAAACAACAAGATATCTCACTACACATATACATATGTGTATAATTTATAGATACAGATAGATAAATTTCCGCATATTATTCTGACTTTTCTTAATGCCAACAAAAATCGATTAGGAATAAAAATTCGATTAGCATTTGCATTTAATGTGGGCCCATTGAATATAAATATAAATATATATATTTATATGTATGAAAACTGCTCTTAGGCCATTTGATTAACAGCAACAACAACAGCAAATTGCTTGCCATATGCGGGTCGCAGCTCAGCTCCATGCGGCGGCTCAATGGAGCGTGGAGAGTGAAAGCGGATGAAGGCTGCAGTGGGGGCGGCGGGTCAAGGAGGGATAGGGGGGGAGGAGGGGGGTGGCTGTGTCCAGCTAGCGCTGAATGTGCGCACTTAACAAACTCGTAAATAACCAGAACAATGCCACTGGCCAGGGCAGGGGGCGTGGCAGCGAGGGGGGCAGCACAAGAAAAAATTGAATAAAATGCAAATTTTTTTGTATTTTTTATTTTTGAAGCAAACAAAATAATTCAATGCGTGACAATTTGTGTGTGTGTGTGCTGTAAAAAAAAAAAAAATATATATATATATATACATATATTTGGACATGTATATGTGTGTTATTTTTATGGCCCGCTGACAGAACGAACGGAAATATTAACGCATGTGCGACGCAGTCTATGCCCAATGGGTGTGCGTGTGTGTGTGGATTTGAATGTTTGAATACAAATTCAGTTTGCCATTTTGACACACATGAATGACCAGCACAAGTGAACGGCCAGCCGGGACGGACAAAGCTTGGCCAACATGACGCCCGCAGACGCGAAAAAAAAGTCGGCAAAGAAGCAAAGAATGAAAGCCCAGCCCAGCCCAGCCCAGCCACGCCTAGTTGGGCACGAATTCCATTTCACAATAAATATTTTAATGCCCGCTCGCTGCGAAGGCAATCAGAGTATATTGGCTCTCTGTGCGCTATAAAAGCTCTGTTGCACCAATCGAACCTAAACGCTTCGAGCACAGTCAGCTCAGCTGTGGAGTCTACTTAGACGATCCCCCACTCCTGATTCTTTTCCTTCTACTCCTATTCCTCGTTTACTTTCTTCTACTATTTCTAATGTTTCCATTCATTTTCATTTCTCCTACTCTAACTCCTTATCTTATTCCCTTTATTTCTCTTAGTCCTTCTCCTACTCCCAGTTCTTCTATTCCTCCTCCTACTCCTTCTCTTACTTCTTCTCCTACTCCCAATTCTTTTCTTTCTTTTACTGCTCCTTCTCTTTCTTCTTCACCACCTTCTACATATATTCTTCCTTTTCCTTCTGATACTCTAATCCTTCACTTTTTCTTCTACTACTTCTGCTACTCCATCTCCTATACTTTCTCTTCTACATTCTTCTACTTTTTCTCCTCCTCCCCTTCCTTCTACTCCTATTCCTCCCTCGAATTATCCTACTCATTCTTCTATTCCCACTCTTTATACTCCCATTCCTCCTTCTCCTCCTTCCTATACAACATTCTCACACAACTTCTTAAGCTATAGCTCTCAATGGCTCACTCAATTCCGCCCGTTGAGCGGACATCCCACAGTCGCTTAAGCTCGTTTCGCAATTGCTCTTCGCACATTTCTATATTTTTCTTGGTGAAATTTGATTTTATTCTAGTTTCGTATGAATAAAAATGCCCAAAACGGCGGAGCTGAGCGAGGTGCAGGCAATGCCCAAGGGGGTGGGGGGTGGAGGGGTCTCAGTGGGCGTGGTGCTGGGGGGCCGACTGCAGCAAGTGCTGTGAAAATCAATCGCAACGTTTTAGCGAACACATTTATTTTCATTTCGCTGAGATTCCTTCGAGTCGAAGGAGGGGGAGCTGAGTGCGTGTGGGGAGCGGGCAGTGGACGCCACTTGATTTCAATATATATATAAATATATATGCATTATTATTTGGTTTGGTCGCCCGGCGGGCGTGTTGCGGACTTTTTGTACCTTTTCCATATTTTGGCAAATTTGAGCATATTTTATCACCATTACGGAGCGCGCTGTGACCCGCAGGCACAGCTGGCCCCAGCCCCCACACACACGTGGCTATTGGCACCCAAGTAACCCGCATGCGAGCGGAGACTTCACATTTGTTCAAGGGGCAAAGGGCAAGGCGGGGAGTGTGGGGTGGTGCGGGTGGTGCAGGTAGTCCGCGTTTTGTTTTGCATGGCAACCCTTTTTTGCGTCAACGTCGTCAGCCCACAGCCCACAGCGGCCGGAGATGGAGACGGAGACGGAGACGTCGCCCGCATTCCCAGCAAGACTCGACGCACAGCCACATCCAATCAAGCAACGAACTTTGCAACTTGCCACTGAATGCCCACTCAGCCAGCCCGGGAGCCACCCACGCCGCTCGCTTACGCAAATAAATAATAACGGACGGAGCATAAAAAAATTGAGAAGGAAATTTGTTTAAACAAACTGCAAAATTTATGAATATGTTGAAGCTTTGCGACAATGCAAAGCGCGTGCACGACTTGCAGATACCCTGCAAGGAACGGCGGTGTAATGGAGGCGGAAGGACGGGAGTGAAAGTTGTGGCAAAAGTGAGAGAAAAGGAAAGGGTAGAAGTAGTAAAAAGTGAAAGATAATGATATAGAGAAAGAGATAGACAGTGAGAATGAGAGTGAAAAAGAGAGAGATAGAGCGAAAAAAGGGAGAGAGAGAAAAATAGAGAAAGAGTCTAAGATGGAGAGATAAGGGGAGATAGAGAAAGGTAGAGAGAGACAGCGAAAGCAAGGAAGAGAATGTGGTGGGCAAATCTCTGGAAACTATAAGAATAAGAAAAAGTCACAGAGAGAGAGAGAGATAAAGAAAAAATAAGAATGAGTGAAAAATATAAGAGAGGAAGAGAGAGGGAAGCAGATAAAGGGATATAGAGATGGGGGGAATAGATGTAGAGGGAGAGAGATGAGGAAAGAATGAGAGTGGGAGTCAGAGAAAGCAAAGGAGCGGAAGAGAGAGCTAGAAATAGAGCTAAGCGCACAAACAGACAGAAAGACAGGCAGACTTAAAGAAAGAAAGATAGACAGCAGAAGTGCACAGAGGGAGACAGACAGAAGGACGGACGAACAGACGGATGGACGGACAAAAAGGCACAAATCCATAAAAACAGAGATCTCATTAAATCAGATCAATATTATATGCCTGCATATGTATATATGTATGATCTCTTCAGATATGTCTCCTATATATTCGCTCGATGTCTTCAGTCAGGCTCGCCTCGGCCTCAGAACAAGTCTAGGGTAAACACGCGCATGGCTAGCTCAAAGACAAAGAACAAAAAACGGAAAAGCAAAGGCAAATGCCAAGCTCAAGCTCATTGATATTTATGACGTGCTGCGAAGTCAGAGAAAGGTAAATGAAAGAGAGATAGAATGGGAAAGGGGGAGAGCGGGAGAGGGAGAGGGACAGATGCGAGGTGTGTGTTGATTGCGTCCAGTTGCAAAATCCTTTGGCTGTGCATGTGAAGAAACTTGATTGATTGCAAGCTAACTGAGAGAGAGAGGGAGAAAGAGGGAGTGAGAGACAAGTAGAGAGAGAAGGCGATTCAAGGCATATGCCCCCCTTGGCAGCTAACGAGTGCTTTGTGCCAAGAAAATAGAAAGTCAAAAAATAAATGGGAAAAGGAAAAACGAAAAAGAAGACGAAAAAAAACGAAAATGTTATTTCATAAATGCAAATTGCAGTGCCTCCCTCAGCCTCCCCCCAACCCTCCCTCTCCACCCCTCTGGGTATTAATGTCGAATGTCAAGCGAATGAAGAGACGTCCAATTGTCGTTAAAGGCGCTGGGCGGGGTAAGGGAAATAAGAAAAATGCGGTATTTAATGTGAATTACACCACTGTGACCACAAGACTGTGCCACGCCCCCACACTCCCACACCGTCGAAGCCCGCATCTTCCACTCGATGCGAGCAACAAATGTAAATTTTCAATTTAAATGCAAATATCAATTTGTCAATGCCGGCCGAGGACTGTGACGTGCGACATCATTTGCACTGGGGCCAATGCTCAAATCCTTGCATTTTAACTAGTCAACCATGGCCGTGGGCCAGCGCCAATCTCAATCGTCCGCCCCCACGCCCCCACGCACCGACCCACTCGCCTCTCGATTCCCATGTGGCACTGACAGTCGTGGCATTTAGCCATCATCATCATAATGCCAACGAAAACTCGGGCTATTTTTTCCGTTCTGCTTTTTTATTCCTTACGTTTTTTTTCCTCTTCTTTTTATGGTTTTGCTACAGCTCTTTTCTCTTAGCGCCATTGAGCGTAGAGATGAGGGTACATTAGCTATGGGAGGAACTTGATTTGGAACTACCTTCGATCGACTATATATCTATCTGTCTATCTATGTATCTATCTATCCATTGATCTCTCTATCTAACTGTCTTGCTGAAAGTCTGGATTTAAGTTGAAGTGGTTATAGATGATCACAATGTCTTAACTCTCATTCTCATTCTCTCTAGGCTAGGATAAAATTTGGGAAAAGAGGCATTTCAGGAGTTTTAAGAAAGGCTTTAAACTGAGGAAAACTTCTTTCTTCATACAAGGTTGTCCTCTAACCTAGCTTTCAAGCCAATCAGTTGTGTCTATATGGATATAATAATCTAGTCTCTCCGATTATCAAAGAAAAACATCCTTCAAGAGAGGTATATATGAGGTGTTCCCCAGCTTGAAGCCTATCTTCAAGGAAACTGCTGCCAAGTCCACTCCATTGCATATCATTGAGCCTTTCTTAAAGGAAAACACCTGATCTGTTTACTTCATAGAATATGTTCCTACCTTAGATCGAGCTAATAAATTTTCCTTTATGGGCTTTTCTGTATGGGTTTACTATACAACTTAGCTGTCATAGGAAGACTATGAAAATAACAGAAATCTCCTTTATTTTTTCTGTATAAAGAGCTAAACTATAGATAGATTAATAAATATTGTATCCTCTAGCTATATAGTCAAGGAGGGTAGCCCATGAAGGGTTCATCGGAACTTCCAAGTCTCTAGCATGACATTGATATAGCTTTGCCTACATCGAAGTAGACTCAAGCACAGATGAATAGACAGGCAGATGACCAACGTCAACCAACTGTTGCTCATTAGAGGGTATCTAGGATTCGTTGTTTGCTTTGGGCTTCGGCCAACACGTTTATCTTATTTGTTTGGCTGAACAAACGGCGCTGATTTTCTCCCGTTGTTGTTGTTGTTGTTACTTGCGCCTAATTAGGAATTCACATCATTTTTTATTTGGGTTAAAATTATTCAAAAGTGGGCAAAAGCATTTCAAGGACTGCTCCCCAGCTGCGCCTTCACGACGATGTTTTTTTCCGCTTTTTTTAATATTTTTTTATATCATTTTATGCCTTAGCTTCTTCTTCTTCTTCTGCTTGTTCCTGGTCTTCTTCTTAATGCCATTTTTGAACGATGTTGTGGATGTTTGTTGCATAACTAAATCTGCGTGCGGTTGCCGTCTTGCAGGTGCCGCACGGCCAACGGCGGCGGAGGGCGGTGGCCGCGGGCGCGGACAGCGGACCGTAAGTGGGCGTGGCCAAGAAAATAGGTGGGAAATTAAACATATTAAAAGTTTTTACACCTTTGATGATGAATTTTGCAGTTGTAAACCCTTTTTTTGTGAAGTAGCCGCAGCTGCCCCCCTTTTATACCCTCAGCGTAGTGTAAGTGTGCAGATGCAGGGTATATTGGTTTGATCAGAGTTTAGATAGCGGAGAGCTGAAGGCGACTCTGGAGCCCTGTCCAGCTGTCCCTCTAAGCATTAGAGTCCATAGGAGCGAGAGCCTTGAGGGTCTCTCCTTATAGTAGCCTCAGCTCAAATTTGCTTGAAGTTCTCTTTTCACACACCTGAAATCGTCAAACAACTTTGAGTTATTTGAGTACATCTATCACATCTTTTGAGTTAGCTCATCAACTTTTTACTTGGTCTTGCATTCACCGCTCGTGCGTCGGGTGTTGCAGTGGCTGTGTGGATAGAGATGAAGTGCAGAAATTTTGTTGCTTTGATATGTGAAGACTTGAGTTCGAATCTTGAAGCGCCATTGCAAATAGCTTAAGCCGAAAGTAAGTTTAAGCTGTGCTGTAGAGATGCTAGCTAAAGCCTTGATTTCGTTGGTCTATCTGTCTGCGGGGTATCTGCTAGTCGGACACTACCGCTGGCTCATTTTGTGTAGCACTTAACAAACTGTCGCGGGTGGCTGCCAGAAAAGTAATAAAAATGCAATTACAACGGCGACCTCTCCCAGTAGCTGTAGCTGTTCAAGAGTTAAGCAAGCGGATGTGGTGTAGCTACAGCTGCCCCCCACCCCCGCCTCGCGACTGCTCGCAATTTGAGCCACTTCATCAGCAAGTAAACCGACGCATTAAAAAATATTCACGTTCAACTTGCTGCATGCCAAATGAGGCAAGTAATAAAAAAAACAGCAGAGAGTCCTTTAAGGTCCTTAAAAAAGGTGAACCACGAGTTGGCCCCAAAAAAATGATTATACATATATATGTTTTGTATATAAAAGAGTAGAGAAGTTGCGTTAATGAAATGCGCTAAAAGGGTTTTAGCTGACCTCAGAGTCGGGCTGGCTTGGCTGTCCAGGCAGCTGCTGCTCCGGCTCTGGCGCTTGCTCCTCGGGGCAGGACATGTGACAGGAGAACTCAACTCAACTGAAGCGACTGCCGCTGTCAACAGGTTAAGCGCCGACTCAATCGCATAACAACAGCAGCATTTAGCCTTTCAAGCAAAGAGCTGGGGTATGCGCGACTAGCAGTTGACACTACTTATTTATTTATTTAAGAGCTAGCTTATTAATAGTTAAATTATAGGCTAGCTTAATACTAGGCTATGGCAGCAGACACTACTATTTTACTGACTGAAATGGAAAAAGTTCTCGATAAACTGAAACGAAATTTGATCAACGTGAGCTGTAGATGGATCAATGACTCTTGCTCTGCGTCTTTGCTATGACTCCAATATCAATACGGACCAACGGATGGACAGACAAACAGATTAAAAGTCATCCAAATAGTTGGACAGACACAGCTCGACTCGCCTGTTCCACCTGATCAGAGATGGCTTCAGCCCTGTCCCCACCCAGCTGTTATATATCTATGAGTTCAGGCAATATACACTATTTTCTGGGTCGAGTATACGACTTCGCAATACCCGCTCACAGCACAAGTCTTCAAAAAAACACAAATATAGCCCTTCTCAATCGGTGGGCGAGCATTGAAGTATCGCTAGCTCAAGTTTTGTTTGCAATTTTCAACGCGTCGCCAGAGCAGCTGCTAAACAGATGCTAAAAGTTAACCAAAGAGACGGAGAGAGGGCGGAGTGGGGGCCGTGGGGTGGCTCGCGTCGTATCGCGTGTCAATTGCTGCCGAAAAGCAAAGTTGACAAACGGGCGACGATAACAGCGTCGCAGCTAAAAAGTCACTCGGTGAATCGGGGAAAACTCAACTCCCAGCTAAATTACAAAAAACCAAACAACAACAACAGAAACAGAGAGCAAACAACATAAAAATAACAAACAGACAAACGAAACAGCGGGACGACAGAGACAACAGCCAAAGGACAACAGACACCTGTCAAAAACAAAAAAGAAATTATAAAAAAAAAACACAAAAATAATAAAAGAGAAAAATAATGAAGGTGGACAGTGCATGACGTCAAGATACCCTACACTAACTAGAACTTTTAAGAACTTGCCGAGGTGTTATACTTCTACCAATTTGCCACTATATTACTCTGTTTGTAGGGATCTATCTCAACTCATGAATGATTCAACTTCCTGATGCGCGCTTGCAACGCCCCCGAGAAGCTTATATATACAATTTATTCTCAATCTGAAGAGAGAGTCAATAGTTACTCATATGTCAAATTTGATGAGTATAGCTATACAACTATAGAAGATATGCCTACGATTAGACATGCGTCCCAGGAGGGTTGCTTGAGAAGTTGTTGAACAGCTTATAGAGATCTTTCGAATATAGACTTTAGATATATAAGGTCCCTAGTCTCGCCAGAGTTGACAAAATTCATGCTGTCCAAGATATAGATATATAAACGATCTGGCACGCCCTCAG